>CM023860.1:47311921-47936921 GCA_013389735.1 Phaseolus lunatus
TAACCACTCATCATAAATTTTTAGTACTATTTCGGAATTTTCATAAGAATAACGTAATTTTACATCAATTTTTTTAGAACAGATATATTAAAAGTATACATAAATCGATAATCTTGTTTGAATAAAACAACTTATTTTTAATAAAGAAGGTATTATTTTCCAATACCACTTTCATTTAGTACAATTTTTACATAAATCATTACGGTATACTACGTTTGGTTCAGTCTTAGCATAACTTTGTTTAATGTTAATAAGTGTTAATTTTTTTTTAAAGGAGAAGTTTTAGGAGTATAATGACTTTACTGTAAATCTTTTGGGTGCAAAGTTAAAGAGATTCCGTAAAAAAAATGTTTGTGAAATGACTTTTGTTCATCTATGTTTTTCAAATATATCTAAGGTTTATCTCTTCTTAAACAAATTTAATCAAATTAATATTTATAGTTATTGTGATGATGTTCGCATATCAAATATTTTTTCTAAAAAATATATTTTGAACAAATCTTTAATACCCTATTTTAATATTGCCATAGTCAATGAGATTTGGAAATATAGAAACATGGTAATCTTTAAAAGAGGTGTAATAGATATATTAGAAGTGTTTGCTTTGGTTTAATTAAATGTTTGATCTTGGTTACATCAAAGTCAGTTTGTGCGTATTTCTCATTTTTTTATTGGTGTCTTGACCATCTGGTTTGTATGGGGATGATTTCGTGATGTACTCTTTTAAGTATATGTTTGATTGCCTTAGGTAATTTTCTCTGGGTTCAGTTAGAAGTGGTTTGTATAAACATATATGAGAGTATGTCTAGTAGGGGAGGTTAAATGTTGTGTTTATGTATAAAGGTTGAACCACCTTTAAAGTAATTCATATTTATTCATTTTTTATTGTCAATAAAAAAACTATCGCAAAAATATATGGAACAAGAATATTATCAGTTTAAGTTTTGATTTGTTTTTGTACTAACCCATATTACGATTACTTTCAAATTAATTTTTGTAAACAGATTCGAAGCAAAAATAAATTGAAAGATTGCAAAAGCATGAATCGTATCATTTTATTAACATAATCATAACATAAAGATACAAGACTATATAAAGATAAAAGAAGATGATAACCGTTTAATGTATTAAAGACAAGGACTATCTAATTTGTTTGTTCTTATAGACGGTTTAAACATCATATCATCTAATCATTTTGTTCTTATTAGACTAGTTTGTTGATATATAGATCATCCTGACTATCTAGTCGGTTTGTTCAGCGTTATAAACAAGACAATTTAGACGACGTGGTTGAATTTTATTCAAATTGAACTGAAATTTTAAGGAGTATGAAAACTTTAATGTAAAAATAATAATATACATAAGTCGTTAACTATTTTATCTTTTACAAAAAAAAAAAAAAACTTTAACAACATTAATTAATGTTAAACAAAGTCATGCTCAATGAATATGACTTCTTCTGTTTTCATTGAACCAAAATCGTGTTATCTTTAACAATTTTTGTGAAATTTTTAGCATTGAATTAAAGTCATGTTCAAAATTGACGACTTCTTAAAAATGGAATTGTGTTACCGAGTACTAGTTTCACAACTAGAAAATCATTAAATAGAAACTAATTTTAGAGACTAAAAATAATTAGTTGCTATATTAATTAAATTAGATACTATTTTAGAGACTAAAAATATTATTGGTTTTTAAATTAGTTTCTATTATTGATAAATAATTTCTAAATTAGTATCTAATTAACTATCAAGGTTTTAACTACCAATTATTTAGATTATAAATTTGGTAGCAAAACATTGGTAACTAATTATATACCAATTTAGAAACTATTTATCAATAATAGAAACTAATTTAGAAATTAATAATTTTTTAGTCTTTAAAATAATATCTAATTTAATCAATATAGCAACTAATTATTTTTAGTTTATAAAATTTATTTGTATTCAATAATTTTTTTAGTAGTGTTTTACATTTACGTATTTTTTTAAAATCTGTCCATTCTAGTAAAAAAGTGCTGTTTGTCTGCATTTTTTTCTTTATACAAAAATATAAATGAAAGTAGATACAAAGAATGCTATTTTGTAAAATCCCCTTAGCCTATCTTTGTATTATTAGAGTTTGGAGTAGAACGTTTTATATAAACCAAACTCCTTGGTGTTCTTTTTTTTTTTCTTTTATCAAAATGAGGTCCGTTTAAAAAAAATTATAAATTTGGACAAATCGTGCTAATTTGACACGACTTCATATGTAAAAGTCATGTCAATTTGGTACGACTTTGACACGTCAACTGAAGTTGTGTTAAGTTGACACAACTTTTGCTACATCATATTTTTGTAATTTTGAAATTTTTTTTATTGTTTATATATTGAATAGTAAGTTATGTAATATTAAAAATTAATTTGATACATAATTTTTTAAGGGTGTTAAGCAACAAAAAATTGAATAATCGTGTATGGATATTTTTTTACAGTAATGTAATATATTAATTTGGTTATTTGATTAATAAAAAATATGAAGAAAATTGTTATTGCATTTGGAAATAAATAAGATAAATGAGAATTATTATTGTATTTGAAAAATAAATAGAGAATTGTTGTTGTGGATTTGTAAAATAAATAGTTTGGGAAGTAATGATATCATAGAACACATAATGATGAGAAAAGATTACTTAGAACTAGACAAATTAGTAAGATTCATTACAAGATATAAAATAAAATAAAAAATTGAACTATTGGAAGTAAATTATTTATGAGAAGACGTGCCACAATGTGGTCTTCGTATTTGTCGTCGAGGTTTTCGTGAATGGTGATGATCAGATGGAGGAGGAGGTGGAAGAGGATCATCAGCGATATGTTTATCATCATTGTTATCGGCTTTATTATGAGATCCTGGTGAGGGCACTATGGGTCGATAGTGCATGGATGATGTTGGATTATATGCAGAAGGAGGGGTGAATGCTGAAGTTCCAAATATATTTGGAGGAGTGGAAAAAGTACCCGAAGGAGAAGGTAAAAAGTAATATGTGCAAGGAATCTGATGGTGTGGAGAATGAAGTGTGAGGTGGTGACGATGATCCATGTGTGTGGATGTGGATGGTTGTGGAAGATCCGAATAACTGGATTGACCAACATCAAAACCATGACCATAAAAAGGAAACCTCGAAGGGTGATAAGTTGGATGCGAAGACAGTTGTGGTTGTGGTTCCGATTCAAGTTTGATTATTAATTTCCTCATTTTCCTTACCTATGTATTTATTCCTTTATAAAAAATTTATTTATCAAATTAATTTCAGATATTACATAACTTACAATTCTAATTATAATTAAATAATTATAATATATTTATTTTAAAAAATATATATATGACGTGTCAAAGTCGTTTCAAGTTGACACAATTTCTGCTTATGAACTCGTGCTAAGTTGACACGACTTCTCTAAATTTGTAATTTTTTTTAAACATAAACCATTTTAGTAAAAAAAAAAAAAAAACCCACCTTAGTAAAAAAACCCCGAAAAGGAGTACACTCTCATTTCCTTTGTCTCTAACTCAGAGTTTGATTATATCTTTTCTCAGTAAAACAAGAAAAAATTCAATTAAAAATGATAAAGAGGGGTTGGTAGAGAGTCTCTAACTCAGAGTTGATTAGATCTTTTCTTAGTAAAACGAGAAAAAATTAAATTAAAATGACAAAGAGGGGTTGGTAGAGAGTTTTAGTTTTAGTTATTTGTACAATTCATTTACTAGGTTTGTTTCGAGCAGTTTTACATCAAAGTAAATATTATTTTTGTACTGGTAATTCAAAACTTAATTGGAATGAACATTTTATCTTTTCCACATTCAATATTTATATATTTTATAACTATAACTCTTTACTTATTTTCGTGGTTATTCTCTAATTAGCATTATAATTTTATCTTAATATTTCAAATAAACCTTTTAATACTGACTTTTATAATCTAGATTAATAGGTGGAATTTAATTTTAAGATTCTCCATCTACATTTTACACTATTTTATATCTTTCATTTCAAAAATTGAAGAGTCAAACTTTTAAAAGTTTGCTTCCTTATCCTCAACACCAATGTTTTATTTTAATAAGGGTAATGATATATTGACACCTTCTGACAGTAACACACATTTAACGCTACTGACGTGGCAATGACGTAGCAGAGTGAGATTGCGCACAAATGAGAAGCGCGACCGAAAAAAGAAATATTACATTGGTTCTTACAAACAACCGATGTAATATTTCTTTTACTCAGAATAACCCATATTACATCGGTTCTTACAAATAACCGATGTAATATTTTTTTTTACTCAGAATGACTCATATTAACATCGGTTCTTTACAAATAACCGATGTAATATTTTTTTTTACTCAGATTAACATCGGTTCTTTACAAATAACCGATGTAAATTTTTTTTTTACTCAGATTAACATCGGTTCTTTACAAATAACCGATGACCGATGTAATATTTTTTTTTTACTCAGATTAACATCGGTTCTTTACAAATAACTGATGACCGATGTAAATTTTTTTTTACTCAGATTAACATCGATTCTTTACAAATAACTGATAACCGATGTAATATTTTTTTTACTCAGATTAACATCGGTTCTTTACAAATAACCGATGTAAATTTTTTTTTACTCAGATTAACATCGGTTCTTTACAAATAACCGATGACCAATGTAATATTTTTTTTTACTCAGATTAACATCGGTTCTTTACAAATAACTGATGACCGATGTAAATTTTTTTTTTACTCAGATTAACATCGGTTCTTTACAAATAACCGATGACCGATGTAATATTTTTTTTTTTACTTAGATTAACATCGGTTCTTTACAAATAACCGATGTAATATTTTTTTTTACTCAGATTAACATCTATTCTTTACAAATAACCGATGTAATATTTTTTTTTACTTAGATTAACATCGGTTCTTTACAAATAACCGATGACCAATGTAATATTTTTTTTTTCTCAGATTAACATCGGTTCTTTACAAATAACCGATGATCGATATAATATTCTTTTTTACTTAGATTAACATCGGTTCTTTACAAATAACCGATGTAATATTTTTTTTTACTCAGATTAACATCGGTTCTTTACAAATAACCGATGTAAAATTTTTTTTACTCAGATTAACATCGGTTCTTTACAAATAACCGATGACCAATGTAATATTTTTTTTTACTCAGATTAACATCGGTTCTTTACAAATAACCAATGTAATATTTTTTTTTACTCAGATTAACATCGGTTCTTTACAAATAACTGATGACCGATGTAAATTTTTTTTTTACTCAGATTAACATCGGTTCTTTACAAATAACCGATGACCGATGTAATATTTTTTTTTTACTCAGATTAACATCGGTTCTTTACAAATAACCGATGTAATATTTTTTTTTACTCAGATTAACATCTATTCTTTACAAATAACCGATGTAATATTTTTTTTTTACTTAGATTAACATCGGTTCTTTACAAATAACCGATGACCAATGTAATATTTTTTTTTTCTCAGATTAACATCGGTTCTTTACAAATAACCGATGATCGATATAATATTTTTTTTTACTTAGATTAACATCGGTTCTTTACAAATAACCGATGTAATATTTTTTTTTACTCAGATTAACATCGGTTCTTTACAAATAACCGATGACCGATGTAAATTTTTTTTTTACTCAGATTAACATCGGTTCTTTACAAATAACCGATGTAATATTTTTTTTTACTTAGGTTAACATCGGTTCTTTACAAATAACCGATGACCGATGTAATATTTTTTTTTCTCAGATTAACATCGGTTCTTTACAAGTAACCGATGTAATATTTTTTTTTACTCAGATTAACATCGGTTCTTTAGAAATAACCGATGTAATATTTTTTTTTACTCAGATTAACATCGGTTCTTTACAAATAACCGATGTAACATCGGTTTTTACTCAGACGTGGAAGGTTGTTCCGATTGACGGTGGTGTTGGACCAGAGAGACGTCGACCAGTTCCGCGCCATCGTTACGATTGACGGTGGTGTTGGACCAGAGAGACGCCGACCAGTTCCGCGCCATCGTCGACAACAACGACCGCACGCAATCCTTACTATTAGCACCGGAGTTGTTCCCGGTGCGCCGTCATATCGGGGGCGTCACCACCAACCACAATGTCATCACCAACCTCCCAATTCCAACACTGTCGCCTCCCTCCACGTTGAGAAAGTTCAACTTCTCACACCCTTTTCAAACTCACCGTTTCAACAATGTCTTTGCCACATCATCCTTCCACGTTTACAGTGTCAAGAATGTGTAACTTATCAGATGGTGTTAATAAAACATTTTCCTTTTAATAACCATCAGTGTAGTTAAAAACTTCAGTCAGTTTGACTTATAAAGAGATTGTTGTTTTGTGCTTCATCTTTTTCATCACTGATAAACTAGGTTTCTCACAACTTCCTCTGCAAATCAAGGTCCCTCTCAGATTTCTATCATGCCTCTTTCCCTTGTTTCACCTCCTTCTATCATCATCAACACCCTTTTCTTCATATCACTCCTCTTCCCACCACATTTATGTAGTGATGCTGAAGGGTACACAGCATGTGAACCTTTTAGCTGTGGGAAATTCAACGATATTAGGTACCCATTTTGGAGTAAGGACCAGCAGGAGTATTGTGGGCATCCAAAGTTCAAGCTTGATTGCCAACAAGACAACGTGACAATTGACATCATGTCACAGACATTCCAAGTCATTGACATGGATCAAACATCTAAGGTTTTGGAGATTGCAAGGTTGGATTTATGGGCTGACCCTTGTACTAATGATTATGTCAATGTGAAGTTGGATCCTGATTTCTTTAGCTACACTTCTAATGATGATGAGTACACTTTGCTATATGACTGCGGTTCTCTTGGATATACGTCTGGTAGTGTGAATATTGAAGGAGCAATAACATTTAATTGCCTCGTAGATGGTGGTCTTCAAGCTGCATACTTAGTTTTGAGTACTGAAGTGGTTAATTTTAAGAGTCTGGGGTGCAAGAATAGCATCACTGTTTCTGTTCTAAGAGAGGCTGTGAAGGGTGTTTCGCTTGTGGAAGTGGAAAATGTTCTACAAAAAGGATTTGAGGTTGGATGGAGTGGTGTGAATGAAAATCAATGTGATGGTTGCTCAAGATCTGGTGGGAGATGTGGATACAATGCATCTATGGGTGGATTTATGTGTCTCTGCCCTAATCATCAACCTGATGGTGATTCTTGTAACAAAATCCTAGCAAGGTCTCCAGAGTCTCTACATGCTGCGAGTATGTTTTCTTCCTTCTCTTGTTTTGATTAAATACTCCTACTACAATCATTTTCTTTTGGATGGTGGTATTCAACTCGTTTTTAGGATCCAAATACCTCATATGCTTGTCTAGAAACAAGTTGAGAACTGAAAAAATCGCTAATAGGATG
Organism: Phaseolus lunatus; assembly: GCA_013389735.1. Lineage (NCBI taxonomy): Eukaryota > Viridiplantae > Streptophyta > Magnoliopsida > Fabales > Fabaceae > Phaseolus > Phaseolus lunatus. The sequence continues at coordinate 47,319,388 of CM023860.1, forward strand.
CGAAAAGCCAGAGTTATAAATACCAGCTTCTTAAATAAAATCATAACTGAAACGTGGAATCAAACAAGTTATTGGTTTAGGCAGGTAGAGCTTCACATTCTACACATGGAATGGATCTGGTAATTTGGTTTGCGTGTTAGGAAGAGTTGTTTGGTCAGAATAGTTCCCTTTGATTTTTTTTCCTTCATTCTTTTTAAAATTTTATAATATAGATCCAACTATAGAAGACTGCGTTATGAGATAACGTGTCAAATTTTAGAATGTCATATTTCGGTTTCCTAAGGGCGTGTTTGGCTTACGCTGACTTTTAAATATTAACAAAGTGATAATAATGAGTATGAGTTTTTAATAGTATGCATATACCAATATGGTAATGGAATGTGGCATTTTGGTGATTAGATGTTAAAACTCAGTATTTTCATGGAAAGATGACAGGCACAGGCACAGTTACCTAACAAGCTGTACTACTTTTTTATTATACTTTTCCAAAGAACCACTTCTTCGCTGTTGAATGCTTGATTCCAAATATGTGATTCCATTGCTTTGTCCCATATAAATTTGAATGATCATTGTGGGGGCAGCATCAACAGAGAAGTGGGGCATTGTAAATCAACACCGAAATTCATAATTTGTTAAGTATGAAGAATGATACTTCACTAACAATGTGTTTTCTCATCTGCAACAGCTGATGCAGCTACTTCACTAACAACTAACACAAATTTTTGCAACATGTAACTCTTCCCTTTATGATGAACGCTGATGTGTTTATATACCTACATCTTACAAGCAAAATAGAAAAAAAAAACTGCAGAAACATTAAATAACAACTGAAAAGTCTTAGTTGCCAACACCTACATGGGGGTGTTTCTCTTAATCCCAGAGGTGGATTCTTTGTATGAAAGGAGTGACTTGAAAATTATGGGTTTGAGGCTTGAGGTTGACTATGAAAAGTGAAGCAGCATGATGGTCTGAATTCGATGAAATGCTGTGTTCTGATTCACATTTTCCTACAACTGCTCTTCAATAGGCGTGTAAATGTTCCTTCTTGGTCTATAACTTTCTTCATTGCGTGTATAAAGGTTGAGATTTGAGAGATTGGTTGATGAATGACCTCTTAACGAAAAGTTTCCATCATAAAGAAGGACCATGCCCTTTCACATGTATCAAACTGCTTATAAGCAGCATCTCATGCATTTATATTTATACGAATAAACAAAATTAGAATCGTCTTGACAGAGGGTGTGGGTCACAACTTTAATAAAACGTCACAAATCTGAGAAAATTGGACAACTTCAAAATAGAGCAGAGAGCTAGAACAGATAATTAGAACAAACGAATTTACTACAAATGTATTAAAGACAAGGATCATCTAGTTTGTTTGTTCTTATAGACAGTCTAAACATCATATCATCTAATCACTTTGCTTTTACTAGACTAGTCTGTTGATAGACCGTCCTGACTGTCTAGTCTATTGGTTCAACGTTATAAGCAAGACAATTTAGACGACGTGGTTGAGTTTTATTCAAATTGAACTAAAATTTTAAGGGCTATGACAACTTTAATGTAAAAATAATAATATACATAAGTCGTTAACTATTTTATCTTTTACAAAAAAAAACTTTAACAACCACTAGTACAAAATCACTTATTAACGACAGTTAAAAAGGTTATATAAGACGGTTTTAGAACCGTCGTTATTGCGGGTGTCGTTATAAATCAACTATTTATAACGACGGTTCTAGAACCGTAGTTATAAACCAACATAAACGTATAAAATAAAATAAAAACTAAAAAAAAAGGCACTTATAATGACGGTTCCAGTGGGGAACCGTCGTTATAAGTGCTTCTAGAGTGCTTTTAAAGATGGTTCCAGTAGGAACCGTCGTTGTAAGTGATTTTTTTTTTTTAAATAATTTTTAAAATTTTACCTCTAATCCCTGCATAAAATATCAAATTCCTAGCATTCAGAACATATCAAATTTCCAGAGTTTTCTTATAAGTGCAAGTATGAAAACTAAAACCTTAAAATATCCTAAAATATACCTAAATAATACTAAAAAAATTAAAAAATGATAGTAAATAATGGATTTTGGGAATTTTGGTGCAGCCAATCCCCTTCGGAGGGTTGACCATGGGCTCCGTTACCTCGCTTCAGACAACTTTCATTTTTTACGCGTCTCCATCCGACTTTTCTATAAAAAGTTATGGCCGTTTGAAGTTTTTTCATGTTATTTTTTGCATATAACCCTAAAACCTAAATCTCTTCTCCTCAATATCAACACACACCTTCTCTAAACCCTAAAAATACTAACCTTTTGGTGGAGCCAAGTTCATGGTGTGGCAGCGTGTGGTGGAGAGAAGGTGTTGAAGAGGGTTGGTGTGGTGCGGTGCGGAAGGTGTTGCGGTGGCGAAGAGGGTTGGTATGCAGAGGAGAGAAGCCACTTGACTGGGGCTGGAGTTGGAGGCGCGGGGCGGCGAAACTGGAGGATGGTACGAGGAGATGACAGGACAGGAGAAGCAAAGTGCATGGAAGAGGCGAGAATGGGAGAAGATGAGAGATGAGAATGGGAGAAGAGAAAGAATGGTGGAGGAGTAGGATTTTGACAGAATGATAGGCGTGAATGGAAAGAGTGTGCTTTATGTTGTGGAATTTTTAAAATTTGAAGGAAACAAAGACGGTTAAAAAAGGAACCGTCTTTATATGTCACTATGAATGACTTATAAAGACGGTTAATAAAGGAACCGTCTTTATATGTCACTCTGAATGACTTATAAAGACGGTTTTTTAGGGAACCGTCGTTATATGTGTCTCTTAATTACAAAATTGCCACCGCGTATTTTATAACGATGGTTATTTTTAAACCGTTTTTGTATGGTGTTGTCAATGTATGTTTTTGTACTAGTGAACATTGATTAATGTTAAACAAAGTCATGCTCAATGAATATGACTTCTTTTGTCTTCATTGAACCAAAATTGTGTTATCTCTAATGATTTTTTGTGAAATTTTTAGCTTTGAATTAAAGTCATGTTCAAAATTGACAACTTCTTAAAAATGAAATTGTGTTACCGAGTACTAGTTTCACTACTAGAAAATCATTAAATAGAAACCAATTTTAGAGACTAAAAATAATTAGTTGCTATATTGACTAAATTAGATATTATTTTAAAGATTAAAAAAATATTATTGATTTTTAAATTAGTTTCTATTATTGATAAATAATTTCTAAATTAGTATCTAATTAACTATCAGGGTTTTAACTACCAATCATTTAGATTCTAAATTTGGTAGCAAAAACATTGGTAACTAATTATATACGAATTTAGAAACTATTTATCAATAATAGAAACTAATTTAGAAATTAATAATTTTTTAGTCTTTAAAATAATATCTAATTTAATTAATATAGCAACTAATTATTTTTAGTTTATAAAATTGATTTGTATTCAATAATTTTTTTAGTAGTGTTTTACATTTACGTATTTTTTTAAAATCTGTCCATTCTAGTAAATTTGGTGAGAAATTACACTATTCTAGTCAAATTAATTTCTGTACTATTCCAGCAGATTTCATCTTGGTTGAAACTTGGGGCGTCAAGTTCAAGAGTCTCATGAATCGTAATGCATCAAACCACCCTATTATTTACTAAGAGAAGACATTTGTTATTAATATATAGCTTACAGAGATAAAAATTAATCATAAAAAAGAACAAGTAGACATTTGTTATTAATATATAGCCGTGTATATAAAGTAGCAAGAGTTATAATATACGTCACCTTGCTCCTGTAGATTCTTTTCCCACTGATACATTTCATTTCTAAATAAAGAATTTGACTCTTCTGAAATTTTTCTTTGACTAAATTTTCTTTGACAGGTTCATCACATTCAACAAAATTTACAGCTATATATACAACTATCATTCTCATTCATAATCAATATCCTTAGCTTTACGTTTCTTAGTCCTCTAAGCCATGCCAAAACCCTATTACTCCCTCTTTGCAGTGTTCATCATTGTGTCATGCCATGCTCAAACTTATAGTACTACATCAACAGTATGTGCTTCTTCTCACTGTGGCACTATCTCCATTAGTTACCCTTTTTGGAAGAAGTCCAGCACCAACGTTGTAGAGTTTTGTGGTTACCCTGAATTTGGTCTTGAATGCTTGGACGACCATGCCATCATTCGTTTTCCAACTGACACATATAGAGTTGCTGAGATAAACTATGATGATCATTCAATCACACTTCTTGACATAGATATATTGGAACAACCATGTCCGAGGGCACGACACAATGTTTCCCTACAAAACCTCCCTTTTTATTTCAGCTCCTTAGATTTGAATCTGAGTTTCTATTTCAACTGCAGTTCTTACCCTTCATCTGTTCAGCACATAGGGTGTCTGCAACATGATAAGAATCAGTCTTATGTGTTTGTGGCTGGGGATGAAGTTAAAAATGGACACAGTTGGGTGAGACAGTGTGAGGAGCATGTTGTGGTGACAGTGAAGGAAGAAGAGATTGATGTTAGTAATTTGATCAATGATTTTGGTGATGCCATGAAGAAAGGATTTGTGCTTGATTGGAGGAGAGCTGTGGATTGTGCAGTGTGTGAGGAGTCTGATGGCTATTGCAGATTTGACCCTACCACTAAGCAACCAAGTTGCTTATGCAGAGATGGCAGAACTGTTGCCAGAAGTTGCAAAAGAGGTACACTTTAAGCTTCTTGAAACAAATTGTGGATTCTTTTATTGATCAAATTCACATGATCACATCTTCACAAATCTGCTTGTTTAATAGATACAGATACTTTAATTATTTGTTTATTAAGACTTAAAACATTATTATACTCACAACTTGTTGGTTATATTGGATGGTTCATTTTGTATGCTTTATTTGATATATTTTTTAGTGTTAATTTAGTATAAATTAGACTACTTATGCAGGTTTACTTTCGTTTTGTTCAAAATACGAGTTCTTAAAATATAGTCTTTTGAGATGTTCACAACACAATAGTTAGTTGTTTCGAATTATAATGATTAAAAATAGAAGAAAAAATAATATTGTGAATTGTTCGGAATCTAACTGTTAAAGTAAAAAGAAAAATAAGTTGTTAGACTATATAATTTTTTTATACTGACATTACGAGACCATTACACCAAAAAGATGTTTATATATCTTTTTAAATTATAATATTAACTATTCCTACAGGGAATTGGTATTTGGGCTATACTCTAAACTTTGAATTTGAGTTGAAAACTGTGACTCCAAACTTACTAAACATTTATCCCATCAACATTATTAAAATTATTTATGATTTTTTAGAATATGAGATACATAATTAATTGCATTATTTAAAAATTATCAGCCAAAGCATTTTTTTAATTTGATTTATTAATTGTGTGATAAATTATTTTTAAATTGAATTGTTTATCATTAATAGTTAGCTCTGTATTTCAAATTATTAATCTTATATGTAGTAAAAAAATGTACCTGATTGGGTATATGGGTTGGGAATAAGGAACTGTATTTGGGCTTTGGCTCATGTGTTTTCAGGATGAGAATTGCTTTCTGCACCCGATGCTTTTTGACCTGCACCCAATCAGCTTTTGAATTTCTAAATTTGTCTTTTATTCTGGAATTGAAAATCCAGAATTAAAGATACATTGTGGAAAAGGAAATTTGGAATAAATTTTTGTGTTTCAGAAATGAAATTTCGAAATAAAAAAGAAAAATCAAAATTCCATTTTAGAAAAGTAATTTTGGAATAAAAAAGAAAAATGTTACTTTTGACAATTACATATTAAAAACACCAGATTATAAGTGTTATTTGATTAATACAATTTTAAAATTATTTTATTTAAAAAAAAATTCTTTTTAATTGTAATCTGTAGTATGATTTTCAAAGTATTAGTAATTATAAAAAAATTGCATTCCGGACAACAAAATATGGAGAAAGGGTTATTCTGAAAAAGATATTAACGTATTTTGAAAAGAGATTTTAGTGTTCTGAAAATCTAATCTGAAAATATATTATGAAATACTAATCTGAGATATATTTTGATTCACACTCTCCTCTTATTTAAAAATTAAAAAAAAACATTGTCATTTCACAATTGGATTCAGGTTAAAAGCATTGGATGTAGAAAGTAATTTCCTTTCAGGATTACTGTGCAGCCCATCTACTATGGTTAACTAGTTAGAAATCAGAAGCCATGAGTTACAACCTGCAATATAAAATACTATAAAATAAGTTTTCAATTTTTGTGGTTTAACTAGTCAGAGGACAACCATATCTTTTGAATGAGAAGTACATAATAATTATTTAGTCTACAGATTTTGGTTCTTTCGCTGACATAGTAATAAAAATTGTGTAGACACAACATTGCTATATTTTAATCCCCTTTACCTAACTCTGCATCAGTATTTCTCGATTCCTTTCCATAAAAAAAATTTCTTCTTTCAGAACATAATATAAACATGTATTAAATAAACTCTTAGCATCAAAAGGGAAAAAGTAGAAGGAGAGAGACTCATTCTCTGATAACCTTATCCCATATGCAGTGGTAATAAAGGGAAAAGATTAATAATATTAAAATGGGTTAGGTAGAGTGTTTTAGTCTTAACTTTAATTAATGTAATATCAGTTTGCTTGTTGGGCAATTAGTTTTTGACAACACTTTTCCAGCAAACTAAATATCGTTATTTATTTCGGTCAGTTCAACCTGCATAGAGCCATTATTTTAAGATTTGCTAACTTTTAATAATGATTTTTAATAATATAGATTATCAAAGATAAAACTTTTAGTTAGAAAATAACACTGCAAGCATTTACATACATGTATCTAAGTCTTGTTTTATTAAATATCTTGTGCATTTACTTCTAGTTCATCATTCCCCTTGGTTAAGTTAGTCTTATGCATTGAATAAAGTTGATAAAAAAATCTAACCATGACATCACTAACGTGACAAAGACACCGCAGCCAGTGAATAAATCACCGGTAACATGTTTACAGAATCAAAATTTAAGGATCACAGTGTTTCCTTTTAATGTTTTTTCTTCCAAGTTGTCAACACCATCTTCATGGAAGACATCAAACTAGTTATACGTCATTTAGTTTGACTTGGATATATAGGTTGTTGTTCTGTACTTGATTACTTGCCTCACCAACAAACAAGGCCTCTCACATTGTTCCCCTGAAAAATAAGGCTCCTCTGAAATTTCTATCATGCCTCATCCTCTTGTTCCACCTCCTTCTTCCCTTATCAACACCCTTTTATTCTTCTCACTCTTGTTCCCAACATATGTATCTAGTGATGCTGAAGGGTACACAGCATGTGAACCTTTTAGCTGTGGGAAATTCAACGATATTAGGTACCCATTTTGGAGTAAGGACCAGCAGGAGTATTGTGGGCATCCAAAGTTCAAGCTTGATTGCCAACAAGACAACGTGACAATTGACATCATGTCACAGACATTCCAAGTCATTGACATGGATCAAACATCTAAGGTTTTGGAGATTGCAAGGTTGGATTTATGGGCTGACCCTTGTACTAATGATTATGTCAATGTGAAGTTGGATCCTGATTTCTTTAGCTACACTTCTAATGATGATGAGTACACTTTGCTATATGACTGCGGTTCTCTTGGATATACGTCTGGTAGTGTGAATATTGAAGAAGCAATAACATTTAATTGCCCCGTAGATGGTGGTCTTCAAGCTGCATACTTTGTTTTGAGTACTGAAGTGGTTAATTTTAAGAGTCTGGGGTGCAAGAATAGCATCACTGTTTCTGTTCTAAGAGAGGCTGTGAAGGGTGTTTCGCTTGTGGAAGTGGAAAATGTTCTACAAAAAGGATTTGAGGTTGGATGGAGTGGTGTGAATGAAAATCAATGTGATGGTTGCTCAAGATCTAGTGGGAGATGTGGATACAATGCATCTATGGGTGGATTTATGTGTCTCTGTCCTAATCATCAACCTGATGGTGATTCTTGTAACGAAATACTAGCAAGGTCTCCAGCAGCTACACCTAGACTAACACCAGCAAAGTCACAGTTACCCCCTTACTCTCAAAATTTTCCAAAACAGTCTCCAGAGTCTCCACATGCTCCGAGTATGTTTTCTTCCTTCTCTTGTTTTGATTAAATACTCCTACTACAATCATTTTCTTTTGGATGGTGGTATTCAACTCTTTTTTAGGATCCAAATACCTTATATGCTTCTCTAGAAACAAGTTGAGAACTGAAAAATCGCGTTTAGGATGTGAAAGGCCATAGAGTTATAAATATCAACTTCTTAAATAAAATCATAACTGAAGCGTGGAATCAAACAAGTTCTTCATCCACTCTGGTTTAGGAAGGTAGAGCTTCACATTCTAGACATGGAATGGATCTGTTAATTATGTTTGCGTTTTAGGAAGAGTTGTTTGGTCAGAATAGTTCCCTTTGATTTTTTTAACTTCATTCTGTTCAGAATTTTATAATATAGATGGAACTATTGAAGACTGCGTTATGAGATAACGTGTCAAATTTTATAATGTCATATTTCTGTTCCCTAAGGCCGTGTTTGGCTTACGCTGACTTTTAAATATTAACAAAGTGATAATAATGAGTAGAAGTTTTTAAAAGTCTGCATATAACAATATGGTAATGGAATGTGGCATTTTGGTGATTAGATGTTAAAACTGAGTATTTTCATGGAAAGATGACAGGCACAGTTACCTAACAAGCTGTACTACTTTTTTATTATACTTTTCCAATGAACCACTTCTTCGCAGTTGAATGCCTTGATTCCAAATAAGTGATTCCATTGCTCTGTCCCATATAAATTTGGATGATCCATTGTGGGGGCAGCCTCAGCAGAGAAGTGGGGCATTGTAAATCAACACCCAAATTAATAATTTGTGAAGTATGAAGAATAATATACAATGTGTTTTTCATCTGCAACAGCCGATGCAGCTACTTCACTAACAACTAACACAAATTTTTGCAACATGTAACTCTTCCCTTTGTGATGAACGCTGATGTGTTTATATACCTACATCTTACAAGCAAAATAGAAAAAAAAAAAAAACTGCAGAAACATTAAATAACAACTGAAAAGTCTTAGTTGCGTACACCGACATGGGGGTGTTTCTCTTAATCCCAGAGGTGGATTCTTTTAGGAGTGACTTGAAAATTATGGGTTTGAGGCTTGAGGTTGACTATGAAAAGTGAAGCAGCATGATGGTCTGAATTTGATGAAATGCTGTGTTCTGATTCTGATTTTCCTACAACTGCTCTTCAATAGGCGTGTAAATGTTCCTTCTTGGTCAATGACCTATATATATATCTTTCTTCATTGCGTGTATAATGGTTGAGATTTGAGAGATTGGTTGATGAATGAGATCTTAACGTAAAGCTTCCATCATAAAGAAGGACCATGCCCTTTCACATGCATCACACTGCTTATAAACACCATCTCATGCATTTATATTTATACGAATAAACAAAATTAGAATCGTCTTGACAGAGGGTGTGGGTCACAACTTTAATAAAACGTCACAAATTTGAGAAAATTGGAAAACTTCGAAACAGAGCAGAGACCTAGAACAGGATAATTACTACAAAGGAATTTACGAAGAAAAACCTAATTTCCTAACTTAGATTAGAACTAAAGTAACAAACAGAAATTAGGCGTCGCTGATGTGTAATTCGTACTCTTTGGAACAGAAAATATTAACTTGAGATGATAGTATACAAATTTATAGAGAAATGTAATAAAAAAATTTGACTACAAATTATTCCAATAACCGTTGACCTAATTCTTTGAATGAGGGAGAGACCGAGTCGTGTTTGGGGAATAGTGAAATGTATTTTGTTTGGGAGTGATGAAAGTATGAGGAAAGAAGAAGGTAGTTTCGTGGGAAGAGTGTGTGGATAATTGGTATGTATGGCGGTGTGAAGAACTGCTTCTATAGGTTTGATTTATGGGAGAGAGGGAAATGAGACGAAGTAGAATAATGGATGACATCCACACCACACTCACCCTCTCTTTCTTCCTCTTCATCGCTTTCCCACACTCCCACTCCCAACCATCGCCACCGCTTTGTGCCCACCCATCATCCCTGCTCAGCTGCTATGGTCGTTATGAATATCAAAATTTCACGGTGAAGGATATCGACGACACCACTCACACCATGACAGTGGTGCCAACAGACAGTGCCAAAAATGTTTGTTCTCCTGATTTTTTTCCGAGTTACGAGAACTTGACCAAGACTCTGTCACACTACGCTACAGTGCACAACGTCACCGTATTCTTCGATGGTTGTCCTCATGACATCTCGAAATTCCGTTCAGAACGCAGGGTTAACTGCGGGGATGCTGTGTATTATTTTGAGGGGGGATGGGAGGATGATCTGGTAAAGGAATACCCACTGCTTAAGGATTGCAAGGGGCGTTTGAGGCTGCCCACTGCCGCTCCTCTGGATCATTACGATTATAGTGATGATGGAGCTGCAGTTCTGGAAGAAGCTCTGAGGGATGGGTTTGGGGTCTACTATGGTGTTCCTCAGGATTGCAGAAGATGCAGCTGCGGGAGCGATGGTTATGATGAAGATGTAGTTTCATGCCAATACTATTGCTCAGATCAAGACCACTGTTCTGCTCCCAAAACTAATGGTATGTCTTGTATCTTCTCTATTCTTACTCAATTGGCCCATCCCCAATTTTTCCATCTCCACCACCCACTTACCAATCAACACTTCCTTTTTCATTTTCTTAAATCAATTCCTTTTCTTTAACAAATCATCATCTTTCTTTTACAATTACTTATATACTTCCTCCCGCGCTTTCTTTCCACACCAAGTCCCATAAAGCTTCGGGTTTCTGGCATGGATTCATGCACCCAAAAACCACAACACACTGGAATAACATCAATTTCAGTTGGATTCTTGTTTATCAGTGTCCTGGGAAACTTATGAAAAGAATTTAAAAGAGGTTTGTTTAATTAAAAGTTATAAGAAAGAGTATTTTGCATACATAATTATTATTTTCTAAATCTTTTGTCATTTTAATATCATAATATTATGTTGTTAAACTTGTGTTGCTTCCTGCAAATTGAGATTATCGCGTTGGATAAAACATATATGCGTTAGCTTTATCAAGTAAATGAGAAGGTAGCTTTGTTATTTAGGAATAACCGGATTCTGTCTAACAGTGTTTATTTAGAAAAAACTATGTGATGCTTCATAGCAATAGCCAGTTGGTTTATGTAGTAAAAATCATGTGTTTTGCAGACCATGATGATTTTTTTAATAAAAGAAGTACTTTAATATACAAAAACAAAACACGTGTTGTCTCATAGATATGAATTAATAATAAACAGTACTGTAAAGATTGAAATTAGCCATTATAATCATAATGAAAATAACTATCAATAATTCAGATATACTGAATAATCTCTGAGGATTTCGATGAGAATTACGTTGTTGACCTGATGACTATGAGAAAAACAAGAGTTGCTGACTGCACATTTTTCCAAGTCATGCTGAGATGCTTCCTTCTTCATACCTTCATTTCCATTTTCCAGTTTTGACTCTGTCAACCAAATTAAAATCATCCCTCTATTTTCTCTCCAGCTATTTATTACTTTGTTTTTCCATTCTCACTCTTTCTTCCTTTTCCCATTCGCGTCAATTCAATCACCTGTCTAAATGTGTATCACCTTTGACTTTTAGTACATTTCCTGAAATTTTCCTTTATAACCATTGAATAATACTTATCAAGTAATTTCTCTATGAAATAGAGTCCCTTTTGTTTGGCTATATTAGTTATGTATGCCTACATTTGTTTTAAACCATCTTTCATGATTCTTTAATAGTTCACTTATGGTTTTTATTTCGTAATTCTTATAGTTCATACATTTAAAAATTGTTTGCCGAATAAATTCAAACTTATTATACTGCCATCCATATAGTGCATATATTATTGTAAGATATATAATTATTAACAAAAGACATGGAAAAGAGCATAACTGAAGACAAGACTTTCGGTCTATACTTCTTAAGAGGGGCAAACTTTTATCTACTTATGAAATTATTACTGATATATGATTCACAGTGTAAAGATAAAAATATATATATATATATATATATATATATATATGTTGGTTTTTACTGTAAAACTCTTGGCAGACACATTAGCTATATTTTGTAGTTCTCTTTTCTTTTGTGGTCTGAAATGATTAGATCCATACTTAACATCATACACGACAAAAAAGTATGATTCATCCTTTTTCTACTTTTCCTATCATTTCACGGATGCATGTGCATGTACCACCAATAATTAAGAAGAGGAAAACATTTTCATTTTTAATATAATTTCTAATTTAATATTTTTTTAAATAAAAACCGAAGCTCATCTCGGTTAAGTGATGATTTAAAAATTAAATGAATACTGATTTTCTTACAATTTTTATTTTATATATAACTACTTGATAAATTTATTATAATGATTTAATGATATAATGTTTGAAAATTATTTTATTAACTTAGATATCTGTATTATTGTAATTAGTTATGAAGTAATTGTCTATTTGTCAAAAAAAAATCTTATTCAAATTAAATAGCATCGTAAGTTATATTATATATATATATATTGGGTATATTTGTGATTTTAATTTTCAACAGAGTTTTTTATTGCATTTGTATGCAAGTGCTGATCTTTTCCTTCTTAGTGGTCCAACACGTCTTTCACCATCATGGACATCATTTTCTGCTTTCTTCTACTTTTGAGATTTTTAAAGTATTGCCAAACAGACTTTGATTTCTCCACTTATTCTTGTTTTTCCTAAAATATGGTTGCTCAAATAAAGTCACCCACTATTTTTGTTTTCCCCTCGTAGTCAAAAAATATTAATTTTCAAATATTACTCTTTAGCGCTTTCATGACTTTTAATCATAACCGTGCAATATTTGCATACATGACTGTATCTCTAAATTGCTATCTATTCAAATGAAGCTATATACATACGGTTGCATTCACATTTAACAGTAATATCTATGCAGATAGCACAACCACAGTACTGTGCATTCCATAGTGCTTTTCTAATTTCTTCTGTAGGTATTGAAGTTATGGTGCCTATCATAGGACAAACATGTTGATTTGTATTATAATGTTTAAAAACCTCTAACTTAGCCATTGATTGATTGATTAAATAATTATTGCATGTATATGGATTCATGAACGATTGATAGATATGTATTGCCTGTAGATTTATTTATCTACCTGCAGTGTCATACTGATGTCACCATTGCTGGGGATGATGTGGTTTTCATCCTCAGTGGTATTCCATTTGGTTGATGCTTATTATATAACTACAAAAAAATGAAGTCTGCAATCTTCAATTGGAAGGTACTCACCTACTTTCCTTTGTGGGCGTTCAACTTTTGACTAGTTGTAATGTGGTATGGACAAGCCCACCTATGAAACTACAAAAACACCCTCAACCAGTTCACAAAACTGCTATTCACTTGTTTAGGAAAGCAAAGATAGGGTGTTAACCTACTTCCTCATGTTTGTAAACGAGCCAATGACTGATTATCTATTGCTCGAACTTTTTTGTTTTGTTTTCATCTATATTTTCAAGCTTCCATCATAAACCCCATTATAAAATAGTAGCATGTTTTCGTGTAAGAATTTCCGCAGTACTCACCTACCAACGACTTTGAAGTTTCCTCTAAATGCCTGCCTTAGATTCCACACTATTTCTCTTCTCTTCTCTCCTCTTCATTCTTTTCAAATCTCCAGAACCAAATGATCCTTCCAATCTCCTTCCATTACATTAAGCCTCAACTACGTATTTTTATCACAATTTTCTTCTTATCTACCAGTGTTCTACCTTCTAATCCAAAATTTAAGGCCTGCACTCCTAAAAGTTGTGGAAATGGCCCATCCATTAAGTATCCTTTCTGGATTCCTTATGAACAAGAGTCATTTTGTGGCTATCCCCACTTTGAGATCACTTGCATGGACAAGAATCCAATTCTCAGAACTTCTAGTCACGATTTTCTGGTAAAAAATATCTCTTATTCTAACTCCTCATTTACTGTGGCCAACATAGGTGCCTATGAGGAGAATTGTCCTGTTCCCTTATATAATTACAGCTTTGATCAAACTCCATTTACCTATAGTTCAGGAAATTGGAATCTCTCTTTCTTCTACAATTGTACCACAGAACCCATAGATTACCCCACTTACAAAGTAGATTGTGCTAAAAATGCTTCACATTATTCTTTTGCGGTTTTTCATAAGGAGGCACTAGAGCACAAAAACTATTCCTTGAACGAGTGTCAGTTTATGGTTAATGCGCCATTCAACTCGAACGCCGCTGTTAATTTCAGTAGCTTATTGAGAATGAATTACATTGAGATTTTGAAGACGGGGTTTGTTTTAAATTGGACGGCGCCTGATTGCCAATACTGTGAGAAAAGTGGTGGACGTTGTGGATTTGATGGCACTCAGTTTCTCTGCTACTGCAAGGATAAGTCCTACTTAAAAACTTGCGGTAGTGGTAATAATATATTTCGAAATATTGTGATCATATTTTTGTTGTTTATTCAGATTTGTGTGACGCGTCTATTCCTTTCATGTTTTATTTCCCCCATTCGCCTCTTTTGGGTGGGTAGGAGATGCAATTTCTATTCTACAATGCTACTTCAGAATATGCTAGCCAAAGAAGCACACCAGAATTTTGGCTTTTCTTTTACCTGTGTGATATACACAGTTAAATTATCTTCTATGATGATGGTTTCACACTTTATTTATGTATTTGGTTTACACAAATGTCTCTAGCCACACAAATAGCGACGAGAACAATTTGTCTGTTGTAGACACAGTAACAAAATCAAGTGTGCAATTCTTTTGATATAATTATTAACCGTCTCATGAGCAGATTCAGCCACGTATAGTCATGTCATTGTCTCATGTGATGGTATCATTATCAGCCATTATATATGCTTATCATCAAAACATACTGAAGTTGAGTATTCTTTATACTTGGACTTTAAGAAAACGGACCCAAATAGTCATCATAAATTTGAACCAGAAAACAAATATGTATGGCTAACTTCTAAATTGTCTCATACTAGTGCAGTATACAGATATTGGTAATTCCCATTTTGCCTCTCATAAGGATGTCATGCTATTTTACCATGCCATAACCCTTAGCGCCTACTTTCTTCTTGAGTCATTTGGTGTAATTATATGTATGTGTTTGTGTGTTTATGTTTACTATATTATCGTCCTTGAATTGGCGCAATGCTAACCCATCTCTGCTCTCCCCTGTATCTGTTGCAGACGGTCCGAATTGGAAAACGAAAATCGGTATAGGTAATAGGTCCAGTTTTCTTTCATTTTTTTCTTTATTTTTTTCACATTTATTTCATTAATGGTTATATATTAATTGAAATTTGCTATGCTTGTTCTTTAGGTGTTGGTTCAGCTGCAGTGGGAGCACTTATAGTGGGCATTTGCGTCTATATTTGTATTCGTAGAAGGAAGAATAGTTATGTCATGTCATATATACAATCTCGGAGCCTCTCTTCTGATCCATCTTCAAAGGACACTGAGAAGGGAAGTCAAAGCTTCACTCAAAGTATTATACCCGGAGTTCACCTCTTCTCCTATGAAGAACTAGAAGTGGCCACGAATTACTTTGACTCAACTAAAGAACTAGGAGAAGGTGGCTTTGGGACAGTATATTTTGGTAAGAACATGCAGCTTATACTGTACATCTGTCGTTTTTGTGACTTGAATGACCATTAACAAAGGTTGTTGCCTTCTGATGTTTCTTGTCCAGGCAAACTGCGAGATGGGCGTTCTGTTGCAGTGAAGAGGTTGTATGAGAACAACTACAGGATAGTTGCACAGTTCATGAATGAAATTAAAATCCTCACTCGTATAGATCATCCAAATCTTGTGAAGTTATTCGGATGCACCTCTCGCCACAGTCGTGAACTTCTGCTTGTATATGAGTACATTCCTAATGGAACTGTTGCAGATCATCTTCATGGTCAACTATCTAAACCTGGAACACTCCCTTGGCATATTAGAATGAATATAGCTGTGGAGACTGCAAGTGCACTGAAATTTCTTCATCTCAAAGGTATCATCCACAGAGATGTTAAAACCAACAATATTCTACTTGAAAGTAACTTCCGTGTCAAAGTGGCAGATTTTGGACTCTCGCGTCTTTTCCCACACCAAGCCACCCATGTTTCAACAGCTCCACAAGGGACTCCAGGTTATGTGGATCCAGAGTACCACGAGTGTTACCAGCTTACTAACAAAAGTGATGTCTATAGCTTTGGAGTGGTGCTGGTTGAGCTGATATCATCACTGCCTGCTGTTGACATCACAAGGCATAGACATGAAATCAATTTGGCCAACATGGCCATTAACAAGATTCACAATCAGACACTGCAAGAGCTTGTGGACCCAAACCTTGGTTTTGAATCAGATTTCAAGGTAAGGAAAATGATAAGTGCTGTGGCTGAGTTAGCATTTCAGTGCTTGCAGAGTTCCAAAGATATGAGACCTTCTATGGAAGAAGTGGTGGAGACTCTCAAGGATATTCAGAGTGATGGCAAAAACAGAAGTCAGCCTGAGGTAATGGATATCTCAAGCACTTCTGATGATGTTGTGTTGCTGAAGGATGACCCTCCTCCACCATCACCTGATTCTAAAGCCGGGAGCAAGACAACAACACCAAATACTTCTTGCTGATGAAAAAAACAACACCAAAATTTATGTCAGCAGAGTTAGCATCAGCGCCAGCATCCACCCAGTTACAGCCTTCATTTTGTCATCTTCTAATGAGGATAACTTTTAAAGATTGAGATGTATATATATAGATTGCAAAGCTGCTTTGGTTATGAAATTTCATCTTTTTAATAAATATAGCTATATATATATAATTAAATTGTTTTGGTTTACTTAAAATTTATTCCCTACACCTATAGCACCATTTTTCATTTAAATCTTTGTATGAAAACCATATCACTAGACTTAAATAAGTTATTGGTATTAATATAAGAGTAATTTTTATTTTAAATATTTAATATTTTTAAATTAGATATCTAATAAGTTCAAACATATATTATATGACTTATAGTATTGAAAAACTAAATACATCAAGTCATTTTTGTTACCTATTTGATATGCAATATTATATGATGGAAAAATATCTCAATTATTATGATAAAATCACTAAATTTAGAAGTCAAAAGAAAAATTCAAAAAAAATTTCAAAGATAAATTTAAAGAGATAATATAATATTAGCAGTAAAATATAAATAAATGTCTTTTTCAGTAATTTTGAAAATTAATTGATTACTTAATTTGAAAAATAATTTATTAAATGTTCAAAATAAAAATGAATAATATATTAAATATCTAAAATTTATTTAAGTTTAAAAATTGATCCATTACTTAGGATGCTCATCTCCACTGTCAGGATTGGTTGTTTCTTCCTGTAACTTAACAAATCTCTTCCTCCACTCATCATTTTTTAAGAAGATTATTTACCTATATTAAAAATGACTTTTTAGATTAATTTTTCTGAAATATTTTTAGAATATATTTTCACGAACACATTTTATTAATTCTGAATTTATAATTTAGAAATAAAAGAAAATGTGTTTTGCAAAGGATATTTTGTTTTTCAAATTTCTCATTCCAGAAATATCTTTTACTTACACGGATTTTCTATTTTAGAAACACCCTTTTTTTATGAAATTATATTCCAAAATTCTAAAAAATAATTTTGGTATTTCAAAGAATATAAGAGTGTAGAGATAAAAATATAGAAGTACAGGAAGAAACTTCCATCGAGTTAAAAAAATGTTAAATATTTCAAACACGCATACAAGTTTAAAAAAAAAAACACTTATTGTCAAACGTTTTATCTAAACATTTCAAACCACTTAAAACATGTAAAATATGAAGAAACTTTTTTCAAAATTACTTAATACAGTATTTATAATTTTGTATCCTTCCTCCAAACTTACTATTGAAAGAACATTGTTAAGCTAATGATCAATACTTTGGAACTGTTTTTTTTTTTTTTTTTTCACGAACATAATCAGTCAGTGTCTTAATATTTTATTTATTTTATGCAAATCTAGTTCAGTTTAAAAGAAAATAAAATTTTAGTGAAAATCATTTTACCTAAGGATTAAACTCATATACAATGTTTAAATTGTTTAACCTTGAAGTGTTTTTATACCCACTGCCAAATAATTTACACAAAATTATAACAATTTTATATTTTTACGATATAGTTTATTTTTTAAAAAGCAATACTACGTATATATGGTGATTGTTTAAAATCTATCACTATAATTTTTTTAATTAATTTTAAAAATATAATGTTTAAATTCTAAAAAATTAACCAAATTGTAAAAATTAATATTTTACGTATAATAAATATTGAAAAAAATTCAAATGAAGATAATAATTACTATATTTATTAACATAGTAACTTAATATGATGATTTTTTACCTTTTCATAATTAGTATTAATATGTATAGAATTAATAAAAAATTACACAAATTATAGTTTCAAAAATTTTAAATATTTATAGTGAAAAATACTAAATTATACTATGTGTATTTTTGAAAATTTAAAAGTCAATAAATAAAAAATATTAAATTATTGCAGTGATGGGTCTTATAATTAAGTAGTAACAGTTTTAAACCGTAACAGAGAAAAATTCCATGAACTTGATTTAGCATAAATGATAATATTGAACTTTTAAAAAAATAATAGATTAAATTCAACCCCTTTAAAAAGCAATGAAATTAATTTTTTCAAATAAAATAAAAAAAATTTAAAAAGTAATTTAACTAATTTTAGTTACTAATTTTTTTTATCGAGTCCAACTTCTTTTCTAAATTAAATATTTCATATTATTTTATAAATTTTTTAAATGTTATTATTTAAAATTCCAATCTTAATCACAAACATTTGAAATGGAAATTTATAAATTTATTCTTATATTTAAAAATTTTAAAAATTGTTAAAAAATTAACTAGATTGATTTATTTATAAATTAAATAACATTATTATTTTAGAATAATTTAATTTGTATAATATATTATTTTAATATTTTTTAATTTATTTTTCTTATTTTATTATAATAAATGTAATTATTAAAATAAATATAATCAATTAACTTTTTAAGTGAATAGTACTTTTTCCGCAAATCTTCTTCTACATGAGTGGAAAATTTAAATCACATCCAACTTTGTCGTTTTGTGTATTTTTTTATCTTTCAAATCCTCAAAATTTGCATTTTCTTTCCTTTTCATTGTTCTGAATGTTTCTGTGCCTGGAAACAAACACACCCTAAAAGAAAAGAGAAGAAGTTGAATAAATAATTCTTATTAATTGTCTAGTCTTGTCCTCCTACTCACCTCACAAATCTTATTCCAAGCTTTGGAGTCATCTTTAGTTTCATTAGTCTATATGATTTTCATTTTTCAGATATATTTTTTCCAAGTTGTTCTTGTGTTGAGATATATTTTTTCCAAATTGTTCTTGCGTTGAGCTTCTTATTAGTTATCCACTTCAATTTAACTTCTTAAAAGAAAGTTATCATACACAATTGGTAAAGCTTTAGCAATTAGTGTAGTGGTAGTTTAACACACACATATGAGATCCATTTTCTTTTCAAAATAAAAAAAATAAAAACTAAACAAATATGTTGAAAGATCCTCTTTACAATATAACTAAAAAGATTTTATCAAAATATAATGAAAATAATTTAGGAGAAAAATTATGTTTCTGATCTAGTAGGAGAAGAAAACAAAGGTTTTGGAGGCATTTGCAAGAAATTCATGTTACCTTCCAACATATCGACCACTCTAGTCATTGTAGGTCTATCATTGGGAAGTGTTTGAATGCACCATAACCCCACTGTAGTCATCCTCTTTGAAATCTCATTTTCTTCTGTATTTATTGCTTCATTTGGTCTGATATCATTATCCGACTCAAGTCTCTTGTATGCCAAATGTGGAAAATATATCTCACTTGTACGACTAGCTTCAACATTAATGTTCTTCCTTCCTCCTACCATCTCTAGTAGCATCATTCCATAACTATACACATCAGACTTTTGCGAAACTCCTCCAAAATTTTTACTCCACATTTCTGGAGCAAGATATCCCATTGTACCTCTAGCATCTGACATGGAAATAATGCTTTCATCCCTGGGACACAACTTTGCTAGTCCAAAATCTGATATTTTAGGACAAAAATTCTCATCTAAAAGAATATTATGCGGCTTGATGTCAAAATGTAAAATTTTAGTATTGCAACCCCTATGCAAGTATTCCAACCCTCGAGCTATTCCTATTGAAATTTGATACAAATTCTCCCAGCTCAAAGATACAATTGTTGTTGGTCCTCTTTTGTAGATAAACCTATCCAAAGAACCATTAGCCATAAACTCATAGATGAGAGCTTTTTTGTGACCTTCCAAACAATATCCAAGAAGTGTAACAATATTAACATGAGATGTTTTACTGATGCTGACAACCTCATTGATAAATTCTTCACCTTTTCTTTTGGATGCATTTAGTAGTTTTACAGCCACACGACTACCTGTGAGCAACTTTCCTTCATATACTGCACCAAAACCACCTTGACCAAGTTTGACTTTGAATGAATTAGTCATTCTTTTCACTTCTGAAAATTTGTATCTTTTTTGTGTTATAGCTCCATGATTTCTTAAGAAAACTTCAATATCTGATTCATTGTTTGTGGTAAAACAAAATTTTACCAATCTACTTGAAGACTTATGTCTAAAACAATATAGTATGAAGAAAAAACCTCCAATTACCACGCTTACAACACCTGTTAAGAAATATAGAATATTAGAAAACCATAAATATCCTTGTATAGTTTGCTGATTTTTTCTGTGAAAGTTTACATTATGCTTGTTCATGATAAAATGCCTTATAAATCTCCACCACATAAGTTGAATGGTGAAACTATTAGACTCAATTATTATATCTTACACACAATAACTTGGATTTTAAGATAGTTTATGAGATGCATGGTATTTTTTTCTAAACCTATATAACCACTACCTCATTTTTCAACCTTATTACCTTTTTCTTATAAACTAAAGTTAAGGTAGGATGAGTTTGTTTGTTATGTTATGTGTCCATGCATCATAAGCACGACAGGTTCTTTTCTGAGTAAGTTCTTCCACTAGTATAAATTTTAGAATGGTTGGTAAGACTACATTGCAATTTAACATTGATAAATTAAGAATAAAAATACACAAGTTAATTCTTTGTTGGTTTATTCAGAAGGTCAATTTTCTATTTCAAAGAATACTGAGGTTAATTACAAATGTACACACACACCACATAATTATTCTGTAATTGATCTAGATTTTCATTCTAAACTTTAGCTAAAAATGTTGTATATATCAGAGTAGATTTTCTTTTATCATTAACCATCTTTTAAGATTCAAAATTTGGATAAAATCGATTTGATATTGATTTGGATTTGATTTTGGATTCTGATAGTATTTTTTTAGTAAATATCAAAGGTAATTCTTTTATATAAAATGAATCAATAAATTAATTAAGAAACATAATTGTCTCTCATATTTATTATGGTATTAAAGCATGAAAATTAAAAGGGAGACAATTTAGAAGTGACTGGGGATATGAAGCATTATGTTGCTAAAGGAAGGAGAGTTCTCTCACATATGATCTCCACTTGAGTGATAATTGAGGAAATATATTTGTCTGGTGCAACCTTATGAGAGAATTATGAAGAATGGGCATGTGCAATGAGAACTTCAGTATGTGCTAGAAGAAAATGGAGATTTGTAGATGGAATGGTTATCCAATCAGAGGAAGGATTGTTAGAGATAGAAGAATGGTATGTTGTGCTAATGTTGCATATACTGACGTAGTAGGGGGCACCAACACACCCTTCTCTGAGGTAAACAAGAGTGGTCTTGTTAAACTGACCATTGAACAATGACAAGTATTGGTGCAAATGTTGAATACTCATAAAACAAAACTTGAGTGAGAAGATGACAAGTGCATATAGCACTATTCCGTGGATAATTGACATTGGACCATGTAATCATATGATAAGAAATTTGAAGAGTATATGTGAGCTACATGATATTCAACATTATCTCTTAGGTCTCCCGGATGAATAGAGCACTTTTGCAACCAAAGAAGAGGATGTGGTGTTGGATAACAATAAAAAACTTACAAATGCTCTATATGTTCTCAAGTTGAATTGTAATTGAATATCTATCTCACAACTAATGGATGAATCCAATTGTACTATGCAGTTCACAAATAGATTATGTGTTATGTAAGAATGCATTTCAAGGATGTTGGTGGAGCAAGTGAACGGAGGAAAGGGGCTCTATTTTTTTCATGGAATTCAAGGATCACGGTCTTTAGAGTTGATGAAGTGACCATGCAAACCTCTAGCATAGGTGTTTATGGCATCCTTTATTAAAAATCACATAGTTAGTTCCTAGTAATGGAAGTAAAATTTGTGAATCTTTGAATAAGGCTTGTGATGCATGTCTTAGAGCAAGCAAACTAGAGAAATTTTTCCTTTAAGTGATCACAAAACAAGCACGACATTTAAATTGGTTCATTGTGATTTGTTGGGACCATATTTAACTCCTTCTTCATGTGGTTTTTTTTGTTTCTTAACAATAGTAGATGATTTTTCACAAGTTATTTTAATTTAATTACTTGTTGATAAAAGGGAAGTCTTACAAAAATCACTAAATTTCTTTGCATGCGTAGAAAAACAATACAACAAACAATAAAGACATTTATGAGTGATAATGGGACATAATTAAGTTGCATGAAGAGTTATTTTCTTGATCATAGAATTAATTTTTCAAACATCTTACATTGGAACACCAAAAAAAAATTGAAGGGTTAAACAAAACATCATCATATTTTGAATGTGGATTGTACACATTTTCATGGTAACTTCTTATTAACTTATGGGAAGAATGTGTTTTAACTATAGGTTATTTGATAAATTGTACACCATCTAATGTGTTAACTACAACAAATAGGTGTGCATAATGATTTCTTGCACATGGTGTTCTAGGAGGAAGTGTTCATAAAATTATCACTTCATTTTGTTGTTAAAAAACCTAGAATGGTGTGAAAACTTAGAAAATCTCTTTACATATTGAAACGAGTTCCTAAATGTTGGTTTACTAAGTTGTCCACCACCCTCAAGATTTATGACTTTATTCAATCTCTTGATGATTTGTGTTGTAGAAGTTAGATTTGCATCTTGTAGTTCTTGTCTATGTTAATGACCTTATCATTTGTTGGAACAACCATAAAATCAACTATCAATTTAAGATCTACATGCATACTTGATTTTAGATGATTGGAAAGATGAATTGTTTATCTTTGCTTTGGAATACCAAAACTTTCATATTATGTGCATACTCTCTCTCAATTTATGCAACAACCAAGACAAGAGCATTGAGATTGGGCAAGAAATTCTTTTGTGTGGAGATAATGACTTAAGAATATATGGTTGGTGAAACTTTGAGTGGGTTAGTTGTCCCATAACACGACGGTTTCTTATGAGGTGGTTTGTGTTGTTAGGATAGTCATTGATCTCTTGGAAAATCAAGAAATATCATACGATATCTCGCTCATTTGCAGAAATTGAATACCTATTCATTAGAGACCATTACTTATGAGTTGAAATGGCTGAAATGTTTTTTTTATCTTGCTTTAGTTTCTCACACCCTTAATTTATGCATGTCCTTTGCTATTGTCAAGCAATCTTCCATATTGCTAAAAACCTAGTCTTCCATGAATGATATTCAAATTTCTCACTTTCTTTGAGATGAGATTTTTAATGGAAACATCAAACCAACTTATGTCTCAACTCTTACATTACATAATTGACTAATATTTTTACTAAAAGTCTTTGTAGATTACATTTTTTTCTTAATGATAAAAATTGACATCCATAATTGGTGCATGCCAACTTTTGGATAGGTGATACGATAATTATTATATAATTGATCTAGATTTTCAACTTAACTTTAGCTAAATTATATGTTTTGTATGTAGGTAGGAAGGTGTTTAATGGTGGCATGCTTCATTTTTTGGGCTCTTTAAAATCTATCATATGAAAAACAGATTCTAAACTTATATATAAAGATTGAGATACCTCTGAAATGTCTCATTTAATTTTATTTAGGTATAATTATCTTTTTCGTCCCTACATTTAGGATCAATAGTCAATTTAGTACAGTGGTTTTTAAAAAAATCAATTTGATCCATATATTTTTTAAAATGTATCTAAATTGATCCTTTCCATTAAGTTTCAACTTACGGCATGAAGTGATGCTTACGTGGCAGATAAAGGTTCTTATGTGGCAGTGAGAGATTTCGTTGTGGCACACCCAACCTCTTCATTCCTTCACTCTCTTCTTCCCCCTCCGACACTCTCTTTCTCTCACTCTCCAACACTTTCTCCCTTTTGCTAGCACCCTCACATGGCCCTCTCATTCTCCCAAACCCATCATCAACCATCTCATCGGTGACACTGTTTCCTTCACTGTTGCTTAAATAGACCCATTCAAATCCACACACAAAAACCCACATCATAACTCTCAACCCCCAAACTAAAAAATGTGAATGGAAACTATTTTGTGCCCAAGCCTATGGCATAGAAGAATGAAAAAGAAGTGGGTCTAACCCTTTAAAGAATCCATGTCATAACCCTCCATCTTCCCTTTCGCACATGGATTTGAATTCTCTACACATTTCATATAATTAGCTTTCAAATATTTATTATTATTATTTTGTTTTGAGATGACAATCCCTTTATACGTTTGTTCTCAGGAACCTCCTACAAGAAGAATAAAAATATATCATAGTAAAATTCATGTCACTTCAGCACTCTTATCAAAATATACTGTAAGTAATAAAAAGAATACCAATTTGATTTCGACAATATCCCCAGTCCTAATTTCCTTTTCCGTACCCTTAGCTGCTCTCTGATTCAACATCTGCATCAACAACAACATCATGCATTTTACACTTCGTCCATCTTCTATTTTTTCCTACACATAGGAAGAGTGCAGAGTGTGGAAACCTAATTGGTAATTAAAACACTCAAGCTAATTTATGCCTCCTCTAATTACCCCCACAACGTATCCAAGCTTGACTTTGGATTTTCGAAGCAATCTCGAAGCTTCAGAATCCGAAAGTTGTTCTGTTTCACCTTCTGAAACATCATCGACATTATCAGAAGGAACATCTTCGGTGGCTTCACCACCGCCTTCGAGGTTGGAAATCAGCTTTCACAACGAAACTAGACTTGACAATAAAAGGAGTGCAGCGCCATGAAATTGGATTGGAAGGAACCCTATAAATTAACGCAAACTTACGAGGGGAAGAAGAAGAAGAAGAAGGAGGAGGAATAGTGAGCTTGGGCACAAACAGAGCCATGTGAGGGTGTCGGCGAAAGGGAGAAAGTGTTGGAGGGTGAGGGAAAGAGAGTGTCAGAGGGGGAAGAAGAGAGTGAAGGAATGAAGAGGTTGGGTGTGCCACAACGAAATCTCTCATTGCCACATAAGAATCTCTATTTGTCACGCAAGCATCACTTCATGCCGTAAGCTGAAACTTAACGGAAATGACCAATTTAGATACATTTTAAAAAACATAAGGATCAAATTGATTTTTTTTAAAATCATTGTACTAAATTGACTATTAGCCCTAAATGTAAGGATGAAAAAGGTAATTAAACCTTTTATTTATTCATTGCTGATAAAAAAAATATAAAATTATTATAAATTCATCGTTATCTAAATATATAATAAAAGTATAGTTGATAATAAAAAAAATACTAGTTTAATTTGCATTTCTTTTGTCGGATGGATTAAAGATTTATCAAGAATGTAATTCAAAAAATAATAAAATAGGAGATATAAAAGGATAATGGGTCTATTACCTATAATAATTATAATAATTGTCCATGTGTGCTGGTTATTATCTGCACAACAATAAAAAAAAGAGGATAGTGACAATAAAAAAAAGTTCTTAAAGTGTTGTAACATGAGCATTCTTGGAAGATTATACAAGAGGAAAAGATGATCATATTTTACAGCAATAACTTAACAATAAAAAGAAGATAAATATTAGATTCCTGATTACAACTTATCATAAATATGGCAAGGAATTTCATTTGTTCTAAAATATTTAAATAAATTAAATTTTAATTAAAATCATATTAAATTATTTCATAATATTAATGATATACTTTAGTTAAATATTTGATTGATATTATTTTTCAATTAAAATTCATTAAAAAATATTAAAAAGAATTAACTTTATTCAAAATTACTATTTAATAAAGAATTTTAGTTCACATTTGCCAAAAATAATCTCTCAATTATTCACATCATTTGAGAAAGTTAAGCTTATTACTATAAGAAAATCATTAAATAGAAACTAATTTTAAAGACAAAAAATAATTAGTTGTTATAGTGACTAAATTAGAGACTATTTTAGAGACTAAACAAATTTTTGATTTCTAAATCAGTTTCTATTATTGTTAAATAGTTTCTAAATTTGTATCTAATTAGTTACCAAGGTTTTTGCTATTAAATTTAGAATCTAAATAATTAATAGTTAAAATCTTGGTTGCTACTTTGATACCAAATTAGAAACTATTTAACAATAATAGAAATTAATTTAGAAACAAATTTTTTTTAGTCTTTAAAATGATCTCTAATTTAATCAATATAACAACTAATTTTTTTTTATCTCTAAAATTAGTTTCTATTTAATGATTTTCTTGTAGTGTATATCCAATAGGAAATAACAATATCCTACAATAATAATCTTAATATTATAAATAAAAATAATAATTCTTATTACATTAAAAAAAATTATTAAATAGTAATCAAATTTAGAGACAAAAAATAATTATGGATTAACTTAGATACTATTTTAAAGACTAAAAAACTATTAGAATTTAAAACGATTTCTATTATTAATAAATATTTATAAAATAGTTTATAAATTAATTATTAATATTTTAGTTACTAATATTTAGGATTTTAAATTAATCTTTAAAAATTAATATAAATTAATTTAGAATATGAAGGAGTTGATGCTAAATCTTGATAGTTATAAATTAGTCTTTAAAAGATTAATAGAAATTAATTTAGAATATAAATTACTTAATGTTAAATCTTATAACTAATAATTATATATCAATTTAGAAAATATTTTATAAATTTCTATTAATAATAAAAATCGTATATACTAATTATTTTTTATATTTAAAATTTATTTTTGTTTAATGATATTCTTATAATAATACTACTAATTTTTAATTTATAAAATAAAATTTAATCTAATCAATATAATAATTTAAAATTTTAAAATTATTTTTTATTTAAATTTTTTTATAATGTTTAATAGAACAAACTTAACCATCGTACGAATCGAGAAATCATTTTTACCTATGTTGCTCAAAAACTAAATGTAATGATGTAAAAAAGACTGACACTTGACATCAATTAAAAATAACGTTAGTTAACATAAATTGAAAAAAAAAATGTTTGAGTTTAGTTGAAAAACACATTTAAGGTAAATTAAGGAAAATTTAACTGAAGTTAGTTAGAAAATAAATATGCCTAACATCAACATTAGAATAATCAAGATATTGTAATTCAAAAAATAAACATGATTCACTTTTAGTCCAGAAAACATTTACCGATGTCTATAATAAAAATATTGAGATTAGACAAAAGAATATGAAAATAAATTACATGAATTTCAGAGAAGAATTTTAAATTTTAAATTTTTAAATGAAATTTAAAATAATTTAATTTTAATTAATTCAACTAATTTCGCCAAAAATTTTATAATTTTTTAAATTTATTAATAAAAAAACATATTTTCTTATACATTATTTCAGATTCTTTACAAAAAGAACTTAATTAAGTTTAAAATATATGATAAATTTAGATACTTTTAATTCAATTTTTATTAAATATTCTTGTTCTATTAAATTTTCATGTTCCTTTCTTTTTATTTCCGTTTTCATTTACTGTAACAACTACGAAATTACATTGTTTAATGTTAATAAAAAATTAAACAACAAAATCTCAATTGATAAATATCAATATTTTAAATACTTAATAAAAATTTAAAATAAAAATAACTAAATTTATGAAGTTAAAATTTAATTAAAAAAATACCTTTTCTTTCCGAATTGATTTTAATAATATTTACTTAGAAAGCAGTGTTAATTATCTAAATTGGAGGAAAGAATAATATACCTGAATCTTCAGATGATTTAGGCGCTGTTGCTCGTGATGTTGTTGGTGATGATAGCGTCGTTGACACAGGTGGCGGTGATGATGGTGTCGTTGACACTGGTGGCGGTGGCATCGTTGACACAGGTGGCGGTGATGATAGCGTCGTTGACACACGTGGCGGTGATGATAGTGTTGTTGACACACGTGGCGGTGGCGGTGGCGGTGATGATAGTGTCGTTGACACTGGTGGCGGTGGCGTCGTTGACACACGTGGCGGTGATGATAGTGTTGTTGACACACGCGGCGGTGGCGGTGGCGGTGGCGGTGATGATAGTGTCGTTGACACTGGTGGCGGTGGCGTCGTTGACACAGGTGGCGGTGGCGGTGGTGATGATATCGTTATCGACACGGGCGGTGGTGCCGGTGATGTGTTTTGGTGACAAAGTCGAGCGAAAATATCGTTGCAATCTATTTAGCAGTTTTTGGTTCAAAATTATTAATACAAGCTCATGTCATTTTCTTCCACAACAAAAAATATTGGAGATAATAATAATTTAACAACTCAGATGACTCATTGATTTCCTCCTATAAACTTACCTAATTTACTTTATTTCTGTTTAGTTCAAAGTTATTTTTAAAAACATCATTTTAAGTGATTCTAACAAGTAAAAGGAATTTGTTTATTTAACTAATAATAAGTTAAATACTAGCTATTTGGCAAGTAAAAAAGTTACGAACTGATTAAAATAATGTGTCAAATGTAATCAATCTTAAATAAATATTTTATCAAAAACTAAAACAAGAGAAAAGCAAAAATTCACAAATTTACTACCAAGAAAAAATTATGCAAATTAAATTAGTTAAATTCTAATTGCTATTATAATATAATATAATATAATAATATCAAAAGCATGTAGAGTTTTTTTATTCTCATTAATAGTTTATAAATCAGTAATTGAGAAGTTTAAATGTTGAAAGATAACTTTGAATTAACAAACCGTTTATGTATAGAGACATTGTTAAATATTAATGTTTATAAGGATCCCTTCTGTGTACACAGTTGATTTTACTTTTATCTTTTAAATTACTATTTTCTTAAATTCAAATCACCACTCACAATAAAAAAAAATTATGTACAACTAGCTGAAACACAAGTTTTCTAATATTTATATTTTCTCATTTTTTAAATAGATCATATAAATACTAATTTTTGTTTAGTCTCTTTCTTAAAAAAGAATTTATTGTTATAAAATGATGCATTAGTGTTTTTTTTCCAAAAACACACACACACATATATATATATATTAAAATTTATAATAATATTTATAAATTGACCTTATATATTAATTTAATAAAATTATAATAAAATATTTTTAATAAAGAAACACAACAAATTTTAAAATTTTTTAAAAATACAAACACACAGATAGATTAATGTATCTACTTTCGTTAGTTAATATTTTAAACAGAACATTAATATAATACAATAAATATGAATTAAATTTTATATTAAATTTTTTATATTATTTTTATACTGATTTGAATATTTTAAAATATATTAAGTTTTTAATATATTAAAATTATGCTGGGACAACAGTAAAAGATCACAAAATAATCTGAATTAAGAGTACTTACTCGCCCGAAGAGCATGGAAGACTGTCGAGTTTAAAGTACTTGTTGCAGCAAGTCTTCGCGCCAGGTAAGTAGAATCATTATCCACGCTGCTGCTACTGTTGCAATCTGTTTACATTTTTTTTTATTTTATCAACACCCAATTTTATAGTTAAATTTAAACATTCACTTTTAAGAGTAAACTTTAAAAGAATTATAAATTTTTCTTATTGAGTCTCATAATTTTTTCATTTGAAATATTTTGTATTTTGTATACTTTTCTATTTCATTTTAAATTTTATTATTTAAAGAACAAAATATACAACTATTTTAATAAATATTTAAATTCCATCGTTTTTATTATTCTAAAATTTTTGTTCTTTCTCTGTACATGTTAGTTTCCTTACAAACAAATTTTTCAATAAAGGTGATTAACTATAATAAGATACAACTTTTTTCAGCCTGAAATCTAACTTTGAAGATGATATTATTAAGTTTTACATAAAATAAAGATCCGAAGTTTTGCATTCAAAACTAGTTTTTGACGGTATCAAATAGAACAAAAAAAATTATCCTTAAAAAGTTTGTTTAAGAAATAAAGAGTTAGTTTTTTTATATATTATGGTAAAAAAAATTATATTAATAGCTAATCAAAAAGTAATATTAATAAATTTTAAACAATTATTATAAATATAATAAATTTAATTTCTACATGGCCATTAGTTATTAAAGCAAATGATAAAATAAAAATTATTTCCCCTTTGGTGGTTGCATATGAAATCGGTTAATTTTTCTAGGATTTAGTTAGTATGAGTAATAAATATATGCCTTTAAGTTATTATGTAGTTGCAAGAGATTAAATGATAAAAGTTTCGGTTAAAATTTTTATATAAAGATTGAAGTATTCCTAAAATACTTCGTAATTATTCACTCGTTTTTTTATAAAAAAAATTATATATATATATATATATATATATATATATTTTTTATAACACAAACCTGACCTTTTTCTTTGACATGTTATAGAGTTAAAGTGTGTATAATTTGTGGATTTGCAAGAGAATAAACACTGAAGATGCATAATTAAAATTGCGTCTTACTTTTTCTATCATCACACGCCATGAAGACATCACCAACTTTGTTTAGGGTTTTTGAGTGGTTTTGAGCTGCAACCATTAGCATGAATAATATGGTTATAATTTAGGGTAGTTGAATGAAGGAAAAGAAAAACCTATATTTGTTCTGATATATGTGGTTGCATATCTATACGTACCCAGAAGCATAGACGAAGCGTTGAAGTTGACGTCAGAGTTAGTTGGAAGAAGAAGCGTTGCAGTTACAGAGAACAGAAAGAAGAGAGTGAGAGTGCGGAACATGTTTAGTTTGAATTCATGTGCATACATAGGAAAGAGCTAAGTGTCTGTCTTACGTTTAATGGGATTCCATGGTCAAAGAATTCGAGTAGATCCAATAATGTCTACGTTTTAGTGTGTAATGAAGTTAGGTATCAGACATTTCTCTCCAGCTGGAAAAGAAGCCAAGAAGGGACCACACTCTAGCATTTCGATCCACTGTCTACGTGTTAACCTTTCAATGATCAAATTAGAAGGTATCGTGAATTTTCTCTTATATATGTAGACAAAATTCCAATATTTATTTTAAAAATTTAAAAATATAATATATTTATTATATAAATTTAGTTTGATAAAAACAAAACAATTTAAAAATAATAGCAAATAATTTTAATTGACATCTTATTATCATTGGAGAAACATTCTCCTATATCAAAATAACGATTAGGACCACTTGTAATTGATCTCTCAAAACTGTCCAACAAGAAATAACAAAATCAGAACAAATACAAAAAAAAATAAATGCAGAATATTTAGGAATTCTTTGTTTTCCTATTTAGATTACATTTGTGGTGTTAGGCTATTCTTTCAACAGTGCAACACAGAACAAATTTAATATTTATTAGAAAAGTAAATTTTATAATAATTTTTTTATCAAAAATAAAAAATAAAAAATAATTGAAACACTTCAAGAGAGTGCGTCAACCCTTATTAAAAACCAAACCCAGTAGTACCATTACAAAAAAGTGTCTATATATGGAGTGTTTTGTTACTGCAGAATTATGCAGAGTATATATAAGATTTTGGCTTTATGGTTAAAAGCCAGATCTAGCAACCAAACTACTGCATCTTTAAGCAAAAGTGGCATACTTATTCCTTCTAGATTTTACACATATGAAGTCTCCATTTGATAGCCCTTCTCTGTACAGCTGCACAACATAAAGGATTTTTCAAGCAACCACCAGGTTCCCCATTGCCAACCCTTCAAACAACAGTGCTATTACACCAGCATCTATCTATCTATATATATATTATAAAAGAAAATAATTTTATATATTAGATTTGAATTAAATAATAATACCATAAATAATTATAATAAAAGATACTATAAAATTATACATATTAATTTGAATTATCATTATTTTTTAAAAATTATCTGATATAATGTAATGGGTAGACTTTAAAACATATTAAAAAAAATATCTTAGGCAAACAAATCATTATATAATAAATAATTTTAAAATATAAATAATTTCAAATTTCAAAAAAACAAGTTAAAAATGTAATAAGTGATACTAATTATTAGAATTGTTTATCTCAAAATTACTACATTTGTTTCATTAATAATAAAAACGTAGAGTATGTAGAACTAACATTAATTTTAATATGCAACTTTATCTAAATTTTTATTGACATATTTAAAGAAATATTTGTTGAAATAGTTTGTATTGACGTGAGCTTCATACATCATATTAAAAGAAGGGACCTATAAAAAATCACACTACTATTAATAAAAATTATTTTTACTAAATATGATTATAAGATATACTTGGTTTAAGGTATGGAATAAAATTTATAAAAAAAGTAAAAAATTATCATAGTTATCTTTTTTCTTTTTTTATAAAAGCTTTAATATGCAATTTGACATCTTAACTAGACTATACATAAAGTAACAACAATCATTTGTCATCATATGAAAAAAGTATTATTAAAAAAAAAGAAAATAAAAAAAAATGTAGGGAGACTATACTAAAATCCATATGTTTTAACAAAAACGATACATAGCTAGGTAGACTATATCTATTCATAAAGAATTCTAAGAACATACTAGATGAAAGTCTATTATACCAATGAAATGATTCTCTATGAATAAATAATAAATTAGCCAACTTATCAGCACACACATTCTCTTCACGAAAAATATGAATAACCATAAACCTGATTTTTTCACAGTAATTAAGACAAATATTTTATTGATTATGAAACATTCATAAAACATTACTCTACTGAAAACTTTAATTTTAACGGAGGTTTTTTAGAGAGGTTCCAAAACCTCCCATAAAACACATGCATTACAAAGGTTCTATAAACCCCGGAGAACTGTTGGCAGTTTTTATAAAACCACAGGAAACTTTATTACAAAATCACTTAATTTTATTTTTTGCGTTTTTATACGTTTTTATACTATTTGGGAATTTTGGAAAGCCCTAAACAACACTCATCTCTCATATGCATCAGCCAAAATACTCTCTACATTTTTAAATCTTCCAATCTACTTCGTAGAAAACTTCATCTCCGTTGGGAGCAAGTTCCAATCTCCTTCGTCAAAAAGTTCATCTTCGTTGGGAACAGGTTCCAATCTCCTTCATTCTCTCAGTTTATAACTTGAATCTCAGTTTTCTCATCTTCAAATATTTTCTTTTATTTCACATTCAGAATCTTAGGTCAAGGAAAGAAATCAAGAGATTTTGAGGCTTAAATAAGATCTCAAGGAGGCACAAGGTTGATTCTCATTTCTCTCGCATATAAACTCTAGGTTCGTTCTCATATCTTGCATATAAACTCACGTTTCGATTTATTGAGTTTTTAATACTGCAATTTATTTCCTAGAGTACTACTTGAAAATTCCTTAGAGATTGAAATTGCTGCACACAAAATTGTTAAGAGTGAAGAGTTTATATTCTGCACAAAATAGAGAAATTGCTACACGTGTCTTTCCTCCTTATACCCCATGTAGTAGTAGCCTCATGCTCTATGACCCTTGTTGTGATTATTTAATGAACCTGATGATATAATGAGTTATTAATATTGTAGAGAGTTAGATAATAACTCTTAGCTTATGGTCTTATAGTGCTTAAAATCTACAGTAAGTGAGAATCGAAATCGAAACCAAGTACCTTTAGTGATCAAAGAAACTTTAACTACTACACCAAACAAACTCTATTATATTACTATCATTTTTATTATACTTATTAATATTGTTATTAATATTGTTATTAATATTATTATTAATATTGTTATTAATATTGTTATTAATATTGTTATTAATATTGTTATTAAAATTGTTATTAATATTATTATTAACATTTTTATTAATATTATTATTAATATTATATTCATATTATTAATATTGTATTTATATTATTATATTATATTATTATTTAATATTATATTATTATTATTATATTATATTAATATTATTATATTAACATTATTACATATGAATTACCTACAACATTATTTAATATGATAAATTCGTATGTAGTTACATACGGATTGAAATCCGTATATAACGCTTACCTATGACAATTTTACATACAAATTTTTGTCCGTATGTAATCTGTATGTAACGATGTTTTACATACGGATTTTTGGTCTTACATACGGATTTTGACTGTATGTAAATTCAATATTTCTTGTAGTGTAAAGTTCGCACTTGCACCTTCTCAATATATATGCTATGTTATTTTTCACACTTGCACTTTTTCTAATTCACCTCCTTTTATATTAATTTCCGCATTTCCTATTTTATGGGGCCTGTGTGGTGTTTGTATACATAATAAAGATTAGAAGAGAACAAAAGATGATAAGTGTGATATGATAAAATAGTTAAGTGTGATATGATAAAATAGTGTTACTTAAAGATTATATATTTATCTTTTAATGGTAAAGGAATTGAAGTTTGGTGTTGAATGAATTTGTTTATATATATGATGAAAGAAGGAGCATTGGTATCCTTCACTTATTAACGTATATTATGAAAAATTAGAAATGGAGAGAGCTTAAGTGTAGATTGTGTAGAGTGAAGGGATCAATGCCATATACCAAATGAGCAGAGGCGTGTGAGGGCTAGAATTGGAGCCTATAAGGCTCAACTCCCACTACCTACTTTGAATCTCCCCCTTTCACCTATTTTCATAAAGTATCATCAATCTATGTGTACATTTATAATCTCTACATTTTTTTTAAGCAATTAATTTATGCATATAATTTTATTGATCCTCATTTTAGGGGCATGCTTATGAAATTCTTCTTTGGAAGCTTGAACCCTAAACTTGTTGAGTTGGAACCACAAATTTCTTTCTGACGAGGCTACAATTTCTCAGCTTATATTAGATTCCTCTAACTCTCTCTTGTCCCATCTCAATGATCCCCGTAACTTGACCATTAGTAAATATTTCATTGATCTCGTAACTTGATCAAATTATTACACTCATTATTAACTTAATAAAATACTTATATAGATTATTGTTATATATGATATTATTTCTTTGAAATGATGTATCACTCGTTGTTTGAACATACCCCATTTCAATGGATAAATCTTAGATAGACATGCCAAGAAATACACTTGGATATATGGAAGGCTTGAATAAATTTTTGGACTTTGCATTTGCTAATAATGCCAAGAAATACATTTGCTAATAATCACATCATTAGACTCAGTTTTTTTTATCGAGTTGATTTATTTTCAGGAAACTTGAAAGTTAAGATAAGTTCAACAAGTCAGACCAACTCAGCTCCTATATGCATTGTTCAACCGCCAATTGCACCTCAATTTGATTCTCAACCACCACATCAATATGTACATGTACCTATACCAACAATGCTTGGTACATCAGATGTATATTCAGAAAATGAAGAAGAGGAAAATGAGGAAGTTGAGATGCAAGCACATCAACAAAGGCCTCCAACCCGCACAAGAGCATGGCTCGTTGATATCATTTGTAAGTGACAATATATCAAGTCAAAATGGAAATTTTTATAAAGCCACTATCAATTTGTTAAAATCATACAATGTTATATATAGTTATGCAGTATTATTTTAAATGTTTAGTCTTAAATCCCTTAGACACAAATGTTTTTAATATTTCACAGATGAGCAAGGAAAGAGAAACACAAAACAATTAAGAACCAATGATGTTTGGCATCTACCTCCTAATGAAAGGATTGTTGTGAAATGGAATAATGAGGGTCAACCAATTGCAGATGGTGGAGCATTATTGAATAGGTTCTTATGTAGTATTGCTTGAAACTATAATGCATTTCCTATTAGTTATTCTAGTTGGAGGAAGATTCCTAAAGTTTACAAAGAAGATATACTTAGAAACACTATTTAGGTAAATCATGTCTAAATTTATACTATAATTAATTTTTTTATAATTATTGTTAATTTTAATTGTTGATTGTTTTGAAGGCTAAATTTGATGTCCATTATGATGTTCATATAAATCATGTCCTTAAATCACTTAACACAAAATGAAGAGACCACCGACAAGAATTGTGACAACAAAGGAATGATGGAACATGTACTAGAGATGAGTTGATTGCAATGGCTCCAGAAGGAATAGATAGAGATCATTGGGCTGTTTTTGTTGATTACCATCTAAATTCAAAAATGAAGGTATAACTAAAACATTTTTTAGGTATTTACATTCAAATTTATTAATTTTTATATGTTGATGATTAGGAAAATGCTCTAAAAAATAAAGAGAATAGGACAAAGCAAACCATTGCTCACACGAGTGGATCTAAGAGCATTGCAAGGAAAAGAGATGAAATGGTACAATAATACATATGTTCAAGTCAAATTTATGTTGTAGTCTCTCTTACAATGTGTCATACAATTTTTCTTCATTTTAATAGGAAAATGAGTGTGGCCACAAGGTTAGTAGAGGAGATATATGGATAGCTACACATAAGCATGCTAATGGGACATTTGTGAGTGATGAAGCGAAGGAAATTGGTGTAAGTTCAATTCTAATAAAGTCTATAATTTTCAATAACTCTTAATGTAAGTTTAATTTATTTCTTCTTGTCTTCTTTGTAGGAAAAAATTCAAGCGTATGAATTAACCTCATCATCATTCATATCTAAAGAAATATCAACAACCGATTCCTTAGTTTATGTTTTTGGAAGCCAAGAACATTGTGGACGAGTTAGAGGTTTAGGTTTGGGTCCTTGCCCATCTAAAGTCTTTGGCTGTAATGCTCATTCGTATAATGGGACATCTTCCAATACACAATTACAAAATCAGGTTCATTATTTATTACTTTTGATGATATTTTTTTATTTGAAACCCTTCTACTGCCATGCTCTGCAAAGGAGTTATTCTCCTAAAATACCATCTATTTCCTTTAATATACTACCAGTTTCTATCACAGTATGTTTTATTCTTCTGCAGTAAAATATTAGAGTGCACATTACTTAAAGATACCTTCCACTACTTACGTACAATTATTTACGTAAAATAAATTAGTTTTTGATGATTTAAGTTGTCTTAATTAATTAAGGTATGGAAGGCAATAATAGTGGTCTGAGAAGCTGTGTGTGCAGGAATGTGAGAAAAGGAGAAAAAAACATAGTATGATGATTAAAATAAGGGAGAATATAAGAAGCATGATACTTCGTCTTCTCATTCTTCAAAATAATACTTAAATTACTCTAATTTATTAATAAATTCTCTCTTAACCTTTAATAAAAACTTTTAATTTAGGCCAGAATGCTTGAGATAATGTGTTTCTTAGACAATAATGTGTTTTATATTAGTATAAGGTAGGTGAGCTTTTGCATTGTCCAGACCCAACATATTATATTAATAATAATTGGTATGTCTCGAAACTTTTTAGTTTAGTTATAGGATAAAGCGCCAACAACATGTGATGACAATGACATGCCTAAAATCATTCATCAAATTGCTGGAATCCTACTGGATTTATTTCTTAATATTATTTAATTTGATTGATAATGTGTTTCATGCATCACGGTAATATTTAGATCTTTATTAAATTAATGTATATTTTATATTATAATTGGAATGTTATTTATTATAATTATTTCCTAAATTCAAATGATTAATTTTAAGAATCATAGTCGAAGAATGTTATTTAGTAGAAATTGTTTTATTACTCACTTTTTAAGGTTTTTATAGATTTTAGTTATTTGTGGACATGTTTTGTTAGTATGGTACATAAAGAAGATTAAAAAAAAAGAAAAATTTAGTATTTTACTTTCTCTTCTATTTTGCAGAGAGTCACCTCAAAGAAAAATAGGACAAAAATTTCTTGAAGGTGGAAGCCAATTATATAAAGAACTTCAAAATTCTTTTTTGAAACTATTCTTATTTTATTATATTTTTTCATCTTGTCTTTTTCCTAATTTTAAAATAAAGTATATAAATAATTTTCTCCGAATTATATAGAAATTTTTAAGTAATTTATATAATTTAAAAACTATAGTAATTTGTTCGGATATTAAAAAAAACTATGGTGTGAGATGCTGGGGATTGGTTCCTAAGATATTACAGCCGTCAGAAGTGATGGCATTACAACATACTGGCCACCATTTATCCTTAGGTACCATGTGGAGAAGCTCTATTATCTTATCTCTTCTTTGGAAGAATGTAAATGTGTGATGCTGGTGGAGTTGATGTTATTTGTGAGTAGTTTGCACTGTGTCTTACATATTTGTGACCATCATTTCTCATTTATGGTGAATATCTTTTGTCTTTTTCTTACAGTAATGTTTTATATTTTAAAGATGATTTTGAATTGAAAAAAAAAATAGAATCATATATCGAGTGACACTCTTATCCCTTTTGTTTTATAGCTGAAAACATGTTTCTTTTCATCTTACTCTATCTTTTTCAACTTACTCTACCTGATTCTTATAATATTACTAGAAATATTCATTAGTTTGCATGTTATTTGGGTTAATGGGACAAAATATTAGTAAAGAAATAAGGGAAATATCATGGTTTAACAACTTAAACAAACAACTTTGCTTTGTGAAAAAAAGCCCAAATGACCTTTGAACATCACTCAATTTCAATACAGAGATTTCGTTCATTCAGAGCTTCTTATGTACTGGAGTTTTCTTTTTCTCTCCTCCCTAATTGAAAAAATAATAAGATTGAAAATTATTATATTTTTTTCTATTATATTATTGTGATTATTATATAAAATTATTGTGATATTTTCTAAACAATAAGATAAATATTACACTTTCATTCTTATAATGATATTATACATAGCAGGTTTATTTAACAACATGATTTGTAGAGAAAAATTATTGGACTATTTTATTATTTGTCACCTACCTTTTTATATATACACCTCCTAAAAGTAACGGGGGTTTGAAAACCATCGGGAATAACAGGGGTTCTAAAATCGTTGGGAATAGCAGGGATTTCAGAACTGTCGGTAATAGTGGGGATTTCAAAATCGCCAGGAATGGTGAGGGTTTCAGAACCGCCGAAAATGGCGGGGGTTTTAAAACCGCCGAGAAGTAATTATTTACTAGGGGTTTGTAAAAACTACCGGTAATCCATTAGCGACGCTGGATCTTCCAGGAGAAATGCAAACCGCGGATAATGTATTTAACGGGGGTTAAAACTATCGGCAATGCCAAAAATAACCCTGTTAAAAATATTTTTTTTGATAGTGTTAGTCTTAACATTATCATAGTTATCTTATGTATTATTTATTCTTATTATATAACAAAATTTATAAATTTGTATATTAAGTGCTTAATACATAATTTATTAATTTTTAAGAAAATTATTGTGTACATATAATTGAATTATATTAAAATATAAATATAATATAAAGCAGTAATAATATTTTGAGTTGTATACAATTTTTTTTATCGGTAAAGAATTAAATGAATAAAAAAAAATTAGAATGTCTCAACCCGTTTATAAGTATCAAGAAATCTTTACCATCTATAGTTAGATTTCTCAAACGTATTATATATATATATATATATATATATATATATATATATATATATATATATATATATAAATTAACATGTTTTATTTCATACATAAATTTAGAAGAAAAAAAACAGATATACATGTTAGGAAATGTGAGAAAATTTATTTATAGCATTACACTCATCTTAGGGTGAAATATGTTTTTGTAAACATGTTAAGATCCGTGTGTTCAATCTTTTACAATATAATTAAAAAACATATCTTAATAAAAACATATCTTGATGAGATCCTTGATTTTCTTAATCTTTGTCATAACTTGATTTAGACGACACCTCTTCTCATCATCATATATAGTAATCTTCTTCATTATATGTTACTACATAAAAAAAAATCTTGAAATAGAAGAAGAAAAGAAAGTTATTCATTCAAAGAAAAGAAAAAATATCACATGAAGATATGCCATTAATCATGTGATTAATCTGTCATAACTGTTGTAACTCAAATTATTTTGTAACTTTCCTAAATTTTCTAGTTGTTCACTAACATACATAACATTTTTAAATCTTCTATTTCATGACCTACAAAACAATCAAACTTCAATCAGATTTCTTCTCATTTTTAAGTTTGTTTTATTAAAAGGGTTCAATCCTTTAAAAAAAAATACAAATTCTTTTATTTTAAAGGAGACAGAAAAATTAGAAAAGTATCTATAAATAAAAGATCAATTATTTAAAGATCTTCTTAACTTTTGCAAATTTATATTTTTTTGTGACAGGACTTCATGAGTTTTTAAGAATATATCTTGGTCATATTTTGTGGTCAAACAAATTTCATGAGTGGAGTGAATAACTTCTAAAACAACAAATTATGATACATATTAGGGCACCCACTTGCAACACCTGCGCTAACAAGTATCCTATGAGTTAATAAATAAGAGATGTTATATTTTATTATTAGTATATATTTATGTTTTTATTTTGTGATGCTTTTTCTAATATGTTAGAACTATGGTATTTGCTCTATATTAATATATTTATAGTGCCTTTCATCAAAAACAGAATTTAGAAAATATTGGGAACTCATTTTTAATTTGAAAATGATCTTCTTTAAAAAGAAGCTCTAATATGTAGTACCTAAATTGGGATGTTAATCAAAATCAAAAGTTGTAATTAGGGTGCTGCTGCAATCTGTTTACCAGTTTTTTTCATCTAATTAAATTTTAATATGCATCCCAAAAATTACAAGTTAAATTATTTTGAATTCCTTTATTAATTTAAAAATTTTACTTTATTAATTTAAACTCAAAAAGTTTCAATTGCGTATCCTTCCTCGAAACTTACTACTAAAAGAACATTGTTAAGCTAATGATCAATACTTTGGAACTTTTTTTTTTTCTTTTTCATGAACATAATCAATCAGTGTCTTAATATTTTAATTTTATGCTAATCTAGTTCATTTTAAAAGAAAATAAATTTTGAGTAAAAGTGATTTTACCTAAGGATTAAACTCATACAATGTTTAAATTGTTTAACCTTAAAGTGTTTTATACCCACTGCCAACTAATTTACACAAATTATAAAAATTTTATATTTTACTTTATAGTTTATTTTTTAAAAATCAAAACTACGCATGGTGAGTGTTTAAAATCTGTCACTATAATTTTTTTAATTAATTTTAAAAATATAATGTTTGAATTCTAAAAGAATTAATCAAATTGTTAAAATTAATATTTACATAGAATATTGGTATATTATATTAAATTAATATTGAAAAAATATTTTTTATTCAAATGAAGATAAAAATTAGTATATTTATTAATATAGTAACTTAATATGATGATTTGTTTTGACCTTTTCATAATTAGTATTAATATGTATAGAATTAAAAAAAATTATACAAATTCTAGTTTCAAAAAATTAATTTTTATAGTGAAAAATAATAAATCATACTATGTGTATTTTTGAAACTTTAAAAGTTAATAAATAAAAAATATTAAATTATTACAGTGACGGGTCTATAGTTATAATTACGTAGTTTTAAACCGTGACAGAGAAAAATTCCATGATAATATTAAAATTTTTTTAAAAAAATAATAGATTAAATTCAACCCTTTTAAAAGTAGAGCAATGAAATTAATTTTTCAAATAAATTAAAAAAAATTAAAAAGTAATTTAACTATTTTTGAAGAGTTATTAATTTTGTTATCGAGTCCAATTTTTTTCTAAATTAAATATTTCATATTATTTTATAAATTTTTAAAAAATATTATTATTTAAACTCCAATCTTAATCACAAACATTTGAAATTTAAGAAGAAAACTACTGATTATGAAAAGAAATAACTAAATAATTAGAGGACAAATACAATTCATTAAAGGAAAAGAAAGAGAAGAAATAATTCTCACCAGTTGTCTAATCTTCTCCTCCTACTCACCCCCACAAACCTTATTCCAAGGTTTGGAATCATCTTTAGTTTCATTAGCCTATATGATTTCATTTTTCAGACATATATTTTTTTCAAATTGTTCTTGTGTTGAGCCTTCTTATTACTTATCCACTTCAATTTAACTTGTTAAAAGAAAGTTATCATGTACAATTGGTCAAGCTTTAGCAATTAGTGTAATCCTAGTTTAACACACATATACACATATGAGATCCATTTGCTTTTCAAAAAAAAAAAAAAAACTCTAAACAAATATGTTGAGTAATCCCCTGGATAATATAACTAGAAAGATTTTAACAAAATACAATGAAATTAATTTAGGAGAAAGATTAAGTCTCTGATGTAGTAAGAGAAGAAAGCAAAGATTTTGGAGGCGTTTTCAAGAAATTCATGTTACCTTCCAACATATCGACCACTCTAGTCATTATAGGTCTATCATTGGGAAGTGTTTGAATGCACCATAACCCCACTATAGTCATCCTCTTTGAAATCTCATTTTCTTTTGTATTTATTGTTTCATCCGGTCTGACATCATTATCCGACTCAAGTCTCTTGTATGCCAAATGTGGAAAGTATATCTCACTTGTACGACTAGCTTCAACATTAATGTTCTTCCTTCCTCCTACCATTTCTAGTAGCATCATTCCATAACTATACACATCAGACCTTTGCGAAACTCCTCCAAAATTTCTACTCCACATTTCCGGAGCAAGATATCCATTGTACCTCTAGCATCTGACATGGAAATAATGCTTTCATCCCTGGGACACAACTTTGCTAGTCCAAAATCTGATATTTTAGGAAAAAAATTCTCATCTAAAAGAATATTATGCGGCTTGATGTCAAAATGTAAAATTTTAGTATTGCAGCCCCTATGCAAGTATTCCAACCCTCGAGCTATTCCTATTGAAATTTGATACAAATTATCCCAACTCAAAGATACAATTGTTGTTGGTCCTCTTTTTTAGACAAACCTATCCAAAGAACCATTAGCCATAAACTCATAGATGAGAGCTTTTTTGTGACCTTCCAAACAATATCCAAGAAGTGTAACAATATTAACATGAGATATTTTACTAATGCTGACAACCTCATTGATAAATTCTTCATATTTTCTTTTGGATGCATTTAGTAGTTTTACAGCCACACGACTACCTGTGAGTAACTTTCCTTCATATACTGTACCAAAACCAACTTGACCAAGTTTGACTTTGAATGAATTAGTCATTTTTTTCACTTCTGAAAATTTGTATCTTTTTTGTGTTATAGTTCCATGATTTCTTAAGAATGCTTCAATATTTGAATCATTGTTTGTGGTAAAACAAAATTTGACAAGTCTATTTGAAGACTTACGTCTAAAATAACAAAGTATGAAGAAAAATCCTCCAATTACCACACTTACAACACCTGTTAAGAAATTTAGAATATTAAGAAACCATAAATATCCTTTTATAACATTCTGATCTTTTCTATAAAAGTTTACATTATGCTTGTTCATGATAAAATGCCTTATAAATCTCCACCACATAAGTTGAATGGTGAAACTGTTAGACTCAATCATTATATCTTACACACAATAACTTCAATTTTAAGATAGTTTATGATATGCATGGTATTGTTGTCTAAACTTATATAAACACTACCTCATTTTACAACTTTATTGCCTTTTTCTAATAAACTAAAGTTAAGGTAGGGTGAGTTTGTTCATTATGTTATGTGTCCATGTATCACAAGCACGACATGTTCTTTTGTGAGTCTATTCTTCCACTAGCATAAATTTTAGAATGATTAAGATTTCATTATAATTTAACATTGATAAATTAAGAATAAAAATACACTTGTTAATTCTCTTTGTTTGCTTATTCAAAAGGTCAATTTTCTATTTCAAAGAATACTGAGGTTAATTACAAATGTACATAAATACATATAAATGTTCCTTTTGGGTTTGATATGATAATTGTTATGTAATTGATCTAGATTTTCATTCTATACTTTAGCTAAAATTATTGTATATATCAAAGTAGCTTTTTTTAATCATTAACCATCTTTTAAGATTCAAAATTTGGGTAAGATCGATTTGATATAGATTTGGATTTGATTTTAGATTTTGATAGTATTTTTTTAGTAAATATTAAAGGCAGCTCTTTTATATAAAATAAAACAATAAATTAATTAAGAAACATAATTGTCTCTCATATTTATTATGGTATTAAAGCCTGAAAATTAAAAGGGAGACAATTTAAAAGTGACAGAGGATATGAAGCATTATGTTGATAAATGATGGAGAGTTCTTTCACATATGATCTGCACTTGAGTGCTAATCGAGGAAATGAATT
Source organism: Phaseolus lunatus (assembly GCA_013389735.1). NCBI lineage: Eukaryota > Viridiplantae > Streptophyta > Magnoliopsida > Fabales > Fabaceae > Phaseolus > Phaseolus lunatus. The sequence continues at coordinate 47,364,197 of CM023860.1, forward strand.
AAGAAGAATGGACATGTGTAATGAAGAAAATGAATTACGAAGAATGGACATGTGCAATGGGGACTTCATTATGTGCTAGAAGAAAATGCGGATTTGTAGATGAAATGGTTATCCAATCAGAGGAAGGACCGTCACAGATGGAACAATGGTATGTTGTGCTAATGTTGCATATATTGACATAGTAGGAGGCACCAACACACCCTTCTCTTATGCAAACAAGAGTGGTCTTGTTAAACTGACCACGGAACACCGACAAGTATTGATGAAAATGTTGAATACTCATAAAATAAACTTGAGTGAGAAGATGACAAGTGCATATAGCACTATTCCGTGGATAATTGACAATGGAATCTAATCATACGATAAGAAATTTGAAGAGTATGTGTGAGCTACCTGATATTCAACATTATCTCTTAGGACTCCCATATGAATAGAGCACTTTTGCAGCCAAAGAAGAGGATGTGTTGTTGGATGGAGGTAAAAAACTTACAAATGCTCTATATGTTCTCTAGTTGAATTGTAATTTAATATCTATCTCACAATTGATGGATGAATCCAATTGTACTATACAGTTCACAAATAGATTATTTGTTATGTAAGACTGCATTTCAAGGATGTTGATTGGAGCGAGTGAACAGAGGAAGGAGCTCTATTTTTTTCATGGAATTCAAGTATCACAGTCTTTAGAGTTGATGAAATGAACCATGCAAACCTCTAGCATTGGTGTTTGGGGCATCCTTTATCGGAAGTAAAAATTGTGAATGTTTGAATAAGGCTTGTGATGCAGGTCTTAGAGCAAGCAAACTAACGAAAATTTTCCTTTAAGTGATCACAAAACAAGCATTGCATGGTTAGTTGTGATTTGTTGGGACCTGAACCAATACAAATTTGCCTACAACACCATAAGATGGCATTCTGGTGAGATCTGGCAATGTCATTGACCGAGCTTTAAAACAGGTTTTTTAATGTTATGATATCTGGCTGTGGTGGATCATTACAGTAGAACGTATCTACATGTTTGGAGTAAAAGATTAAGCTGTGAAATGGGTTAATGTTAACCATGCCAATTGTGCAAAAGGAATGTTACGGGGTTATGTGTTAAAAGTGCATTATGCAGAGCGAAAACAAAGAGTGGCACAAGGTTTCTGTGATGTTAGGAAAGCTGGAGTGCTGGGAATTATCATAAAGGCAGTGGAGAAAATCAAGTTGTTCAATGTCCCTTGTGCAACATCAATTTCTGTTTTACTATCAAGTAGTGGTTATAGAAGTATTATATGCTTTGTATGTAGGGAGGAAGGTGTCTTATGGTCTCCTTTACTTTTTGGACTCTTTGAAATCTCTTATATGAAGAATAAATATCAAGTTTATGTATAAGGGGTGAGACATTTTTAAACTATCTCATTTAATTTTATTTATTCATTACTGATAAAAAAAATCTAAAATTATTATAGATTTCTCGTCATCTAAATATGTAATATAAGTAGAATTGATAATAAAAAAATACTACACTACAAGAAAATTATTAAATAGTAACTAAATTTAGAGACAAAAAATAATTAATTACTATATTAACTAAATTAGATACTAATTTAGAGACTAAAAAATTATTAGTATCTAAAGTGGTTTCTATTATTAATAAAAATTTATAAAATAATTTTTAAATTTATATCTAAATTAGCTACTTAGGTTTTAAATATTAATATTTTAGATTATAAATTAGTTTATAAAAGACTATTAGAGATTAATTTAGAATATAAAATAGTAAGTAGTTAAAACCTTTGTAATTAATGATTAGATATCAATTTAAAAATCAATTTAATTTTTTTTATTAATAATAGAAACCACTTTAGATACCAATAATTTTTTTTAGTTTATAAATTAGTCTCTAATTTAGTCAAATAGTAACTAATTATTTTAATGTTTAAAACTAATTTTTATTTAATAATTTTTTTAGTGCTAGTTTAATTTGCATTGACCCGATGGATTAAAGATTTATCAAGAATGGAATTCATAAAATAATAAAATAGGAGATATAAAAGGATAATGGATCTTTTACCTATAATAATTATGATAATTGTCCATGTGTGCTGGTGGTTATCTGCGCAACAATAAAAAAAAACAAAAAACATTGTGACAATAAGAAAGAGTTCTAAAAGTGTTGTAAGTATGACAAGGAATTTCATAATTTCTAAAATATTTGAATTAATCTTATATTAAATTATTTCACAATATTAATGATATTTTTTAGTTAAATATTTTATTGATATTATTTTTCATTTAAAATTCATTTAAAAAAATTAAAAAGAAAATTTTAAATTAACTTTAATCAAAATTACTATTTAATAAAGAATTTTAGTTCACATTTGCCAAAAATAATCTCTGAAACATTATTTGAGAAAGCTCTGCTTATATCCAATCAAAAATAACAATATCTTATAATAATAATCTTAATATTATAAATAAAATGTAAATAAAAAAATAATTTTTATTATACTAAAAGAAATTATTAAATAACAACTAAATTTTAGAAACAAAAATAATTATTGACTAAGTTAGATATTATTTTAAAGAATAAAAAATTATTAATATTTAAAACAATTTTTATTATTAATAAAAATTTATAAAATAGTTTATAAACTATTACCAATATTATCAATGTGTAGCTATTAGTATTTAAGATCTTAAATTAGTCTTTAAAAAATTAATATAAACTAATTTAGAAGGTAAAGTAATTAATGTTAAATCTTGATAGTTAATTGTTAGATATCAATTTAAAAATTAATTTACAAAATTTTATTAATAATAAAATTCGTTTTATATATCAATAATATTTTAGTCGCTACAATAGTATCTATCTTAGTCTGATTAATTATTTTTTGTTTTTGAAATTGATTTATATTTAATGATATTCTTGTAGTGATACCATTAATTTTTAGTTTATAAAATGATCTTTAATTTAATTAATATAATAATTAATTATTTTAATTTTTAAAATTAATTTTTATTTAATTTTTTTATAATGTTATGGTGAATAAATAAATTCTAATTGAGATTAATCACGAAATAGTTGTACTAATATTTAATAGAAGAAACTTAACCATCGCTAATCGATAAATCATTTTTACCTATGTTGCTCAAAAACTAAATGTTTGAGTTTAGTTGAAAAACACATTTAAGGTAAATTAAGGAAATTTTAACTAAAGTTAGATAGAAAGTAAATATGCCCTAACAGCGACATTAAAATAATCCAGATATTGTAATTCGAAAAATGAACATGATTCACTTTTAGTCTAAAAAGCCATATACGATGTCTATAATAAAAATATTGAGATTAGACGAAAGAATATGAAAGTAAATGACATGAATTTAAGAGAAGAATTTTTAATTTTAAATGAAATTTAAAATAATTTAATTTTAATTAATTCAACTAATTTCGCTAAAATTTATAATTTTTAAAATTTCTTAATAAAAAACATATTTTGTTATACATTATTTCAAATTCTTTAAAAAAGAACTTAATTAAGTTTAAAATATATGATAAATTTAGATAGTTTTAATTCAGTTTTTATCAAATGTTCTTGTTTTATTAAATTTTTTTGTTCCTTTCTTTTTATTTTGCTTTCATTTATTATATACAAAATTACATTGTTTAATGTTAATAAAAAATTAAACAACAAAATCTCAATTGATAAATATAAATTTTTTAAATACCTAATAAAAATTTAAATAAAAATAACTAAATTTATGAAGTTAAAATTTAATTAAAAAAATACCTTTCTTTACGAATTCATTTTAATAATAATATTTACTTAGAAGGCAGTGTTATCGTTGTGAGAACTTTAATTATCTAAATTGGATGAAAGAATAACATACCTGAATCTTCAGATGATTCAGGTGCTGTTGCTTGTGTTGTTGTTGGTGATAAGGAAACTGATCGTGATCTATCTGTAGGTGGCGTTGATGATAGCGTCGTTGACACAGGTGGCGGTGGCAGTGACTGTGATGATAGTGTTGTTGACATTGGTGGTGGTGGTGATAGCGTTGGTGATACAGGCGGCGGTGATGATATCGTTATCGACATGGGCGGTGGTGCCGGTGATTTTGTGTTGGGCACACATGTTCGATAACCCCTCGTCTCATTGCATTCTATTAAGCAGTTTTTGGTTCAAAATTATTAGTACATGCTCATGTAATTTTCTTCCACAAGTAATTGTTGACGATATATATATATATATATATATATATATGAGGTTGAGCCCCCCGGGTGGTATCAGAGCCTAATGAATAGCTACTCAGATTAGCCCTCTTCTGAAAATTGGGTGCATCATATAAATATTACAGAGAAAAAGTAAAAGAGAGAGAGATACTCAACAATCATGGATAACCCATCTACTTCAAAACAACCCGTCACAATATCTTCCAAAATTACCATTCCAGAATCCTGTAGAAAAACCCTATCCTCTAAAATAGGAAACCTGATAGAATATCAACATATCCCTTCAGAATCCCAAATAGATCACTCCCTGCCTCCTCTTCTAAGTCCTTACAATGTTTTTAGGAGACATAAATCAAACTTTCCATGGATTTCTTCTATCCAGAAGCCAATCTCTACACCAAGGAAAGGCTGTCGAGAATACATCCAGAGTTCTAGAATGGACCAGGTAGCGTTAAAGGCTACTAGTGCAGAACAATACGTGGATTTAGAGATCAGTAAGGAACTAATCAAACAATGGAGATCTCTTGATTATGTTGCCCTTCACCTTGGAGCAGTCAGATTGATGCTGACTCTTCATGGGAGAAAAGGATTACCTGTCACCGCCAGAGTCACTCTGTTAGACTCCACATATCAGCAGTATGAACAGGCAGTAATCGGGACAGTACTGACAACTCTCAACGCTGGGAGTGCTGTTCTGACTATTTTCCCAAATTTTAATGTCCAACTGAAGGATCCAACGTTACCAACCAGATTCAAGGTACAAGTACAACTTGTAGGAGCACCACAGGATAAGAGTGCGCTTTCAGCCACTCTTCATCACCAAATCATCTACAGAATTCAAGATCATTGTTTTGATCTCTCTGGAGAACGAGAATTTGAGGGAAATGCCCTCATGGTCTTGGCCACTGATGACCAAGAGACACCCACGATAGTCCAAGTTCCGAGACAAATTCCTAGAGAAGAACTCAAAAAACTTATCCCTGTTGAATGGATAAGTGACTATGAGAATTTCAAGAAGAAAGAGAAACAGATAGTGGCCACAGAAGCCACTTTCAGGAGAAACTCTATTGATGGCAGCATCAAGACCACCTTCAGATGGAAGGATGAGGGAGAAAACAGCAAACCCCCTCCAGTATTTCACACAATGATGATTACGCTAGGAGAAAAAGAAAGAAAGATTCCAGTCCACTCTTTCCAGAAGGATGGAAAACCAATCTTCTCAGATAAATTGAATGGACATTTCCTATGGGACGTGGATCCATCAATGTGTGACCCAGACTGTAACCATGATTCTGACTCTGATCTATCTTCAGACTCAGAAGATGAAGATGATCCAAGGAACAAGAAAAAGAAGAGGTGTAAGCCACCTCCAAAACCAACAAGGAGACGCAACCCAGATAATGATCCATGGGTTGGGATACATAGACTGACAAGACCATTACCAGTCTATACGGAAGGAATAAAGGCCCTCAGAAAAGAAGGTTATCCGCCTCCACCGGCAGACTCAAACCTTATCACTTGGCCACCTCCAAAAAATTGCTCAAATCTCTTTAGAGAAAAGCCACCAGCAATTCCTTGCATGATGTTCACAGAGGAAGACTTTCCATCATTAGAGAGAATGGTTGATGTAGAGAAAAAGGTTTCCACAAAACCTTTCATCCAGCCAACTGAGATTCTCCCTGATGGGACACACAAGGCCTCCTCGCAGGCTGAAGAAGTTCTGAATTGGCAGACTTCCAACTCATTGGCACAAAATAACCTTTTAAAGGTTATAGAGAAAAAAGTAGATAAACTTGCTGAAGATTTCCTATACCAATTCAATCAAATGAATGAAAGAATTCAAAGGGCCTATGTAGACACAAAAAAGAAGATTGAATCTCTAGAAATGGAGATGAAGGAAATCACATCAAAAAACTTCCATGAGTTTACAAGGAAGGAGCAAGAATTACAAAAGCTCAGGAAACAAATTTCAGAACTTGAGTCTTTTATAAGACAAACTGCAAAATCTCCTCCCTCGGTAGATTTATATGATCCATTCCAAATCGCACCACAGAAGCTCATGATGAGTACCATTACTCAACAACCAATAAAACCACCGTTTCTCCCACCAAGAATACCATAAGCAACTACCTTTTTTGGGAAAAAGGAAAAAGAACCTGTGGACACGGCTGCTCAAACAAGCTTATCTGGAAAACAGGAAATACCAGAAAAGCCACCATCACAATTGATGGTATCTCTTAAAGAAGATATCCCTGTCTTTCAAAAACCAAAGGAAGAAAGCGTCCCAGAAATTCTAGAGTTTGAATCAAAGGAAGACTCTGAAAAAGAAGTCCTAGAAGAACAATCAGAAGAAGATTCTGAAGAAGGGTATGCAGATCTCTCAGTACTAATGGCTTCTCATGACAGAGAACCCGGTACTTCTACTCCGGGACCAGGATTACATACACAAGAGATAAATACCCCAGTCAATAATGTTCAAGGAGGACTTCTATTCACATTGGATAACATCCCTCCAAGACAATGGAAAAAACAACTCACGAACTTCAAATCATGGATGGAAGCAAAATTAGTAGATCCTGCATTTGACAAGTACCGCGTCATTGAAGAATTCTGTGCAAGAATGACGGGAACCTTAAAAGAATGGTACCAAAGTCTTGGTCCTGTAAACCAGGAACAACTCCACAGTTTTGAAAGTATAGATGCCGTGATCTCTGCCATTCATTTTGAGTTTATTGGCGATACTGATCTAGCCAGTAAAGAAATTCGGAAGGAATATTTTGAGATGAAATGTTGTTCTCTCAAGAGACAAGACATTGAGCGACATTTCCAGAGGATGCAACAGCGTTTTTACCAGCTAAATGGATATAATGATCCCAGCTTAAAGAATACGTATGTAGCCTCACTCCCTGAAGAAGTTCAAGGAGAAATGCATAGAATGATAAATGCTCAAAACAAAGAAATCACCCAGCTAACCTTCGGGGCAATTCAACAAATCTGTCTTGCTGCCCTAGAGAAACTCTACGTCCAACAACAGTTACTTGAAGGAATTATCAACAATCACAAGAAATACTCCAAAACATGTCAAAAGAAATACTTGGAGATAAAATGCAAGAAGAAAGACTGCTCATGCAAAAGAAAATCCTTCAAGAATAAAAACTTCAAGAATCACCCACAAAACCGGAAGAGGTTCAAAGGAAAGAGGAGAATGAAGTTTTTCAAACATAAGACATTCCAAGGAAGGAAGAATGGGACAAGATGTTTTATCTGCGGAAAGACAGGACATTTTGCAAAAGCCTGCCCCAACAAAAAAGAAAAATCTGCCAGGATTATTCAGACTCTGCAGATCACAGAAGAAGAAGACATAGAGTCACTATACAGTGAACAGGAATACCCAAATGAAGAAACAGTCTTCGGCATAGATTTTTCTGAGGAAGATCATGAAAGCTCAGATGAATCTAAAGAAGAAGAAGAAGAAGAATCTTGCCACCATTTTCCCATATTAACACTAGAAGAAGTCTCAAAAGCAGAGGAACAAATTCTTGCTATTAGATCACCAGTACCAAACATTGAAGTCCATATATTTCCATCAAAATATGAAGTTCCTATTAAAGCCATTGCCTTCATTGACACTGGAGCTTCCAGAACTATGATGAATCCTAGGATACTACATCCAGACCTTTGGGAACAACAGAAGTACCAGTTCAAAGCCGCTGGCGGAGAAGTCTTTACAACAGAACTGGTTTCCAAGAGAAAGATTGGAATCAGGTTTTTCCCAAATTGTGTAATCTACACAAAGGTCATTGGCACAAATCTTCCAGGGAAAGATATTCTCATCGGAATGGATGTTTATACCCAGATCAGAGGAATACAATTACTTCCCACAGGAATAAGATACAGAAGCAATTTCAAGCCTTTCAGTTCTATCATGAAGATGTTCAGTCTTGAAGAAACCTCTCCAGAATATGCAGAGTTCAGACAAAAACTCTTAAGGGTATGTGCTGACAGTCATGATCTGTTTCAGCATCCAAGACCTCTTTGGAAAAATAAGGATTTCTTCGTTCAATTACCATTCAAGTTAAATGAAGATATAAATCCTACAAAGGCTGTTCATTCTGGAATGTCACCCAGTGATAGAAAAGCTGCATTTGAAGAATGCCAAAAACTCCTAAAGCAAGGTTTGATTGAACCAACCAACTCTGACTGGGCTTGCCAAGCTTTCTATGTGGAAAAAAGATCTGAGAAAATTCGAGGTAAGAAGAGACTTGTCATTGACTACAGACCTCTTAATATGTTTCTCAAAGATGACAAATTTCCTTTACCAAAGATATACACCTTGTATTCGTACATAACGAATGCTTTCATCTTCTCAAAGTTTGATCTGAAGTCAGGATTTTGGCAACTTGGGCTGGACCCAAGAGATAGGCCCAAAACTGCATTTTGCATACCCAATGCCCACTATCAGTGGACTGTTTTGCCTTTCGGCCTAAAAGTTCACTATTCCAAAAGGCCATGACCAGAATTTTTGAACCTATCCTGACCTCCTCCCTGATATATATTGATGACATTTTACTATTCTCACCGGATGAAGAAAGCCACAAAAAACTACTTGAGAAGTTTAGTGAAATATGTCACCAGCATGGCATTATGCTCTCAGCCTCAAAATCCTGTATAGGGACAACTGAAGTAGAATTCCTCGGAATGAGATTTTCCCGAGGAAAGTATTCTCCACAACCTCATCTCGTGGAAGAATTACCAAAGTTCCCAGAAAAGAATTTCACTATCAAGCAGATTCAACAGTTCTTGGGAATTTTGAACTATGTCAGAGATTTCATCCCAAAAGTTGCTCATCACACTTCAAAACTTTCAAAAATGTTGAGAAAGAATGCTCCGGCATGGGGAGAAGAACAGACAGAGGCTGTGAAGGCATTAAAAGAAATTGCTCAAAATCCTCCTCCATTAAAAATCCCCGGAGAAGGAAAACGTGTACTTCAAACTGATGCCAGTGATTACTACTGGGGAGCAATTCTGATTGAAGAAGTTGAAGGACGAAAGTTTTATTGTGGACATGCTAGTGGACAGTTCAAAACAGCAGAAACTCATTACCATACCACATATAAAGAATCACTTGCTGTAAAATATGGAATTCAAAAATTTGACTTCCATCTGAGAGGACACTCTTTTGAAGTTCATCTTGACAACTCAGCATTCCCAAAAGCGCTAGAGTTAAAAAACAAGATTCCACCAAGTCCTCAGATTCTTCGCCTTAAAGAATGGTTTACCAGATATGATTTTACAGTGAAACATATAAAGGGATCAAAAAACATTATCCCTGATTTTCTCTCAAGACCAAAAGAACTCTCCCAGAAGCCACAACAAAACCAAATCAGAGAACAGGTACCATCCATACCCATTTTCACAGACACCCATGAATACCCTCTCATTTTAATGAATGAACCTTTTAACAAAGGCCTTCCTTCACAAATACCTCCTCATGAGTTCCCCCCTGAGTTACTGAAGACTCAGTCCATTACACCCTTATCCATAAAAACTTTTGCAGAAACACACATGTTCCATTATCTAGCCACTGCTATCCAAGAACACCAGATAAAACCAAAACCCACATGGTTCAACCCTGCAGCACCTTATCTGAATATTTTTCCTTTGCTAATGGATCATATGTTCATAGAAGCTGATATGTGGTATCTGTGGTGTGCCACCACACTGTTCAAATATCCCATCATTTTCCCCACCTTTAAAACAATTGAGTGGTTAGCAGACCAGAACAGCAAAGATACTTTACTATGGAAATTTCTCTCATGGTATTCTCCTATATCATGGTTCAAAGAACAAATCGAGAAAGAATTGTCAAAGCATGACATCTAGAAGCTAAACCGGGAAGAAGCAGGAAAGTTTATCTCGATTTTCTCAATCCACAGGCCTTATTTCAGACATCCAGGTGGACAATTATATACCCAGAATCAGGAATTATCATATGCAACATTTACAGATTTAAAGAGGTTCATGGAATCAGAAAATCCTCCTTTTTGGAAAGAAGAATTAACTCTCCATCTCCATGATATAAATGGTTTCAAGATAACACAAAAACCAACATCTTCCAGTTGCAAAAAATTAAAAGATCTTGATATCATTTGTTCGCCTGATTGGGAAATCAGTCCAAATTTCTGGAATGAAGAATTCAAGGAAGTCCACGTGTCTCAACTTACTCCAGAAAATTCCTCTACAGAAGGAAATCTTCTTTGGCAAGACTGGCTACATGACGGACAGGAAACTCAAGGAGAATTCTGGAAAGAAGAAATGACCAGCCAAGCAGACAACACCATCTGGCAAGATTCTCAGGATCCTTGGCCTGACCCTAGAACCTGGCCACCATGGCCTACAACCTCAAAAGAAGAACCAGATGAGTCAGATACAGGTGGATGAGATTCGTCTCTATCGGAAGAATCTCTCAGAAGATAACAAAGGACAGACAGATGACACTATAGCTACAGAATAAAGTGTCCTTGTAAAATACTGTTTCTACTTTATGTCTTTCTTATCGTCCTTTTTAATCTTTTCGTTTAAAGTGTGAATGACAACTCGTTTGTCTGTTTATAAACTCCTTTGCCTATATAAGGAGGAGAGTAATATGTAATGGACAGAAGGGAAAAAACCATCCTGAGTAAAATAAGAAGTTTGCTACAATCATGAGTCTCTAAGCTTCTTTCTTTCCTCTCTTCAAAAACTCGAAGTTTTATTTATGTGATTCAGTTAGTTAAAAGAAGGGGATTAATCTGAGTTAGTTTTTAGACATTGTGTATGCTCTACACTTGCCTCTCATGAGGATCCTGTGTATCAAAAACATGTCTGAACCGATCCATTCGATTATTGTCTTAACCCTTTATATGTGTTATGCGTGTATTATTCATAGCTGTCCAAAAGACGTGAAAAAGTAGGCAGGAGGCCGAAGAAGTAACGTGAGGAATGTTATGAATATTATGCATATAATATGTATATGAGGTTGAGCCCCCCGGGCGAACAAATGATATCAAGATCTTTTAATTTTTTGCAACTGGAAGATGTTGGTTTTTGTGTTATCTTGAAACCATTTATATCATGGAGATGGAGAGTTAATTCTTCTTTCCAAAAAGGAGGATTTTCTGATTCCATGAACCTCTTTAAATCTGGAAATGTTGCATATGATAATGCCTGATTCTGGGTATATAATTGTCCACCTGGATGTCTGAAATAAGGCCTGTGGATTGAGAAAATCGAGATAAACTTTCCTGCTTCTTCCCGGTTTAGCTTCCAGATGTCATGCTTTGACAATTCTTTCTCGATTTGTTCTTTGAACCATGATATAGGAGAATACCATGAGAGAAATTTCCATAGTAAAGTATCTTTGTTGTTCTGGTCTGCTAACCACTCAATTGTTTTAAAGGTGGGGAAAATGATGGGATATTTGACCAGTGTGGTGGCACACCACAGATACCACATACCAGCTTCTATGAACATATGATCCATTAGCAAAGGAAAAATATTCAGATAAGGTGCTGCAGGGTTGAACCATGTGGGTTTTGGTTTTATCTGGTGTTCTTGGATAGCAGTGGCTAGATAATGGAACATGTGTGTTTCTGCAAAAGTTTTTATGGATAAGGGTGTAATGGACTGAGTCTTCAGTAACTCAGGGGGGAACTCATGAGGAGGTATTTGTGAAGGAAGGCCTTTGTTAAAAGGTTCATTCATTAAAATGAGAGGGTATTCATGGGTGTCTGTGAAAATGGGTATGGATGGTACCTGTTCTCTGATTTGGTTTTGTTGTGGCTTCTGGGAGAGTTCTTTTGGTCTTGAGAGAAAATCAGGGATAATGTTTTTTGATCCCTTTATATGTTTCACTGTAAAATCATATCTGGTAAACCATTCTTTAAGGCGAAGAATCTGAGGACTTGGTGGAATCTTGTTTTTTAACTCTAGCGCTTTTGGGAATGCTGAGTTGTCAAGATGAACTTCAAAAGAGTGTCCTCTCAGATGGAAGTCAAATTTTTGAATTCCATATTTTACAGCAAGTGATTCTTTATATGTGGTATGGTAATGAGTTTCTGCTGTTTTGAACTGTCCACTAGCATGTCCACAATAAAACTTTCGTCCTTCAACTTCTTCAATCAGAATTGCTCCCCAGTAGTAATCACTGGCATCAGTTTGAAGTACACGTTTTCCTTCTCCGGGGATTTTTAATGGAGGAGGATTTTGAGCAATTTCTTTTAATGCCTTCACAGCCTCTGTCTGTTCTTCTCCCCATGCCGGAGCATTCTTTCTCAACATTTTTGAAAGTTTTGAAGTGTGATGAGCAACTTTTGGGATGAAATCTCTGACATAGTTCAAAATTCCCAAGAACTGTTGAATCTGCTTGATAGTGAAATTCTTTTCTGGGAACTTTGGTAATTCTTCCACGAGATGAGGTTGTGGAGAATACTTTCCTCGGGAAAATCTCATTCCGAGGAATTCTACTTCAGTTGTCCCTATACAGGATTTTGAGGCTGAGAGCATAATGCCATGCTGGTGACATATTTCACTAAACTTCTCAAGTAGTTTTTTGTGGCTTTCTTCATCCGGTGAGAATAGTAAAATGTCATCAATATATATCAGGGAGGAGGTCAGGATAGGTTCAAAAATTCTGGTCATGGCCTTTTGGAATAGTGAACTTTTAGGCCGAAAGGCAAAACAGTCCACTGATAGTGGGCATTGGGTATGCAAAATGCAGTTTTGGGCCTATCTCTTGGGTCCAGCCCAAGTTGCCAAAATCCTGACTTCAGATCAAACTTTGAGAAGATGAAAGCATTCGTTATGTACGAATACAAGGTGTATATCTTTGGTAAAGGAAATTTGTCATCTTTGAGAAACATATTAAGAGGTCTGTAGTCAATGACAAGTCTCTTCTTACCTCGAATTTTCTCAGATCTTTTTTCCACATAGAAAGCTTGGCAAGCCCAGTCAGAGTTGGTTGGTTCAATCAAACCTTGCTTTAGGAGTTTTTGGCATTCTTCAAATGCAGCTTTTCTATCACTGGGTGACATTCCAGAATGAACAGCCTTTGTAGGATTTATATCTTCATTTAACTTGAATGGTAATTGAACGAAGAAATCCTTATTTTTCCAAAGAGGTCTTGGATGCTGAAACAGATCATGACTGTCAGCACATACCCTTAAGAGTTTTTGTCTGAACTCTGCATATTCTGGAGAGGTTTCTTCAAGACTGAACATCTTCATGATAGAACTGAAAGGCTTGAAATTGCTTCTGTATCTTATTCCTGTGGGAAGTAATTGTATTCCTCTGATCTGGGTATAAACATCCATTCCGATGAGAATATCTTTCCCTGGAAGATTTGTGCCAATGACCTTTGTGTAGATTACACAATTTGGGAAAAACCTGATTCCAATCTTTCTCTTGGAAACCAGTTCTGTTGTAAAGACTTCTCCGCCAGCGGCTTTGAACTGGTACTTCTGTTGTTCCCAAAGGTCTGGATGTAGTATCCTAGGATTCATCATAGTTCTGGAAGCTCCAGTGTCAATGAAGGCAATGGCTTTAATAGGAACTTCATATTTTGATGGAAATATATGGACTTCAATGTTTGGTACTGGTGATCTAATAGCAAGAATTTGTTCCTCTGCTTTTGAGACTTCTTCTAGTGTTAATATGGGAAAATGGTGGCAAGATTCTTCTTCTTCTTCTTCTTCAGATTCATCTGAGCTTTCATGATCTTCCTCAGAAAAATCTATGCCGAAGACTGTTTCTTCATTTGGGTATTCCTGTTCACTGTATAGTGACTCTATGTCTTCTTCTTCTGTGATCTGCAGAGTCTGAATAATCCTGGCAGATTTTTCTTTTTTGTTGGGGCAGGCTTTTGCAAAATGTCCTGTCTTTCCGCAGATAAAACATCTTGTCCCATTCTTCCTTCCTTGGAATGTCTTATGTTTGAAAAACTTCATTCTCCTCTTTCCTTTGAACCTCTTCCGATTTTGTGGGTGATTCTTGAAGTTTTTATTCTTGAAGGATTTTCTTTTGCATGAGCAGTCTTTCTTCTTGCATTTTATCTCCAAGTATTTCTTTTGACATGTTTTGGAGTATTTCTTGTGATTGTTGATAATTCCTTCAAGTAACTGTTGTTGGACGCAGAGTTTCTCTAGGGTAGCAAGACAGATTTGTTGAATTGCCCCGAAGGTTAGCTGGGTGATTTCTTTGTTTTGAGCATTTATCATTCTATGCATTTCTCCTTGAACTTCTTCAGGGAGTGAGGCTACATACGTATTCTTTAAGCTGGGATCATTATATCCATTTAGCTGGTAAAAACGCTGTTGCATCCTCTGGAAATGTCGCTCAATGTCTTGTCTCTTGAGAGAACAACATTTCATCTCAAAATATTCCTTCCGAATATCTTTACTGGCTAGATCAGTATCGCCAATAAACTCAAAATGAATGGCAGAGATCACGGCATCTATACTTTCAAAACTGTGGAGTTGTTCCTGGTTTACAGGACCAAGACTTTGGTACCATTCTTTTAAGGTTCCCGTCATTCTTGCACAGAATTCTTCAATGACGCGGTACTTGTCAAATGCAGGATCTACTAATTTTGTTTCCATCCATGATTTGAAGTTCGTGAGTTGTTTTTTCCATTGTCTTGGAGGGATGTTATCCAATGTGAATAGAAGTCCTCCTTGAACATTATTGACTGGGGTATTTATCTCTTGTGTATGTAATCCTGGTCCCGGAGTAGAAGTACCGGGTTCTCTGTCATGAGAAGCCATTAGTACTGAGAGATCTGCATACCCTTCTTCAGAATCTTCTTCTGATTGTTCTTCTAGGACTTCTTTTTCAGAGTCTTCCTTTGATTCAAACTCTAGAATTTCTGGGACGCTTTCTTCCTTTGGTTTTTGAAAGACAGGGATATCTTCTTTAAGAGATACCATCAATTGTGATGGTGGCTTTTCTGGTATTTCCTGTTTTCCAGATAAGCTTGTTTGAGCAGCCGTGTCCACAGGTTCTTTTTCCTTTTTCCCAAAAAAGGTAGTTGCTTCTGGTATTCTTGGTGGGAGAAACGGTGGTTTTATTGGTTGTTGAGTAATGGTACTCATCATGAGCTTTTGTGGTGCGATTTGGAATGGATCATATAAATCTACCGAGGGAGGAGATTTTGCAGTCTGTCTTATAAAAGACTCAAGTTCTGAAATTTGTTTCCTGAGCTTTTGTAATTCTTGCTCCTTCCTTGTAAACTCATGGAAGTTTTTTGATGTGATTTCCTTCATCTCCATTTCTAGAGATTCAATCTTCTTTTTTGTGTCTACGTAGGCCCTTTGAATTCTTTCATTCATTTGATTGAATTGGTATAGGAAATCTTCAGCAAGTTTATCTACTTTTTTCTCTATAACCTTTAAAAGGTTATTTTGTGCCAATGAGTTGGAAGTCTGCCAATTCAGAACTTCTTCAGCCTGCGAGGAGGCCTTGTGTGTCCCATCAGGGAGAATCTCAGTTGGTTGGATGAAAGGTTTTGTGGAAACCTTTTTCTCTACATCAACCTTTCTCTCTAATGATGGAAAGTCTTCCTCTGTGAACATCATGCAAGGAATTGCTGGTGGCTTTTCTCTAAAGAGATTTGAGCAATTTTTTGGAGGTGGCCAAGTGATAAGGTTTGAGTCTGCCGGTGGAGGCGGATAACCTTCTTTTCTGAGGGCCTTTATTCCTTCCGTATAGACTGGTAATGGTCTTGTCAGTCTATGTATCCCAACCCATGGATCATTATCTGGGTTGCGTCTCCTTGTTGGTTTTGGAGGTGGCTTACACCTCTTCTTTTTCTTGTTCCTTGGATCATCTTCATCTTCTGAGTCTGAAGATAGATCAGAGTCAGAATCATGGTTACAGTCTGGGTCACACATTGATGGATCCACGTCCCATAGGAAATGTCCATTCAATTTATCTGAGAAGATTGGTTTTCCATCCTTCTGGAAAGAGTGGACTGGAATCTTTCTTTCTTTTTCTCCTAGCGTAATCATCATTGTGTGAAATACTGGAGGGGGTTTGCTGTTTTCTCCCTCATCCTTCCATCTGAAGGTGGTCTTGATGCTGCCATCAATAGAGTTTCTCCTGAAAGTGGCTTCTGTGGCCACTATCTGTTTCTCTTTCTTCTTGAAATTCTCATAGTCGCTTATCCATTCAACAGGGATAAGTTTTTTGAGTTCTTCTCTAGGAATTTGTCTCGGAACTTGGACTATCGTGGGTGTCTCTTGGTCATCAGTGGCCAAGACCATGAGGGCATTTCCCTCAAATTCTCGTTCTCCAGGGAGATCAAAACAATGATCTTGAATTCTGTAGATGATTTGGTGATGAAGAGTGGCTGAAAGCGCACTCTCATCCTGTGGTGCTCCTACAAGTTGTACTTGTACCTTGAATCTGGTTGGTAACGTTGGATCCTTCAGTTGGACATTAAAATTTGGGAAAATAGTCAGAACAGTGCTCCCAGCGTTGAGAGTTGTCAGTACTGTCCCGATTACTGCCTGTTCATACTGCTGATATGTGGAGTCTAACAGAGTGACTCTGGCGGTGACAGGTAATCCTTTTCTCCCATGAAGAGTCAGCATCAATCTGACTGCTCCAAGGTGAAGGGCAACATAATCAAGAGATCTCCATTGTTTGATTAGTTCCTTACTGATCTCTAAATCCACGTATTGTTCTGCACTAGTAGCCTTTAACGCTACCTGGTCCATTCTAGAACTCTGGATGTATTCTCGACAGCCTTTCCTTGGTGTAGAGATTAGCTTCTGGATAGAAGAAATCCATGGAAAGTTTGATTTATGTCTCCTAAAAACATTGTAAGGACTTAGAAGAGGAGGCAGGGAGTGATCTATTTGGGATTCTGAAGGGATATGTTGATATTCTATCAGGTTTCCTATTTTAGAGGATAGGGTTTTTCTACAGGATTCTGGAATGGTAATTTTGGAAGATATTGTGACGGGTTGTTTTGAAGTAGATGGGTTATCCATGATTGTTGAGTATCTCTCTCTCTTCTACTTTCTCTCTGTAATATTTATATAATGCACCCAGTTTTTCAGAAGAGGGCTAATCTGAGTAGCTATTCATTAGGCTCTGATACCACCCGGGGGACTCAACCTCATATACATATTATATGCATAATATTCATATATTGGAGATAATAATTTAACATCTGAGATGAGTCATTGATTTCCTCCAATAAAGTTACCCAATTTATTTTAGTTCTGTTTAGTTAGAAGTTATTTTGAAAACATCATTTTGTCTAACTAATAATAAGTTAAACACTATTTGGCTAGTAAAAAAGTTACGAACTGATTAAAATAATGTGTCAAATGTAATCTTAAATAAATATTTTATCAAAAACTAAAACAACAGAAAAGCAAAAATTCACAAATTTACTAGCAAGAAAAAATTATGCAAATTAAATTAGTTATACTCTAATTGCTATTATAATATAATAATATCAAAAGTATGAAGAGTTTTGTTATTCTCATTTATAGTTTATAAATTAGTAAATGAGAAGTTTAAATGTTCAAAGATAACTTTGAGTTAACAAACCGTTTATGTCTAGAGAGAGACATTGTTAAATATTAATGTCTATAAGGAGATGGTACAATTTTTTATACATAATTCAATTTTATTCTTTAAAATAACTACTTTCTTAAATTTAAATAATTACTTACAATAAAATATTTACTTATATTATAATAGATTTACTTACAACTAGTCGAAGCACGATGTGTTTTCAGATTTTTTAAATATCTTTTAAAATAGACCATAAATACTATTTTTTTTTAATTTCTTCTTTAAAAAAATGTATTATCACAAAATAACATAAAGAAATATATAGTAAAATTTATAATAATATTTATACATTTAACATATATATTAATTTAATAAAATATTTTTAATAAAGAAGTACAACAAAATTTTGAAAAAAAAATTAAAAATGCAAACACACGGCCAGAATAATGTATGTACTTTCGTTAGTTAATATAATATATTTTAAACGAAAACATTAATATAATACAATAAATATGAATTAAATTTTCTATTGACTTTTTGATATTATTTTTATACTAATTTTAATATTTTAAATTGTATTAAGTTTTTAATATATTAAAATTATGCTAGGACAACATTAAAAACTCACAGAATAAACTGAACTGTAGAACTACTTACGAATGGAATTATTAGTAATTACAGTTGTGTTTGCTAACTGGTGGTAACCACCAACAGTTCTCTCCAGTCTTCTTGCCACGTAAGCAGAATCATTATTCAGGCTGCTGCTGTTGCTGCAATCTGTTTACAATTTTTTTTATCAACATCCATTCTTATAGTTAAATTTAAACATTCACTTCTAAGAGTAAAATTTAAAAGAATTATAAATTTTTCTTATCGAGTCTCATAATTTTTTTTATATGAAATAATTTGTATACTTTTCTATTTCATTTAAATTTTATTATTTAAAGAACAAAATATACAACTATTTTAAGAAATATTTAAATTCCATCGTTTTTATTATTCTAAAATTTTCGTTCTTTTCTCTGCACATGTTAGTTTCCTTACAAACAGATTTTTCAAATACTAGTTTAAAGCTATTCAAATACTAAAGATCCGAAGTTTTGCATTCAAAACTAGTTTTTGACGGTATTAAATAGAACAAAAAAATTATCCTTAAAAAGTTTGTTTACATTAAAAAGAAATAAAGAATTAATTTTTTATATTTTATCATGGTAAAAAAATTATATTAATAACCAATCAAAAATTAATATTAATATTTTTAAAAAAGCATTATAAAAATAATAAATTTAATTTCTACATTGCCATTAGTTATTAAAAAAATGATAAAATAAAAATTACTTACGCTTTGGTTGCATACACTGTTTACAAATTTAAATATCTCTAAAAAGGTGAAATATAATTTACTTCTAGTCAATTTGAATTGAATAGGATATATAATTAAACTAAGAAAAACTCAAGAAGTGGTCTGCAACCTCTAAAAAAAGTAATTTTTTAAAGAAATATCCCACTCCTCAATCTTATGTATAGAAAATTTTGTGAATGAATCAACACTCTTTTCAGTTGTTTGCATCAACTATACTTTTTTTCTAACACAAACATGACCCTTTTTCTTTGACCATGTCATAGAGGTAAAGTGTATATAATTTGTGGATTTGCAAGAGAATAAACACTGAAGATATGCATAATTAAAATTGTGTAAAATATAAAGGTGCTTACTTTTTCTATCATCACACGCCATGAACACATCACCAACTTTGTTTACGGTTTTTGAGTGGTTTTGACCTGCAACCAGTATACTTATAATTTAGGGTAGTTGAATGAAGGAAAAGAAAAACATATATTTGTTCTGATATATGTGGTTGCATAGATCTATACGTACCCAGAAGCATAGATGAAGTGTTGAACTTGACATCGGAGTTAGTTGGAAGAAGAAGCGTTGCAGTTACAGAGAACAGAAAGAAGAGAGTGAGAGTGCGGAACATGTTTAGTTTGAATTCATGTGCATACATAGGAAAGAGCTAAGTTTCTGTCTTACATTTTAATGGGAGATTCTAGTAGATCCAATAATGTCTAAGTTTTAACGTGTAATGAAGTTGAAAGGTCCAAGAAATTCCTCTCCAGCTGGAAAGAAGTCAAGAAGGGACCACACTCTAGCTTTGTTTCCCCGACCAAGTCAAGTTACAAGCATTTCGATCCATGGTCTACGTGTTAACCCGTCAATGATCAAATTAGAAATCTCTGTGTTGCTATTTAGATTGCATTGGTGATAGGCTCTTCTTTCAAACAGTACAACACAAATCTTTGAGAACAAATTTAATATTAAATAATAAAAGTTAATTTTATAATATATATATATAAAAGAATTAATTTTATATATTATATTTAAATTAGAATAATAATATCATAAAATAATTATAATAAAATATATTCTAAAATTATACATGTTAATTTCAATTATCATTGTGTTCTTTAAATTATTTGATATGTTATAATGTGTATATTTTAAAACATATTAAATAAGTAAATAAATATAGTATATAAACAAATCATTACATAATAAACAATTTTAAAATACAAATAATTTAAAATTCTAAATAAACAAGTTACCAAAAAAACACATCTAATTATTACAATACAAATTCAACATATTTCTATAGAAGGTTAGAGTTTTTTAAAATATTCCTAATACATGATTAGATGTTATAGAAATACAAATATTTACGCTATAAGTTTCAAAACAACATTATAAAGTCTTTCAGACCTTCCGACACCTGTACGATTATCTGCTCGTATACATAGTACCGTCATCGCAGTTCACAACACAACAAGAAAAAATAAAGATAAGCTAGTGAAAATAAAATTTTATAATATACACAATTAAATCAAAAGAGAAAACCAAATTACATTGATCAATTTCCCAATTACTCAATCTTCTTCGAAATCCCAACATAAAACAATCACATAGGTCTCACATGGATTTACATATTCAGGATATTCAACAAACATAATAACAATTGACGCCTTCCCTCACTACAAGAAAATCATTAAATAGAAACTAATTTTAGAGACAAAAAATAATTAGTTGCTATAGTGACCAAATTAGAAACCATTTTGGGACTAAAAAAAATTTTGGTTTCTAAATTATTTTCTATTATTATTAAATGGTTTCTAAATTGGTATCTAATTAGTTACCAAGGTTTTAACTACCGATTGTTTAGATTCTAAATTTGGTAGTAAAAACTTTGGTAGCTAATTAGATACCAATTTAGAAACCATTTAATAATAATAGAAACTAATTTAGAAACCAAAAATTTTTTTAGTCTTCAAAATGGTCTTTAATTTGGTCACTATAACAACTAATTACTTTTGGTCTTTAAAATTAGTTTCTAATTAATGATTTTCTTGTAGTGCCTGCATCCGCTACCTTTCCAATATAACTATTCTTCAACCAATTTGTGTCTTCCTCCTCCACTCTAATATGCGCCCAGCTTTGTTCCTTTACCCCTTGTGCATTCCTTTCGTTCACCCTCATCACGATTTGAGCAGGCATTTGACGACTCACCCTTCCTATCGCCTGTGCGTATGTTTGATGAGATTCCTTTTGTCTCCATTCCTTTTTCTGTTGTATTGGTATATGATTTCCATTCCACTCCTTTCTGGTTCCCTGTGTTCTTCTATATTTTGATTTATTCACCCTCAACTTCCACGTCCCAATCCAAATGATGTTAAGTCTTCTTTTAAGCACATCAACATCTAGCACCTCTTGAAATCTTACAAAACCAAATCTTTGTCTTTTGATATTTAATCTGCTAGAAATGAAGATGTCTTTGATTCGTCCCCACCTTTAAAAAATCTTCCACATATCTCTTTCACTGTGACCATGGGGAAAGTTGGGGAAGAAGAAGCTAGCCTCCATTTGTTGACAAAAGAGAGTTAGATTGTTGTGTTGTCTTTTTGGACAGAATTTTGTACAACTGGATTTGTAATGGTAACCTTTTGTTTGTCCCGTCTTTCGCAATCAGACCTTTAAAGTCGTTGCTTGGAGGCGATGCTCACACTCTCTTCTTGACAAGGTTCGCTTTTTATTCCTCTTTATTAAATTGATTTTTTGGATACACAAAATACATATATTTCCGCTAATGTAGATAACAATTTTAGAACATATTTTAAGTATAATTAAATATTTAAATAAAAAATATATATTCAAAAAGCTATCTGTGTCATGAGATTTAATTGAGTACTAACACTTATTGATGACAAAATTAACTTAAATAAGGAGTATAATTATTTTGAAAGATATTTTTTTTTATATAGAGACAAAATTTGATCATTTTTATAACAAACTGTAATATATTTATTATATAATTTTATTTTTAATATATACATATATTAATTATGATGTTGTCTAAAAATTATGTTGCAAAATAAAATCTTAAATCATTTTTAATAAAAATTATATTTAGACACTAAATTTAAAAATTTAAAGTTAATGATTTAAAGATTTTTTATAAGTAATTCAAATATGTTAATCACATAAAAAGTGTTTTAAAATTTTTCAAAACCAATTCAGTAAAATATTTATTTTGTCAAGTAAGTTTTAATTTTCTTATTTTATTTTATAAAATTAATTTTGATATTTGTGTGTTGTGAATAGTATATTTTATTTGATAAATTAAATTTAAATTTTATTTTCTAATTTCGTAAATGTGAGAAAAATTATTTATAACATTACACTAATTTTCAAGTAAAATATGGTTTCCATCTTTGTAAACGTGTTAAAATCTGACCGAGTTCAATCTTTTACACCATGAATGCAAAAGCATATCTTAACTAAGTCCTTGTTTTTCTTAATCTTTGCCTTGATTTGATTCAGTGTCTTAATATTTTAATTTTATGCTAATCTAGTTCATTTTAAAAGGAAATAAAACGAGTAAAAATTATTTTACCTAAGGATTAAACTCATAAAATGTTTGAATTGTTTAACCTTGAAGTGTTACCCACTGCCAACTAATTTACACAAAATTATAACAATTTTATATTTTTACGTTATAGTTTTTAAAAAAATCAAAACTACGCATGGTGATTGTTTAAAATCTGTCACTATAATTTTTTTAATTAATAAATAAAAAATATTAAATTATTAAAGTGACGGGTCTGTAGTTATAATTACGTAGTAACAGTTTTAAACCGAGCAGAGAAAAATTACATGGACTTGATTTAGCATAAATGATAATATTAAACTTTTTAAAAAAATAACAGATTAAATTCAACCCTTTTAAAAGTAGAGCAATGAAATTAATTTTGCAAATAAATTAAAAAAAAAAGTAATTTAACAATTTTTACAAGAGTTACTAATTTTTTTTATCGAGTCCAATTTTTTTCTAAATTAAATATTTCATCTTATTTTATAATTTTTTAAATATTATTATTTAAAACTCCAATCTTAACCACAAACATTTGAAAATTTAAGAAAACTACTGATTATAAAGAGAAATAACTAAATAATATAGAGGACAAATACAATTGATTAAAGAAAAAGAGAAGAAGTTGAAGAAATAATTCTCACTAGTTCTCTAATCTTGTCCTCCTACTCATCCCACAAATCTTATTCCAAGGTTTGTAGTAATCTTTGATGGGAAAAACACGCACGCGGAAGCAACACACATAATCAGGAATCAATGCAAGAAAATAAACGATACAAGATTTAACGTGGTTCGGTCGCCAACTGCAACCTACATCCACACGGGCAACTATTAGGTTTTCATTTTGTCCTGTTACACACCAATTACAAGTACAATGATCTCTTCAAATAGAGATAAATAGAGATAATAAAGGGGACACAATGATTAAGCTCAATCACTAAAACATAGTGTCTACTCAGCCCAACCCAATTGATCCGGGCTTCATACCCAACAATCTCCCACTTGAAGTCACGGAACAATGTTCACCTGCGCTTCAACTGTGTACATGTACTTCTGTAATCTATCATCGAAACTCAATGTTCCACCACTAGTTGCCACCAGCCTTCTTAATCATTTTGAAGGCCACACCAATCATGACTGAAATTGTCACTGACCCATTCTCAGTTCCTACCGGCTCTCACTTGCGAGAACTGCCAGATCCTGGAACAACCTGAGAACAAACACTCTCCATACTCAACATGAAATTTTCTGAAGATGTTTCAACAGCTGGAATACTGGTTCTCCTAACCCACTGTCTTCTAAGGACCTTAGCTGAAACACGACCCGTGCTCCCACTGCCATAAGTACCTCTGACTGGTCTACCTGAACCTTTCCATGCTCGTTCATCCTGAATCTAACATGTGGCTTTGGGTTTCTCTCTTGCAAAGACAACCCTCTTCTGCCCACGAGATTCTGTGAACCGGACTTTGTTTATCTTTTAGGCATTGATTCCTAAAATGCCCCACCTCCTCGCAGTTCCAACATGTTACACTTGAGCCATCTCGAGTCTTTGATTGACTCCTTCTTTTGTTCTTGCTCCCACTATCTCTGATATCTTTCTTACCTCTAACGACATATAGCGATTCACTAGATAATTCCCCAGAACTCCTTCTTCGGACATCCTCGCCAAGAATGAGATCACGAATCTTCTCACAAGTGAATCCATCGGGTCCCGCTGAACTGGTAACTGCTGTAACTGTTCCGAACCAACTGTCAGGCAAAAACAATAACAATAGTAAAGCTTGAACTTCATCATCGAACTTAATGCCCACTGACATAAGTCTGGCTAAGATCGAATTCATTTTATTGATGTGCTCAGTAACTGAATTGTCATACTTCGTGTCGTAGCGAAAAAACAGCCACACCTCGCGCCTAACACCGCACCAGCACTGCTGCACCAGCAGAAAAATGCAATCCCCTGTTCGCCGTGAAAACACAATCCGCCGTCCCAGCGAAACCCTAGCTTTTGGATGCCGCTACCGCCTCTGCAAAACCTTAGCTTTGGGACGCTACTGCAGCCCCTGCAAAACCCTAACTTTGGGATGCCGCTGTCGCCTTTGCAAAATCCTAACTTTGGGATGCCACTATAGCCCCTGCGAAACCCTAGCTTTGGGACGATACTGCAGCCCTTGCGAAACCCTAGCTTTGGGACGCTACTGCTGCCTTTGCGAAACCCTAGCTTTGGGACGCTGCTGCCGCAATTTTCATGTCTAGTCAATTAATTTCTGCTGATCGGATCTCCAATGTGTAAACGAACCAAGCTCTGATACCACTTGATGGGAAAAACACGCATGCGTAAGCAACACACATAATCACGAATCAATGCAAGAAAATAAACGACACAAGATTTAACGTGGTTCAGTCGCCAACTGCAACCTACATCCACACGGGCAACTATTAGGTTTTTATTCTGTCCTGTTGCACACCAATTACAAGTACAATGATCTCTTTAAATAGAGATAATAAAGGGGACACAATGATTAAGCCCAATCACTAAAACATAGTGTCTACTCAGTCCAACCCAATTGATCCTGGCTTCATACCCAACAATCTTTAGTTTCATTATCCTATATGATTTTCATTTTTTAGATATATTTTTTTCTAGTTGTTCTTGTGTTGAGCCTTCTTATTA
Source organism: Phaseolus lunatus (assembly GCA_013389735.1). NCBI lineage: Eukaryota > Viridiplantae > Streptophyta > Magnoliopsida > Fabales > Fabaceae > Phaseolus > Phaseolus lunatus. Next base: position 47,389,569 of record CM023860.1, read on the forward strand.
GTTATTCACTTCAATTTAACAAGTTAAAAGAAAGTAATTATGCACAATTGGTCAAGCTTTAGCAATTAGTGTAGTGGTAGTCTAACATACATATGAGATCCATTGGCTTTTCAAAATAAAAAAAAACAGTAAACAAATATGTTGAATGTTCCTCTTTACAATATAACTAGAAAGATTTTGTCAAAATACAATGATATTAATTTAGGAGGAAGATTATGTTTCTGATCTAGTAGGAGAAGAAAGCAAAGGTTTTGGAGGCATTTTCAAGAAATTCATGTTACCTTCCAACATATCGACCACTCTAGTCATTGTAGGTCTATCATTGGGAAGTGTTTGAATGCACCATAACCCCACTATAGTCATTCTCTTTGAAATCTCATTTTCTTCTGTATTTATTGCTTCATCCGGTCTGACATCATTATCCGACTCAAGTCTCTTGTATGCCAAATGTGGAAAGTATATCTCACTTGTACGACTAGCTTCAACATTAATGTTCTTCCTTCCTCCTACCATCTCTAGTAGCATCATTCCATAACTATACACATCAGACTTTTGCGAAACACCTCCAAAATTTCTACTCCACATTTCCGGAGCAAGATATCCCATTGTACCTCTAGCATCTGTCATGGAAATAATGCTTTCATTCCTAGGACACAACTTTGCTAGTCCAAAATCTGATATTTTAGGACAAAAATTCTCATCTAAAAGAATATTATGCGGCTTGATGTCAAAATGTAAAATTTTAGTATTGCAACCCCTATGCAAGTATTCCAATCCTCGAGCTATTCCTATTGAAATTTGATACAAATTCTCCCAGCTCAAAGATACAATTGTTGCTGGTCCTCTTTTGTAGATAAACCTATCCAAAGAACCATTAGCCATAAACTCATAGATGAGAGCTTTTTTGTGACCTTCCAAACAATATCCAAGAAGTGTAACAATATTAACATGAGATGTTTTACTGATGCTAACAACCTCATTGATAAATTCTTCACCTTTTCTTTTGGATGTATTTAGTAGTTTTACAGCTACATGACTACCTGTGAGTAACTTTCCTTCATATACTGTACCAAAACCACCTTGACCAAGTTTGACTTTGAATGAATTAGTCATTTTCTTCACTTCTGAAAATTTGTATCTTTTCTGTGATATAACTCCATGATTTCTTAAGAATGCTTCAATATTTGAATCATTGTTTTTGGTAAAAAAAAATTTGACCAATCTATTTGAGGACTTACGTCTAAAATAACAAAGTATGAAGAAAAACCCTCCAATTAGCACACTTACAACACCTGTTAAGAAATTTAGAATATTAAGACCATAAATATCCTTTTATAACATGTTGATCTTTTCTATAAAAGTTTACATTATGCTTGTTCATGAATCATGATAAAATGCCTTATAAATCTCCACCACATAAGTTGAATGGTGAAACTATTAGACTCAATCATTATATCATACACACAATAACTTGAATTTTAGGATAGTTTATGAGATGCATGGTATTGTTGTCTAAAACTATATAACCACTACCTCGTTTTACAACTTTATTGCCTTTTCCTCATAAACTAAAGTTAAGGTAGGGTGAGTTTGTTTGTTATGTTATGTGTCCATGTATCACAAGCACGACAAGTTCTTTTGTAAGTATATGCTTCCACTAGTATAAATTTTAGAATGATTGATAAGACTTCATTATAATTTAACATTGATAACTTAAGAATAAAAATACACTTGTTAATTATCTGTTAGCTTACTCATAAGGTCAATTTCCTATTTCAAAGAATACTGAGATTAATTACAAATGTAGACATATATATATATATATATATATATATATAAATAATCCTTTTAGGTTTGATATGATAATTGTTATGTAATTGATCTAGATTTTCATTCTAAACTTTAGCTAAAATTATTGTATGTATGAGAGTAGATTATTTTTTTTATCAGTAACCATTTTTTAAGATTCAAAATTTGGGTAAGATCGATTTAATATAGATTTGGATTTTGATAGTATTTTTTTAGTAAATATCAAAGGCAACTCTTTTGTATAAAATAAAACAATAAATTAATTAACACACATAATTGTCTCTCATATTTATTATGGTATTAAAGCCTTAAAATTAAAAGGGAGACAATTTAAAAGTGATAGGGGATATGAAGCATTATGTTGATAAATGACATTTTGTTTTCTGTAGGGCAGATAATAAGTCTCTTAGAAATTTGAGTACTTTTCTTAAAACATATGGTGATTTCTCGGGTCAATATGTTAACAATTCTAAGAGTAGTTTTTTCACCATGGATAATTCTGCAAGATTTGTCACCAAAATTCAACGTATTTTTTCTTGTAGCCATGGTTGTTTGCCTTTCAAGTATTTAGGAGTGTCTATCTTTGTTGGTGCTCCAAAGAATCATTTTCTGTAACCTTTGGCGGATAAAGTCAAATTGAAACTAGCATCTTGGAAAGGTAAATCTCTTAGCATTATATGGGTCAGATTCAGTTGGCCAATACAGTGATTATGGGAATTCTAACATATAGCTTTAATTTGTATAAATTACATGTTTCTCTTCTTAAGCAAGTTGAGCAATGGTGTCGAAATTTTATATGGACTGGAGATATTCTGAAGAAAGGCATAGCTATTGTTAATTGGGCTATGATTTGTTCTCCCCTAAGAATGGGGGTTTGAAGATTATTAACCTTCACCATGAAAATAATACATATCTTCTTAAGCTTGCTTGGAACTTTGCTTATAGCAACAGGTCTTGGTCTTGCTCTTTAAAGTCAGGTTCTTAAATCAAAATACGAGTTTAAAATGATTTATATATCTTAAAATGGTTTATATATATATATATATATATATATATATATATATATATATATATAGATAGATATCATTTTATAAATTTTTATCAATAATAGAAATTTTAGATGCCAATAATTTATTTGTAGTGTTTAGTTTAATTTGCATTTTTAACTAGATGGATTAAAGATTTATCAAAAATTAATTCACAAAATAATAAAATAGGAGATATAAAAGGATAATGGATCTTTTACCTATAATAATTATAATAATTGTCCATGTGTGCTGGTGGTTATCTGCGCAACAATAAAAAAAAGAGCATAGTGACAATAAAAAAGAGTTCTTAAAGTGTTGTAACATGAATATTCTTGGAAGATTATACGAGAGGAAAATATCATATTTTACAACAATAACTTAACAATAGAAGGAAGATAAATATTAGATTCCTGATCACAACTTATCATAAATATGATGACAAGGAATTTCATACTTTCTAAAATATTTAAATAAATTAAATTTGAATTAATCTCATATTAAATTATTTCATAATATTAATGATATTTTTTAGTTAAATATTTGATTGATATTATTTTTCAATTAAAATTCATTTAAAAAAATTAAAAAGAAAATTCTTAATTAACTTTAATCAATTACTATTTAGTAAAGAATTTTAGTTCACATTTGCCAAAGATAATCTCTGAAACATTATTTGAGAAAGCTCTGCTTATATCCAATCGAAAATAACAAAATCTTACAATAATAATCTTAATATTATAAATAAAATGTAAATAAAAATAATAATTTTTATTATACTAAAAAAATTATTAAATAACAATCAAATTTTAAAAAAAGAAAATTATTAATTAAGTTAGATATTATTTTAAAAAATAAAAAATTATTAGTATTTAAAATAATTTTTATTATTAATAAAAGTTTATCAATATTTTAACTATTAGTATCTAAGATTTTAAATTAGTTTTTAAAAGACTAATATAAACTAATTTATAATATAAAGTAATTAATATTAAATCTTGATAATTAATGATTAGATATCAATTTAAAAATTAATTTACAATTTTTTATTAATAATAAAAATCGTTTAGATGTAAATTATTTTTTAGTCTTTACAATAATATCTACCTTATTTGAGTAATTATTTTTTATCTTTAAAATTTATTTATATTTAATCACTAATTTTTAGTTTATAAAATAATTTTTAATCTAATCAATATAATAATTAATTATTTTAATTTTAAATTTTTTTTTTATAATGTTATGGTGAATAAAGAAATTCTAATTGAGATTAATCACGAAATAGTTGTACTAATATTTAATAGAAGAAACTTTACCATCGCTAATCGATAAATCATATTTACCTATGTTGCTCAAAAACTAAATGTTTGAGTTTAGTTGAAAAACACATTTAAGGTAAATTAAGGAAATTTTAACTAAAGTTAGATAGAAAGTAAATATGCCCTAACATCGACATTAAAATAATCCAGATATTGTAATTCAAAAAATGAACATTTTTTTATTATTATTATCAGCTCGAAAAATGAACATGATTCGCTTTTAGTCTAAAAAGCCATATACGATGTCTATAATAAAAATATTGAGATTAGACGAAAGGATATGAAAGTAAATGACATGAATTTAAGAGAAGAATTTTAAATTTTAAATGAAATTTAAAATAATTTAATTTTAATTAATTCAAATAATTTCGCTAAAATTTTATAATTTTTAAAATTTCTTAATAAAAAACATATTTTCTTATACATTATTTCAAATTCTTTAAAAAAGAACTTAATTAATTTTAAAATATATGATAAATTTAGACACTTTTAATTCAGTTTTTATTGAACATTCTTGTTCTATTAAATTTTCATGTTCCTTTCTTTTTATTTTCGTTTTCATTTATTATATCAACTAGGAAATTACATTGTTTAATGTTAATAAAAAATTAAACAACAAAATCTCAATTGATAAATATAATTTTTTTAAATACTTAATAAAAATTTAAATAAAAATAACAAAATTTATGAAGTTAAAATTTTATTAAGAAAAATACCTTTCTTTCCGAATTGATTTTAATAATATTTACTTAGAAGGTAGTGTTACCGTTGTGAGAGCTTTAATTATCTAAATTGGAAGAAAGAATAACATACCTGAATCTTGAGATGATTCAGGCGCTGTTGCTCGTGCTGTTGTTGGTGATAAGGAAATTGATCGTGATCTATTTGCAGGTGGCGGTGATGATAGTGTCGTTGACACAGGTGGCGGTGATGATAGCGTCGTTGACACAGGCGGTGGTGATGATATCGTTATCGACACGGGCGGTGGTGCCTGTGAATTTTTGCTGGGCAGACAAGTTCGATAACCCCTCGTATCATTGCATTCTATTAAGCAGTTTTTGGTTCAAAATTATTAGTACTCGCTCATATATATATATATGAGCAAAAATTCACAAATTTACTAGCAAGAAAAAATTATGCAAATTAAATTAGTTATACTCTAATTGCTATTACAATATAATAATATCAAAAATATGAAGAGTTTTGTTATTCTCATTCATAGTTTATAAATTAGTAATTGAGAAGTTTGAATGTTCAAAGATAACTTTGAGTTAACAAACCGTTTATGTATAGAGACATTGTTAAATATTAATGTCTATAAGGAGATGCTACAATTTTTTTTTTATACACAATTCAATTTTATTCTTTAAAATAACTACTTTCTTAAATTTAAATAATTACTTACAATAAAAAAAATTACTTATATTATAAAAAATTTACTTACAACTAGTCGAAACACAATTGGGTTTTCACATTTTTTAAATATATTTTAAAATAGACCATAAATACTTATTTTTTGTTTAATTTCTTTTTTAAAAAATGTATTATCACAAAATAATATATAGAAATATATATTAAAATTTATAATAATATTTATACATTTAACATATATAAAAATTTAATAAAATATTTTTCATAAAGAAGTACAAAAAAAATTTAAAAATGCAAACACACCGCGAGAATAATGTATGTACTTTCGTTAGTTAATATAATATATTTTAAACGAAAACATTAATATAATACAATAAATATGAATTAAATTTTGTATCGAATTTTTTATATTATTTTTATACTAATTTTAATATTTAAAAATAGATTAAGTTTTTAATATATTAAAATTATGCTAAGACAACATTAAAAACTCACAGAATAATCTAAATTATAGGACTACTTACTGCTGGAATTAGTAGTTGCAGTTATGTTAGCTGACTGCTGGAAAGTACCAACAGTTAACTCCAGTCTTCGCGCCACGTAAGCAGAATCATTATCCACTCTGCTGCTGCAATCTGTTTACATTTTTTTTTATCAACACCCATTCTTATAGTTAAATTTAAACATTCACTTTTAAGAGTAAAATTTAAAAGAATATATTATAAATTTTTCTTATTCAGTCTCATAATTTTTTTATGTGAAATATTTTGCATACTTTTCTATTTCATTTTAAATTTTATTATTTAAAGAACAAAATATACAACTATTTTAAGAAATATTTAAATTCCATGTTTTAATTATTCTAAAATTTTCGTTCTTTTCTCTGTACATGTTAGTTTGCTTACAAACAGATTTTTCAATAAAGGTGATTAACTATAATAAGATACAACTTTTTTTCAGCCTGAAATCTAACTTTGAAGATTATATTATTAATTTTTACCTTTTTAGATAAAATAAAATTGCCCAGCCACTGTCATCTTTAAAGCTATTAGTTTTTGACGGTATTAAATAGAACAAAAGAGTTATCCTTAAAAAGTTTGTTTACATTAAAAGGAAATAAAGAGTTGATTTTTTATATATTATTATGATAAAAAATTATATTAATAACCAATCAAAAATTAATATTAATAAATTTTAAAAAATTATTACAAAAATGATAAATTTAATTTCTACAGTGCCATTAGTTATTAAAAAATGATAAAATAAAAATCACTTACGCTTTGGTTGCATACATTGTTTACCCATTTAAATATCTCTAAAAAGGTGAAATATAATTTACTTTTATTTAAATTTAGTCAATTTGAATTGAATAGGAGATATAACTAAACTAAGAAAAACTCAACAAGTGGTCTGCAACCTCTTCTACCCTACCCACATTATTTTATTCTTGACTCTTCTCCCTCACTTTGCCTTCACTCCCTCACCTTTAAGCATTTTTGTTATAATTTTGGAGAATTATTTAGTTCTACTTTTTGTACTACACCTTCACTAACTTTGGAGTAATTTTTTAGAGAAATATCCCACTCCTCAATCTCATATGTATTGAAAATTTTGTCAAGCAAATGAATCAACACTTTTTTCAGTTTGTTTGCTGGGACTCATGAACAATATTTTTTCTAACACAAACACGACCTTTTTCTTTGACCATATTATAGAGGTAAAGTGTGTATATCAGTTTGCAAAAAGAATAAACATTGAAGATGCATAATTAAAATTGGGTAAGATATAAAGGTTCTTACTTTTTCTATCATCACACGCCATGAAGACATCACCAACTTTGTTTACGGTTTTTGAGTGGTTTTGACCTGCAACCAGTATACTTATAATTCAGGGTTGTTGAATGAAGGAAAAGAAAAACGCATATTTGTTCTGATATATGTGGTTGCATAGATCTATACGTACCCAGAAGCATAGACGAAGTGTTGAAGTTTGCATCAGAGTTCGTTGGAAGAAGAAGCGTTGCAGTTACAGAGAACAGAAAGAAGAGAGTGAGAGTGCGGAACATATGTTTAGTTTGAATTCATGTGCATACATAGGAAAGAGCTAAGTGTCCGTCTTCCGTTTTAATGGGATTCCATGGACACAGAAATCGAGTAGATCCAATAATGTCTACGCTTTAATGTGTAATGAATTTGAAAGATACCAGAAATTTAAGAAGACAAGAAGGGATAGGACTCTAGATATTTTCCCCAACCAAGTCAAGTCAACAATCCTTTTGAAATGATCAAATGAGAAGGTACCCTGAATTTTGAACTAGTTTTTTTAGACGCAAAAGCACGCTATTACTCATTTATTAAGTTTATTTTTTTAAAATAATAAATTTAAAATATTTGATCAAAATATATTAATTATTAATTATTATTTTTTTAAAGAGGCATAAATGGTTAAATTAATGAACAGTGGTAAAACTATGTTTACAAATTTAATTAGCATGTACAACATAAATTAAAAAAAAGTATAAATATAATTTATATAATTATATATATATATACATAAATATAAATAAATATAATAAATATAAATATAAATAAAAAAAATTATAAAAACAAGTATTAATATATAAGAAATAAACATTATGTAAAAATAAATAAATAAACTAAACATACTAAAATTAATATAAACAATACACAAACATAAATGATAAACGTAAATAAATAAATTGTTCAAGTTTCAATAAACTCAGACAAATTTTGAGAAAAGTAAGTAGTAATGAGTAGTTGTGTAAAAAAAAAATTAATCCTAAAAGATGAATAACTCTAAATTTTATTATTTGGTATGTTAACCTTTGCTTCAAAAACAATCTTGTCACTTTCTTTGAAGTTATTTAATATACATAAATTCTTTTATCCCGCTCCAAGTTTTGTTGATTTATTTTAGACATTTTTATTCACTAATTTTGCATTTTACAAATTTGAGATGACCATGATGATTAATAAATTTAAAATTCCAACTGCGTATATAAGACGCAAATGGAGGAAACAAATCCTATAAGGTAATATAAACATAATTTAGTTTGCCTATAAATTTTAAATAAAAATATCATAATTAAAGAAGTAAAATAAATATTACCAAATGACTCGATTCACAATTATATGCAGTTAGAGTTATTTCAAAATGATGGTATGAACCATCGAAAAAAGGTACATTCCTGATTAGGCGATTTACAAACTAGAAACTCTGACACTACACATGGTCTTGACTATCCTTTAAATAAAGTTATAGAAAAAGAAGAGTTCCCCAAGTATCGGGAAAAAAAATGTGGTGTTTCCTTTGAGACCATAAAAGTTTTGAAAGTTAAAACATCCATTGGTAATGCGTGGTTTCAAAAGGTCCATATTATACATGACTTGATGTACATTCCTTCTATGGTCTTCTAAGATCCATTTGTAAGTAAGCTTTCGTCAAAATTGGATAGCAAATACACAGTTTACATTGGCGACTTCTTTGAAAAGTATTGTATAAAGGTGAAAAACAACTAAAGTTGTTAATAGTAAAAAAAAATAATGAATGATAAAATCAAAAATCAAATACCTGATGTTCGAAACTCATGGACGCGAATAAGATCTTTTCTTCGTGTTCTACGTTTTACCAACTTAGTAGTTAATTAGATACCAATTTAGAAACTATCACTATAAGAAAATCATCAAATAAAAACTAATTTTAGAGACAAAAAATAATTAGTTGCTATAATGACTAAATTAGACAATTCTAGAGACTAAAAAAATTATTGGTTAGCAAAAACCTTGATGGCTAATTAGATACCAATTTAGAAACTATTTAACAATAATAAAAATTAATTTAGAAACAAAATTTTTTTTTAGTCTCTACAATAGTCTCTAATTTAGTCAATATTGTAACTAATTATTTTTTGTCTCTAAAATTATTTTTTATTTAATGATTTTCTTGTAGTGATATAATATTGAAACAAAATTCAAATGAAGATAATAATTAATATATTTATTAACATATTAACTTAATATGATGATTTTTGACCTTTTCATAATTATATTAATGTGTATAGAATTAATAAAAAATTATACAAATTATAGTTTCAAAAAATTTAAATAGTTATAGTGAAAAATAATAAATTATACTATGTGTATTTTTGAAACGTTAAAAGTTAATAAATAAAAAATATTAAAGTATTACACCGACGGGTCCGTAGTCATAGGCTATGAAGCTCGGGCACTCCTCTTAAATGACGTGTCCGTGTCGGTCACACGTATCGGACACGACACTCATAAGACACTCGTAGGACACGTATCAGAGAAGTGTCAAATTTAAAAAATATTTATTGAATTTCTGACAATTCTAACACGGTTCTAACATAATTTTAAAAAAGAGAAATACAATAATATTTTAAAAGCTCAAATTTATTGTATAAATTTTTATTATGAGTATAAAAATAAGAAACAAATCTTTTTGAACCAGCCATGAAAAACATATTTCTGTTTAAAAAAAAATCTGAAATATACTAGTGCATATAAATCTTTATTGTCAATTTATATAATTCATAATTATATAATATATAGATCCATGTTCCTGTGTCCTGCATTTTAGAGATTATACGTATCTCCGTGTCCGTGTCGTATCTGTGTCCGTGTCAGTGTCTGTGTTACATAGGTCATAGGTACGTTGTAACAGTTTTAAACCGTGACAGAGAAAAATTCCATGAACTTGATCTAGCATAAATGATAATATTAAACTTTTAAAAAAATAACAGATTGAATTCAACCCTTTTAAAAGTAGAGCAATGAAATTAACTTTTGAAATAAATTAAAAAATTTAAACAAAGTAATTTAACTATTTTTATAAGAGTTACTAATTTTTTTATCAAGTCCAAATTTTTTTCTAAATTAAATATTTCATATTATTTTATAATTTTTTAAATATTATTATTTAAAACTCCAATCTTAATCACAAACATTTGAAAATTTACGAAGAAAACTACTGATTATAAAGAGAAATAACTAAATAATATAGAGGACAAATACAATTCATTAAAGGAAAAGAGAAGTTGAAGAAATAATTCTCACTAATTGTCTAATCTTGTCGTCCTACTCACCTAAGAAATCTTATTCCAAGGTTTGTAGTCATCTTTAGTTTCATAAGCCTATATGATTTTCATTTTTGAGATATGTTTTTTCCTTTTTGTCTTGAGCCTTCTTATTAGTTATTCACTTCCATTTAACTTGTTAAAAGAAAGTTATTATGCACAACTGGTGTAACAATTAGTGTAGTGGTAGTTTAACACACATGTGAGATCCATTTGCTTTTCAAAATAAAAAAAAAAAATACTTAACAAATATGTTGAATGATCCTCTTTACAAAATAACTAGAAAGATTTTGTCAAAATACAATGATATTGATTTAGGAGGAAGATAATGTTTCTGATCTAGTAGGAGATGAACACAAAGGTTTTGGAGGCATTTTCAAGAAATTTATGTTACCTTCCAACATATCGACCACTCTAGTTATTGTAGGTCTATCATTGGGAAGTGTTTGAATGCACCATAACCCCACTATAGTCATCCTCTTTGCAATCTCACTTTCTTCTGTATTTATCGTTTCATCTGGTCTGACATCATTATTTGACTCAAGTCTCTTGTATGCCAAATGTGGAAAGTATATCTCACTTGTACGACTAGCTTCAACATTAATGTTCTTCCTTCCTCCTACCATTTCTAGTAGCATCATTCCATAACTATATACATCAGACTTTTGCGAAACTCCTCCAAAATTTCTATTCCACATTTCTGGAGCAAGATATCCCATTGTTCCTTTAGCATCTGACATGGAAATAATGCTTTCATTCCTGGGACACAACTTTGCTAGTCCAAAATCTGATATTTTAGGACAAAAATTCTCATCTAAAAGAATATTATGCGGCTTGATGTCAAAATGTAAAATTTTAGTATTGCAGCCCCTATGCAAGTATTCCAACCCTCGAGCTATTCCTATTGAAATTTGATATAAATTCTCCCAGCTCAAAGATACAATAGTTGTTGGTCCTCTTTTGTAGATAAACCTATCCAAAGAACCATTAGCCATAAACTCATAGATGAGAGCTTTTTTGTGACCTTCCAAACAAAATCCAAGAAGTGTAACGATATTAACATGCGATGTTTTACTGATGCTGGCAACCTCATTGATAAATTCTTCACCATTTCTTTTGGATGCATTTAGTAGTTTTACAGCCACACGGCTACCCGTGAGCAACTTTCCTTCATATACTGCACCAAAACCACCTTGACCAAGTTTGACTTTGAATGAATTAGTCATTTTTTTCACTTCTGAAAATTTGTATCTTTTCTGTGTTATAGCTCCATGATTTCTTAAGAACGCTTCAATATTTGAATCATTGTTTGTGGTAAAACAAGATTTGACCAGTCTACTTGAAGACTTATGTCTAAAACAATAAAGTATGAAGAGAAACCCTCCAATTACCACACTTACAACACCTGTTAAGAAATATAGAATATTAAAAAAATCATAAATATCATTTTATAGCATGCTGATATTTTCTATGAAAGTCTACATTATGCTTGTTCATGATAAAATGCCTTATAGATCTTCACCACATATGTTGAATGGTGAAACTTTTAGACTCAATCATTATATCTAATACACAATAACTTTAATTTTAAGATAGTTTATGAGATGCATGGTATTGTTGTTTGAACCTTTATAGCCACTACCTCATTTTTCAATCTTATTGGCTTTTTCTTATCAATTGAAGTTCAGGTAGGATGAGTTTGTTCATTGTCTTATGTATCTATGCATCACAAGCAGGACAAGTTCTTTTGTGAGTTTGTTCTTCCACTAGCATAAATTTTAGAATGGTTGGTAAGACTTCATTACAATTTAGCATTGATAAGTTAAGAATAACAATACACTTGTTAATTCTCTATGGGATGATTCAGAAGGTCATATTGAGTGCATACTCTTTCTCAATTTATGTAGCAGCCAAGACAAGAGCATTGAGATGCTGCATTGCTAGTTGTTTGATATTTGAAAGGAAACCTTGGGCAAGAAATTCTTTTATGTGGAGATAGTGACCTAAGAATATATGGTTGGTGCAACTTTGAGTGGGTTAAGTTGTTCGTAACACAACGGTTTCTTATGATGTGGTTTGTGTTGTTAGGATAGTCATTGATCTCTTGAAAAACAAAGAAATATCATATGATATCTCACTCATTTGCAGAAATTGAATGCTTATTCATTAGAAACCATTACTTGTGAGTTGAAATTGCTAAAATATTTATTTATCTTGCTTCAGTGTCTCATACCTTTAATTTATGCATGTCTTTTATTATTGTCAAGCAACACTCCATATTGCTAAGAACCTAGTCTTCTGTGAATGATATTCAGATTTCTCACTTTGTTTGAGATAAAATTTTCTAATGAAAATATCAAACCAACTTATGTCTCAACTCTTATATTACATAATTGACTAATACTTTTACTAAAACTCTTGGTAGATTACATTTTTTTTCTTAATTTGAATTCATAATTTGTGCATACCAACTATTTGAGGGATGATAAGATAATTATTATATAATTGATCTTGATTTTCAACCTAAATTTTAGCTAAAATTGCTGGAGATATGAGAAAAAATATTTTTTACATCATTAAAATACCTTTTTAGAGCCTAAATATGAGGGAAAACTATTTGAGTTGATTTAGAAGTCTCGTAGTATTTTTTTTTTTGGAGTAAATGTGGAAGCACCACTTAACAAATCAATGAAAAGACATAATTTGTTCTCATATTTTATTAGATTATCAACATGAACAAAAGATAAGGTCTAAAATTATAGTAGATTTCTCGAATATGTAATAAAACTGGAGTTAATAATAAAAAAAACTAGTTTAATTTGCATTTCTTTGCCAGATGGATTAAAGATTTATCATGAATGTAATTCATAAAATAATTAAATAGGGGATATAAAAGGATAATGGATCTATTACCTATAATAATTATAATAAATGTCCATGTGTGCTGGTGGTTACCTGCGCAACAATAAAAAAAGAGCATAGTGAAAATAAAAGAGTTCTTAAAGTGTTGCAACATGAGTATTCTTGGAAGATTACACGAGAGGAAAGGATCATATTCAGTAATAACTTAATGATCAAAGGAAGATAAATATTACATTACAACTTATCATAAATATAGCAAGGAATTTCATAATTTCTAAATTAAATTTGAATTAATCTCATATTAAATTATTTCATAATATTAATGATATTTTTTAGTTAAATTTGATTGATATTATTTTAATTCAAATTCATTAAAAAAATTAAAAAGAAAATTATTAATTAACTTTAATCAAAATTACTATTTAATATTGAAAACAATCTTAATTAATTTTGAAAAAAAAATATTGCTGTTAATAAAAAAATTAATGATTGTAGGAAAAAAAAAAATAGTCATGACAGACATCAACTAAAAAATTTTAGTTCACATTTGCCAAAAATAATCTTAGACATTATTCGAGAAATATCGAATCGAAAATAACAATATCCCACCATAAAAATCTTAATGTTATAAATAAAATATAAATAAAAAATAATTCTTACTACATTAAAAAAAATTATTAAATAATAATTAAATTTAGAGATAAAAAATAATTAATCACTATATTCACTAAGTTAAATATTATTTTAGAGATATTCACTAAGTTAAATATTATTTTAGAGATTGAAAGAAAATTTATTAATATCTAAAATGATATTTATTATTTATAAAAATTTATAAAATAATTTTTAAATTAGTATATAAATTAACTTAATTTAAAATTTATAGTTAAAACCTTAATAACTAATTAAATATTCCTTTAGAAACTAGTTTATAAATTTTACTTTAAAAAAAATAATATCAATAATTATTTAGTATATAAAATTAGTTAACTGATTAATTATTTTTTTTCTAAAATTTATTTTTATTTAATAATATTTTTATAGTGATATTAATAATTTTTATACTAATTTATACAATAATTAATTATTTTAATTTTTAAAATTAATTTTTATTTAATACTTTTTTAATTTATAAAATAATATATACTTTAATCAAATAATAATTAATTATTTTCATCTTTAAAATTAATTTTTTTAACGATTTATAGTGATAATAACATTTAATATGAAGTAAATGTTACCGTGAAAGCTTTAATTATCTAAATTGGAAGAAAGAATAATATACCTGAATCTTGAGAATAGTGAGGTGGAAGTGAAAACATTGATTCAGGCGCTCTTGCTGGTGCTGGTGATAATGAAATTGATGGTGATCGACGTGCAGGTGTTGACACAGGCGGTGGTGACACAGGCGGTGGTGATGGCGTTCTTGACACCGGCGCTGCCTGCGGTACTGTGATGGTACAAGTTCGAGGAGTACCACCGCAATCTATTTAGCAGTTTTTGGTTCAAAATTATTAATACAAGCTCATGTCATTTTCTTCCACGACAAAAAATATTGGAGATAATAATTTAACAACTCAGATGAGTCATTGATTTCCTCGTATAAACTTACCTAATTTATTTTATTTCTGTTTAGTTCAAAGTTATTTTAAAAACATCATTTTAAGTGATTCTAACAAGTAAAAGGAATTTGATATTATTTTTATACTAATTTTAATATTTTAAAATATATTAAGTTTTTAATATATTAAAATTATTCTAGGACAACATTAAAAACTCACAGAATAATCTGAATTATAGGACTACTTACTGCTGGAATTAGTAATTACAGTTGTGTTTGCTGACTGGCGGTAACTAATTGTCTCCAGTCTTCGCGCCACGTAAGCAGAATCATTATCCACGCTGCTGCTGCTGCAATCTGTTTACATTTTTTTTTATCAACACCCATTCTTATAGTTAAATTTAAACATTCACTTTTAAGAGTAAAATTTAAAAGAATATATTATAAATTTTTCTTATTCAGTCTCATAATTTTTTTTATGTGAAATATTTTGCATACTGTTCTATTTCATTTCAAGTTTTATTATTTAAAGAACAAAATATACAACTATTTCAAGAAATATTTAAATTCCATCGTCTTTATTATTCTAAAATTTTCGTTCTTTTCTCTGTACATGTTAGTTTGCCTACAAACATATTTTTCAATAAAGGTGATTAAGTATAATAAGATACTACTTTTTATTCTTCAACCGAAATCTAACTTTGAAGATGATGTTATTAATTTTTACCTTTTTAGATAAAATAAAATTGCCTGCCACTATCATCTTTAAAGCTATTCAAATCCTAAAGATCCAAAGTTTTGCATTCAAAACTAGTTTTTGACGGTATTAAATAGAACAAAAGAGTTATCCTTAAAAAGTTTGTTTACATTAAAAGGAAATAAAGAGTTAATTTTTTTTATATATTATTATGATAAAAAAATTATATTAATAATCAATCAAAAAGTAATATTAATAAATTTTAAACAATTATTATAAAAATAATAAATTTAATTTCTACATTGCCATTAGTTATTAAAATAAATGATAAAATAAAAATTACTTATCTTTTGGTTGCATACACTGTTTCTTAGAGAAATATAATAACTAAACTAAGAAAAATTCAAAAAGTGGTCTGAAACCTCTAAGAAAAGTAATTCTTTAGAGAAATATCACACTCCTCAATCTTATGCATAGAAAATTTTGTGAATGAATCAACACTCTTTTCAGTTGTTTGCATTAACTATACTTTTTTCTAACACAAACATGTTACATGACCCTTTTTCTTCGACCATGTCATAGAGGTAAAGTGTGTACAATTTGTGGATTTACAAGAGAATAAACACTGAAGATATGCATAATTAAAACTGTGTAAAATATAAAGGTGCTTACTTTTTCTATCATCACACGCCATGTTTAGGGTTTTTGAGTGGTTTTGAGCTGCAACCAATAGCATGAATAATATGGTTATAATTTAGGGTAGTTGAATGAAGGAAAAGAAAAACATATATTTGTTCTGATATATGTGGTTGCATAGATCTATACTTACCCAGAAGCATAGACGAAGTGTTGAAGTTGACATCAGAGTTAGTTGGAAGAAGAAGCGTTGCAGTTACAGAGAACAGAAAGAAGAGAGTGAGAGTGCGGAACATGTTTAGTTTGAATTCACGTGCACACATAGGAAAGAGCTAAGTATCTGTCTTACATTTGAATGGGAGATTTAATGGTGATAGAATTCTAGTAGATCACGTTTTAGTGTGTAATGAAGTTGAAAGATACCAGAAATTTCTCTCCATGTGAAAAGAAGACAAGTCAAGTTACTAAGCCTTTCGATCCGTTGTCTATGTTTTAACCAGTCAATGATCAAATTAGAAGGTACCGTGAATTTTCTCTCATATATGTAAACAAAACTCCCATATTTATTTTTTAAAATATAATATATTTATTATATAAATTTAGTTTCATAAAAACAAAACAATTTAAAAATAATAACAAATAATTTTAATTGACACATTATTATCATTGGAGAAACATTCCAAGCATTAGGAACACTTGCCTCAAAACTGTCCAGCAAGAAATAAAAAAATCAGAATAAATACAAAAAGATGCAGAATATTTAGGAAGTCTTTGGGTTTCTATTTAGATTACGTGTTTGGTTATTCTTTCAAACAGTCTAACACACGGATCTTTGAAAACAAATTTAATATTTATTATAAAAGTAAATTTTATATTATATATATGAACTGATTTTATATACTATATTTGAATTAAAATAATAATATTATAAAATAATTACAATAAAAGATATTATAAAATTGGACATACTAATTTGAATTATCATTGTTCTTTTAGAATAATGTAATGTGTAAATTTTAAAATATATTAAATAAATGAATAAATACTAAACAAATCATTACATAATAAAAAAATTTAAAATATAAATAATTTGAAATTTCAAATAAAAAAGTTGTAAATGTAATAAGGGTAGTTATTATTAGAACTTTTATCTCAAAACTACAACATTTGTTTCGTTAAAATGAGTTTTTATGTAAAGTATACAGAAGTCACACTAATTTTAATATATAACTTTATTTAAATCTTTGTTGACATTTTAAGAAATATTTGTTAATTAGATCTTGTTTTTGTATTAATGTGATATTCTTATACCACGTTAAATGAAGGAGCCTATAAAGAACCATATTATTTTTAATAAAAAGTATTTTTATTAAATATAATTATAAGATATAGTCAGTTTAAGGTATGTGTAAGGATCTAGAAATTTATTTGGAATAGAAGTGGTGTAATAGAAAATTCATAGTGGTCAGACCTCGGACGTCGTCCAAGGTCTGAGGGCGGCATGGTAGAGATCGGTCGGTTGGGTCATAGTGGGTTCCAGGAAATCACATGCACCAAGGTGTGATTTGAACCTTAGATGCACTATGCATGCGAAACTCTATGCTGGGGCATAAGAGATTGTCCTTAATGTTGCATGCATTGGCGCGCGAGGAGTTGGTACCGACCTGTCCTCGGGCAGGAGAAGCTACCGACGTCACCGAGTCATATGGGAGTGATACCACAGACTTAGAGTAATGGGAGGACGAGCCCTCAGCTGGGTGTGACGATGTGACATCGGTGACCAGAGTGAGGCAATGTGTCATCGTCACACACAAGGGCGATGAGAGGTCGCCAGGAGGAGAGACACATCGGTCATCGACCATGATGAGAGATCGCCAGGAGGAGAGATACATCGGTCGTCTTCCAGGATGAGACATCGGTCGTCTTCCAGGATGAGACATCGGTCGTCTTCCAGGATGAGACATCGGTCATCTTCTAAGATGAGACATCGGTCGTCTGTCAGGATGAGAGAAACATCGGTCATCGATGGATAATTGAGAAGCGATCATTCATCGGTGGCTGTTCATCGGGGGGTCCTGTTACACGCAGATAAGCTGGGACCCAGGCTCCCAGCGAAGGCGTTCTGCATGCGCAACACGTAGACAGTGAGGGCGCCCAGAGTCGTTGGCGTCAGAGTTTTGGTAGGGCAAGTGGCCCAGAGTTAGTGCGCACGGAGACACCACGTGGCCATTTTGTCAGATTTGCATTCAATTAGAGGAAACCCACACGCAAAGTTCTCCCAGAGAGTGGGTGATGGTAGCGAAGATTTATGGACGGTCCTCTGAGGGATTAAGTTCATTTCGGTTTTCCTTCTACCCTTTCCTCCTTCACTTTACGACGCGGCCACCCTCCATTAGCAGTTGACGATCAGAGTATCAGTTTGAAGATCGGGGGCTGCCATTGGACTCCTGGGAGGTTACTCTGCAAGTTTTCTGATCAAAGCCCTAAAACAGAGTAAGTCGTTTTTCTCTGTTCTTTGAGTCGAGTCTGAATTTGAAAGGGTCGTCTCTGCATAGGTTGTGCATACAACTCTTTTAGCTTCAGAAATCGTCTCTGTTAACGCAGAAAATGAGTAATCTCGTTAGATTTGTGATCGGGACTCTATGGTGCAGGTTAAGACATCCTTGAGTTCTCGGTGGGTTTGGAGCTCTTAGTGAGATTGGCTCAAGTTCAGGTAAGGGAAGCTAGCTTTATTTTCAATAACAACCATAGGCTAGAAGATTCTGAAGTTGGGGCGACGTAGTCGCCGGTTTCAAACTTTCTTGCACGATGCTCTGTTTTTATGTGTGGATCGGAATTTGTTTGAGCTTGAAATGTGAAATTTTAAATATAGTAGATGCTGTGAAATGCATATGATTTTCGAAATCTTGAACTTTGGTATGATTTGGATTGTTTAGAAACGGTTGAAAATATGATATGATTGAATCGTTCATGGATGTGTTGTATGAATATGGAATGATGTGAAAAGTGGGATCAAGGCATAGTATTTTCAGGAAAGAAAATACCGTGTAAGATCGTGTAGAGTGTGCATTGACCGGTGATTTGTCTAGAAGGAGATATCCTGACTCTCCTGATATAATGGAATCATATAGATGAAGTTATTCAGGCGTTGAGAGTCGAAGGAGGTTCATATGTATGGGTAAGTTGTTTGAAAGATAACTAACTTGACCTGTTGTATGGATTAATCCTGTCATACTAGGAGAGTGATGATATTGATATTGAGATTATTTTCATGCGCATAGCTGTGTGGATTCACAGCGACCCTGTGTGGATTCACAGTGATGTAGTATGACAGGTGCAGATCTCTGAGTCTAGTCAATCACGAGTCTTCCGGAAGTAGAGTCAAGTGTCTACGTGTTGTGAGTCAGTGGAAATTCTGACGTGAGAAAGATGAATATTGAAATTATTGGTAGACACTTGATGAAATTGTGAAATGTGTGAAAAATGATGGTTTATGATGATATCAAGTTTCATATTTAAAGTTTTTAAAATAGTTAGCTTACCCCTTTGTTTTGTTTTCTTAAAACTGTGATGATCGTGTATAATTTACACGGGAGCAGATGATGTTGCAGGTAGTAGAGCTCCTCAGTGAGCATTTTTGGAGGAAGGGATCGTCTGTCTTGAATGCTGTATTTTGTTTTATTTTGAAAACTCCTAATGGAGATGTATTAAAATTCCCTAGAAAAGGGTGTTATTTTGAGATACAATGTATGGAATGGATGAATTATATTATATATACCTATATAAATTTTTGATATTATTGTTTTACCTTTATTTTATTATATAAAAATGAATAAGATATTGAGGGGCGTTACAGTATGGAATAAAATTTATAGAAAACTAAAAAATTCTCACAATTATCTTATGTATCATTCAATCTTGTTTATAACAAAATTTTTAAATTTGTATAATAAGTACTTAATACATAATTTATAAGTTAATTTTTAAGAAAATTATTATGTATATAAAATTAAATATAAAATATAAATCTAATATAAAGTAGTAACAATATTTTGAATTGCAATACATTTATAATTAGGAAAAAGTTTTTTTAATAAGTTAATTTATTAACTGTATGCATGATAGGTTATAAAGTTAGTTAAACTGAATTTGATTATGAGTTTATATGAGTATGAATTATATATATATATAATTGATTTTAGAAATCTTAAATGATGTATGTATAAATCATTTATATGCATTGTATGTGAATGATATGTGTTGTGTGTGATTGATGAAAGCTTGCATGAACTTAATGTCATACATGGTGAAGTAATATATGAGATATTGTGCTTTGGTACATTAAGTATGAAAAGTCTACAAACAATGATTCTCTAACTTCACAAATGATATAACTTCACAAATGATATAAGTCATAGACTAAGGTATCAGTTGGTAAGAAGTTAAGGAGGGAGTTCATTTTTTTCTTGCTCAGCAAAAAATAAATAAAATAAAATGAGACATTTCAGGGGTGTCTCAACCCTTATACACTACATAGCCAAAGCCAACTTGCACAAAACTTGACCATTTATGCTCTATAGACCTCCAAACCCAATCTCAAAAGAGGAGTGACAAACCATGCTGCAAGGCAACCCTTACTCCCCTATCTAGATTCATAAAACCAGTCTTTAATCCAAACAATACACACAAAACAAATCCTACTACAATAAAAATACTACAAACACGGTTACAAATAAAAAAACTAATACAACTCAAACCCCTTATCCACAGCCAAAAGCCACAACATCATGCCAAAAGAACCACTCTTCTTCAAAGCCTAAAGTACCTTTACCTTCCTTCAAAACACCTGACTCAAACTCTTAACCTGCAACCAAGAACAAACCCCTTCAAAACCCTAGAGCCACCTAACAAACCTGCAACACATACAAAAACTCCAATATTTACCAAAGCCAACGTTAGTTACAACCAACTCGAAAACAAAACAATATACGAAAAATAAAACCTGCCAAGTCCACAAATACTTACAATCACAAAGACCCCCAACTCCTCCCTTTCTTTTTTATTAACTTCAAACAGACTAAGAGGTCCTGACACCATTGAGCATACGTAAACGAGACACTGTTTACTCTACATGTGAGCCAAGACCACACCTTAAGTTGGGCCAAGGTGAAAATCTCCAAACAATCTATTCTACCATTCTTAAAGATAATGAGGTTCCTCTTTTTCCAAATTTCACCAATCACAGCAATCCACAAACATCTCCAATATCTATTAATCTTCTAAGAAGCCCAACCAATGTAAAACTGATTGAAGTGAGAACACACGTCCGAATGCTAAACGAAGGCCTCCCCAATCCACTTACTACACATACACCATACCTTCCAAGCAACCTTACACTTGAAAAAAATATTACTCCTCGATTCCTCCTCTTCCCCGCACAAGACACACATACTACTTTCCATAACAATCCCTCTTTTCTTCAAATTCACCCTTGTTGGTAACCTATCAGCCAATACTCTTCAAGCAGTAGTCATTGATGAAGGCAACACCTTAAGGCTCCAGAATACATTGTGACAGCTTGTTATCACACAGTATGGATGTTTAGACTTACCCTAATCCAATCGGAGTGGGTTAGATGTTAGTCTCGAGTAAGGTATACTTAATGAGTCTTTCGGAAGAGAATAAATCCATATGTTATTACTGATTGAAATGAAATCAAATGGGTACTGGGGATTGAAAAGAAATCAAGGTACCATGAGACAAATGGATTTATGTGTTCACAATTTGATTAATGGGTCTTTCGGAAGATGATAGATTCATATGCAATCACTATGATTAACCTAAAATTAAAGGTACTGAGGGTTGAAAGGAAATCAAGGTACAGTGAGGCAAATAAATCTATGTCAAATTAGTATGAATTGAAATGAAATCAAAGTACCATGAATTGAAATGAAATCAAATTATTGTAATTGATATTTGGATTTTGTATAACTGTGTTTGAGTAAGAAGAAAACTAAATTAATTTTGAATTATTAATTAAATTAGTTATTTTACTCATATTTTTTAGAACTTTATTTCGATAGCTTACCCTTACCCTTGCACGTATTTATTTGTGTATGAACTGATGATTGTATCATGTAAATGAACAAATATTTGTACAAGTGCAGGAGCAAAATTTGGAGAGAAATATAGGAATGATGAATTTTTCTCCTTCTTTTGTAAATAGGTTAATTATATTAAGTGAATTAATAAAGTTTATATTTGGTTTGATTATTTTTGAAGTGTTAAAGAAAACATATTTTTAGACACTAAATATAAAAATTTAAAGTTGATGATTTAAATACTTTTTATAAGTAATTATTCTTTGGTCCCAGCATGACCGACCCAGCGTAACGACCGCAGAAGGTACGGCCGAATAATTCATCTCCAAGTCAACAGCATGTCGGGCAGGTCAAAGGTGATCCTCAAATCCGGGGAGAATCGAGAGGAACCTAAGCGAGGCCGAAAAATGGTTATTACGCAATCCTTACTGTCCATCTTTATCCACCAACCCCCGGCCCCCCAATAGAATAGAGGATCTTGAATGCCTCGTTAAAGTAATTACTGGCAAAGCCATACTCCGTAATATCAGAAAAAATCTCATATAACGTAGATCCGCCGGATCCCCAATGAATGACCTGCTCGACTATATTGGAATATGTCCAGTTTTCCGGCAGGGAAAATGATGTACATAAAAATTATTTTAAATTTTTAAAAAAAAAAAATCAGTAAAATATTTATTTTGTCAAGTATATTTAAATTTTCTTATTTTATTTTATAAAAATAATTTTGATATTTGTATCCTGTGAATAGTATATTTTGTTTGATAAATTAAATTTAAATTTTACTTTTTAATCTTGTAAATTTTATTTATCCATTTAAAAATAATACTGAGAAAAACTTATATAAGTTAGTTAGTTGAAACTAAAAGTACTACAATAAAAAAAAAATAGAAAATAGATATCAATTTGATTTTAAATTAATTGTTCATTTTATTAATTAAATAAAAATATTATATATATTATTTATTCACATGTTTTATTTCATATATAAAGTTAGAAGAAAAATAGATATACATGTTAGGAAATGTGAAGAAATTTATTTATAGCACTACACTGATCTTGAGATGAAATATGTTTTTAATCTTAGTAAACACGTTAAGATCTGACTGGGTTCAATATTTTACAATGTAATGCAAAATCATATCTTAATAAGTCCTTGATTTATTTTTTTAATTTTTGCCTTAACATGATTCAGAATAGACTTTTTCTCATCATCATTGTAGTCTTCTTCATTATATGTTATTACATAAAAAATTCTTGAAGTAGAAGAAGAAAAAAAATTATATTTATTCATAGAAAAGAAAAAAGATATGTGATTAATCTGTTATAATTGTTGCTCAAAAAATTAATTTCAAACTTCCCTACATTGATTAGTTGCTGACTTCCGTGTACCGACATAACACTTTTACCATCTTCTATTTCATGACCTACAAAACAATCAAACTTTAATTGGATTTCTTTTTATTTTTAAATTTGTCTTCTTAAAAGATTCAATTCTTAAATTCTTTTACTTTAAAGAAGACAGAAAAATTAGAAAAATATCTATAAATGAAAGATCAATTTTTTAAAGAAATTGTTCATTTTTTTGACTTCTGCTGCGCTAACAAGTATATCATATGATGCGCTAACAGGTATATCATATGAGTTAATAAATAAGAGATATTCTTATCTCTAAAATTAATTTTTATTTAATGATTTTTTTAGTATATTAATTTAAAATTTTCACTTTATTAATTTAAACTCAAAAGTTTTAATTTTGTATCCTTCCTCCAAACTTACTATTAAAAGAACATTGTTAAGCTAATGATCAATACTTTGGAGCTGTTTTTATTCATGAACATAATCTATCAGTGTCTTAATATTTAAATTTTATGCTAATCTAGTTCATTTTAAAAGAAAATTAAATTTGAGTAAAAATTATTTTACCTAAGGATTAAACTCATATACAATGTTTAAATTGTTTAACCTTGAAGTGTTTTTATACCCACTGCCAAATAATTTACACAAAATTATAACAATTTTACATTATAGTTTTTTTAAATCAAAACCATACGCATGGTTATTGTTTAAAATCTGTCACTATAATATTTTTAATTAATTTTTAAAATATAATTTTTGAATTCTAAACAAAAATCAAATTGTAAAAATTAATATCTTTAATTAGTATTAATATGAATAGAATTAATAAAAAAACTATATGAACTCTAGATTCAAAAAATTTAAATATTTATAGTGAAAAATAATAAATTACACTGTGTGTATTTTTGAAACTTTAAAAGTTAATAAAGAAAATATTAAATTATTACAAGTGAAGGGTTTGTAGTTATAATTACGAAATAATAGTTTTAAACCGAGACAGAGAAATATTCCATGAACTTGATTTAGCAGAAATGATAATATTAAACTTTAAAAAAAAAATAGATTAAATTCAACCCTTTTAAAAGTAGAGCAGTGAAATTAATTTTTCAAATAAATTAAAAAATTATAAAAAGGAATTTAATTATTTTTATAAGAGTATTAGATTTTTTATCGAGTCCAATTTTTTTCTAAATTAAATATTTCATATCATTTTATATTTCTTTTAAATATTTTTATTTAAAGCTCCAATCTTAGTCACAAACATTTGAAAATTCAAAAGGAAAAGTTTATTGATTACAAGGAGAAATAACTAAATAAATAGAGGACAAATATAATTTATTAGAGGAAAAGAGAAGAAGTTGGAGAAATAATTTTCAGTAGTTGCCTAGTCTTGTCCTCCTTCTCCCCTTATAAATCCTATTCCAAGTTTGAAGTCATATCTTTAGTTTCACTAGTCTCTAAGATTTTCATTTTTCTGCTATATTTTTGTCAAATTGTCTTGTTTTGAGCCTTTTTATGGGTTATTCACTTCAACTTAGCCTCTTAAAATAAAGTTATCATGTACAATTGGTCTAGCTTCATTAATTACTGTAGTAGCAATTTTTAACACATATGAGATCCATCTGTTTTTCAAAATAATAAACAAATATTACTTACTACAAGAAAATTATTAAATAAAAATTAATTTTAGAAATAAAAAATATTTAGTCATTATATTAACTAAATTAAGTACTATTTTAGAGACTAACAAAATTATTAGTATTTAAAATAGTTTCTATTATTAATAAAATTTATAAACTAATTTTTAAATTGGTATCTAATTAGTTGTTAAAGTTTTAACTACCAATATTAAACAGGTATACTTGCTTGACTTTTCAAACAATAAGATCGAGGCTTGACTGATCTCTATCAAACATTGATGTTTACGCTCAATCGTGTGCATAAAATAGCCTTCGTGTTGATTCCAAACCCTTTCAATCACTAATGTAGAAGAAGGGTGCTCTCCTTATGCATTCTCCAAGTCAAAAAGTATAAGACTCCCATGCTAGGTTCCTACTTGATCTAATTTTCTTGTATTTGAGAGGCCCGTAGACATAGCACGCAAAGTAGCTAAAACATTGGTGGCTAATTAAATACCAACTTAGAAACTAATTTATAAATTTTATTAATAATATAAACTACTTTAGATACCAATAATTTTGTTAGTCTATAAAATAGTATGTAATTTAGTCAATATGGTGTTTAAATATTATTTTTTGTCACTAAAATTGGTCTCTATGTAATAATTTTCTTGACATGTAGAAAGATTTTACCAAAATAAATATTAATTCACAAGGAAGATTGTGTTTCTGAACTAGTAGGAGAAGAAAATAAAGGTTTTGGAGGCATTTCCAAGGAATTCATGTTACCTTCCAACATATCGACCACTCTACTCATTATAGGTCTATCATTGGGAAGTGTTTGAATGCACCATAACCCCACTACAGTCATTCTCTTTGCAATCTCATTTTCTTCTGTATTCATCATTTCATCTGGTCTGACATCATTATCTGACTCAAGTCTCCTGTATGCCAAATGTGGAAAGTATAACTCACTTGTATGACTAGCTTCAGCATTAATGTTATGCCTTCCTCCTACCATCTCTAGTAGCATCATTCCATAACTATACACATCAGACTTTTGTGAAACTCCACCAAAATTTCTATTCCACATTTCTGGAGCAACATATCCCATTGTTCCTCTAGCATCTGACATAGAAATAATGCTTTCATTCCTGAGACAAAGCTTTGCTAGTCCAAAATCTGATATTTTGGGACACAAATTCTCATCCAAAAGAATATTATGCGGTTTTATGTCAAAATGTAAAATTTTAGTATTACAGCCCCTGTGCAAGTACTCCAACCCTCGAGCTATTCCTATTGAAATTTGATATAAATTCTCCCAGCTCAAAGAGGCAATTGTTGATGACCCTTTTTTGTAGATAAACTTATCCAAAGAACCATTGGCCATAAACTCATAGATGAGAGCTTTTTTGCGGCCTTCCAAACAAAATCCAAGAAGTGTGACAATATTAACATGAGATGTTCTACTGATACTGACAACCTCATTGATAAAATCTTCACCATTTCCTTTGGATTCATTTAGTAATTTTACAGCCACAGGGCCACCTGTGAGTAGCTTTCCTTCGTATACTGCACCAAAACCACCTTGACCAAGTTTGACTTTGAATGAATTAGTCATTTTCTTCACTTCTAAAAAGTTGTATCTTTTTTGTGTTATAACTCCATGATTTCTTAAGAATGCTTCAACATTTGAATCACTATTTGTGGTAAAACTAAATTTGACCAGTCTGCTTGATGACTTACGTATAAAACACCAAAGTATGAAACAAAATTCTTTAATTACCACACTTGCTGCACCTGTCAAGAAATATAGGATATTAAGAAATCATAGATATCCTTTTATAACATGCAGATCTTTTCTTTCTTTGTGTGTTGTGTTTGTGTGTGTCAATATTCAAATCATTGTGTTGAAACAAAATTTTTCCAAATATAGGATATTAAGAAATCATAGATATCCTTTTATAACATGCAAATCTTTTCTCTCTTTGTGTGTCGTGTTTGTGTGTGTCGACATTTAAATTATTGTGTTAAAACAAAATTTGTCCAATCTGCTTGACGACTTACGTGTAAAACACCAAAGTATTGAACAAAATTCTTTAATTACCGCACTTGCAGCACCTGTTAAGAAATATAGGATATTAAGAAATCATAGATATCTTTTTATAACATGCTAATCTTTTCTCTCTTTATGTGTTGTGTTTGTGTGTGTGTCGATATTTAAATCACTGTGTTAAAACAAAATTTGTCCAGTCTACTTGAAGACTTACGTATAAAACGAGGAAGTATGAAATAAAATCCTTTAATTACCCCATTTGCAGCACCTGTCAAAAAATATAGAATATTAAAAAAACATAAATATCCTTTTATAACACATTGCTTTTTCTCTCTTTATGTGTTGTGCATGTGTGTCAATATTTAAATCATTGTGGTAAAACAAAATTTAACTAGTCTACTTGAAAACTTACGTATAAAATAAGGAAGTATGAAATAAAATCCTTTAATTACCGCACTTGCAACACCTGTCAAGAAATATAGAATATTAAAAAAATCATAGATATCCTTTTATAACATGTTGCTTTTTTCTCTCTTTGTGTTGTGCATGTGTGTCGATATTTAAATTATTGTGGTAAAACAAAACTTTAACCAATCTACTTGAAGACTTACGTGTAAAACAAGGAAGTATGAAATAAAATCCTTTAATTACCGCACTTGCAGCACCTGTCAAGAAATATAGAATATTAAAAAAATCATAGATATCCTTTTATAACATCTTGCTTTTTTCTCTCTTTGTATGTTGTGCGTGTGTGTCGATATTTAAATCATTGTAGTAAAACAAAATTTAACTAGTCTACTTGAAGACTTACTTTTTAAACAACGAAGTATGAAATAAAGTCCTTTAATTACCGCATTTGCAACACCTGCCAAGAAATATAGGATATTAAGCAATCATAGATATCTTTTTATAACATGTCAATTTGTTCTCTCTATGTGTGTGTGTCAATGTTTGAATGATTGTTTGTGGTAAAACAAAATTTGACTAGTTTGCTTGAAGACTTACATCTAAAACAACAAAGTATGATGAATAATCCTCCGATTACCGCACTTACAACACCTGTCAAGAAATATAGGATATTAAGAAATCATATATATCTTTTTATAACATGTGTGTTTTTGTGTGTGTGAGGGTGTAAATGTGGGCACACACATGCTCTATTTGGGTTTGCTATAATTATTGGTATGTAATTGATATAGATTGTCAATCTAAACTTTATCTGAAATTTCTCCATATATAGCAAAATATATCTTATATATCATTAACTACCTTTTAAGAGACCAAATTTGGGTAAGATCTAATTAGTATTAATTTGGGTTGATTTAGGAAGTTTTTTGTACTTTCTTTTATGAATAAATATTGATAGCATCTCTTGTATAAAAAATAACACAAAAGATCAAGGAAGCGACACAATTTGATCTCATATTTATATTTGCTTTACCAAACCACAACTTTCATATTTTATGTGTGTACTCTTTTTCAATTTATGCATCAACCAAGACAAAAGCATTAGGATATTTCATTGGTAGTTCTTTGACATTTGAAAGGAAACCATAATAAATTCTTTTGTATGGAGATAGTGACTTAAGATTATATGGTTGGTGCAACTTTGACTAGACTAGCTGCCTCATAATGTTGGGTGGTTTGTGTTGTTAGAAGAGTCATTGATCTTTTGAAAAACCAAGAAAAAAATATGATATCTTGCTCATCTATAGAAGCTAAATACTCATTTATTGACAACCATTTCTTGTGAGTTGAAATGGTTGAAAGATCTTTTTATCTTGTCTCAATTGTCTCACTCTTAGCCTATGCACTATAAAAAAAAAACAATTAAATTTCAACTAAGTTAGATCATATTTTATAAATTAAAAAATTATTGGTATCTAAAATAGTTTCTTTATTAATAAAGTATTAAATTGGTATCTAGCATTTTTAGTTACCAAGATTTTAACTATTAATTACTCTAGATTCTAAATTAGTTACTAATTTAATTAAAGATTTATTTATAATTTAAAGTAGTTAGTAACTAAAACTTTGGTAACTAATGTTAGATACCAATTTAGAAACTATTTTATAAATTTTTATAGATAATAGAAACTACTTTAGATACCAATAGTTTTTTAATTTATAAAATAGTATATAACTTAGTTAATGTAATAACTAATTATTTTTTGTCTGTGAATTAAATAATATTTAATTATTTTTTTTAGTGATGCATGTTTTTTTATATAGTCAAGCAACTTCCATATTACTAAAATTCTAGTCTTTTATAAATTAACCAAATATATTGAGATGATTATTACTTTGTTTGTGGTGAGTTTTTTAACGAAAATATCCTACTAGCTTATGTCAACATTTGATTGATATTTTTACTAAAGCTCTTAATAAATTAATTTTTTTAATGGTTAAGTTGAACATAATGTTTGTACACCAACTTTTTCATGATAAGATTATTGTTAGGTAATTGTTCTTGATTTTCAACCTAAACTTTAGCAGAAATTGTTGGAGATATATATCAAAGAAGATATATTTTTTTTATCATAAAATACCTTTTAGAAGACAAAATCTAGATAAAATCTGTTTGATATTTGGGTTGATTTAGGAGTCTGTGAGTATTATTTTTTCTTTAAGAGTAAATAGCAAAGCCAACCCTTATATGTAAACTAATACAATAAATCAATGAAAAGACATAATTTGCTCTCATATTTCATTAGGATTCATCAACAAAAGCAGAAGATAAGGTATAAATTTCTTGGAGTTTATTTGTTATCTAGATATATAATAAAAAAGTAGTTAGTAACAAAAAAAAATACTAGTTTAATTTGCATTTCATAGCCAAATAGATTAAAGATTTATCATGAATGTAACTCATAAAATAATGAAGGAGATTTAAAAAGATAATGAATCTATTACCTATAATAATTATAATTTTCCATGTGTCCAAATTGTTATCTGCGTTACCTGCACTTGGAGTACCTGCACATGAAACAAAATGTATTGGTAACAAAAAAAGTTCTTAAAATGTTGTAACATTAGTCGTTCTAGAAGATTAAATGAGAGGAAAACATCATATTTTACAACAATCACTTCCCTATAAAAGGAAGATAAATATTATATTCATGATCACAACTAATCATTAATCTTGTAAGGAATTTCAGAATTTCCAAAACATTTAATTAAATTGAATATAAACTAATCTCATCTCGAATTTTTCGTAATATTGATAATATTCTTTAGTTGAATTTGATTGATTTTATTCTTCTATTAAAATTTCTCAAGATTAAGAAACACATTTAAGGTAGATTAAGAAATGTTCTAACACCAACAATAAATTAAGTTAGATGACGTCAATTAAAAAACATACCCGAACGATCAAAATATCCATCAGGATATGAAAACATTGATTCAGGCGCTGGTGCTGGTGCTGTTGCCGGTGATAATGAAATTGATCGAAATCGTCGTGCACGTGACCGTGGCCGTGATGATAGCGGCGGTGCCTTTAAGTTTGGTGGCGATACGGGCGACGCTGATGACTGTGATGTTGCGTCGATAATACAACTTCCACCATCACTGCAAGCTTTTAAGCAGTTTTTGGTTCAAAATTATTAATACACGCTCATATATATATATATATATATATATATATATATATATATGTGTGTGTGTGTAAATATATTTACAAAATAGAAAACAAAAATGGATACCCAATTAACTTTATTTCTGTTCAGTTAAAAGTTACTGTTAAAAAATATTTTAAGCGATTCTGAAAAAAAAAATTATAAACTAGAAAAAGGAATTTGTTTATTAAACATGACTAATGACTAATAATAAGCTAAATACTTTTTGTGGCTAGTAAAAAAAAAGTTACGAACTGATTCAAATAATGTGTCAAATATAATCTTAAATAAAAAAAAATTATCAAAAAACTAAAACAAGAAAAGAAATTCACAAATTTACAATCAAAAGCACGTAGAGTTTGTTCTTCTCATTAATAGTTGATAAATTAGTAATTGAGAAGTTTAAATGTTTAAAGATGATTTTGAGATTTTTTTATTTTTAAAGTGTTAATACTTCCATACAAACGTTAACAAAGATTCATACATAAATATATTGTTAAATATTAATATTAATATTAATATAATGCATTTTTGACAAAATATTAATATAATAAAATGAATATGAAAGGACGAATACTCACCTTGGGTAATATTGCTGACAGTTTTATTTTCTGACACGTCATCAAGTTTCCGTGCCACGTAACCAGAATGATCACTATCCACGCTGCTTCTGCTGCAATCTGTTTACAATTTTTTTCATCGACACTCATTTTTATAATTAAATTTAAACATTAACTATTAAGAGTAAAATTTAAAAGAATTATAAATTTTTTTTATTGGGTCCCATATTATTTTTTATATTAAATATTTTCTATACGTTTCAATTTCATTTTACATTTATTATTTAAAGAACAAAGTATATAACTATTTTAAGAAATATTTAAATTCCAATAACTTTAGAGTAATTTTTTAGAAAAATATGTATAGAAAATTTTGTGAATAAATCAACACTCTTTTCAGTTGTTTGCATCAACTATATATACTTTTTTCTACCACAAACATGACCTTTTTCTTCGACCATGTCATAGAGGTAAAGTGTGTACAATTTGTGGATTTACAAGAGAATAAACACTGAAGATATGCATAATTAAAACTGTGTAAAATATAAAGGTGCTTACTTTTTCTATCATCACACGCCATGTTTAGGGTTTTTGAGTGGTTTTGAGCTGCAACCAATAGCATGAATAATATGGTTATAATTTAGGGTAGTTGAATGAAGGAAAAGAAAAACATATATTTGTTCTGATATATGTGGTTGCATAGATCTATACTTACCCAGAAGCATAGACGAAGTGTTGAAGTTGACATCAGAGTTAGTTGGAAGAAGAAGCGTTGCAGTTACAGAGAACAGAAAGAAGAGAGTGAGAGTGCGGAACATGTTTAGTTTGAATTCACGTGCACACATAGGAAAGAGCTAAGTATCTGTCTTACATTTGAATGGGAGATTTAATGGTGATAGAATTCTAGTAGATCACGTTTTAGTGTGTAATGAAGTTGAAAGATACCAGAAATTTCTCTCCATGTGAAAAGAAGACAAGTCAAGTTACTAAGCCTTTCGATCCGTTGTCTATGTTTTAACCAGTCAATGATCAAATTAGAAGGTACCGTGAATTTTCTCTCAAATGTAAACAAAAAACTAGTCTTTTTACACGCAATGCGCTATTACTCATTTGTTAAGTTTATTCTTTTTTTTTTAAATAATAAATTTAAGATATTTGATCAAAATATATTAACTATTAATTATTATTTTTATAAAGAAGCATACATAGTTAAATTAATTAACAGTGGTAAAAATATGTTTATAAATTTAATTAGCATTACAATATAAATTAAAAAAATAAAAAATAATTTATATAATTAAATAAATATAATAAATATAAATAAATATAAATATAAATAAAAAATTACAAAACAAGTATTAATAATAAGAAATATGATATGTACAAATAAATAAAAAACTAAACATACTAAAATTAATATAAATAATTCATAAACATAATAATAAACGTAAATAAATAAATTGTTTAAGTCTAAATAAACTCAGACAAATTTTGAGAAAAATAAATAATAATGAACAGTTGTGTATAAAAAACGGATTCTTCCTAAAAGCAAATAATCAAATTTCATTATTTGGTATGTTAACCTTTGTTTCTAAAACAATCTTGTCGTCTTCTTTTAAGTCATTTAACATACAATTTTTTTTTCATCCTGCTCTAAGTTTTTTTGATTTATTTGACATTTTCTTTCACTATTTTGCATTTATCAAATTTCAAATGGGCATGAAGATTAATAAATTTAAAATTCCAGCCACGTTTATAAGACGCAAATGGAGGAGACAAATCTTGTAAGGTAATATAAACATAATTTAGTTTGTCTATAAATTTTAAATAAAAAATCATAAATAAAGAAGTAAAGTAAATATTACCAAATGACTTGATTCACAATTATATATAGTTAGGCTATTTCAAAGTGATGGTATGGACCATTGAAAACAGGTGCATTTTAAATACAATTATAGAAAAAGAAGAGTTCCCCAAGTATCGGAAAAAAAAATTTGGTGATTTCCCTTGAGACCATAAAAGTTTTGAAAGTTAGACCATTCAGTGGTTATACGTGGTTTCAAAAGGTTCATATTATACATGACTTGATGTACATTTCCTCTGTGGTCTTCTAAAATCTATTTGTAAGTAAGCTATCGTGTAAACTAGATAGTGAATACACGGTTTACATTGTCGAATTCCTTAAAAAGTATTGTACAAAGCTAAAAAACAACTAAAGTTGTTAACAGTAAAAAAAATAACAGATGATAAAACCAAAAATCAAATACCCGATGTTTGAAACTTATGGACACAAATAAGCACTTTTCTTTGCATTCTACGTTCTACCAACTTGATGGGTAAAACCTTAGTAGCTAATTAAATACCAATTAAAAATTATTTATCAATAATAGAAACTAATTTAGATATCAATTATTTTTTTAGTCTCTAAAATAGTATCTAATTTAATCAATATAGCAACTAATTATTTTTTATCTCTAAAATTGGATTTCTATTTAATGATTTTCTAGTAGTGATATTTGTTGATTTGCATTATATGTAACATTAGTTTGACAATGCATATAAAAGATCAATTAGCTTTACATATTCAAAAGTACCAAATAAATATGTTGAGTGGTTGGTTTTACAAAGTACCTTGAAAGATTTGCTCAGAATGTAGATGTAGTAATTAAATTTAAAAGGAAGATTCTGTTGTCGATCTTGTAGGTGAAGAAAACATAGGTTTTGGTGGCATTTCTAAGAAATTCATGTTGCCTTCCAACATGTCCACTACTTTACTCATTGTAGGTCTATCATTTGGAAATGTTTGAATGCACCATAAACCTACTATAGTCATTCGCTTTGCAATCTCATTTTCTTTTGCGGTCATCTCTTCATCAGGTCTTAAATCCTTATTCAGCGCAAGCCTCTTATGTATCAAATGTGGGAAGTATATCTCACTTGTATGACTAGTTTCAGCATTAACGTTCTTCCTCCCTCCTACCATTTCTAGCAACATCATCCCATAACTGTAGACATCAAATTTGTGTGAAACTCCACCAAATTGTCTATTGCACATTTCAGGAGCTACATACCCCATTGTCCCTCTAGTATCCGCCATGGAAATAATGCTTTCTTTTTTAGGACAGAGCTTTGCTAACCCAAAATCTGATATCTTAGGACAAAAGTTCTCATCCAAAAGAATATTATGTGGTTTTATATCAAAATGTAAAATTCGAGTGTTGCATCCCTTATGTAAGTACTCCAACCCTCGAGTTGTTCCTATTGAGATTTGGTATAAATTCTCCCAACTCAATGGTATAATGCTTTCTACCTCTCTTTTGTATATATACTTTTCAAGAGAACCATTAGCCATAAACTCATAGATCAGAGCTTTCTTGCGACCTTCAAAGCAAAATCCAAGAAGTGACACAATATTAACATGAGAGGTTCTACTAATGCTGGCAACCTCATTGATAAATTCTTCTCCATTTCTTTTGGATGCATTCAATAATTTTACAGCCACAGGGATGCCTGTGGGTAATTTTCCTTTGTACACTGCACCAAAACCACCTTGACCAAGTTTAACTTTGAGGAAATTGGTCATTTTCTTGACTTCTGCAAAATTGTATCTTTTTTTGTGTCTCTGCTCCATGAATTTTTAAGAATGCTTCAATATCTTGGTCATTCTTTGTGGTGGTCAAACAAAATTTCATCAATGGAGTGAATAGGTTGTATCTAAAACAATACATTAGGATACATATAGTGAATACTCCCATTACCACACCAACACTTGTAACACCTGCGCTAACAAGTATAGTAGGAGAGTTATGAGTTAATAAATAAAAGATATCATTTTATTTTGGAAAATTAGTTTCATATTCCTCCATGAATCTACTCCTAAATAAATGAGGCTTGTGTAAAACTCATTTTTAATGCCACTGATACTCAAAAAAAATTAACTTTTGCACATAAAATCATTTCTGCATCTTCATTCAATTTCTTCAATTTTAACATACATGCATGATGTTGTTCTCTAAACTTATATAAATAGCAGTCTATTTGGTGTTCTATTTTGAGCAATTTCATCTATGTGGTATTAATAAAAAAAAATCTGGTTTGAGAGGATATGTGGGTAGCTATGATTTTTAGAGTATTTGGGAACATAGACACAGAAGTTTTTAAACAAAGAAAAGTTGATGGATGAAATCTTACACATGGCCTAACTTAAAACCTGAGCTTGGATGAAAAACAAAGTTTCTCCTATTAAATTTTCCTATTGTGATTGGATTTTATGCCGTTATATGCTACAACTAAATTTGCACTGTTGTGTTTTTGCTGGTTCTACTTGTTCTGGTTATTGTTGCTACTTGACCTATGTAGTTTGTCTTAACTTTTTTATCAATACTAAATGGTTGAGAAAGGTGAATGTTTTTCGTTTTATAGGAAAGAAGTGGATCTTCTGGATTATACAGGAAGGAAGAGACAAGAAGATGTCAAGCAGAACATAATACTAATAGTATGAGTTCATTAGCTTATCAGGTGGAATCTGGTGGCACATGAATATTGAACCCATCTTTTTCACCTGCTGGTTTCATTTTTTGGCTTATTGGTACAACTCTGGCTGATTCTTGTGTCTGATTTCTATAAGAATATTTAGAAATTGTTTAGGATTTTTGGGTCATTTAGACTTTTTGGATTATGTGGATCTATATAGAGTGTGTCTGTTATTAGAACATTTTTTTCAGCTACTATAGATAGCTTTTTTAACGAGAGTTGAAGTATTCATTAAATATTTTTTTTAATTGCTGATAAAAAAAATAACAATCTAACTTTTAATCCTCCATTTTCTTCTTAAAACAGTCAAAATAGGCAGGATGAATTTTGCATTATTTGTTTTTTTTTCCTACAGTAAAGTGTTTATATCATTGCAAAGGATAACTTTCTCTATTTGAAAGAATTTTGTGGTTATATAGAAATATCTATTCATTTTGGATTCATTAAAAACTAGAACACGCAACCTTAGATTGTGTATGTAATTGTCCTTACATTGAAATGGACTATATAGATTTGTAATATATGTAACTTACAAAATAAGGACAATTGATAGATTACCTATAATGACTTTGCTTTTCCAAAATAGGTGTTTACCTGCAATAATCAAATTATAATATAAGTAATTTTGTAAGATTGAATTAATTAAAATTCAATCCTAATTATTCAAAATTTATCATAACAAGATGATATAAAAGAGATTCATAAATATTATAGCATTTAAGTATAGGCAACATATTAATCACTATGAGATATAAGAGGAAAGAATAAAAAACACATAAATTATAATTTTTTTATGAATAAAGAATTAATAAAATAAACGAGACCTGAATCATGATAAAACTCATCTGATGTGGTTGTTTGTGTTGGTATTGATAATGGCAATATCAATAATGAAGGAGTCGGCAATGGGACTGGTGTTGGTGCTGGTGCTGGACTTGCCGATGAATTTGCTCCTAGTGAGGAGTTTGTTTTTGATACTGATGATGATCAATGAAGAGATATATAAACATATTAAATGGTGACGTATTAAATGAAAAAAGAAACACTTGATTGCATTTTATTATTATAAAGTTTTTTTTTTAGAAGGGAGGGGGAAATTTTGTAAACATACAAAAAATAGAAACCTAATACACTGGATTGCATTGGGTGTGGGAAGTTCTAGTTCTATCCACTAAGCTATCTTTAAACGAAAATAAATTTAACATATTATCACGTTATGTAACTACTAGAAACATAACTTGTAGTAGCATTTTGTTAGGTTCACTACAATAGCTACAAAACTAACCAATACTCAGAAAAAAGAGTGATTAGGATAAAAGTTGTTCTTTATTTCCGCATATAATATCACTTATATAGTGATATTTTAGGTTACAAAATTTGGACTATACTGGAGCAGCCCATTACATTTTACTTTAAGCACTACCCTAATTCATTACATAGTTCCTCAATCCATAGAGGTTGTTTGTTTTCTCTAATGGTTCTTACTGGAATATTGGGCTCTCCTCTAACACATTTTATTAGCAACATGGATAGATATGTTCCAATAGTAATAAAATAGTACCTTTTGATAACATTTTTCGCGTGAAAATGTTAGGTTGACTTGTTTTGTAATTTTCTTTTCATTTTTATATTTCTGTTTTCAATTTTTAGTTTTGAGTTTAATAGATCAACTATTTTTATTAACTTCTTAATGCTTTAATCAACAAGAGTTAGTGATTTTGTTTTATTTTACCTAATGATAACGAAAAGGCAAAACATTATTCAGTTATTTTTCATAGAAAAGCTCTTATTATTATGCTGATAAAAAAAACTCTTATTATTTTTTTATAGATAAAAATTATTTCGGATTAAACGCTTATAACTGGTATAATTGTTTTTATGTTGTGAATAATAAATTAATGCATATATTCTATAAAAAGCTTGTCGCCATTGCTGTAAATTTTCTATTTGCAGGAAGTCTTGATGCATGATGTAATATTGTTTATAAAGAAAAAATTAAATAATTCTTTTATAAATTTTTGTTCATGTTAGTTGATTTTTTTAATCCAAATTTTAAACTATTTTAAATCAATTTTACATTCAAATAACTTATTTCAATAATTTTTATATTATAAAAGTATTTAAATAGTCTAAAATTTAGACAAAACAAAAATCAATTTCATATAATGATATAAAGATGAAAAATAAAAATAACTTATATTTGGATAAAAAAAAGTTATTTTAATCTACTCCTCTCATATATTTTAACTTATTTCTACACCCACTCACTAATATTCTATTACTCGTGGAGAAAGATAAATTAATTAAAGAAAATGCTTTGAATACACTACAAGAAAATATCATTGATTAAAAATTAATATTATAGACAAAAAATAATTAGTTGTTATAATGATCAAATTAGAGACCATTTTAGAGACTACAAAAAATTTGGTTTCTAAATTAGTTTATATTATTGTTAAATAGTTTTTAAATTGGTATCTAATTAACTACTAAGATTTTTGCTACCAAATTTAGAATCTAAATAGTTGGTAGTTAAAACTTTTTTAGTCTCCAAAATGGTCTCTAATTTAGTTACTATAGCAATTAATTATTTTTTGTTTCTAAAATTAGTTTTTATTTAATGATTTTTTTTGTAGTGGTTGTTTTTCACTCACAATTCAAATAAATAGAAGAAAAAGAAAAAGCTTAGTAATATTATTTTATTTTATTAATTATATTTACAAATAATATTTTTTATAAGTGATCTTTTATGAGAGAGAGAGAGTTTTGTTGAAACAAAACACATAAATAAGTTGATTATATTGAAATTTTCATAATGTTTAACTGAAAATAACTTCTAAAATGATGCATTTGACTCTTTAGTATGTTTGAAATCAATTAAGAAGAAACATAATTGAGGTAGGCAAAAATAAGAGAGAAGGGGGAGTTTAAGAGTTAATCTAACCAAGATATAAGAGATGAGGAGGGAGTATGTGTAGGAGTAGGCGCAAGGGCCAATTCATATGCATAGAAGTGTTTAAAAGTGTCGTGTATCTTAGTGGACAGAAATAATAGGAGCAGCAAGATAGTAGGAATAGGGAAAGGCCCGTATGACTAGGAGCGGAAAGGGCAGCACTGCTTAGGTGTTTGTTTTTAAGTGTAGCACTGGAGCTGTAATCTGCAGCTTTCTTGGGTGTTAGTTTGTAATGTTAAGGAATTTGATGTTTTGAATGTTTATGTATAAGGATTGGGAGTATTTTTTAAATGTTTTTATTATTATTTTTTTTAGAGAAATAAAGAGAAGAGAGAGAGAAAATTAAAAGCTAAAATTTATGAGAATGAAAAGAAGGAAGAAGCCATACCATTTCTGCGTGATGCATAAGGTAAGGTCTCATTACTTATCACACGAGGTAGTGGAAAAGCTTCACTATCACCCGGGTTTCTGGTAATTAACACACGATGAACATTGAGTTCAGCAACTGATAAATTTAGACTGGTATAATTCACAAGTGTGTCCTTAGCAAATTCATCACTTCCCGGTGACTCTGTGATACTGCTGCAATCTGTTTATGAGAAAATTTGTCAGATTATTTTGGATATAATGTACGTATTTAATTATATGTATTCAAAAATAGCAATAACAATAATGATTCATACTATTGGGTAAAAGAAATATTCTTTTAATATAATGTAATATTTTGTAGTGGAATATAATTTTATTTTGTATGTATTTCTCACTATATATAATTTTTAAAAGTTAAAATAAAGATGATATTTTCAATCTATCCTCAAAATGATAAGCTTAATATGACACATTGGTATTTTCCATGATAAATGATAGAATAAGAGAAAATTAAATGAAAAAATTGATTTTTTTTGTATAGATTATATTATTCACTTATATATGATACTAAATTGGGTCATTAGGTTTTTCAGGTTTTGCAAAGGGTGAGGTTGGATTTGGATGAGAATGATAGTTGGATTTGGGAGGTTGGAGAGCTCAGTCAATTCTGCCTATGTTTCCTTAAGGCAAGATCATGAGGAGGAGTTTTGTCTTTTGTGTATCGTAAGCTGTGGAGAAGTAAAATTATCTTCTACTCTTTTCACTGTTTGGAGAGTGTTGGAGAATAAGATTGCTAGTACGGTCAACTTAGAAAGATGAGGTATTGTGGTCGACAACTTTTTGTGTTGTTTGTGCGGGAAGGAGGAGGAATCTCTTCGCCATTTGTTTTTTGATTGCAGATTTGCTTAGCTTGTTTGGTGTCTCTATTTTGAGTGGCTTGGCGTGACGTCCGTGATTCACATTGATCCTGTGTCAAATTTTTCTCAATTCGGGATGTGTAATGCTTCAGCTTTGGTTAATGATTTCTAGGGAGCAATCTGGGTTGGAGTTGTGAGTGAAATTTGGAAACACAGGAGCAACATCATTTTTAATAGGGGAAAGATTGATGTGTCAGAAGTGTTTGCAATGGTTCAAGTCAAGGTTTGGTCTTGGATTAATTCTAAGTTTCGTTTTAGGTCGTTCTCTTATCCTAATTGGTATTTGAACCCTTTAGCTTGCATGAGGTTGGTTTGTTGATGTTCTTTTGGAGATTTTGCTTACATTAGTATTTGTGGTTTTGTCTATTTGGTAGGTGTTTCTTGGGAGGGTAGAGAAGGTTAAAGTGCAATTGTATATAAAGGTTAAATCATCCCTGAAGTGGTTTATATTTATTAATTCGTTTTGCTGATAAAAAAAAAGTTGGGTCATTAGGATATTGACCCGAATAATCCAACAAATTAAACATGACCTAAACTCACATAATATAGATTAACATCACCACCAATCAACCTAAAATTTTAATACAATAAATTTATGAATTTTTTTTTTACATGTTGCACAACTTTCTTATTTTTACTTAAAATGAAATTTAGATTCATATTTAAATTTCTTTCAAATGTTGATTTCTTCTATATTAATATATTCTTTCTGACACTTACTTAAAATCTCTTCAAAAAGACTTCCAATTCAATAATCACTCATATAAATTGTACTTATATTTAAGTTGGTCATCAAAATAAATCATTGACTAAAATACCACTATTAAAATTTTCAAAATTTTCACTATAAAAATTCAACAATAATATGAGATGAGTTACAAAATGATATATTTATCATACTGATATAATATTTGTTATAGGAATAATATGATGCATAATTTTAATTGATAAACATATTCTTTAACAGAAATTGTTGAGACATATAAAAAAAAAGGCAAAGTAAATTTATGAAAAATACACTATACATAAATTCACAATTATCTAATAAACAATATATATCCATTCTATTGCGTATGATATACTATACATTTATAAGAAAAATTGGAATTGAATAAACTAAACTAAAGCTCAGCAATGAACATGTTATTTAATAAAAAATTGTGTCTAGTTTTTTTATGTAATATTTTTTATATTTTTTTAAAAAAATTATATACCAAAGGTCTTTTATTATCATAAAATGTTAGAAGAAACTTGATTCTATGTTTTAGAGTCACGACAAAAATAACTTAGTATTCATCCAAAACTATACATGTTTAGAATTATATCTCATGATATCATTTAACAAACCTTTTTTTTCCCTCTCCTTTCCTATTTACTATTTAGATTCACCTTATTTTGATAATAATTTATAATTGTTATAAAATAAACTATATAATTTGAACAGCTAAAAGCTCATGTGTAGTAAAACTATCAGCACTCTTTACAGGGACCAATTTTTACAATTACAAAACAACAAACATAAAATGTGCATAATTAAAACTAAAACAAACAACAAAATTACATACTTTTCCTATCCTCGCACGCCATGAAGAGATTGTGCAGTTTAAGGTGGCCCCCATTATTGCCTTTATCCACTGTTTTATTTCTTGTCCATAAGTGCTTTACACCTGCAGCAATAAACTTTTCAATAATTATTTTTAAAAATACACTTTAATTCATAAAAAATGAGTGAATTTTAATTTCAAGTTTTTAAAAATATCACATTTCATTTAAAATTTAAACCCAATTATTTTAGTCCTTATTAAATGAGTGAATTTTTTTGTTTTTTTATTTATGTAAAATCATTTTTCTTACTTTATTCTTTCAAATTTAAAATTAATCATGGCTGGTGTTCTTAACATTTATTTCAAGATAAATAAATAATAACCATTTTACAAATCTTAGTAAAAATTAGAAATTTGACATATACTTCTGGATCATTAAATTATCATCATTATTATTATTATTATTATTATATATATGTTATGTACGTTTCAGATTATGTTCACTGTGTTCTTCGCTATGCATAAGATCCCTTCCAGAATATGAATAACTAATCATGATACAGAAACCAATAGAATTTTTCATCTTTATTTCTATCAGACCAAACTACATACACATCATTTTTCTCTTCATCTTCTATTTCTTACCAACCAAATAAACT
This sequence comes from Phaseolus lunatus, assembly GCA_013389735.1. NCBI lineage: Eukaryota > Viridiplantae > Streptophyta > Magnoliopsida > Fabales > Fabaceae > Phaseolus > Phaseolus lunatus. The sequence goes on from CM023860.1 coordinate 47,432,252, forward strand.
TTAAGAAATGTTGAAGCAATGTAATTAAGCAAACTTCTAATTACAGAATTAGAACTAAAAGCCTCAAATCTGATACATGTGATTGCATGCATGTGTATAATTTAATTACAAAGGAAAACGTACCCTGAAACACAGACCAAGTGTTACTGTTACTGCTACCTGGAAGAATGAGTGTTTCAGTTAAAGAGAAGAGGAGGAATAGATGGAGACTACAAGTGATCATGTGGGAAACCATCAGTTTCAATGCACATGGAAATGGTAAAACTGGAGCTAGCTACTTCTTAAACTTAAATGAGTTATTGAGGATGTGGGAAAAGTGAAATAAAATCACAATTTAAATAAGATAAAAGATCATAAAAGATTAACTTTATTTATTTTATTATCATCTTTGCTTTCATTTCAGTTTATAAACAGCAAGTCTACATGTGTACTCTTCTGATTATGGTCAACAAGTATTAAACTATTAATTTGGGTGGTTTTTGCTTTTAGACTTCGATTAGACCCAATGGTCTACGTTTCAATTTTTCATTCATCAGATTAAAATAACCCTAAATTTTGTCTCCACCAGTAAGAAAGGAATCACCCTACCTTGTAATAATTTGAACCACAGATGTTTTGGATTTCCACATACCACGATCAATATTTCTACTTCTAATACAAATACGTAAATAATATTACAATTTTGTTCTTATAAGATATTTTAAAAAACAAATAAAAAAATTAAAGATGAAATATATGTTATCAAAAAAATTCTTAAGTAAATTTGGGTTAGAAATATTAATATCAATCATTATTAATTAATTTCATTATCAAATATTAGTTTTCTGGTTAATTAATCTGCTTTTATCCCTCAAAAATATTTTAAAATGTTTGTTTTAATTCAAATTGCTTAATTAACCTGTATATATCAACTTTAAGTCAACTTAGACTTGATTCGTGTTAAGAGTCTTTGTAATTAAGGGAAAAAAATATTTTATTATGCCATTTAGAACATTAAACCTATAACATTGTGTACGTTTATTATACAGAGAACATTGTGTATGTTTATTATAAATTATATCGTATATAAAAAAATTATGTGCGTGTAATTAATATTTTAGTTAATAAAATAGTTAATGTGAGTATTGTGAAGCACTGTGGAAAGTGATATATGCTTTTTTGACAATCATGTGGTTGTTAGAGGTTTTTTATATTTTGAAAGAAAGGGATTGTTAGCGTTAATGATGGGTTTAGGAGACAATGATAGTCCCCACACGTTCTTTTTTTGACCACAAAAGCAATGCAATTATAGTGAAGGAAGACTTGTAAAATATTCATGGAAGACTTGTAAAAGAAATAGTAAAGGAAGAAATTTCTTAACTTTTAATTACATTAATTTTAAAAAAAAATTGTCCTGTGATTTAGATCATTTTATAAAGGAAAAAACTATTTAGATAGTGCTTGAAGGAAAAAAATAATATGTTTCAAAAAAGAAAATGATAAAAAGAAATTTTACCTATTTTTTTTTAAAAAAAAAAGGTAGAAATTTAGCCATAAATAAATCACAATATCAGTTTAAAATATGATAATATAATAAGTTTATAAAAAAAATTCTGATATGCTAGTTTCTATTATCAAATTTTATTTATACTTACTCCAATAATGTCTTTCTTGCATATTGTAAACAACTTCTTTAGTATACTAATTATCTTCTAATGCTATGTCGATGAAAGTGTTTTCTTTTTCTCTTTTCCACTCTTGTATGATGCATAATTTTCTCTTATTTGAAACGACATTTTAATTAAATATTAAAGCTTCTTAGCAAATCTTTTACTTTATGTTTGTAAATGTACATATTATTCGCACAAAATAGAAAGAAAAGTCAAAATGTAGAATATATACATATATATATATATATATATATATATATATATATATATATATATATATATATAACTTACCAAGAACGATAAGAACTTTCGGTGATGAATTTTCCATATTTTTCAAAACAACTAGTGAAAAAAAGCGTATGAATCTATTATATTTTTTTAGCATAATTAATTATGTATGTAAATAGTAATAATAAAATATTTATGACATAATTAATTATAGTGATAACATAATTAATTATGCTTCTAAATATTTATTATTTTTGTTTATATAATCAATTAAATTATAAATATTTTATTAATACACTATTAATATTTTATTAATATATGTATATATATACATTTATGTTATGATAAAATAAATAAATAAATAATAAATAAAATAAATTAAGATTTATTAATATATGTTTTTATATTACAAAAATAAATAAAATTTATTTTAATATTTTTAGTCATGGTTAACTATATGTTGCTTTGTCGAGAAATATTTCTTAAACTTCCACAAAGATCCTTATTAAAGAAGGACAATTTGAAAGAAAAGATGAATTTTTAAAAAAAAATTGTTGGAGATCCCACATCGACTAGAGATAAAAACATTTCATTGTATATAAGTGGGTGCAAACCTTACCTTATAAGCTGGTTTTATGAGGTTGAGTTACGCTTAAAGTCTACTTCTTAACAAAAATACTTTTATAAAGAATTTTTGTTATCTAAAAATTAGATATTATTCTTTTTATTTATGTCTATTTAATTATTAATCATTTTATGAAATATTAAGTAAATTTCATTATAATTATACTAAAGGTAACGTATATATTTTTTATTGTGTTTGTAATTTGTAATAATTGACATTCTTACATAGAAAATTGAACTTGTAAAACAATGAAATGATAACCAGTCACTCGCATTGATTAAGTCAATTGACAACAAAGTAATAAACTTAATTAAAGTTTATAATAATACACGTGAAGATTAGATATATGTTCTCTTTATATGATTATTTTATATAGTCATAACAATAAAATCATTAAATAACAACCAAATTTAGAAAAAAAAAATAATTAGTCACTATATTAACTAAATTAGCATTACAAGAATTTAGAAACCAAAAATCTTTTTAGTCTCTAAAATGGTGTCTAAATTAGTCAATATAGAAACTAATTATTTTGTCTCTAAAATTGATTTTTATTTAATGATTTTCTTTAGTGTAGATACTATTTTAGAGGCTAAAAAAATTATTGGTATAACTTTTACACTCTATTGTAACTGTCACATGAGAGTATTTTTGCTATTCTAGATTTGATCGTTTTACCATATAAATTGGAAAATTTACAAAATATGCAGTGAACTTAATTTCAAGAAATTGAGTATTCTGGAACTGATCTAGTGGGAGAAGAAAGCAAAGGTTTGGGTGGGATTTGTAGGGAATCCATGTTGCCTTCCAACATATCTATCACTCTGCTGGTTGTAGGTCTATCATTAGGAAATGTTTGAGTGCACCAAAATCCCACTATAGCCAACCTCTTTGCAATCTCATTTTCTTCTATAGTCATCACCATATCTGGTCTCAAATCATTGTCCAACTCAAGTTTATTGTATGCCCAATGCGGGAAGTATATCTCACTTGTATGACTAGCTTCAGCATTAATGTTCTTTCTTCCTCCCACCATCTCTAAAAGCATCATTCCATAACTATAAATATCAGACTTGTGCGAAACACTTCCAAGATTTTTACTCCACATTTCTGGAGCTACATACCCCATTGTTCCTCTAGCATCTGACAAGGAAATAATACTTTCATTCCTAGGACACAGTTTTGCCAACCCAAAATCCGATATCTTTGCATAGAAATTCTCATCCAGAAGAATGTTATGTGGTTTAATGTCAAAGTGAACAATTTGAGTGTTGCATCCTTTATGCAAGTATTCTAACCCTCGAGCTATATCTTTTGCAATTTGATATATAATATCCCAACTCAAGGGTGAAAATCTTTTTCTATAAATGAATTTATCAAGAGAACCATTGGGCATAAATTCATAGATGAGAGCTCTCTTGCGACCTTCCAAACAAAATCCAAGAAGTAACACCACGTTAACATGAGAAGTTCTACTGATGCTTGCAACCTCATTGATAAATTCTTCACCATTTTTTTTCGATGCACTCAACATCTTTACAGCAATAGGACTACCATTGAATAGCTTACCTTTGTAAACAGTACCAAAACCACCTTGTCCCAGCTTCGTTTTGAAGTTCTTGGTCATTTGTTTTACCTGTGATAATGTATATCTTTTTAGAGCTAGAGAGCCGTGAATTTTAAGGAACGCTTCAATATTTTGATTACTTTTTGGAGTCAGCCCAAAATTTGCTAGCCAAGTTGGTGACTTGTATCTTACACACAGAATTGAAATTATTATTAAAACTCCTGCGATTACTGAACCTGCAACACCTGTTAGCAGAGATGAGAAATGTTGACATTTCATTCTCTAATCTTCTTCTAATCTCAATTATAAATGCAAGAAGAGTTATGGATAGTGAATTCAAATTTAAACAAACTTTATTTTTTCCAACTCTGAAAATTTATTAGAGATCAGTAACAAATATTTTGTGGAAACTATTAAGCACTTTAAATTGATGAGAGAACTGATACATGGAAATAGTTATACAACAATGTGTACTTTTGTGTATATCTTTTCCATGATTATGACATGCATAGAATCGTGAAGAGATAAGAGAGAAGCACAAAACAACAGTATATATATTGCATGAATTTTCAAGGAAGTAGGATTATGGGAAAGTATAAAAGGAAATTTAGATTTATCACCTAAAATAATGAGCTTCTTCCTGTTTTCCAATTTGTCTGCAAAAGTAGATGAGCAAAGAGGAAATCAGCGGATTCCTAGAGTGTTACGTTGAACTATTCCGAGTTATAACTGATGTTGACTTAAAATAATTCAAGATAACATTTGTAATGGATAAAAAATACAATATATTTTATAATAACATATTTAAATATATTTCACAAAAGTTTAAAATCAATTTTAATAAAAAAAAAAATCAAATTTTACAAACACAATTGTCAAACGAAAATAACACAAATAATCAAGAAGAGATAATGAATGAATTATTTGCGAGAAATTGAGAGTGATATATGTGATTTTGTTAAATGAGAAAAGAAGTAAAATTAATTTTAAAGATGATGAGACGTAGTTCTTTGTCAATTTTTTATCAAATCATTCAGATTATATAACTTTTAAAATGTTTTTTATTCTTTTATATATTTTTACTGTACCAAATAATTAAATATTTAAATTCATTTCTTATCTATTTTAAATTTTTTCTATTTATTTGACTTAATTGATTTTTTTAAATATTTTACAAATTTAAACGTTTTCAATTGAATTTTTATTTAAAAAAATGGTTTTATTAAGTTTTTAATTAATTTTTAAAACACCTTGCTGTGATTAGTAATTAGTAATTGCTAATTTGCTTATTGACGACTGGGTCAAGTGAGAACATAAAGAGGAAACTACCTAATAATCATATTTTATTTATTTTTTAATTAAAAATATTATTATATAATTATAATGGTTTGTCAAAGAGTATGTGTTATACTTTTAGGATGTTAAAGAAATCTTTCCCTAATTGTAGGGACCAAGAGAGAGACACAGCAAGACCAGCAAAAATGTGAAGTCAACCAAAGTCTGGTCAACAAAGGCAAGTAATTGAAACGTCTCAGTTATTTTTTGAGTAAATATGTATAAGCTAGCAATATATCAACTAATAATTATTTCCATTATAATTCCATAGTTTTTATTAATTAATTCATACTTATGTTTACTTTCACCTAAACACCACGTGTATTTTGTATGCGAAACAAAATTTACTCAAAAAATCTGTAGCACATATCAAACAAGGGGATTAGCAAGGTACCTATTATGCAATTCTAAAGAGCAATATTTTAAAATCCAGTAATATTTTGAGACTATGAGTCGGGAAACCAGAATAAGTGAATGATTTGGTTTGAGCACTAATTTTGTAGAAAAAAAAATGAATAAGTGGGAAGTCATAGCAGGGGGAAAAACATTTAAGTTTATAAACTTTACTTTTTTTTTATAAATAAAAATATCCTAAAACTTAATTTTGTCTTGATTGATCTTAAACTTTATCCCATATATAAATAGATATTCTGAATTTTAATTTTGTTCCAATTAATGTTTAAATTTTTATTTTTTTAATAAATACCTAAAATTTTAATTTTGCTATAATTAATTTTTGAAACTAAGTAATTTTTTTTGTAAATAATATTCTGACAACTTTGAGTGAAATACTAATAATAGTAACCGCGGTAGTAGTAATAATAATATAGTAACTTAATAAAAAAATATTTAACATAAAGAAGTCTATTTATAAAAAAATATACTTTAAGAAACAACTACTGTAAATCTAAATTTTTAGGTGTGTATTTATAAAAAAGATAAAAAAATTAAGAATTAACTTGAGCAAAATTAAAACTAAAGATGTTTATTTTATAGATTGGATAAAATTGAAAATCAATTAAGACAATCAAATTTTGATGTTTGAATATATAGAAAACGGTAACGTTGACACTTAAAAAACATTAATTTGATAATTCATTATAATAATAAAATAACATATATATTAGTATTTTAAATTAGATATAATTATCTTATCTGTCCCTACATTATGTTCAATATTTAATTTAGTACGTTAGTTTTAAAAAAATCAATTTCGTCCATATGTATTTTAAAACTTATCCAAATTGGTCTTTTTAGTCAAATTTCACCTTACCGCATCAAGTATTGCTTATGTGGCAAAGAGGAGATTGGGTGTTGTGTGAGGTGTGAGGTGTCAAGTGACGTGGATTGACATATTAGGAAAAAATCAATTGGGAATTTAAGGTTTTTTGAATTTAGGGTTTAGGGTTCTTTGATTTTTTGAATTGCAATTGGGGTGGCAGGAAAAAACGTCTGGGTGTTCTTTAGACCATCTAATCCTCGTCTAACACCACAAAGTCTCATCTCACGCATTCAATTAATGAGATTCATTCACAAAACACAAATTCATTCACACTTCACCCTTGCAAGTAGTCAATTTCTTTTCTCAAGTAAAGGTGATGCAATACTTGGGGTGATAAGTAAGAAGCAGTCTGAGGCCTTAAGCCCATACTAGATCTGAGAACTTTCGAGATGTGAATCATAGCCTAGTCTAGTTTCGTACAACCCTTCTTCTTTCCTTTTCATTTTTCATTGTTACACAGAAAGGAATTGAAAAGGAAGAAGAATAATAAGAAGAAGAAGATGAGTTCTGTGTGCATATCAAACTGTGTCAGCGACCTGTGCCGGTACGTGCGACGTATAGAGAAAACCCATAAATGTTTCGGAAAAATTAAGGAGAGAGTGAAGGGAAGGTCTCATAATAAGATTAATGGGTTTGTAAGGAGAAGGAAGTGTATGGTTTGGAGAAAAATGAGAGAAATCTCCTCCGTAGTGGTAGCAAGGTGGGATATGACAACGATGACAATGCAAACAGCGACCACTGCTTTCTTCTACACTTAAAAAATGATTATGACTCCTAAAATGACATAGCCCACCATCCAAAATCACAAAAAGAAACCCTAACCCAATTTCATGCCACCTCACACAACATCCGTCTCTAATTCACAGTCCACATGAACACCTCTCTCTGCCACGTAAGCAACACGTAAGGTGAGTCTTAGTGGAAATGACTAATTTGGATACATTTTAAAAAACATAAGGATCAAATTGATTTTTTTAAAAACCATGGTATTAAATTGAATATTAACCCTAAATGTAGAGATGAAAAAAGTAATTGTACCTTTAAATTAAAATGTTGATTTATTAAGTTGTTATATGGGTGTAGTAATATTTTTTTAGTGTCTAAGTAATTCTTTGAACTAGTGTCCCACGATACTAATAAACAGGAATCCAACTGCAATTGATGTTACTCCCCTCTGTTGTGGTTTTTGGGTGCATGAATCCATGCCAGAAACCCGAAGCTTTATGGGACTTGGTGTGGAAAGAAAGCGCGGGAGGAAGTATATAAGTAATTGTAAAAGAAAGATGATGATTTGTTAAAGAAAAGGAATTGATTTAAGAAAATGAAAAAGGAAGTGTTGATTGGTAAGTGGGTGGTGGAGATGGAAAAATTGGGGATGGGCCAATTGAGTAAGAATAGAGAAGATACAAGACATACCATTAGTTTTGGGAGCAGAACAGTGGTCTTGATCTGAGCAATAGTATTGGCATGAAACTACATCTTCATCATAACCATCGCTCCCGCAGCTGCATCTTCTGCAATCCTGAGGAACACCATAGTAGACCCCAAACCCATCCCTCAGAGCTTCTTCCAGAACTGCAGCTCCATCATCACTATAATCGTAATGATCCAGAGGAGCGGCAGTGGGCAGCCTCAAACGCCCCTTGCAATCCTTAAGCAGTGGGTATTCCTTTACCAGATCATCCTCCCATCCCCCCTCAAAATAATACACAGCATCCCCGCAGTTAACCCTGCGTTCTGAACGGAATTTCGAGATGTCATGAGGACAACCATCGAAGAATACGGTGACGTTGTGCACTGTAGCGTAGTGTGACAGAGTCTTGGTCAAGTTCTCGTAACTCGGAAAAAAATCAGGAGAACAAACATTTTTGGCACTGTCTGTTGGCACCACTGTCATGGTGTGAGTGGTGTCGTCGATATCCTTCACCGTGAAATTTTGATATTCATAACGACCATAGCAGCTGAGCAGGGATGATGGGTGGGCACAAAGCGGTGGCGATGGTTGGGAGTGGGAGTGTGGGAAAGCGATGAAGAGGAAGAAAGAGAGGGTGAGTGTGGTGTGGATGTCATCCATTATTCTACTTCGTCTCATTTCCCTCTCTCCCATAAATCAAACCTATAATAGAAGCACTTATGTTATGAACACACACTCCTCCCACGAAACTACCTTCTTCTTTCCTCTTACTTTCTTCACTCCCAAACAAAATACCTTTCAATTTTCCACAAACACGACCCGGTCTCTCCCTCTCTCCCTGATTGAAATAATTAGCTCAACGGTTATTGGAATAATTTGTAGTCATATCATGTTTCTCTCTAAATTTGTATAGCATCATATCATGTTACCATTTTCTGTTCCAGAGAGTATGAATTACACATCAGTCACGTCTGATTTCAGTTTGTTACTTCAGTTCTAACCTAAGTTTGAATCTAAGAAAATTAATTTCATTTGTGGTAAATCATTAATTATAATTAACTTGTTCTAGACCTCATCTGTTCTTAAGCTGTCCAATAATTTGTTACATTTTATTAAAGTTGTGGTCCACCCATCTCTTAAGACGAATACTAGAAATACTCCGATCATTCTAATTTTGTTTATTTATATATATCAACTGAGTTAAAGACAAAGAAACGAGAGTATACTATTTTTGGCCTTTTAGTGGTAGGAGTTTGGTTGATACACATTTATATATGTTTTAATCCAAAATCTACTTATACAAAGATAGGCTAAGGGGATTTTACAAAATTGCATTCTTTGTATCTACTTTCATTTATATTTCTGTGGAGCTAAAAAAATGCAAACAAACGGCATTTTTTTTAAATCTATTGTATGTTTTAATTTTTTGTGATAAATTAGATGCAGACAATTTTTTACTTCAACACCCCACTTTCAAGATTCTTCCATTCTCAATTAATTTTTAATACACTATGATAGTTGGGCCTCAAAGAAGACTTCTTAAAGGAAAATATTTTGAATTTAAGACTCATTCTCTCGAATAAATCTTCAAGATCAGTAAACTTATAGGTTTTAGGGAACCCTAAACTTATACATTTTTTATTTCCCATCATGACATTTATTAAATACAAAATTCACCTTTTTTGCATTTTCTGATATCTTTATTTAATCATAATCATTCAGTTACGACAATCAGTACTCCTTTTTCAGTCTGAGTATGAATTTCAGCTAACAAACAAAATATTACGTTTTCAATTTACTGCTTCCGTTTTAAATTTCAAATGATTTTGAAAATTCGGAATTTATTCACAACCTCCTTTTGCAAAAAAAAAAAAAAAAAAAAAAAAAACTCTTTAAAAAGCGCTACATTCCTCTATTTGCGTTCTCTGCTATCGATTTAATTGATATTTTCTTAAGGTTCATATTTCTAATTGAACTTATAAACGTAATAATCGATTTAATTGATATTTTCTTAAGGTTCATATTTCTGATTGGACATTTCAACGTAATAATCGTGTTTGAAATGAAATCGTAAAACCTCTATGAATTCATTCTTTCTTTGACGAATACTTTTTTTTCATGAGACAAAGCAGTTCAACCAAATGTTTTCATGAGAACTGCTAGTAACACACTAAAAAATACTCTTCATACTATGATAGTAATACAACTTTAATTTCTATTAAACTTTATCCTATAAGAAAAAAAAGTACGTTCAACAATGTGTTAAAACATTTAGCATCTCTATCACCAATCGTGTCAATTCATCATTTTATTGCTGTTACAAGAAAACAGCCTCGCACAAATAACAGACAGAAGTTTCAGAGTGGATGAAAAATTGGGCAAAAGATCGTGAATGCTTGGGACTGTTCAATGAAAATTACTTCTAAAAGTCAATAAAAATGGTCGTATCAAAGAAAATTCCAGATACATAGTCTGTCATCACACTAATGTGTAAAAACAGCCAGGGTGGAATCGAGTTACCATGTCTGTAAGTTTGCAAGCACAGAACCAACAGTTTCTAAGCCAAGTACAAGGGGCTGCTCTTGCCAGCAATGACACAGAAAGCAGCAGGCAAACCAGGCTCCATGTAACTTGGAAGTATCCTCATCTTTTGTCGCCTTAGGATGTGTTCTCTTTAGCCTAAGAAATTGTTACAAAGGCAGAAAACAAATAAAGAAAAATCACTATCCGATTAGATCAGGTGTTTCTGCCTCAATGGACAACAATGCAGTGTGTACTTTCCCTGTCCAACTGTCAAGTCTATCCCGTAAGGATTTGATCTGTTGAATACCCAAAACTCTTGGTTGCACCCAGGAAACATGCACTGTGCCCTCAACTTGATCAATTATACCCTCAATTAGATGAACCTGCAAATATACAAATTTACTTTCAAGCTTTAAATTTTAAAACGTTATTTGCCGAAACCTCTATATGATAATAATGAAGTTCTCAATTAAAGAAACTTCCCATTGCTTTGCTTAGAACAATTCATTGACAACTACAAATTCTTTGAAACAAGTACATAATGCTATAAATACATTCAAAATGAAGTTGTCTTTTGTACTCGTTGTAATAAACATTAAGTTAAGGAGCAAAGTAAGTATTTCTAAACCACAGCCACAATATTGAATAAGACCCTCCGCTTAATCACTGAAAAGGTGTAGATATACAAATAAAACAACATATTTGTTTGAATGGGAAAAAATATCCCAAGTCTAAAAGCAAGCTTCAGGAGGTAATGAAAGGACAAGAAAGCAAGACTAAAAAAGTTAACACAACACCAATTCCAAACAGCCAAAATAGCATTTCAACTTTGAACCTAGGACAAACCCTTTGGACTTAATATCGCAAATAATCGGCTCAGAGTTCTAACATCAGATAAATAACGCATTCTGTGCAAAATTCCCGAGATTTATAAACACTAGTAAAAGATGCAAATGCTCTACAAAATTTTAACCGAATACACTTCTTCACTTTATGTCAATTAAACTCTCAAAATCAACCAATTCACTTGTCCCATTTTAACCCACTTCTTAGTAATGGATGTAGTTAATCTTCAGTGATAAAAATAGAGTTAATTGCCAATGAAAACTACAAAGAATTATCTAATAGACAATCAAAGTCAAAACAGATTATTTGCATTGCAACCTACTACCAACAATAGGCAAGAAATTTGCCTTAAATGAAATCAAGCATCAAAAGCACTTCTGAACTTGTTTGAACAGGCAGATCATACCACTCACTTTGACAAATCTGGCACAAGATGGGAGGTCATTTTCAGCATGGCAAAAGGTCATCATTAGGTATTGCTTATGTATCACGGTTAATAACTAAAACTCAATAAACAACTATATATTTTATAAGCAATAATCAAAACAACATAATTCTTCAACTGAGTAGGGACATGTCAACTGCTCAAGACTCAAGAACTTAATAAAATACCAGTTAGATATAGTTTGTATCTCCATTCCCAAACAGAATATAAGCTTAAAACACTATGATCACACTATAATTAATTGCCATCATAGGTCAAGCCTTGGTAGAAAATAATATACACTAATAAAAACGAGAAGAAAACAGAAAACATCATAAGCTATTTCACATTTACAGAAATGCATGGGTTGAAAGAAGGTGTACTACTTTAAATGGTTGCAAAGAAAATCAAACAAATTTTCTACATTGTTGTCCTTATAACTTCTAATACAACTTACAGATAAGCTCTTCATTAGGAGATGTTCCACATTTTCTATAGAAAGTTTTGTGCGCTCAGCAATTACACCCAAGGGAATAGTTCGATCTTCTGAAGGCCGACTGCAAGAAATGGCAATCAGTTTGAATTGGGAATGAAAAAAAAAAGACAGGTTATTAAATACACCTCAACAGGTGACAACAATGCAATCTAATTAACTATACACCTGAATATAATCTCCATCAGGCAGAGAATGTTGATTTTTTCCAACAACTTCTGTTCATTTTGAACCAGTGCTGGTTGTGCTCTTAAAGAAGCATTATGCACCCGGCACAATTCTTGATATCGTACTAAATCACCAGAATTGAATGCCTGCAGAATATAGTAAAGCCATTCCACTTTTGTCCCTAGAAGGCTCTTGATCTGTTTAACATATTATAGGCTGTGAGAACCAACATAGTAAAGAGATAGATGAAACAAAGAAATTTCAAAAATAGGTGCTCCAAATATTTTGGTGTAATTACTCACTATAGGATGGGCAAGTAGCTCTCCAAAGTTGTAGATGTTGTCCCCAAGAAGGGCAGAGAGGGACAAATCAAATGCTAAATCCTAAAAATAAAAAATAGCACATTAATTCATATAAAATCTGCAGAGAAATAGAAACAAGCCATAAATGAGATATAGACTAATATGAACTCTGCTATAACCTCTGCTCATCCCTTATACAACACAGTGCACTTAAATGTATTTATAAGCCTCTAAATGTATTTATAAGCCTCTGATAAAGTTTCCATTTTATTAAAGAAAATGCATCAATTTATCTTCAAACTCCTCCACATTAATCTTTCTAAGGATGACAAAATGACATTTGCAATGTCAGGATGAAGCAGCAAAATAAAAGTAAAACAAGCTAAAATTTTAACACATAATATATAAATATTACATAGATGAAGCACAGTTAGACTTAGACACCTCAACTAGCTTTAATTACCACAGGGACAACATAAAATTGGACTGCAGCTGCCATGAGCTTTGTGATCCCGTGTCATATATATATATATATAACTCTATAGGAGAAAAATGTGATTCAAGAGAATAAATATCACTCCTTGATACCAACAATTGGATGTGTGCCATTATCACACACTATAAATTAATAAACAACCTTAGCCATATGCTTTTGGAAAGTATCACCAAGTATCAAGCTCCTTATCATTGTCATCTTCCTTCTTCCCCACCCCTACAGATTTTGTTTGAGTAAAAATACAATTTGCATAATTCAGAAAGAATTGCCATATCTGCAATAGTCACAACCAGTGTTGCCTAATTCCAAAAGTTTTGGCACCCATCGCCATCCACTATTTATAGATAAGGAGCTTGATGGATAACAAAAGGAAGCAAGTTGAAAATGGAGAGGGCCAAGATGGAACATCATCTCAAAGAGTTTCTATAAAAGGAAAAGGAGGAGCTTCAGAAACCAGAAAGGAATTCTGGTTGAAGAATTGGAGAAAATAGTAGTGAGGACAAAGAATTAGATGAAAGGATTGCCAAATATTAATTTGGAAATGTTAGGAGAGGAAGATAAAGGAGATGCCTCTTTTGATGATGAGAATGAGGATTTGTTTGCAATGAGTCATTGTGTCTTTAGTATGGCCCTATTGTTATGTGATGACAATCATGACATTGAGACTTAGATAAATGATATGAGTTTTAGTTTTATGTTGTTTTTAATATATTTGTCACTTTTACAGTTTTCTTTTTAAATTTGTATGTGTGTGTATATATAAACACGTTGTCAGCCATGGCTTCCCGCCATAAGCCATTGTGCCGACCACTCTATTTATATGGCGGAATTTTTTTTGGCTTTTTATCTCCCCTTGAAATACAAAGCATAAATTTATTCAAAAGTAACCATTTTAAGTAAATAGCCATAATTTGAGACAACAGAAAAGGAGATTTGCAACAATTGTGATGACACACCAGCTTGAATGATTCTGATAGAGACTCCACTGATGTGTATGCCAAATAGAGAAGGGCACTTTTGTAGAACTCAGCAAATTCTTGACGAGTCTTGTGAAATTGAGATGATACCCAGTAATAGTTGGCATATACAGATGGATCAATATCCGTCATGCTGTCAAGTGTAGTCTTCCCATCATCTAGGAGTTTCTTGCTTTCCTTCTGGTCACCTTGCTCAAGCTTGAATATTGCTATTTGCATCTTAATGTAAAGGATAGGTTCTTCTATGCGCTGTTCTCTGGTGGCTTGCAGTTTCTCAATGACTGCTCCAAGATAACCAATTGCCGCTTCTTTTTCAGAATACTGGCGAGAAACTATAACAGCAAAATGTGCAAGCTTCAAAAGGTTGATTTTAGTCTCAAAGTCTGTGATGAAATTGTGATATAATTGAATCAGCGCATCACCAGCCTGAAATTTTTTGCAATAACCAATTATAAAACAAAAGAAACTATGAACTATAATAAGAATACATGCCAGAAAGTGAATTATTTTCAATGAAAGGTAAAGAAATATTACATTAGAATCAAAAGGAAATAGCAATGTCCACAAAACTGTACAACATAATAAATGAAATCAAACATAATAGTTAATAGTTGAGTACAAGAATGAGTGACATGACTAACATAATGGAATCAAGCATATGCAATAGTTAAGTAGAGGCATTACTGGGCAATAAAGTGGTCAGGAATGTTCTCCTTCGGGTTATTTAACAACCAATGTTGTTAAATAGTGGCAATGGTAGCGCTATGCAGAAATCAGTCAGGCACCAGAAAATGGCGATAGGGTGGCTGGTTTTTATGGTGAGTTGTGGCTGTCACAAAATGCAAGGCAGACATGGCATCTGAAATGGCCATGGCAAAATGCCTGTCAAGAACAAAGAGATGAATGAGTTGGGTCATGACACCCAGCCCAAAAAAAATCAGAAACCCTAAAACAACAAAAGAAATGGTCTGAGCCATTCAACCCAACCCAAACCATGTCTAAAAAAGATTGAAAACCTTTTAAAAGTATAGAATACAGGTTGGACTGCATGACCCAACCCAAAAATCTATTTTTAAAAAATAGGGCCCTGACCTGACTCTAACCACAGCCAAAAGAATTAATGAAACAGCCCACTAGTTAGAAAACCTTAAACCAAAAGAAAAGAAAAGCATCAACAGTACGTCGCAAAATCGCATGGAGCTGGACAACCACCCAAGCCACTATCACAGGCATCTCCAGAAACCACTGCACCTGAGATGGATCAGCACCACACTACCCTAGCACCCAGCAACTATTACAGCCATCTCTCGCAACCACCACACCAGAGCTGGACCAGCACAACACCAGAGTTGTACTATAGAGAACCAGCCCAGCAACTGTCACAGCCATCTCCAACTACCAACCAGCAACATATTTCTATGGACTTCATTGAAGAATTATCCTAATCCCAGGGTAAGCAATGCATTTTTGTTGTAGTGGACAGGCTTAGTAAGGCTGCTCATTTTATCGCCCTCACTTATCTTTACACTGCACCCGTAGTTGCTCAATCCTTCTTAGACAACGTATTCAGATTGCATGGCTTTCCTGAATCTATAATTAGTGTCAGGGATCTTTTATCATCAGTAAATTTGAGTAAGAACTGATGGCATGTCAAGGTGTACACCATTGAGGCTTTCTAGTGCTTATCATCCACAAAAAGATGGTCAAACTGAAGTTTAGAATAAATGCTTAGAAACTTACTTAAGGTGCATGCTGTCATAAAACCCTCGACAATGGATTAAATGGATTCCTTTGGCAGAATCGTGGTAAAATACCACATATCACAGAGCAATAGATGCCACTCCTTATGAGATTGTGTATGGCCAACCTTCCACCAACTTCATTACCCTATTTACCTGGTGGTGAGTCTATTGTCTGTGGTGTTATTAGACAGAAGTCTTACAAAAAGGGAAGAGATGTTTAAGTTCGAGATTTGATTTATTTGAAACTTCATTCCTATAGGCAAGGCTCAGCAGCAACTAGAAGTAATGAGAAATTGGCTCCTATGTACTATGGTCCTTTTCCTGTGATTGATAAGGTCGGGGCAGTCTTAAGTGTTACAGTTACCAAGAACTTCTCAAATTCACAATCTATTCCATGTTTCTCAGTTAAAGAAATACATTGATGATGCTACAAATTCCTCAGTATTGCCTCGCCATATTACTGATATTTCTGATGTAAAGGAACCAGAAGCCATTTTTGACAGAAACTTTGTCAAAAAGAGAGGACAGGCAGTGACAAAGTACTGGTGCAGAGGAAAAATCAGTGTCCTGACCTGAAGATGCAACTTGGTAATTTTACTCTGATCTTCTTAGAAAAATTCCACATTTTTGTAATCCTTGAGGACAAGGATTTTCTCAAGAGGGGGAAATTGTTAGAGTCTGCACTTTTAGTAGTTATAACAAAATTAGTTTAGCTGATGACAGCTAACTACTTGTTAACTAACTCTATAAATAGTTAGTGTGAACATGAATGAAAGCTTTCTTGCTTTTGATAGACAACTGTAATTCCTCTTCTCTGTTTTTCTCTATATAAAGAAAGTCTCGATGTTCTTTCTATTATAGAACTTCCTGAAATTTCAGATTCTTCGAGCTCTTTAGTTCCTAGTATCTTGTGTTCTATTAGTTACCGTATCACACATGTTCCACACTTTTTACCATAATATAACAGGTCGCTAAAAATCTTCACTCCTCACACCCTCCAAAGCTAAATAACTAAAAATGTAAAACCCAACTCCAAATCAGGTGCCCAAACATGTACTTCCCAGCAAAAACCTAATTACAATCCTTTAACATCCCAATCCACATTTCCCACCCAACATCTTCAGATCCCTAACGAAAATCAAACGCTATCCTAGTGAAAAAATGTTCCCATATTTCCCACCGTTCCAAACACAGCAAAACCCTAACGGCAGCACAATCACTCTCTCGAGACTACACCTTCCCTAACTCCCAAATCGAGCGCACAACAAAAATGACATAAAAAACAAACAAATTAAAACCCTAAACTAACAATTTTCGAAACATAACAAACATAAAAACAGTACAGCTCGAGTGCAAAGAAGAAGAGTGGAACCTGAAAAACAGCGAGTGCGACAAACTGCTCGAGTTTGAGGGTGAGCTGATGCCATAGCTTCTTCTGATACAGATCCGCGAGCGAATTGTACCAATCGGCCAGCTCAGGTTGCGAATTGCGCAGCGATTCCAAGTATTGCAGAGCAGCCATAACGATTGAAGCCAGAGAAAACCCCCAAACTACGAAATTGAGAACCTTTGTACTCTCTCTTATTTCTTCTCGACGTGTTATAATAAAATATATTGTATTTTGCAATATAATCAATTATCTTATATAATTAATTATTGTTATATTTGACAACATAATTTACTTTTGTAGATGTATATATCAACTATTTATATATTTAAAATAGATAATTATTAACCTTTATTTTTATTTTAAATTAACTAAATTGTATCAAAATTAGACCAATAAACTCTTTTACTTGTTGAATCATCATTTCAAATAAATAAATGACAATTTATTTTTAATATCTATTTAAATATGTATAGGTGTGATTGATGTTTATGATGATAATTTTTTAAAAATATTTTACAATTCTAAATAAATACAGTCGTAATTAAGTGGGAGAGGGTTTCCTTCAATGGCCAACAATTTATTAGCATTGTTTTGCACTATAGTTATATATCCTAGTGTAGACTAAGAGTATTATTTTATTTTTGAAAATTATTTTATCTGTTTTAAATTTTAAAAAAAAATTAATAAGATCATTTTTTTGAAAACTGTTTCAAAAAATAATATCTCGTTTTAAGATTTGAAAATAAAATAAGAAAAAGAGCATCTGAAGTTAAATTGTTTTATATTTTTACTTTTTTATTACCCATTATTCTTATACTATTTGATCTTTGATTTCTATTTGTAACAATGGCCGCACGTGGAGTAGGTTTAAATGAGTTTCTAATAAAATTACCAAGTTATATTTTTCTTCTTTGAAAAAAAAAATCATCGTTTTTTTATTTCTATAAATTTTAAATTTTTTTTTTTTTTAATTCTTATAAAATAAATGAATTTTCGCTTTGGTTTCTTTAAAATATATTTTTATTTTCAAAACATTATTTTTTCAGACAAACTTTGTTTATTAGAGTTTTCAGCATAACGTGAGAGGAGGATAATGGACAATGCAAAGAGAGGTTTTGATGAGTGTAGTTGGTGTTTTAAGCTAATTAATAGTAGTTTGGGTATTGACTTTTATAAAGATAATAATACTTGCATGTGATACTAAATCACCTAAAACTTGATATTGTGATTTAAATCATTGTGGCAAACGGCTTTCATGAGCAAGACAAATTTTTTTTTTTAGTAAAAAATAGGTTTAATTATCTTTTTCGTCCCTATATTTAGGGTCAATAGTTAATTTAGTATAGTAGTTTTTAAAAAAAAATTAATTTGGTCCCTATATTTTTTAAAATGTATTCAAATTGGTCCTTTCCATTAAATTTCACCTGCCGGCGTCAGCAGCTGCTGATGTGGCAGAGAGAGAATGTTTATGTAGAAGAAAAAGTGCTTACGTGGCAGAGAGAGTGTTTATGTGGAAGAGAGATAATGTTTATATGAAAAAGAGAGGTAGAATTGAGAGTTATTATTATTATTATTATTATTATTATTATTTATTATTATTATTACTATTGTTACTATTATTATTATTAATATTATTGTTACTATTATAGGGACCAAATTGAATACATTTTAAAAAATATAAGGACCAAATTGAATACATTTTAACGGAAATGACCAATTTGAATACATTTTAAAAAATATAGGGACCAAATTGATTTTTTTAAAAACTACTATACTAAATTAACTATTGACCCTAAATATAGAGACGAAAAAGGTAATTAAACCTAAAAAATATAATGAATGAAAGGAATACTTTAAAAATATCTCAACTTGTGTATAAGTATTAAGAGATTCTTTTCCCTATAATATTAAACTTTTTAGACATTTTTCCATACATTCAAGAAAGTTAATTCTAATCATCTATAACAATTACAACAGCTGCAAAGCCAACCAAGACAAATTCAAGAAAGTTAATTCTAATCATCTACAACAATTACAACAGTTGCAAAGCCAACCAAGACAAATATATAATAGGGAAAAGAAAACATATTGTTGTGATTAGCACTATGATGTAGCATTGTAAAACATCTTGTTGGAATCTCTCTTTATTTTAGTGGAAGATCATAATTAATGAATATTGATAATTAATCCATTGAATACTTTTTAATTATGGACATTCAAAATTTTGAAATTGTATCTCTCTTGAAAACTTTGAAGTTCAACCTAAAATGTTGAAGATATTATTTTCAAAGTCTCTTGAAAATGTGACAAAAATTAATTATCCATTATTTCTTTATGAATAAGTCCTCCTCTCATTCTCTATATAAAGGGAACTTGTTAGAAAGAGAAAGACAAGCAAAAGAAAGAGCAACATAGAGATAATAGATATCCACCATAGTGTGAGATTAGAAAATTTTAGTAAGATATTAGAGAGACTTTGTATTTCATCATTTTTGAGTGAAATTAAATGGAATAAGAGAAACAAATATTGTAAATTACCTTATTTTAATAATGGAAATATTTTCTGCATTAGGTACCAAATTTTTATTTCTAAAGTTGAGAAAGTTTTCTCAAATAAAAAATTATGAGTTATTATTCTATTTTACTTTATTTTCTATTATATTTTTATTATTTTCACAAGTATTCATTTTATATCTATACCAAAAAAAGAACAATTAGTTTTGATTTTTGGAAGACATGTGATTCATCCGATGAGTGACGCATATCCGAACAGTGACACATCTGATCCATCCGAACAGTGACATGCAAACTGATTCTTAGAAATGTCCATAGATCCGCAAACTCCTTTACTTTCTTTGCAAGTCGTGCACTTTTATCATCATTAACGTTATAATAAACGTCAAACCACGAAAAGCAGCTTCTTTCAGTGAGTTTATTCCACCATCAGACTCCAAAGAAAATTGTATGGAAACCAACACATGGATACGAAGCTCGCATCTCTCAAGCTCAGAAAACTTCGCCAACAACTCATATGTCATCTCAGCATAGACACCAAACTGAGTTCTATCATTCCTGCATGTAAAGTTATTCCAACCTAAGGAAAACCAGAAGGACAGTCGTAGAATATGTTTATGTTGTGCATGGTTTCGGGATATTCAAAGATGGTGGAGCTCAAAGACATGTTAGTTAAGTCCGAGGAACAGTCATCGTAGACAATGTCTGTTCGAACCAACCTCATAGTTTCAGACAATGCATCAATCCTTAGCACTGTGAAATTATGTGAGTCAGATTGAAATTTAGTTTCTTGGTTAGCTTCTTCACAGTTCAGCTTTAATTGCTCGTTGCTGGCACAGTAATTGGGTCGGTTCTGACCCCATAAAGGGTAGTAAATGTTGGACACTTTGTCGTAGGTGTATGATCTGCTAGACAGTGAGAATTTGGTTCTTCTTCTTGGCAGTGAGATTGTAGAGAGGCAGTTAAGAGTAAGAAGATAGAGATGGTGAGGAATGAGGAGTGAAAGTACATGGTGATCCATTGATAAGGAGTTAATGTTTGGTATATCATATCATTTGGCTTCTGATGTTAAAGAAGTACTATACTTTTGCAAACAGAAGAAGACCCACACGCAAACTAAGGAAATTTAGCCCCATTTCTTTGTAAAGTAAGTTGAACAAAGAACATTTGGGAGTTTGCATTCAAAGCAAAGAAATTATTAACTAGGAACCAATATTAATAGAGTCAATTTTTGTAATAGTGTTTTTTTATATAGATTTATGTTGACAATGTACTTCTTTAGATGAAAAGATATATTTAAATTTTTTCTATAAATGTACTGTAAATATATATTTAAAATGCCATGCATATTTTATATTAAAATTAATTATTTTAGTTGGCAACTTCTTTAATGAGATTATGATTTAAAAATGAAATATATGAAAAAAATTAACTTATATATGAAACATTTTTGTAGATTTCATTTATTTATAGATGGAAAAAACTTATATAAGGATAATTTCATGGGTTATAAATCCATATGTAAGATTAATAAATCTGAGGGTGAATTAAGAAAAATAAAACGAGAAATATGTTTTTAAAAATTAGCAAGCATTGAGTCCAGATGCCAAGATTGAAAGATGGTGGTGTGCCCTATAGCATTAATTAATATTCGATCTTGAAACTAAAAAGAAGTGTTTGATGAAAAAGTAACACTTTATACTGTTTTATTTATATAGAGTGCAATGCTATTATAAGGTGACAATGGAATTGATATTTAAATGAAATGATACAGAAACTCAGTCACAAAAGAAAGAAAAGACTAGAAAAAATTGAAAAAAATATGTTGAACCGATAGACAAAATAATAAAGTCAATAATCATTGTTTAAGGAATGAATACAATATATACAACACCATCAGAAATAGAAATAATTAAAAGGGGAAGGAAAAGAAGTTGAAGTAGAGAAAGACTTTTAAAGAGAGAGCCACATTTTCCACTTGTCTATCAATTGCAGGTATTAACTGATATGATCACAACAAACTACTTTGATCTTACTACAATAACAATTTTATCTAACCAATAACTCTTAGCTATATGCTAACACAGTTTGATTTGGCATAAGCTTTTTCATAAAATATGTTGACACAAGTATGAAACCTGTTATGTTATGAACTATCCATTTTTACAAAAGTAGGGAAAATCAACCCAAATTGTAAAGAAAATCACTTCAACTAATGGGAGAAGAAAGAGCAGGTTTTGGAGGCATTTCCAAAGAATCCATGTTACCTTCTAGCATATCTATCACTCTACTCATTGTAGGTCTATCATGTGGAATCATTTGAACACACCATAATCCCACTATAGTCATTATCCTTGCTATTTCATGTTCTTCTGTGGTTATGACCCCATCATGTCTCAATTCTTCACCCTGTTTTAGCCTGTTGTATGCCCAATGTGGAAAGTATATCTCACTTATGTGATTGGCTTCTGCATAAATATTTTTTCTCCCTCCCACCATTTCTAACAACATCATTCCATAACTATAAACATCAGATTTGTGTGAAACTCCACCGAGATGTCTATTCCATACTTCCGGAGCTTTATATCCTATTGTTCCTCTTTGATCTGACATAAAAATAGTACTCTCTGCCGTGGGGCAAAGTTTTGCTAGTCCAAAATCTGATATTTTGGGACAAAGATTTTCATCCAAAAGTATGTTGTGTGGTTTTATGTCAAAATATAAAATGCGAGTATTGCATCCTTTATGTAAGTAGGCTAGTCCTTGAGCTATCCCTTTGGCAATTTGCCACAAATTATCCCAACTCAACAATGGAACGAATTTGGGTTCCTTATTATAAATAAACTTGTCAAGAGAACCATTAGACATAAATTCATAAATGAGAATTTTATTGTTGCCTTCCAAACAGAATCCAAGAAGTTGAACAACATTAATATGAGAAGTTCTACTAATACTAGCAACTTCGTTGATAAAGTTTTCACCATTTCCGTTTTTTGCATTCAATTTCTTTATGGCCACTGGGCAACCATTCATTGTCTCTCCTTTGTATACAGCACCAAAACTACCTTCACCTAGTTTAACTTTGAAGGATTTGGTCATTTTCTTGACTTCTGAAAATTTGTATCTTTTTAGAGTTTGAGCTCCATGATTTTTAAGGAACGCTTCAATATTTCCATTAATTTTTGAAGTCAACCCAAACTGTCTTTGCAAGATTGGTGACTTGTATCTTAGACAGAAAATGGCTATACATATCAACACAATTGCAACGGCTGCACCTGTAACACCTGTTAGCAGATATATAGAGTATAATAGGAGCAACAGTGAACATTTGCATGCTATAACTAGGAATGTTGTCAATTCTCTCTAACTACCTCTTTCTATCACATTCTTCTTTATCGTTGACTTAAATTTACTGTAAACTTCAAAATTCTGATTCAGAACTTAACACAACTTTTTGCTTCCCAATAAATTTAAACTTTTGCCTATATAATGAGCAGCAATGACTCCTTCAACACGATCAGATCCTAAAGGTGCATTTCATCATAAGTATTAAAAGAACCGACAAAAATATAAGAAGAATTTATTACCTATAATAATGAATTTCTCTTTTTTGTTCCCTTTTTTGCCTGCAACTGCGATAGTACCTAGTGAGAGCAAAGAGTACGTTGTTAGCCACATAAAGTCTTAATGAAAATCTTGTTATTCAGAAAGAAGAAGAAAACGTCCTACTTTTCACAATCACTTTTGGAAGAGGAATTGCAAATATGGCATTATCATATTTCAGTACCCTATATTTTTCTGCATTACTTCAACAGTGCAGTCGTAAAATTTCTCACTGTTATAGTATATTTTATAAATAGTATTGGATTTAAACCTTGAAACATATGTTATCATATTATACAGACTTCAAAGGCTTAATCCTAGATTATAAATATATTTTTAAACTAAAATATATAAAAGGTAATAATTAAATCAAATTGAGCACTTCTTTTTAACAGAAAAATTCTATAGTGGAGAGAAAGTGAGAGAGAACAGAAGAGTTTGAAATTTAAATAGAAGATAAGTGATTCTTTATTTTTAATTTTTATTTGCAGTGTTCAGTCTCTTTGTTTAACATTTTTTCCCTAACAAAGCAAAAAAAATGCATCATGTTCCTCAGTGTTTTTCATGCATATTAAATATACCAATAGAGAAAAGAAAAGAAAAACTTAGAACGGAAACAAACAGCATATCATGAATAGCTGGAGTGAAAATTTGGTCATTGACAAGGTCAGAGGTGGACACTGGGTCTATCCAAAAGTGAAACTGTGTAGAGAAGAAACAAAGTCAGATGCTTGTAGGGACCATTAGAGAATCAAACGCAGAAAGACTTGGAAAAATATGCAGTCAACAACCCTAGCTTTTCTCAAAGTCAGGTAAACGTAAATGTCACAAACCTCTGAGAGATTTGTATAGTAAATGTGTACAAATATAAAATTGTTAAAAATATACATAAAGTTATTAATAATTATTTTGACTATAATTATTATATTGAGTTTTGTTACCGTGAGAAGTGGTTGATTTATATTTCAACTATTTTTAAAATAAATATTTATCGCCACTGTTTTTAATAAACATTTATATATAATACTCTCAATATTTTTAAAATAGATATTCATTACACTCTTCTTTGTAATAAATGGCTACGTTTTTTTTATAAAGTAACTGTTTTCATATTTTAAAATTTTAATTTTTAGAATTTTTATTTAAGTTTTGGAAACAATAACTGAAGGTGGGAACCCTATAAAATGATCAAATTATATATCTTTCTTAATAGAACTTTTTTCACATAGGATTATAAAAGGATCAAACTTGTAGTAGCAATAACATTCATTGAAGAAGACAATTCTGTCTGTGTTGAAGAAGATGAAAGTATCATTTTCGGCAAGGATTTTTCTTCATATACAATAGTTTAAATATTTAAAAGGTAAGTATGCATATAAACTAAGACAGCTGTTATTTGCATAGTCTTTTTATAATGAAAATTCATATTACTTGTAATTTCTTTTCAAAAATTAGCTTTTTAAAGTGTTAAAATTATAACACTTGGGACACTGATATTTGGAAGTCAATTTCAACATATCCATTAAACATGTCGAGGTTGGTTTTTTTTTTTTTTATTCCAACAGTCTCGGAAGGGTTAAAAAAAATATATCAAATAAAAATTAATTTTAAATAAAAATAATAGTTAATTATTATATTGATTAAATTATATATTATTTTAAAAATTAAAAAATTATTCATTCTAAAAGTAGTTTTTATTATTCATAAATAATTTTTAAATTTGTATTTAATTATTTATCAATTTTATAATTTAATTAATTAATAGTTAAATCTGGATAGCTAATTAGATATTAATTTAGAAATTTTTTAAAAATATTATAAATTAATAATTTTTTTAATGTATTTAATTTAGTCAATATAACAATTAATTATTTTTTACTTTTAAAATTAATTTTTATTTAATAATTTTTTGGTAATAATATATATTGGGTGTGTTAATGCAATATCTTTTTTTTTTCTTTTTCAGCATAAAAAATAAATAAATACAAATATTTTTTAAAAAAATAATGTATAAAAGTTTCACAAGAATACCAAATATCTAACTTAATCAATCTTTTTTATTATTGTTAGCCTTGTGACATTATCTTTCCTCTCAGGTATAACTTCACAAAACCATAATTAATGAAGAATAATTGCTGCAGTGAAACACATCACACACGAACACAAGCACTGTTCATAGTGTCAAAGCAGAGATTTAATTCAGAACTCTTGTCTCCAATTAACAGTTTGTCATTAATGCGTAATGTGAAGAAAAAAAAACATGTGGTGGACTTGCTTATTATCGAAATGTCCAAGTGCAACTGCCGCCACATATAAACCCTTGACCCAACTACCTTATTAAATTGGATGTGTCTCCCATTGGGACCTTTGAATGAAAAAGGTAGGACTTTTAAGGTTGAAAGGTTAAGTTTTTTGAGAAAAATAAGAAGAAAAAATAAAATTATGATCTTTATAAGTTGAAAATAAGTTTTTGCAGAAGTTATACGTAACTGAATGAATTTTTCTTTAATAACTTTTAAAAAACAAAAAGCATGAAGAAAAATCATTAATTTAAGTGTAAATTAAAAGTAAACTCAAAAAATGATATGAGAAAGCTTATAGATTAGCTTGTATACCTTAATTTTAATTTATAGACAAAAAAAATTATTTTTTTTTATTTTTTTAGAAGTTCTTGATGATATGTTTGTCTAAAATGTATGTGAGAGAACTCTACAAATTAGCTTATGGAAAAATTAAATTAAATTTCTATTTCTTTGTATCGCTTTAGTTTGTTGAATTGGATGGAGGGTTAGATTCAAAGACATGGTTCATCTTCATTTCTTGCATCAAAATCTATTGTTTAAATGTATGGTTAAAGAGTATGAACATGGCTAATAAGTGAGCAGAATATTCAAAAGTTCAGAGGCAAAGAGACATACTGTTTGTAATGGTTTTGGGAGAACAGTGCAGGCCATGAGATCCATTGGGGCAATAGTAGCATGAATTCACTGCATGTTTCTTTATACCATCTCTCCAGCAATGCCCTTCACTTCCCAAGCATCTTGCGCAAGTTTCAGAAACATTATACTTCACCACAAACCCTTCATTCAGTTTTTTTTCCAAAGCAAGAGCTCCACCAGAAAAATCCATTTGGGCATCACTCCATGTGTGTAAACTTTGCTTGCACCATTGAAGTTGTGGATAATCAATGGACAAACTATCATATTCTAGTGCAAAATAAGTGATAGCATCTTCTCCACACATAAAGTATCCATAAGGGAAATTTTTGATGCGGGGACAGTAGTAGAATATGGTAATCTTTTGCACTGAAGGAGAATCCTGGAACAAACCAGTGTGGCTCTCATTCCCATCCTCAGATCCCGGAGAACAGATATTGGCAACAGTTTCTGCTGGCACCAGTTTCATGGTGTGAGAACTGGTGTTGATCTCCTTCACTGTGAAGTTTTGTGAGGCAATTCGAATTGAAGTAGTGTTATGATCATTGCAGGTGAGTTTGAAAGGATCGCCACTGCCACATTCAGGAGATCGGTTGTGTCCCCAGAAAGGATAGAAGATGTTGGACAGATTTCCACAGTTGTAAGACTGCTTCTTACAAACTGCATAATCAAAAGTGGCAGATGATTGACAGTGAGAGTGTGGCAAAGTGATTAACAATAGCCAACACATAATGTAAATATGGATATGATCATGATCATCATCCATTATATAGGTTTCTTTGCCAAACTGTTCAACTTCTTTTGACAGTGAATCCAACAAATTCTCCCTGTTACTTTTGGTTTATGCTGGAGATGAGAAATGGATGTTGAAACGTGAAAACAAATACACATTTTATAATGCCCTTTTAGAAGCGATCCTTGGAAAATGATGACCACTTATGTTATGGTCAAATAAGTTAAGTTTTACACACGAAATAGAAGAATATTTTTGACATTTCATATACCCTATAAAGGTGTAGAAAGAAGCTATGAATCTGTAAAACAAAATAAATATATATATATTTATATTTTGCATTCTACACATGGTTTGAAGTTGGACCGCATGGAGGAGATTAAATGTCAGAAATAACCCCAGTTTAGATTTATAAAACAACCCTATTTTTGAATTACACAATTTAAGACGTATTTTAAAGTTTTATATTCATTATGAAATTCTGAACGCACGTTCTAAATTATATTTCTATATTAGAAAATATTATTACATAATACATTTTAAAATATACAATCTAAAATATATTAATACATTCTTAAATACATATTCTAAAAATTAATTTCTAAAAAATGTATATTCCGAAATGTGTTTCTAGAAAATGCTTATTTTGAAATATATTTTCTAAAAAATACATATTTTAGAATGTATTTTTAAAAATTATCTATTCTAAAATGTATTTTTAAGAAATACATATTCTAGAATGAATTTTCAAATCTATGAATATATTCCAAAATGTATAATCTAAAATATATTAATACAAAATATATTAATGTACATTTTGAAATATATCTCTAGATAAAAATGTATTTTATAATATATATTTTAGAATGTGAAATTCAAAATATATTAATACCGAAAGAATTGAAATACATATTTTTGAAATATGATATTAAAAATTTAATTTTCTTGGAGGTGCACCATCAATATATGGGGGCGCAAAATGGAATGGCCAAGTTTTTGAAGCATTTAAATGTTTGGATCCTAAATGGGCTTCTTCTTCCTATATTTCTACATTTTTCTTTTTGCACCCTCACAATTTTGTATATCTTGAAATTGGCCTTGACCTTTTATTTGAAAAACAACACCATGGTTCAGTTTATATGACACTGTTAATTTTCTTCATTCATCTCAGACGCTGGTGGAGAGTCATTTTAGTTTTGTGGAACAAGGTGGAGGAGTGGGTTGCGTTGTTGAAGTCTTGCTTGGCCTCTAGAAGTAAGAATTAAGTTTTTTTTAGGAGCATTGATGGTTACTAGAAATCGGGATCTGGGAGTGTGCTATGGATTCATCAATCCAAAATTAAATCATTTTGTTTTCTAGATGAGGGGGTGTTCTGAAAGCAAATTTTGTATAAATTGTTAATTTTTGGATTGTTGAATCCAGAAGCCTGATTCTATTATGCATTGGTGAATCCGGAATGTTTTTTTTTTATTATTATGGATTTACGAATTCGAAATGTTTTTTTTGAATGATGAATTTCTGAATGTGAAATACGTACTTTGAATTACGAATTGGTGGATCCAAAATTTTACTGGAAGTGCCAATCTGAAATTTTTCTAAATTCCATAATCCAGAATGCAAAAAAAATAAATACAATTTAAGTGCATTTTAGGGTTTTTAAAAAATAATAGAGATAGTTTAGTCTTTACATAATATTGTGGGTTGCAGGAAGAAAAATATAGGGAAGCAAGAAGAAACTGCCTCCTAAATGTTGGAGACTTCTCCGCTTTGTGGACTTCCGCACACAATGATTATTTGGATTTGGTTTGTTCTTGCAGTGGAATCGAGGCACGTGATTAACAACAATAAGAGAAAAGAGTTTAATATTATTCGGACTTTCCCAAGTGTGCCAAATCTGAAAAAGAAAATGAAATATCTAAGTGTCTTTGAATTTTTATTTTTTTTTATATTTTGGTGAACTTTACAAAACAAATGAAAACGTATCGTAAGGTTAGACTTATCAAACTTTCACTTTCTTCATGTTTAAATGTACATTCTATGCTCACAATTGGTAGTTTATCCCTTTAAATACATCACCCAAGTTTCAATTTTGGTCATTATTTATCACAAACTTAACAAAAAATATTGTATCTTTTCTTTTTTTACCACATTTTCGCTTAGTTTGGAATTTTGTCAATATTGAAACTTAATATTTGTTTATTCTCTGAATGCATATTTGTTAATTTTCTTAATGCATATGTTGTAGGGTCAATCATGGTATATGTTTTCATGATGATGTGATGGTTGTTGGAAAATATTTTTATTATCTTCAATTGGAATAAAATATCCAATGAACTACCAATTTAAAAATGAAATTTAGTTTATTGGTTATCTTAAATTATTAAATTTAAAATCAATAAAAAAATATAAGATATATGGGATGCTCAATTCATAACAAATAACAAATAATACATAAAAGAAGATTATACATCTCTTGATGTTAATATTGGAAAAATTTACGAGAATGATGTAATTTTACAACAATATTACAAAAATAGACAATTCAAAAAAATTATAGATTTTGAAAATTTATGTTCATACAGCACGAATTCATTTTTTCAATACTTCTAGAATCATATTCAGAATATTCGACTTGACTTCATTATCATAATAATAAATGATTTCATTGTACAAAAAATATATAAAAGTTATGCATGACAATAACCATTTTATTTTATTTTATTTACACTGGAGTGGAATGATCATTGACAACTTCAGTTGCATTAAATGATAATGTAATGAATGAATAAAAAAATTTATCCTAAATTAAATTTTAATATATTAAAAATATATATTAAGTATTTTAAATAAATTAAGTTAAAAATAAATTGTGAAATAAATTTAAACTGTTTTATTTTTTTAATTTCAACTAGAAAGTTTTACTAAACTTTTCTTTTATAACATCAATCAAAATCACCTAAAAAAATCATTAATATTGATATTTTTAAATTATTAATTGTATTGGTAATTGAAATACCTTATATAAATGAGATAATTAAATTTCAATAAATTTAAATTGTCTTGCATAAACAAAATTTTAGAAAATAAAATTAATTCAAATTAAGTTTTTTTCAAACATCTTAAAAATATGAAATTCTTCATCCACACAAAATGCAAAAGGTAAAAAAGAAATAATCTGAAGCAAATTTTGAAGTTTTCTTTCCGCGGAACTACCATGGAAATGCTTTAAAAATTTTCTATCTTGGAATCATCTTATTACAGTGCTCTAGAAACAGGCAAGATACTAATTTTCAATGGAGAAATTTCTTAATGTTTTGTTCTATAGTGCATGCAATGCATAAATGCCTAAACATTCGTTTTCAAAGTGGTAACGTCATTCCTTTTCAAAGTAAGAAATTGTTTTATAGACACTATTTAAGTTTCCAAACCCAAATATACCAATCAATAAGGAAAAGTTTTCATTTCACACTACTTTTTTATCTACTACAATTATTTTTATTATAAAATATTCTATTATAATAACAAAAAAAATTATAAAGTTGTAATGTACGTAAGAGCTTCCTTTCTCAATAGCTCTTGTAGTTCATCAGAATTGGTTCCCAGAAAACTTCTCTAGATCAATTTCTTTTATTATCCAACGAATCTGAAAGGCTTGAAATTGAAAAAGAAAAGAAAAAGAACGCATCCAAACCAGAACCAAACAAGGTATATTAGATGTTATTTTACAACAGATCATTCTGCTTTGTGATAGCTCACATTTAATAATAGAGAAACACATGCCTATCATTCACATGATCCTGGAACCTCTAAGCTAAACCAGATTTTGATTCCTCCACATTGCTTATACTATTGTATATAGAATATACATATGCAGCAGAAACTAAATATATACTTTACTACTAATTCTATTTAGACCTTCTTTTTTTTTTTTGCATGGACACATCATTCAGGATCATCACTTACAAGCATGTATAAGTTTCATGGATTATTACAGAAAGATCTTATACATATTTGTAAGTAGCTGCCTACATATATACATATGTGCTGCAACTTTTGATGCACCTAGTTCTGCCTTGTTGTGGCCCCATCAACATCCACAGAGCTAGAACCTGAAGCGGTCATGTCTCCATCTGTCTGTGTTGCTGAGAAACTAAAAGGAAAGCCATTACCAAACGGTTCTGTGCTGTAGGGTTGATTCAGTGACCACTCGCAGCTTCCCATTTGTGTGTTGTTATTTGCAACATAGCTGGGAGATTTGTCACTGTAATAATGATTCTGATCATATACTGATGCAGAAGTTTGATCACCTACAGTTAGTAATTATGTTCACATAAACGTCAGTTACTGATGTTCTTTCATAAGAACTGGGTTCTTACTATTAAAAAAAACATTTATTTGCCCAAAAAATATAAAGAATAGGGTTTATTGCCTCTGGAACCTGTTTTAATATCTTAAATTAAAGATCTAAAAATTCATAAATAAATGTTCTATCAAATTTTTTAGAAATCGAAATTTATATCTAATTTAATCTTATAAATCTGATTCATGATTATAAATTTCTTATTAAATTTTTTAAGTATGATGAAGAAGTGAATTTTAAGTCTAACTCAACTTTATAAAATCAACTTAAAAAGATAAGGTTTAAAGGATAAGGTTTGCACTCATTTATATAATATAAAAAATTTTAATTATTAATAGATGTGAAATCTTCAACACATCCTTTATACTGAGACTGTCAACTTGTGCATAAAACTATATATTATAAGTGATCTGATAGTAAGAAATTAAATAACTCCAAAAAACTCTTATTAAGATAGAGTCAAAATGGATCTGATATCATATTAAAAACTAAACTTTTATAAAATTTATGATAGTCAGTTATAAGTATAATTCAGCATAGGTTAAAGGAAGATACCTTGGGTTAACGCAGCGAAGTTATCGTTCAGAACCCCATCTATCACCTCCAAGTTAGGCCATCTCGCATATGCTTCTCTCACCAATTTGTCTATATAGGCCTGCATGTGTCAAAAATTCTAACATAAGGGTGTAATCCAGATATAAATCAAGGGGACAAATTGAGTCCATGATAGCAGATGATTCATGGTACCTTGTTCAAATGGGGAATTTGATCTCTGTTTGAAAATGTCTGTCCATTGACATCTGCTCTAATTAATTTGCAAATTGGATCCAGGAAAATAGTAAAGTGTGGTCCATGATAAATGTACAACTTGCTCCCCATGTCACAAGTCATTGCATGTTTGATTGCCGCTTCCCACATTTTGTCTGACATCCCCACGCCCAAAATCTGGTTGCAGAAACATTTAACAAAAAATCATTAATTTCATATAGTTACTTTATAAATGAAAAATCTCCTCTGTTATAAGTTTATATGATGCAAAGATAGATACATTTCTTAGCTTAAGAACATCAACAACTGCTAGTTTAAGAAATTCTTGAACTGTTTTTATGCCCTGAGAAGACAACTTTCTGTGGAAAGCTCCATCTTTACCGATCTTTTCCAGGCGCCACACTTCGTCGTGAAGCTTTGGAGGGTGGTGTTTTTTGTACACTTCAAAAGTATAAAAACGAAGTTAATCACAACTAAGAGAGAGATTTTTTTAATATAAAATATGAATGATCAATTTCTTTCAGTACAGGCAGAAGTTTTAGATACAGCTAAAAATGGAAATTAGCTTAGGTTAAACTAATACTAATACCAGATTCTCCTTAATGAAACCCCAAGAAAGACCTCACTTAAGAAATTAACCACCAGGCTTGTGCTTGATTGGTTTCTCTTAAAGTTGAAACCATTGACTTGAGATTCATTTATGACCACGATTTGCAAAATAGAAAGTAGAGTCAAAAGATATTATATGTCAGAATTATTTTGAAATCAATAACGTGTTTTTGATTTCACACCAATGGTGGGACCTTAAGAATCTGACAACTGTTAGATGTTGGATGCTGCAGAAGGTTTTTTGCTTTCTATTTGACCAACTCTCACTTTTTGGTTGTCACAAAAGAACATCCAGACAAAACAGAAGAAACATAAGTACTGGATTGACCATAACTCGATAACATGATACTACAAATTTTATATTTCCTTTATTTATGAAAATACAAAGAATGGTTAAGATCAGTCATCATTAAATGTGGTGATGTAATTTATGGTATAAAACAATTTTTCTTTGTGATAATTTAAGATCTGTCTAAGTCAGCTATGTCATTTTTTTAAGGCACATGCATGAAGACTGGAATTTATTGATTCTTCTGATAATCAAGACAACAGCGATTAAAAGAAGAGACTTTTCCATTAGAAATAGACTTTCCTTTCAGACTAGTAGTTATCAACAACCCATATGAGTCGAAGAAAAGAAGTAGAATATTGCAGACTAATTATTACAACACCAATAACTAGCAATAGTAGTTATTACTAGCTAATATGAACTACTAATATATTAAAGTGGAATAAACGGTCAAAGCAAATCGCACCAAACTAGGTTGATTAAAATTAATGTGAGATTGACAAGAACATTTGATAAAATCAACTAAAGTTTGTCATCATGTTCACACAAACAACAATCATACAAAATATAAAATAAAACGTCACCAAGTTGGTTACAATGACAAATGATGCAAAGTAATAAATAATTAAAGAGAAGGCTGTGAAAGAAATTATTGACACTCATTAATTAGTATCTTAATCACATCAATTCTCTTTTTCATTGGCAAGCAAATCAATTTTCAGGGTACAAAGAGTGTACACAAATCAAGTTGCAATTCATAACTATACACGAGGAGGAAATTGTGGGAAGCACCAAAGATAGGTGGTAACTTTGGATAAAAGGAAGATGTGATTGACAAACTTTTCCATCACACCTATAGAATGAGTAATAAGTAATAATCTTGTTCTTAATTAGCACATTCTAGTAGAAAATGACATGAAATGACTTGGGATATGGTCGTAAATCATGGTTGAACTACCATTCCAAAAGTAGAGTAATAAAAAAAGTATACTTCATAAATAAAAGAAACACAAGTTATATGTTGGTAATATTTCAAGTTGATGTGTAACTTACATTCTCCACGGTGATCCTTGACAATAAATGCTTCAGTCATTCCTTCACGAATCCGAACTCCTTGATTACTCCCTGGTGCTACCCTCACTGCAACTCTGAACTTCCTGCAGCGAATCCAGCTAGAGTTATCAGTGAATTCCATGTCCCCAGTTGGTGCAATTCCATCTCGCATGATCAAGTTCAATTCTCCTGCAAGTAAAGGTCTTTTCCCATTTCTCTCCTTCAATATGTGTCTGTTAAATTCATCACTCGTCCAATCCTCGTTTTCAGAAGGAGTAAAATCTCCATCAAGAACCACAATCTCTAGCTTGATGGCATGTGGGAGACTTGTGGGGACTATTTGGTTATTGTTGCTTTTTTCCATCAGAACTATGTTGATGGGGTTCTCCTCAAAGTCAAGAATCCTGCTACCTGTGAAAATTGGAAGGGAAAGCCTCTTGCTGAACCGTAGTTGCAAGCTTGATGGCTGCTCCATTGGTCGAAGTCTCAATGAAGGAGACCCAGAATGGGAGAGTGACCACTGTCTCAAAACTCGCTCAACTTCCTCACCCACCTGACAAAAGTGAGAAAATTAAGTTTATCAAATCCAAGTTGTTCACAGATCTAGACAAAACATATATACATATTGTAACAAATTAAAGCTTTATAGCAATTTTCATGTAGAGACAGAATGAAACTAACCTAAAATAAACATATATATGAATGAACTTATAGAGAAGCTTGATGACCTACCACTCTTCTAAGCCCAGGTTCTATGGCAGTGGAAAGATGCTCCAAGTTATTTATCATGACCACTTCTCCAATTACACTGACCAAAACATAGATGAATGAGAAGAGTGCAAAGTTAACTTGAGACATAAGACATACCATAGTGAAATAAGCCTTATAAAGGGATCAAACAAAGTAGAGAAATGAGCAAGTAGATTGAAGCATGATGAGATAAACCCTAGCTAGATACTTTATATGAAGTGTATAAAAAGTACATACGAAGCAAAAGAAGGTCTAGCAGTGTTATTTCTCATCCGTTTGTCGTCTGGCTTATCAGGGTCTAGTTCAGAATCATTGACCAATCTTTTCGCCGCCATTTTTGGTGAAGAATCTGATGAGAGTGAAACTGGATGGTGTGTTTGAGGTTAATTGAAGTGATGAAGCAGGAAGGGGGGCAAAAGAAAGAGGGTTAGCTCGCCTTTTATAACCCTCACCCATACACATATTGCGTGTTATTATTATTATAACAATAAAAACTACAGCGAAGCTTCATGGAATATTGGAGGAAATAGCGTACTACTTAGCCCGAACATAACGTTGTATACAATGGTGCGTACAAATGATGCAACCACTTGGGCATCAAGATTCAAGAATCGAAGGGCCACCAAAAGCCTACCTATCTCTTTCACTTCTCTCAAAAGCTAAATCACCATGGACCTCCTCTATGTAAGGAATACAAAGGTATTAGAAAAAAAAGCTTGAAGACGTGTCAATGTCATTCTTCATTTGATTAGTAGACAAATTTTTTTCAATAAACTACTCTTTAAACATACCGTAAACATAAATTAAAATTAGTTTGTATATAAATTAAAATTTTGATTTTTTAAAAACATTATAAAAATTAATCTATATATACTATGATTTAAATATATAAAAATATTTTCTTCTCTTATAAATATTTATAAAGAAAAATTATGTTTATGTGACAATACCACATGGTGAAAAATTTATAAATAATAATTATCAAAAATCGTATAATGATGATTATAACCTTAAAATCTCAATTGTGAATTTTAAATTTAATTTAATTTTATAAATTTTTTTCATATTCAAGATTTTTTAACTCCTCTCATGTTGAACTATATAATAAATAATCAAATAAATAGTGGATATTCTGATAAATCTAATAAATTTTTGTTAACATAAACTCTTAAATGATTCTTATATCATCTTAAAAAGTAAATTTTAAATTTAATTTAATTTTACAAACGAGTAAGATTTACGTCCAGTATTAGTAGTAAATATGTTTAAATAAGTGACAATTAAGAACTTCTAATTAGTGTTTAAATAAGTACTCTTTTTAGCAAAGACTATAATATAAGGACTCTTTGCAGCAAAAACTATAACTATTTCATCACTTATATGTTGATTTCTGTTTTCTTTTCCTATAATTTGCTTTCTTGTTGTATTTGGCCTTTGTTTTGGACAAAAGGGTGAGTGATGCTGGTTTGGTACATGACATTTTCTGGGAAGGATCGACGATGCGGATGCGGATGCGTGTTGTGGGTGTACCGCGTTCTCTGAGGAAAGTGATGTACGAGAACAAAGAAACTCTCTGGTAAATTACTTTAACCGCAGCAAAAATACAAAAAATATTATTCTCAGAGTTTGTTTTATTTGAAGACAAAATATAACTTTCTTTTGAATGGACCAGAGACCTGTATTTTTCAAATTCCACAAGTGTTTGAATGGTTAACTCCATTTAAGCTACATTCTTGTTTCTAGCTTTTAATCATGGCAGGCACATACATCATTAGAACATCTTTTTTTAATGTCAAATTTTATAATTCATACTCAACTCACCATATTCAAGAATTATTTCAACTTAGTTTAATTAAAAAGCTTGTTTTTTTTCATAAAGCAAGTATAATTATATATAACATAGGTACAAGGATACCCAACTCTTATAGAAATTTAAAGTTCACTACTTTAATGAGCACATAAGCATACCAAAGATTACAAAATGAATCAGAAACAAAATCATTTTAACTTTTATTGGTAATCACACTTTAGATTTAAATTTAATAAATTCTGGTATAAAGAAATTTAACTCATTGTTGACAAAAAATAATATTATTCTCATGTGATCAAATAGATTATATAGTTGCAAACCATTAAAAAACTTATTCAACAAAGACAAGTGAAAGATGTATAGGTATTTTTGTTGTACTTGTAATTTATTTATGTTTCATTGTGTTTAGCTCAATCTTGATGTGGATGTTTGTTCTTGTTTATTGTTTAGGTGATTTTCATTCATTGCTGGCGTAGTTGGGAATTTAGTTTTGAAGGGCAGGACACCAATTGTTTTAGTGTTACTAAATTAATAAATATTCTCAATTCAAATTATTTTTAAAATAAAATAATCTTTTTTATTCTTATAAACATTGCATAATTGTTAACTTGGAATTAATAAATTACCTTCCTTACTAATGGTTCCAAAATTTAACTCCCCAACACAAAATGAAAGACATTGGACAACCTATATTTCAAGGTATGTTGCATTGTGAGAATATTTTATTGGCATTTTATCAACTTTAAAAGATATTTAAGTAGAATTTTTTTATTTGTTAGTATTGTTATTTAGGATGTTTATTTTAGAAATTATTTGTATGTTCCATACTAACATTTAATGGAGTGATGAGTGTTTAATTATCCTTATCCTCATTCTGAAAGTAAATATTTATCTTTATCCACATATAAAATGAATATGAAATTTTTGTCTCATTTTTATATCATTGAATAACAAATATACTTATATCTACTCTTTATTGTTTTAAATATTAATTAAATAATTTTTTTATGAAAAAATTATAGTAAAATAAACACGATATTATCAAGGATTCAATGTCAAAATGACACATGTTCTAAGGATTAAACACTAGAAATTGAGAGTCAAATAATCTCATATGAAAAAAAATAAACAATAAATAAAAATATATAAAAGGAGTAGAAATAATCAAATGTATGGCTTAAAAACTATTTGATTTAATGAAATTAAGGTTTTTGTTTTAAATGTAATACACCATTTAAACAAATTTACCCAAAAGAAAAAAAATGTGTAATGAAGTGAACTTTCAATCCAACAACATTTGAGAGAGAGAGAGAGACTAAGGATAAGATAGAATAGTGAACATAATTTTTTTAAGGTGACCTAATAAATTATAAGTGTTTTATTAATTTAAAACGTGGACAAGTATAAGTAAGGGATTGTTGGATATGTTCATACTCATCATTTTCTTCATCCTCAATTTAAAAATTCAAGATAATTATTTTCGTACTCGATCATTGTAGAAATTCCTCATCAAAATCGGAACAAGTTCAAATAATACTCATAATGATTATTTATTTGTCATCCCTTCTAACATTTATAAATAAATGTAAATAAAGTGGGAAGAGAATAGAGAGATTATACAACCATGAAAGCTAAAAAGACTTTTGCAAAAAAAAATTCACATTGATAAATAATTATAAAAAAATTGAAGTTACTTTGCTACTAACTCTTGTGCCTCTCCATGTAATCTTGTAAAAATAATGTTTAAGGGGAGGAAAATGTTAAATATCAATTTGCTTAGTATCCATACTTTTTGAATTTTTTTTAATACATATTTTTGGGAAAACTACAACTTAAGATATTTTAGTAAATTAATGAGATATTTTTATTTTTATTTAGGATATAAATCTAAGAAGATTTATCTTATGATTGAGTAAAACTTGTTATGTGAGTTAAAACTATACATGTCATAAAGTATTTTTTATTATGGATGTAATTTTAAAAGATATAAAAAGTGAGGTGAAAATATGTATATGACATCTTTTAAGAAATTTTCTATGATGAGTCTTTAGAATTGATGTAAAAAGCAAACTTTCTATAATGCTAGTTCAACTATGTATGTTAATTTTAGAATCAATATAGAAAGTTCTTTTTATTAGTCATAAAAGGTCTCTCATGTAATATCATGCTAACTTAACTATTTCCTATTAGAAGTATATAATGTTGAAAGTAATGTGATATATGTATCATCCTTCTGTCACACTTGTGTTACCTAACCAACCATACATTCAAATAAAATTAAGGTAATGTACATGAAAAAAAATAAGGAAACTCTTATTTTATATCATTCATGTATCCTCATAATTAGAATTTTTTTTGGGTCTTTTTTCCATGATTTTTTCGAGAAGTTACTAAAGAAGAATGAAGTGATCTTAGGTCAAGATGAGTCAAGTCCTCGTTAGGTCAGTCCCGTATTAGGTTGAGTTGGGCTGATCCTAGATCATTCGAATCATGGCCAAGATGGATTTTGAACAACCCAAATTAGGTCGGGTCCAAGTTAGATCAAGTCGAATCAGGCCTAAGTTAGGTAGAATATGTCCTAAGTAAGGTTGATTCAAGTTAGGACCATCTTCAGTCAAGTCAATCCAAGCTCAGCTTAGCCTAAGTTAGGTGGACCCAAGTTGAGTCAGGATTATGTCAAGTTGGATCCAAGTCAAGAAAGATCACTCAAGTCATGTAATGCCGGATTGATTTTTTCGAAGTTGAAGTCAATATGGGTTATGTTAGGCCCGTGCAAATTAGGTTGGGTTAGCTTTAGGTCAGACATGGACTAAGTCAGATTAGTATGGGTCAGGTCAAGCCTAACCCATATTAAGTTAGGCAAGGTCTAGTCCATGTCAGAATGGATTGAACCGGGTTGAGCTTAAGTCGGATTTAATTAAGCTAGACCAACCTCAAGTCGAACTTAATTAAACCAAACCAGGCTCAAGTCAAGTTAGATCATATTGGATCGAGTTAGGTTGGATAGACGATACCTAGTCCACTTCAAACTGGGTCTGACAAGGCCAAGTCGTATCAAAGTCTGACCAATACAAATATAAATTTAATGTATTTGGCTTATTGGATTTAATTTGAATTTGATTAAAAAATCCAAATCAATTTGATATAATTAAAATGAATATAAATTTTAAATTCAATCTATTTTATTAAATCTAGATTAAAAAAAAACTAATTTATCATCACCACTATATCTAATAAATACAACTAAATAATATTAGTTAGGATTACAACTAGAAAACCACTAATTTCTCCATATATATTTTTATAGAGAACTAAAAACTTGAATCATGTTAATTGAATATCATTTGGTTAAGTGAGTGATACGAGATGAAGAAATAGAGAATAATCACTTGAAATCGCATTAAGTGATGAGATATGTTCTATGTTGAGATATGTTATATGATAGTTGAGAAGCCTAAAATAATATGTAATTTATCATGTCATTTTTATTGAGCAAAACAAAATTTCAATTTCTGAA
Organism: Phaseolus lunatus; assembly: GCA_013389735.1. Taxonomy (NCBI): domain Eukaryota; kingdom Viridiplantae; phylum Streptophyta; class Magnoliopsida; order Fabales; family Fabaceae; genus Phaseolus; species Phaseolus lunatus. The sequence goes on from CM023860.1 coordinate 47,472,655, forward strand.
TTAATTAAAAATTAAAAAAATTTGCTATATTCTCGTTGGTTGAATGCTCTGAATGTGATGAACTTTCACGATTCCAACTTTAAAATTTACAATTTTTTACTCATTTTGTATGCTTCTAAATAGCTTAAAGTAGCTAATTAATAACTCATTCAGTAAGGATGGATGTAATAAATTTTAACTCTATATAATTTATTTTCATATTTAAATTTATATTTTGTATTATTCTTATGTTGTTCTTTTATATTAATTTCATGGTTTGAACTTCTATATTTTATTAAGTTTTATTACATTGAAAAATATTTTTAGAAAATTGATGAAAAAAAAATAGTATCTCTTAAACTATGTTGCCTACATTAAATAAATTAAATCATATGATTAATATAAGAAGTAGTATAATTTCTATATTTCTTGAAAGAAATTTAATTTATTTTAGTAATACTAAATTAAATAGAAAACATTTAATATTAAACTCGATCTCTCTAAATAAGATTTGAATTTGAGCATATTATAAAAAAAAAAAATAATTAATAAAAAATTCTATTAAAATAGATTACAGTAGTTTAAGTATCATAAAAATTATAATTTTATAAGATTGAGTTAAGTTTAAAGTTCATTTTAAATATTATATTTCTTAATGAAAATGATTTATTCATAAAATGGATTAAAAAGAATTGAGTTGTAAAAGTTCTTATATTTGTTTTTGGGAATAGGAAACTTCGTGGCTCCTTCCTTCTTCCTACGTCCATGTCTCTCATGAGCTTGAACTTCCAATCAAATCTAGTGTAATAAGAAAGCTGCCGGCCATTAAAGTTTGTCAAAGCATGCTAATGAATAGGAGAGACAAATTATAGTTATAAGTGTCCTTCAATTTGACTAGAAAAAAAAACAACAAAAAAACTTCAATTAATTCCATTTCTAACTTCTAGGGTAATTACTTGATGATAAACACGTTTTGTGTTAGTGTTACCTCTACTTTTAGGTCCATCAATGCCCTCGGAAGGTTTCCCAGAAAATATGAAGCAACACGATGTGGAAGAATGTGTACCATAATGACCATTGATGTTGATGTGTTACAAATTGCTCAAAGGAATTTGAAGATACTTTCAAGTACTTTCTTCGTAACGTTGTAGAACTTTTGTGGTCTATAAAACATTGTCAAACTATGCATTAATCTATGTCTTATAGTCTTTGAGTTTTGACTTGCTGAATATGTTGCAATAAACCTACCTCTTTAACGCGGCATAATTGATTTTCTTATGTGTTGTATCAATTGCTGATTAATAATTAATGTGAGAATAATTTCAGTGTAGACCTTAAATTATAAAACTCTTTAGGGTTTGACCATTTGTGGAACCATATATAATTAACTGAGGGCTTGACCATTTATTAAACTTTGAGTAATTTGTCAAATCAATTATGTGTGAACTAGAATTGATAAAATTTGTTCATTGGTAAAAGTTTGATTATAAACATTTCAAACTCCATTTAACTTCAATTTTATAAATTTTGCTCTCTAAAATTAAAAATTATCAATTTTAGTCTCTATGGTATTATATAATTATATTACACTAATTTAATTACTAAATTATGTTGAAAAAAAAAACTAAAAGATTATTTCTAATGCAAAATATTAATATTGTAATATAATGTTGACATACCTACAAAAGTTCTTAAATTTTGTATAATTTATTATCTATCTTAAAATAAATATTAAGAACTAAAAATAGTCATCTAAAATTTTTTAGAGATCAAAATCAAGAAAAATATTATACAGAAAACTTCATACGTTTTATTACAAGGGCTAAAAAATTATTTCAAAAGCCAAAAACATTCATAAGTAAAATCAAAACTTAATAAAGTTTATAAAGATTCAAAATATATTTAAGCCTAATATAAATCATCATAAGAATAAAATAAAATCACATTTATAAAATACAATCACCATCTATTAATATTTTTTTAATAATTACATTGATCTAATAATTAGTGTATTTGCAAAATAAATAGAAGAGTGCATAAACAAAGAAAAAAGTTTGAAGATTATAAAAAAGAGCTTAAAAAATGCTAGATTAATTACTAATAAAACTTGAAACTTGAATATAATTACAGCGATAATACTTTTATACAAGGATTTCTCATAATTGAAGCTTGTGCTTTTTTTTTCAAAGATATTCTTTATATAGGCATATAAAGTAAACAAAAAAGAATACTACACTCCTTAAAAAAAATCCACTAGACAACCAAATACTAATAATATGATAATTATATTAAAATTTTAAATCTCATAGGACTCGAGCCCAAGTCCTAAATTAATTAATATTGGAAGCAAACTGCAACAAGTAGAACTCGAACACAAGTCCTTCTAGTGACCAGAGAAGCTTTAACTATTAAATCAGACAAGTTCTTCTGTCATATTACGATTTTTATTATACTTATTATTAATTATAATAGTTATATTAATGTTAATATTAATATTAATAATATAAATTATATTAATATTCATAATACAAATTATATTATTAATATTAATATTAATATTAATATAATTAATATTAATATTATATTATTAATATAATATTAATATTACTATTTATATTATTAACACTATATTACTATTATTAACATTATATTAATATTATTATTAATATTAATATTATTATTAATATATTAAAATATTTATTAATATTAAAAAAATAATATAATATTAATAATATTAATATAATATTAATAATATATTTATTAATATTACTAATATTATATTATTATTGATAATATTTATTAACAATATTAATATTATTAAGATTATTAATATTACTAATATTAGATTAACATTATTAATATTTATTAACAATATTAAGAATATTAGTAATATTAATAATAATTATTAATATTAACAATATTAAGAATAAATAATATAATAATAAACAATAGTAATAATAAATAATATTAAATAATATTAAATATTAATAATATTAATAATATTCATAACATTAATAATATTCATAATATTAGTAATATTCATAATATTATTAATATTCATAATATTAATAATATTCATAATATTCATAATATTATTAATATTTATAATATTATTAATATTCATAATATTATTAATATTCATAATATTATTAATATTCATAATATTATTAATATTCATAATATTATTAATATTATTAACAATAATAATATTAATAAGAATCTTAAAAATAATAATTATTATAATAAAAATCATAATATTGTAAAAGAATTTTTCTGGTGTGGTAGTTAAGGTTTATTTTGTTAATGTAATATCTATTTTCATACGAAAAAAAATCCGTATGTAATGATCATTTTACATATGGAAAAAAATCCGTATGTAAAAATTCGTATGTAATTTCAATTTTTCTTGTAGTTTCTTTAATTAATCAAACATATATGGATTGGAATTTGGAAGTCTTTTCTGCGCCTTCCCATCACTTGGTAGATCTCCGCAGAACCTTTTATCTTTTGCACTATTTTCAGTGTTAGTTTTTTCTACAAACCATGGATGCTACCGAGTTTCCCAACATAAAGCTTGCGGAAACCCTACTTGTGCCGAAATCTCGAGTTTCCTTTTGCAATTGAAGTTTGTTAATTTTGGATTTTTTAGGTTGAAAAGATAAATCGTGGGGGAAGGAGTAGCTATGTATGAAGGGTTCTTGAGGATAAAGGCTCGACCATCAGCTCACTTGACTGTATGGCGAAGTTGGAGGACAAAATAACAACTAAAGTAAATTTGATGAATAGAGGGATATCAGTGGAGAATAACATCTGTAGTATGTGTGAGGTGGAAGAGGAAACAACAGTCACATATTTTTTGTACTTGTAGGATAGCTTAGTTGGTGTGGGCAAAATGCTATGAATGGGTGGGTGTGGTATCGATCGCTCATTATGAATCAAAAAAGCACTTTGTCCAGTTTAGGTTGACTAAGAAAAGTGAAGTCGTCAATAACATATGGTTTTGTGTATGGATAGTAGTTGTAGGAAAATTATGGAAACAAATGAATAAGAACATTTTTAGGAACGAATTTATAGATTATAGTGAAATTTTCATGATGGTTCAGCTAAAGGTTTGCTCGTGGGTAACTGCGAAGGTTAGACTAGCATATCATATTCTGATTGGTGTCTCGAACCACTAGTTTGCATGAAGTCTGTTATTAAAAATACAGGTTAGTTAAGCGATTGTTGATGTTCTTGAGGATTTGTAAGTTGTTTGAGGTTTTTGTATAAGGGGGTTTAGGTATCCTTGAAATACCTCCATTATTTTTTTTTTGTTGATAAAAAAAACAAAAAAAAATGATGAAAGGATAAATTGTTTATTAATGTGGTGTTTGTGATCGCTAATTCAATATTTAACCAAAAGATGTTAGAAAAAATGACTTTAACATTGATGATGAGATTCTGGAGAAGAATGAAGTAATATTCATATTTATATAAACGAAGGCATCTGCATATGCATATGATTTAGAGAGGTTTAGAATTTAGGATTTAAAAAAAAAAATTTATGAAGATGAAGATGTGGAAAAAGATGTTTATAAATTTTAATAAGAATAATTTCTTTGGATAGTTTATTTGTGTTAAATAATTATGAATTTGTTAGTTATTAAGCAAGAGACTGCATGAAGATCATCTACTGGAACTTCTAGTCATTCATGCTTAAAATATTTTGTTATGACTTGTATTTGAATCACTTAAGATTATATTTTTTTATATTGTTTTATGAATATTTATATTTTAGTTAATAGTAAATTTTGATCTTCTACTATTTGATTTATAAATTAAGAAAAAAAAATTATGATTGCAAAATAATAGTTATAGATAAGTAATATATTTCTTTGGTTTTTTTTGTATATTTAAATGTTGTTTACTATTTTGATTAATAGCTTGTGTACTCAAAATAGGATTTTCGAAGAAAGATTTTCAAAACAAACTTTTTTGAAACATATGAAATACATTCATAAAGACTTTTTTCTTTTAATAAAACTTTCATGTTCGGTAATTCATAACTACCTTTTAAAAATATAATTTTCAAAATAAGTTTTTCATAATAAAAGTTTTGAAACAAGCTCCCTCAAACATTTTTGTTTTTTCTAGAACAGATTTTTATAACACATAAAAATACGTTTTTGAACAAGCTTTTCATATCAGAATTTCGAATAAACTTTCTAGAATAAATGATATAGAACAAGTTTTTCTTCTAGAACAAGATCTCTTTTCCTCTTCTTTCTTTCTAGGAGTTCAGTGGAGGATGGAGGCTGAGCGGCGATGGCGTAACAGCAACGACAGGGCAGCAATGGTGTGATGCAGTGAGGAGGATATTTTAATTTTTTTTGTTAGTACATGATGCAGTTAGTAATAACGGAGGTGCAGTTAGTAATCAATTCAGTGGTTTTATTGCAAATTAGTATACAGTAGATTAAGTTTTCAAAACTTGATTGAAAAAGAAATCAGTAATATGTGAAGTTTGTGAAGAAATATAAAATAACATTAATGAATAGAAGAAAAGAAAGGATCAAATTCTCAGTACCCCTGAATTGAGTAATTGAATGTGAGTATGTATATGTTCAACTCAAAAAATATATAAGAAAGCACAAATGAATATGAACAAACAAAAAAGAAGAATATGGAGAGAGAAATCAATTGAATTGCATGAGCTTTGGAGCAAATCTGAGCAATCTATCCAAAGCATGAGTGGTGAATTTCCTTGCAAACAAATGACAAATATTGGTGGTGTGACCATTGTAGTCACATGATGTTCCAAACCTCAACTTGTTCAAAAACTCAATGGTCACATCATTTCTGTAATACCTTGAAGGATGAGCACCACCCTTTGCCCAGTCAACCCATGTCAAGGTCCTATTGGAGTTCCTCTTCCAAAACTTGATGCTAACAAATGTGGGCAAGTAGTGTTCATCACTGTAGCAATTAGGGTTGCAGTACTTTAAGAACACTGGGAAGTAGTGGTAGTCAGACACTGTTTGAAGGGCAAGAAAACGGTCTATTTGGAACCATTGGGACCCTTTTCTCCATTGGGAGAGCCTAATCAGAGGCCTCATTTCGGTCCTGTACCTGCCACGCCCCACTTCCCCTGGCAGATCATAGGCCTCCACAAAGGTCTTTGTTGAGTTCATTAGATAAGTGTAGATGGTGGAGAAGTTGAACAAAGGGATGCATGACTCTGAGAGTAGTACAAAACGTTGGTTGCTGAAATCAAGGAGTGCATTGGCTAATAAGCGTCTCTCTGCTTCTATCATGCTGTTCTCACCCCACCTTACTTCCTGCATCATTTTCACCAGACAATATCATATCAGATTATGAATTTTGGGACATGCTTTAAGTCCAATGATTGAAATTCTCAGTTCACCAAATAAAAGGGTTCCTAATGTATATTTTGTCTTCATAAATTTGGTTTTCAAATTCAAAAAGTATATAAATTTTGTCATTTCTAACTTTTAGAACGAATTCTTAGAGATGAAGGATAAAATCTGCATGTTTTCCAAAGCTTAAAGATCAAATTCTTCTACATGAAAGTACATAATAGTGTATATGTATTTTCTAAAGTTCTTCATGTTGTGTTTACTATCTAAACATAAATGAAATAGCAGAAAGATGCATTTATTCTGTGCTCAGATTCGTTTTCTCATGCTAGAGACTGGGTATATGAAGAAAGGAATTGTGAAAAGAAAAGTCTGATGGGGGGTTGAACAATTGGTTCTGGAAATAGAGAAGAATAGAATTTTCTTGGAAGTGCAAAAGGAGTGGAATCAAAGAAAAGTATGACCAGTTTGTATTGACTGTCCAATTCCGGAAGCAACCAAAAAACAGAAACAAAAATGAACACTCAATAGATTTAGTGGACCTTATACATTGTTCAGTTTTGTAAAATTTATTTACCTCCCATGTTTTATAGTATTGATCAATATATACAAAATACAGACAAAAAAACATGGAATTCAAATGAATAACTAGCTAACCATGAAGAAACTGGAATTGTTAACTAAAACATTGAAGTTCATTGCAAAAAGATAATGTGAATGAAAAAAACATAAGCTGTCTCAGTCTAATAATATATGAGATCAAAAGATCTTATTTAAAGGCATTGGTAATGATCTTTTTCAGCCTTTTAGCTGGAGTTGTTCTTTCATCAAAACTCTTCTTACAAGCAATCTTGCAGAAAATTCATAATAATGTGTGCAACTATAGAAACTTAATCACACGTTACAAAGTGTCCACTTGTTCATGCAGACAAGTGTTTCACAAGTTAGCAGTTTCCTAAAATAATTTGTAGCAGGTATTTCCCTAAAAGATCAAGTGCACTAGTAGCTAAATACAAATAACCTTGCCAAGATAATAACACAATTGTGTGGACAAATACTAAATTTGATATTTTAGAAAATTTAAATTAATTTTTGTATTTTTAAAAATATAAATTAAAAAATTAAAAAAAGCTAAAATTATAAATCATTCTTAATTTTATTATAAACTCGAGTAATTGAGTAACTTAAAAGTTCTAAAAGTCAGCAATGGAATCCGAAAAGGTGATATGGTGAATGAAACTGGAAAAGTTGCATCTTTTACTGCTTTTGGGAAAAATCAATTACAGGATAATAGTTCTTGCAGAAATGGTAAATGTGATTTAAGAACCATTTTAGGATGAGAAAATTAATTATCTATTTAATTTCTTGCTAATTTCAAAACTCTACTTGATCACATATAGCTGGAAAACACGGAAATAATTAAGAAAGATAAAAGAAAAGTTCATGCCAATCTTGATACATTGATGAATTAATCTTCCTTACTTGTTTTGAAGTAATCACCATATAAAATTCAATACAATTATTAAAAAATAATATTAATTACTCTTTCACTTTAACAATTCTTTGTCATTTTGTTCAGTGGAAATGTGAAGAGACTGCAAGAAAAACAGACAACTAGGTGATAACTTTTCATCTCTTAACAGTTACAAAAGGTGGAATGCAGAAACTGACCTTACTAGGGATATTGCGGCCATGAAAGACAGAGCTTTTAGGCACTGTTTCATTGGAAGAAGGGTGGGAATGGACATAGATGGAATACAACCCTTCATTTCCTTTGAAGAATCTCTCCCACAGAGGAGCCAACAGCACAGGACCTTTTGTCAAAAACATGAATGCAACCTTTGGGGTCTGTTTGAATGGGAGTTTGTGAATCATGGGAACCATGGAGGCTTTCCACAACAACTCTTCATCACTCATGTCATGCATGGCCATTGGGGGCTTCAAGAATTCACTCAATCCAACCCTGGTGAAATTCACCACCTTTGTCTTGCTGACCAAGGAGGAATTAGAAGGTATGGTTTGGTTATCCTTCTGGGGTGAAGATGAGGTATTTTTTTGTCCAGAATCAAAGACTAATCCTTCAAAACAGTGAGATTCATTCTTTGTTTGGCTGTCTGATATTGGTAATGAGATGTTGGAGGAGATTGGAGAGAAAGGTGGTGGTTTGAGGGTAGTGGATGGGAGGGAGAATTGCTGGATTTGAAAGTTGATGAAGGAGAAATTCTTCACAAAGAAAGTGAGTGTGATCCCAATGAGTAAACCAATGCCAAAAACTAGAGCATGAGCAAAGAAGTTTAGAAGGTCTAGTTGAGCAAAAAAGAGCTTTAGATATGAACCTGAACCTTTGCCATCACCTTTGCCTTGTTGCTCCTTATTCTTCATTGTGATGACAAATTCAGAATAAGATTGGAACAGTTCAGAATAACCAAGAATGTTGCTGATTGGGTTGAACCAGTAGCAAGCTAGACTCTGAGAGTTTTTATACAGTGAGAGAGATTGGAGAATCCATGAAGCTTGATTCTGGACTCAAAGAGATACTTGAATTGATCCAAAAACAATACCTATATATATTCTGTTGTTTACATGAGGTGGGGGCAGAAAAGGTGTATTCTTTCACAGTTTGTGAAGGGTTATGAACTGTGCACCCAATGGAACATTAAATTATATATATAAAAAAGGAAACGTTTTTTTGGCTGAATACAAGAAACTGTAATGAAACATGCATTAAAGTTTGTACCTCAGTAAATATTAATTTAATGCCTTAATTAATAAGTATAATATTGGTATCAAATATTATCCATATATGTATGTTTGTTTATATAAATAATTAATTCTATGAGCTAAAAATAATTTTTTTCACAATTGAAAGACCAAAAAAGTGATTTTTTTTTTTTAGTTTGAAGACCAAAATAAATAGTTACATGTAAATTTGAATTTAATGGATTAGATAAAAACAATTTCTTATTTCGTTTTTATTTGTTAAAATTAATTAAAAATGATATATTTAATAAAAAATTAATTGATTTAATAAAAGCTCAGTTATTGTAGAGGGAAAATCATAATTTCTAAGACATTTAAATACATTATATTTAAATTGATCTCATGTTTGAAACTGTTTTATTTTTAAAATATTTTATTTGAATCAACTAATTCAAATTACTATTTTTTTTTCATGTATTTAAATCATTATCAAATGTAAAGAAAATATCAAAAAATTACTAGAAATTCAAAAAAAAATGTTAATATTAATGATGTTTTAGTTGATCTTAGTTTATGTTATTTTTAACTAAACTTCTTCTTGATGATTGAGTTTTTTTTTTTCGACTTTTCGATTACTGTTGGATAAAAAAAATTTCCAATTGGCATTGATAAAAAAATAATCTTAATTAATGTTAATTAAAAAAGTTTCCAACCAACCATGGAAATTAAATTCTAGCAAATTATTGACAAAAATAACATTTTTGTTGATGATAATAATCATTATGAATATTGTCAAAAAAATAATCATAACACACGTTTTAATCACTATTAGAATCATTAAATAGAATAATCACGTCCTAATCATTATTAAAAAATTATTAAATTAAAATTAATTTTTAAAAAAATATTTAATTTTTATATTAATTAAATTATATATTATTTTAAGACTAAAAAAATTATTGGTATCTAAATTAACTTAAATTATTGATAAATAATTTATAAATTGATATCTAATTATATAGATTTTTAAAAATTATCTAATAATAAAAGTTTTTTTTTTTTTTATAAAAGCTTTCATGTTAGGCATCACTATGCAACTTGACATCTCAGCTAGACTGACACTTTAAGTAACAACAATCATCTGCCATCACATAAAAAAATATTATTAAAAAAAATATACAAAAATATGGGGGTACCAGACCAAAACCCATATGTTAACAAAAACGATATATAGCTAGACTATAACTATCCATAAAGAATTATAAGTGATCAAGGGATAGTAACTCATATCACAGGAGGAAATTTTGCACAGAGTTCCATTACCATTAATGGGTGGCTCCGTGATTTCTTATGTGCGCAGGCATCCCAAGTAATTCAGTCTTATGGTTCTTCATTATTTGCATATGGCCTTTTTTTCTTGGGTGCACATTTTGTATGGGCTTTTAGTTTAATGTTTCTATTCAGCGGGTGTGGTTATCAGCAAGAACTTATTGAATCCATTGTTTGGGCTCATAATAAATTAAAAGTTGCTCCTACTACTCAGCCCAAAGCCTTAAGCATTGTGCAAGGACGTGCTGTAGGAGTAACACATTAACTTCTAGGTGGAATTGCCACAACATGGGCATTCTTCTTAGCAAGAATTATTGCAGTAGGATAATAGCTAGGAGGATTTGAAAATTATTACGACATTAAGATTTCCAAGCTTTAGTCAGGGCTTAGCTCAAGACCCCACTACTCGTCGTATTTGGTTTGGTATTGCTACTGCACATGACTTCGAAAGTCATGATGATATTACTAAGGAATGTCTTTATCAAAATATTTTTCTTCTCATTTCGAACAATTAGCAATCATTTTTCTGTGGACTTTCGGGAATCTCTTTCATGTAGCTTGGCAAGGGAAATTATACTTATTTATAAAAAATTTTAAGAACAGACTAAATGAAAACCTATTATATCAATAAAATGATTCTATATGAATAAATGCTAAATTTGTCAACTTATCAGCATACACATTTTCTTCACGGAAAATACAAGTAACCTTAAACTTGATTTTCCCACAGTAATTGAGACAAGTATTTCATCAATTATGAAACATCCACGGAACATTAGTCCTAGCTGTAAACACAACACAAACAAAAACAGAATCACATATTTAAGTCAGACATTAGCGAATCCCATTTTTTAAAATTTCTTACCTACATATACTTTGGCATAAATCATTTAAAATTCTTAGAAAAATTATCTTTCTTAATTTTTTTTTATCAAACACATTATAAATGTAATGATGTGGAAGGTTTAAGATGCTAATATATTAAAATTACGAAGAGAATCATCACACGCAAAGAGCTATATATTATTAATGTAATTAATTTGTTTAGTTTCAACTATTTTATAATAAAATTACTTGTATATATTTATTTGATGAGGTTAACTTTTTAAATTATCTTCTTTTTTTGTCACTTAGTTATAGCCTGTTCTTGTTGTCATTCAATTATAATATGTAATAATAATACTATTAATTTTATAATAATTACATGAAAATATATATTATTGATAATTATTATTAGTTGATTATAATGTATTTTTTTACATAGTGCATTAATATTAAACTTTTCTCCTTGGGATCATATCGTATACTGTTTTTATGATTTTTTTTGTTTTTTCATAATTTTTAATATTTGCATATGTTGCATTAATGTTTTAAAAACGTAATCTTAATTATTTTAAGATTCTTCATAGTGTTATTTTAGGTTGATTTAGAGAAAATAGGAAAATGTAATATTTTTTCTTCATTTTAATAAAATATTTATATTTTACCATTTTCATTTTTACCTCACAATAAATACATATATGTAAACCAATTAAAAGTTAAATGAATGATAAAACTATAAATAACAAGAGAATAATTAATGTTGTCTTAAAATTTTAAAATAACACTTAAACAAAAAATAAATATCTCTACAAAGTATTTATAATATATATATATATATAAACTAATTAAAAAGTAGATAAAAGATAAGAATATAAATGTTTAAAACATAATTAATATTATCTTCAACTTTAGAAATACAGTTAAATAAAAATAAATTTTTTTTTTTAAAAAGTAACGTTTAAAAAAGAAACGAGGAAAGTACACGGAATAGAAGTATCAAATTTTTAAAAAAATGTGGGTTTTACTTTGTAATTATTACAATTTAATATAAAATAAAAGAAAGATAAATTGATTAAAAATTGATAATTAATTAAAAAAATAAATAGGAATTGAAGAAGAAAATTAATATTTTATTTCAGTGTCTTTATGGTAACTATATTCAATTCAACTAATTGAATTCTTTATTGTTTTTTAAAATAAATTTATTCTCGATAAATATATATATATATATATATATATATATATATATGACGATAAATAATTATGATGTAATTCGAAAATATGCATTTCATTTTAATTCATAGATAACAAATTATAAGAATGGTTTAAAGTCTGAAGAATTAAAATTTTACTCTCCATGTGCGTTGATTATTTACGAGTAATTTTCATTTTTACAATTATAAACAAATTTATCCTGGTTAACTAAATCAACTATCCTTGATTTTTTTTAATTGTCACACTTTTTAATTTTTTGAATTTTTTAACTGCCGTTTTTAAAATTTAAAATAATATTAGCTCTTATTTATATTATTACTTGTCCTGCATTTTTAATTAATTTTCATATATGCTTTTATGTTGATGTGAAAAAATAAAATATTTGTTTATACTTACTTTAATAAAGTAAGAAAAAATTATATTTAAAGAAAAACTTAAATAAAACATAAAAAAGACTATAACTTTCTCAATAATTGTTTGAGTTAATAATTTTCTATTTACAATAAATAATTACATAATTTATAAAAATGATAAAATAAATAATACTTAAATAATCAAAGACCTACTAAAATTAATAACTCGAACATATAAAAATGTATTTTTTGAATTTTAAAATTATAAAAAATAGGGAGACAAGCCCCACTCAAACCCATAAATATTTATTATTACCAAAATCCTACAAATTATTTGTTAAATAAGCACTTATTTTGCATATAGTTCAATCAATATTGCTAGGTACTGTCCTGAATAGGCTGAATTTTCTCTCAGCCCTTTCTTCATGCACCCCATAATTTTTAACTATACTCCTATAAATTTTTAAATAATCATTTTAATTTTTGTAAAAGTAATTTTTTGGATTATCTGTTTTGGAACATGTTTTCTGAAATTTCCAGAATATCATTTCCATGACAAAATTTTTAAAATAGGATTTTTAGAATAAATTTCATGAGTTTTCGAGAATATATATAATACATTCTAAAATGATTTTTTCATAATATTTTCACAAGAACAAATTTTTCAAAACACATAAAATATGTATTAAAAAATATTTTTTGAAACAGAATTTTCAAAAATGTAAATGATACTTTTTTCTAGAATTAGTTCTCTATTCTTCTTCTTCCTTTGAAATGGTACAACGAAGAATGGAGGTGCAGCAACGATGGTACAGTAGCGACCAACAACATGGTGACGTTGTACATTGAGAAGGGTATTTTAGGTGTTTTAATGTCATTATGAAGGTGTATTTAGTAATACTGAGGTGCAGAAAGAGAAACCCATAGTTTCAAGTACACAGACTGGGCTTTTGCGTTGCACTGGGCTCCATCAGTCATTTTCTCTTTTTAAGTGTGGTGATTCTTCTTGCACTCTGTCAAATTTCTCCTTACACCCCTGTCAATTAGGTAAAATGTCTCACCTAATGCACCATCATTTTAGAAAGCTCTTTCCGATATATATATATATATATATATATATATATATATATATATATATATATATATATATATATATATATATATATATATATATATATATATATATATATTCAATTATCCATATGATCTTGTTATTTATTTTGTTTAATTTAAACTCCCGATTAATAAAAAAGTAGAAAGTTTCTCAATTTTAAAAAGATTGTAATAATATAATTTTTTTAGGTATAATAAATCTTCCAATAACCTTATTGAAATTTACAGAATTAATCTATAAGTATACACTATATCTAAATCATAATAAAACGTTAAAAACTCTTTGGATTTACATAAAATGTACTCATATAACATCATAGAAACACTTTATCTCGTCCAATAGCAGAATCGAAATTTCGTCAATAACTCGTACGAGTGAACGGTTTCTTTCCATGCATTTGACTTTAGCATCCACTCATATTAAAAGGGGCAAAACAAAAGATATGTTTGAGATAAATTAAGTTTAATGGGTTGGGGAGTGCTGCATAATGCCATGATTTACTCTAGTGGGTTAGTAAAGCATTCAGTCAAAATCAATATTACACTTTGGATTAAGGACATTGATTACGAAATTAAAATATTAAAGTTTTTAGAATGAAATGCGTAGAAGTACATTTTCTTATGATTTTTTTTTCAATGTGTTTCTATATAAGTTTTTAAGATACAAAAAAATATCTTATTATTTTTTTAAATCATTATTTTTGAAACTTGGTCTTACTTAAATCATTAAGTTATACTGGTCTACTGGGAGCGGACCCATTTTAACAACTCTAGGTCAAACTTATGTCAACATGGGTTAGACTAGTTAAATCTAAGTCAGTTGGATTAGATTAAACCCAATTAAAGTTAGGTTGAGTCGCAATCATGTTAAGTTAGTATAACTGATCCCAAATCCCTAAATCCCAAATCAGGTTAGGTTGTGTTAGATCCATATTAAATTGAGGACGGATTCTTCCTGTACCATATTAATATAGACCTACACTCAATACACTGATGTGAAATGTCTGTTTTGTCCTTAATGATTTAAAATTTTTGTCTTCTGGATATTCATATTATAAGTCAAATCACAAAATTCTAGATATACAAATCTATAACTAATATGTCACTTCCAAATTTCACCATCAAGAAGCTTACCTAGACAGCATAAATGACCTTCCGAATGTCAAGATCCATAAGCAAACATAACTGAGTTCTGGATCTCAATCCTCAACATCATTTATAGCCCACCATTCTGGATATGAAAATCTATAACTCATAACTCACTTCTGGATATGATCATCCGAAAGCTTAAATGAAATACAAAAATGACCTTCCGGATTTTGAAATCTAGAATGCATAAAAATCACTTCCGAATTTGTGCATTTGTAAGCAAAAATAAAATCAAAGGCAATGTTGAGTTTTAAATTTTGCGTTAGGTGCATATCATAAATGACATGGTGTAGGAAGTAATTGCCTAAATTGAGTTAGGTCGAATCCAGGTCAAATTGAATTGGGTCAACCCATGTTAGACTAAATTGGGATGAGCCTACATTATATCAAGTCAAGTGAGACTCAAGTTGACCAAGTCGAACGAGGTCTAGGTCAGGTGAAGTTATACAAAACCTAGGTCGAACTAAGTTAGGTGGGATCCAAATTAGAGAGATCGAAATCACGACGAGACAGATCATATCTAATTAAGACAAGTCCAGATTATGTCGAATTAGGTTTGTGTCAAGTCTAATCAAGTCAGTCTAAGTCATTCCAGATTCAGTTCGAGTTGAATATCAAACATAAATTATATTGAAATATTTTAAGTATAATGAATTTAATTATATATTTTGTGAACCCAATATAAACAATTATTTTACATATACGATAAATAAATAAATTATTTTATAAGGACTTTTTGTATAACTAATTATGTGGCTTTCATAATTATTGAGGTTTTCATAATCCATTACAGATATATTATATTTTATTATTAGTTTAATAATAAATAATTAAATTAATAAGTTAAAAAATATAATAAATAACATTATCAAAATAAATAAAATAACTTTTCTTTTCATTTATTTATTTTTAACCAAATACATTTTTATTCATATTTCTTACCCTTTTTTTTCTCTCTACAATAGCATAGATGTGTTTATCCATAGCAGAGCAAATTACACGTTGTGTGCCCAATAGAGGCTCTTTGGTTATACTTTATTTCCTGCTTCGTCCCCTTTGGAAAATAAGACTGAAAGTGGAAGAAAAAGGAAGGTGATATACATTGAAGAGATTATCTAGTCAGACTCAGCACACTAAAGAGACACACATTTTTCATCCTAAAGAATCCACAAAGCATATTCGGAATTGCTTTATATATGTGTGAAGATATGAAGGTTGCTAACTGTAGTTGAAGATATGAACCATGTTGAAAAATATTTAGTGGGTTATATCTCTACACTACCAACAAGTATCAGAGACCAAAAAAATATGTAGCAGAACTCAGTGTAAGTGTAAAATGGATTCATCTTCCATATTTGGAGAGAGAAGAAGACTTGTTCCATTTTATAGTGCACACTTCAAAGTTCTTTCGGTGCATGGATCATAAATCATGTTATCCATAAAGGGTGGGGTTGCAACTTTGTGGTTAGATCCAGAAGCTAGAGACAATTTGATATGGAAAACATCTCAGACCATCAGCATTTGCACTTCTTCATTCAAAACATCAAAAGGTTGAAAAAAGAAGCGTTGAATTGCGTCAATAATTATCTGTACGGTTCTTGTTTTTTGTCCATATTCGTGGATTACACCTATGGATTTTTGAAAAATCTTATTAGATAAGTAGTTGCATGATTCCGAGTAGAGTAGAATAAATATTCAAAATTGTTAATGAGTGTGCTGGTATATTAAAAGGATTTAACAACTCAATCTTATAAAACTGATTTATATAATATGAGTTATGTGTCGACTTATATATCTTTTCACGTTAAAATTAAAATTCTTTAATTTGTATATGATATTATATATTTATGGATAGTTCGATAGCGTATTAAATATCAATGACCAATTTGCATGAACTATAAGATGTATTATTCAGTTAATTAAAGATTAATTTGATCTTTTCTACATACTTTTATCTTCTTATATTTATTTCCAATTCTATTATATTTTTAGTGGTATATTTTATCACTTTTTAGTTTAAGATCTATAGAAAATAATTAAATTTAGAAGAGTTTATTGTTTTTTTTATTATATAATTTTCTTATGAATGATTTTAGAATTAAAGACTACTACTAATCTTTGTAAGTATAATCGGTAAGGGCTTAAAGTGTTTCGAGTTAGGTTGAATTTAATTTAACTTTTTTTTATCAATCTAACTAAATTTAATCGAGTTAGATTTATCTACGTCCATTCTTAAAGGGTTTAAATTAATACAATTTTCTTTGTATATAAATTATAATAACCATCTTAAATGAAATAGTTTGAAGGAGTCAATCTTCTTCAAAATAAGAGTTTTAAAGAATTTTTCTTTAATACTAACATTTTAGAAACTTTTTTAAATATTCTTTTCATACATTTCAAAAAATGAATTAATTTTAAAAAAAAGAGAATATCAAAAATTAAAAATAATATTGCAGCAAGAATAACTAACCTAGGTTCTTCTATAACTAATATTCCAAATTTAAGATTATTAAAATCTTTAAAATAGAGTCAACTTTGATGTTTTCAATATATTAATCACGACTTTATCCTCAAAAACATTTCAGCAAGTTGAAATAAAATTATATTTATAAACTACTCAAGTTATAATTTTTATATACGATATAGAGTTTTTAACATTTTAGATATTTTAGATAGTATATCTCATAAACAGATTTCTTCATCCAAGTACATAAAATAAACATGAAGAACAGATTCAAATATAAGTTTTAAACTAATTATATTAAAAATATTTATAAATTAAAATATTATGATTTAATTTAAAAATAATACTATGAAAATAAAATTAAAATTCAAACTAATTGCATTCTCATATGTTTAATTTAATTTAATTGACTTTGGAAATTACATTCAAATTTTGTTTTAATTTAATAAAAAGTATTTTTCTTAACTCTGGTTTTTTTATTGGTTGTAAATTTTACAATTTATATTATATTAGATCGATTTATATGGCACAAATTGGTCTAATATTTGTCTGTACATCTATAAACTAATATTCACCTCTATTAGATGCTAATAGCTGGTTTGAAAATAATATGGAATAATAGTGGGAACTATTGAAAAAACCAGATTCTGACATGATAGGTGGGCTGGGAGGAGTCTTTTTAACTAGAATTTTTCTGAGAAATTATAATAATCACACAAATTATGAGACTATGTTAAATGAGCTTGGTGAGTGGGAAAATGATATCTTGTATGGAGGAGAAATTTCTATGATTGGCAATTTGGCCAACTTTTAACTATGTGATGAAAGTTTTATCAATGGTACATATTAAGAGGAACTTAGTAAATGAGTGGAAGTGGAGTAACAATGATTCTTGTTCGTATTATGTAAGAGCTAGCAGCGTATAAACTTTTGCACAATTCTAGTATAGGATAGGAAGGGGGAACTTTTAGGGATTTATGGGAAATTAAATCTCTCTCAACATTCCAATTTTGTGCGTGGAGGGATTATGGTGAATAAACTACTCACAAAAGATCAGCTAGTTAGGAGAGATATTAGTGTTGTCAATAACTTGTACCTTCTGTGTATAATAGGTGATGAGAATGTAAAACCCTTGTTTTTCACCTCCAATTTTGTTAGGGAGGTTTGGGACAAGTGTAGTAAATGGATATGTATCATTCATGTTATGCATTATAAACGAAATCTACACTTTAGTCAATTTTATCTTTTACAGCTCAATGCTAAACAAAATAGGGTATAGAAAATTATGTGGATGACCATTATATGAGTTTTGTAGAATCATAGAAATAATATTGTTTTAAAAAATGGTGTGGTAGATTTTGTTGAGGTGTTTATTATGGCACAATTGAGATGTTAGGGATGGATAACCAGTAAATATCCCAAAGCTACTTTCTCATGCTCAGATTGGTTGGTGCCTTTGCCCTATCATCTGTCTTGAGTTCGCCCTATCATTTGTTTGAAGTTTGTATAGGTCTCGATTGATCTAACAAGGGAATGAAATATGTATCTAAGTTGAGCTAATTTTGTAAGGGCATGCATGTCTATTGCTTTCAATTTTGTAGCGTTTTATGTGACTAGCAATCTAACCATGCAGGATAAGTGATCAAGAATCATTTTGACCTCAATGAAAAAGCTCTATGGTTGGAAATATAAAACATATGCATGGTTAGATGAAGCAACTCATCAACTATACACAAGTCATCTTGAGGTGTTGATCTTATCAGTGTCAGCTTATAAACTGAAGCAATTGAAGTTGTGGCGAGCAAATAGACGGTGTCACAGTATTTTTTGGGTCTTAGGTTACCATATTGCTCATTCTATCGTGGAAGTAATGTCTTTTTAATTTTCTTATCAGCAAAACTTGAATTATTATATTTTTTAAGTTGATACGGAGGATGTTGTCCTCTTGGTTGGAACTCATTTGTAGGATATGAGAAGACATTATCAAGTAGTAGATTGATGGTCCAATATTTGAACCATTTTTATGTAAGACGTAGAAATATAAGGTCTCGTGAAGACATATTTTTTTATATAAGGGTTAGGACATCTCTTAAATATCTTATCTTTTATTCATTCTATTATTTATTGAAAAAAATATAAACTAATATAACCTATTATTCTTATTCATATTATTATTACTATTATTATTAGTATTTATAGTAAAATATCAAAACAAAAAGGTGGATGTTGCCTTCTACCATTTTTTAAGTGTGATCTACTGTACACACCATCATATCCCACCTTAAGATAGTTCTCCCCAGAGTTTATTACTCCTTTGTTGTTAAGTTTTCCTGAAATCTTCAATAAGTATAATATGGAGTAAGTGATAAATCTTTGATTTGTAGTTTTTTTAATTTTTATATAAATTTCGAATAAATATGAGTTGAAAATTTTACATTAAAGTTAATGTTTATATCTTTTATATAAATTTAATTACGACTTATTTAAGACCGAATTTCATCTATGTGTCTTCTAAAAGAACACATAATAATTATACATCTAAAAACAAATATAATGAAATAAATAATCGTTAACTGGTAGCTGAACTACTTTACCCTTATTTGTAAATAGTAAACTCAGACTTGACTTAGTTTGTGTATTCATAATGATGTGTATTGGAATTGAAAACAGTGATCATTTGACAAATTTGCAAAGGATGTCTCTTGTGCTGTAAACGGTCAACGATTGTAAAAACCATATTCAGAATCTGTGTTGCGCACTTAAAGCACTTTCGTTTGAATCGTGCTCACCAAATTCACGAATGATTATTTGAGGAAGAAAAAGGTTTCATGGTTTCACTTTGGGTTACAAAATCGAGGTTAAATCACACTGACCCACCTGAAACTCATAAAATAAACACACCATTTATTTATTTATTCACTTTTATAACTAAATAATCATTTTGTTTATTTCATAACTTAATTTATATCATTAGATTATATACCTATGCCCACTTTCTCTAAAGTTAGGTCACCTGATGAAATATTATTAATTCGTCTTTCAAGTTAAGGATATATTCATCTCAACTTCCTTAGAATCCTCTATTCCATTATTTTAAGTGACTACTGACTCATATTCTATGTAATGTGAGTTTGAGTTCCACTAATCACCTAAACACTTTTCAAAGTGTTTATAGAGTTTCATGGATTGCTTTAATCGATAACTTAGATATAAAAGTTATTGAGAATCAACCCACGTAATTTTTTTTTTATGTTGTTTAATATTTTTGTTTCATAATTTATTATCAGATTGAATTTTTTTTATCATAAAATATTAAAAATGAAACTTTAAGTCTAACTCAATCTTATCAAACTTATTTATAAGGTAAAATTTGTACATACTTTAAATATTATTCTTATCTTTGATGGATATGAGATTTTTAACACACTTTTCACGTTAAGACTATCAACTCGTACGTGAGACTACATATTTATAGGTAGTCCAATAGTGGATGACATGATAAATTCAACTAACTCTCGTTATGATAGAATCAAAATAACTCTGATATCATATTAAAGAATGAACTTTAAGTCTAACTCAACTTTGTAAAATCGGCTTATAAGATAAAGTTTGCACTCAGTCATATACTATGAAATGTCTTTATTTTTAGTCTTTAGTGAATCTGAAATATTAAAGATGAAAGCTATATTCCAATGATTTTATATTAACATGACAGTTGATATTTTATTACTGTAATATATATTTTTGATACTTATGGAAATAGGAATCCTTGACTATGTATATTAGGTTTTTTAGTTCTAATAAAATTTTGCACAGAAGAAAAATATATATAGTTGTACTGTATGAGTTGACCTGACGTGAAGAGACTGTGCCTTCTCTCATTTAAATAATGTAAAGTAAATTAAAAACTTAATAATTTGATTGAACGAAATAATTTTCTGGATTTGAACTTGTTTTGAATTATGTTTTATGTCTGTTTAAGAATAAATTTGATTAGGATGAACTCGATTTTTGTTTTACTTGGAAGCTACCCTTAACTTGTTGGTTATTCACATTTGTTTGATAGATTAAGCTGTGTTTACCTTCAGATATTTTTTTGTTTATTGTTAATAATGTTTCTAGAAGGTATTATAATTGAAGAACAATACGTTATACTGTAGCATATTAGGTATGTTTAAGGAAATGATTAAAAAATTGATTGAGACTAGTATTTTTAGATGACGTGGCTATTTATGATTGAGAGAAAACCCTTAGACACTATGGATACTTTAAATAACAATAATAAATATTAAAAGATGTTTTAATATTTATGATAAAAAACTATTAATAAATATTTATTTTAATATTTTTTATTAAAAGTATAGGACGTCTAAACTTTAGAATAGAATGAAAACCAATTTTATTTAACTCTAATAATAATTTATCATTAATAAGGATGTTTTCATTATTTAACCGTTTTTTACACGTTACCCATTTTATCTTCTACAAACATAATCTATTTTATTAATTTTATTACTGGTATAAAGATTACCTACAATTATTAATAATGAATGAATATTTTTTTAACCCTTTTTATATATTCTCTTACCTATTTGACTTTTCTGATCACAATTTATTTTATTGATTTTATTATTTGTAAGAAAATTATTTATAGTAAATAGTAACTGTCCTTTAAGTGTTATGTAATTGTAGTATTATAAAAGTTAGTATAAAATATCTTTTATAGTTTTAATAAATTTTTTATTTTAATAATTATTATAATATTTTTTTAATTATAATTTAATATAAAAAAATAGATATACAAGTGTTTGTGTTTCCAATAATAATAATAATAATAATAATAATAATAATAATAATAATAATAATAATAATAATAATAATAATAATAATAATAATAATAATAATAATGATGATGTAAGAAGGAGCTCTGTGTGTATATTATCTGTATATATAGTATGCGATAAACAACAAAATCAATAGTTTATTATAGCTTATCAAAATGACCTTCACGTTACATTGAATAATGAGTTATTTTATTTAAAGATTTAACATTTAATTTTTTTTTTTAGTTTTTGAAAAAAAAATAAGTGAGTTATGATTTTAGTATCTAATTTTATTATTTAAATCTAAAAATTATTACTTCTTCATTTTTAGTATTATATATCACTAGTTATTGTCTATATGTATGAAGCGTTAAGTAGTAAGAGACTATTCCAAATAATGTTACTATTAGCACATTTGAAAAGATTTTAAATTTTGCAAAATAAAAATTATTTATTCATCTTAAAATAAATATCAAGAACTAAAAACAATCATTTAAAATTTTGTAATGGAAACAAAAAATTATACAGTAAACCAAAATTCACACCTTTAACAATCATTAAAACCAATTATTTCAAATTTTACTAGAATAAGTAATAAATATTTTTTTTTATAGAAATCAAAACCAAAACTCGTTAGTTTTATCATACTAAAAAGTATTTAAACCTATAATTAATTACTATTTATATAATTAAACAAAAAATTTATTTTTAATTTCTATACTTAAAAATATATCAATATAGTTTTGAGCTCTTGTGTTCCTATATATAAACTTATTGTGTTTTATTTTTTAAAGCAAAAAGTAAAAGAAATACATGCAAGGGAAAAAAAAATTAAGGATAGAAACTAAAATATGTTTTGTAATCATAAAATTGAAATGAGGCGATTAAAGCTTGAATAAGCGATAAAATGGAAAATGGTATGATTGGTTTGACATGTTAGTAGAAAGGGATAAGAAAATTGGTTAATAAATGGAGAGATTGTGAAAGGAACGAAGAAGGATTGGATGGTGGAGGAATGTGTTGTGCAAAGCCAAGACAGGCATAGGCTTGCACCAGCATGGGGCTATCAAGTGCCAACTAATCCTCGCCACACACTCTCCTCGTGCCTCCCTTGTGCCTTTCTTATCCTATGCCAACTCTTTCACCTTTCCCTTTCTCCCCAAACTAACATATAATATAACTATTTCCTCATTAAAAAAAAGTAGATTTTTTTTTACAAAATATAACTATTTCCATTTTACATAAATAAAAGGAGTGTAATATTTTTGGCATGAGTAAAAAAATATGATAAATTTAAATCTAAACATGATTCTATTTTCGCCTTATGATAATAAAAATAAAAATAAATATATTTTTTGTCCGTATACTATAATATAAATTTGGTTTTTATCTATGATTCAAATTTTAGATAATCCAGATATTTATAATATAAAAATAATTAAAATAGATTATTTTGTATGTAAAATAATTATTATTTTTTTAAATGTCATTAATTTTTCTTCAAAAATTTGTTATTGTTTTGATTGTAAATTGATGTGTTAACTATTTTAAATAAGTTGATGAAGTGAAATCTCAAATTGAACCAATTAAATCTACGAAATAATTTATTTGAATGATTTTTATACTGAATGATATAAAATTTGAATAAGAAAACTATAGTATAAATATGAAACACTAAAAACAAATAATATTCGAAGTCTTTAACTTATGCGAGTGATGATGCATGGTGTGGAACCACGTAACACACTTTAATTCATTCAATTTTGTTTTCTAATGCTACTTCTAGCCTCATGTTTTCAACCCCTGACGGATACTACACTTTCTCATTATTATTACACAAACCTCTCATTTATCCTCTTCCCACTTTCTGTCATTCATCAATCTTCAAAACCCTTTCAACCATCTCTTTATTTAAAAAGAAAAATTATAAAAGAACAAAATTACGAAAGACTTTTAAACTTTTTAAAAATTTAGGGTTCTAGCTAATAGATTTCAACAGCATAGTATTTGCTTCCTCGCCCAAATTAGTTAATGAATGCGACTTTCTTTGTATGTGGACAAATCATATGCAAACACTTATTTTTAAAGTGGAAAAAATAAATTCATTTATTCTTATCGATGCTTTTTCCTATATATAAGTAAGACACCACAATTTTATTAGTAGTTTCGAAATGGTGTTTTGCTTAAATTTAAAATATTGGACTACATAATAATAATTTTAAATTTGAATAAGAAAAATTGTATTTATTCTTATACACCTTAAAGTTCTATTTTTCTTTAAAGTTGTGATTAAAAGCAATATCATGAACAATAATATTTGGATAGTTATTCTAAGATTGTCTTGTTAAAACACCATTATTTGTGAGGATCATGAATCGTGAAAATTATTATTCCAATAAATAATTGAAATCGTGATATTTTTTTTATCGTAGTAAAAGTTTTTTTTAGTTAGAGAAAAATAGAATTTCACATTTTTCAAGTGAACATTTTATGAAAAACTTACTAAATCGCATTTTCAGAAACACAAGGTCTAAAAAGCCTCATATTCATTGCAGAAATAGTAAGTGCAATATATTTTTAAAGGAAAAAAAATAAAAGAGCTCATTCTAATATAGACAAAGAATTAAGTTTTTTAAGAAAAAAAAAGGGAATATTTAAATTTAAGAAATTAAAATAGAAAAACATAGATGACATCAAACCTAAAAGAAATAATAAAATATAGTAACAGGTAGGAAGTAAGAAGAAAATGCAAAGGGGAAGAAGCCATCCAAAATACTCTCGTCGTGACTCGTAACCCTCGTTTGACATCAGCATCTTACGTGGCACATTATAGCCACGTGGCAATGACCGAAGTATATAAACATCATGATATACCTCAGTCAGTCAGAATACACCAACCTCGCAGGTTTTTTAATCTTATCGCACTAACCAAACAACCCCTTCTTCTCCGCTGAGAAGTTAGAATAGAACGAAACAGCAACGACACAAAAAGAACGTTACTCTTAACTCCTGCAATCAAAATAACCCATCTCTCTCTCCTTCACGCGCACACTCCATTTCCAACTAACAAATCTCGCGAAACCGACGCGCCCTGCAGACCTAGGGAGAGAGAACCTTCCCGGAAAATTGAGCCGCGAGAAGATTTCCCGACGGAGGAGAAAAAATTAGAAGCGCATGGCGACGCCGCTGACGGGACTGCAGCACATGGACGGCGGCGGCGGAGTGGCGGTGCTTTCGAATCCGGTGAGCAAGGTGGATTCCTCCGCCAATGGCGGCGGCGGCTTCTGCCGGTCGCTGTCGGAATCGCCAATTCTGATATTCTCGTTCTTCCATAAGGCGATTCGGAACGAGCTCGACGCGCTGCACCGATTGGCGATGGCTTTCGCCACCGGAAACTGCTCCGACATCCAGCCCCTCTTCCAACGCTACCGGTTCCTCAGATCGATGTACAAACACCACTCCAATGCTGAAGATGAGGTGCAAGTTTCGGAACCGTTGTTATTCCTTACCTTTTGCTCTTAATTTTATTGTTCTTCGTTCCTTGTTCGATTGAATAATCGAGTTTGTCTCCGTGAATAGTGTTGAAAATGATGGTTGATGTTTGATAGCTTTAATTTAAGTTTCAGTGCAAACGTATAATTATATATAGTCTTTTTGTTATTCTCGTTACTTTTTTCCGCATTTTGATTTTAATAACATGAACTAGATGTATAATTGTATGTAGATTATGGAATCCGAATATGATTCCCAACGCCTTTGCTTTTTCTTTATCCTCTACAAAGATCGTAAATCAATTACAAAGTGTTAAACCATCCATGTCGCTATGGTTGTTGAGCTATGTATAGTGATTATGCAGTTAACTGCTGTGGGGGTTGAACTATGCGGCTGTCACTAAATAGCTGTAATTAGATTTAAGAGAATGTATTCTGATTCATGACGGAATTGAGCTTTTATATGACGGTTAATAATTGTCGTTAACCAGTAGTGATCAGCTAGCAGCACATAAATTAATTCCATTCTAGTGTGGTGGATGTGAAATGACTGGGCTAGGTGACTAAAAAGTTTGGTCACACCTGTTGCACGGATTAACTATATTTTTTAAAAATATTTGGACGAAGATGCTGTGACCTGTGTTTGATTTATCTTTTTCAGAACATCCTATAGACTTCTTGATAGAGTCCAATGGCTGTCTTTTTGTGATTTTAAGGCTGTATGCTACATGTTTCCCACGAGGAATCCTTTTCTCAAACCAATACCATTTTTCTATTAATATTGATTTATATTTTCTGCTTTTGTTAAAACATTCTGAGGAAAATCTGTTCTCGAATGTAGGTGATTTTCCCAGCTCTAGATATACGGGTAAAGAATGTAGCACAGACATATTCCCTTGAACACCAGGGTGAAAGTGAAATTTTTGAACATCTATTTGAGCTGTTAAACTCTTCCATCCATAATGTTGAAAGTTTCCCAAAGGAGTTAGCATCCTGCACAGGAGCTCTGCAGACATCAGTTAGTCAACACATGGCTAAGGAGGAGGAGCAGGTATAAGTTTGATGAATAATTCTTTCCTTGATTTCCACTTGAACTCTGATTAAGAGATAAAGGCAACGTTTAAGATATCAGAAAGCTGGACTTTTTTTTTCCTCCATACAAACTAAAAGGCCTATTATTTACTATTTGGTTATTTCAGGGTAGGTGCCGAATCCTACGAGCTGTAGCTATAAAAAATTATATTTTCCCTATTTTATGCATACTTTTGCTTACTTGATGGGTTAGATATTCTGGCTATTACTCTTAACCCAACCATGAGGTCTTAAGCTAGTTAATAATAATTAAAAAATGGTAATCATTCATTAGTATAAATTTTTGGCAACAATAGACTTATCAAATGCTGTCTCTAATGTTAGCAATAACAGATTTTGCTTCTATAACGTTCATTGCTGTGATTAGATTACACAGTTTACGACTTTAATAACTTCATATGTTCTGTCTAAAAAAAAAAAGTGCCTGTCATTTGACAGAATTCAGACTATATTTCATTACTTTGTTTTATTTGTTGACATGGAAATACCATTTAGGAGAAAAACATGCATGCAGATTTGTGAATGTTCATGATAAAATTTTAAAAAAATGGTGCATGTGTATGAGGTTATCAACTAGAAGAATCAAACAAGCATGCTTAGATATGTTCTTGTCTGACTGTCGATCTGAAGGAAGTTTACAAACCAATATCATAAATGGTTCACAGTCACACCCTTTATTTAAATGGCTGAAATTCTTGTTGCAGTAGTGATTTATATGCTATTTTTGCTCGTTGGATGATATCAGGTATTTCCACTGCTTCTTGAGAAGTTCTCCCTTGAGGAACAGGCCTCTTTAGTTTGGCAGTTTCTCTGTAGTATTCCTGTGAATATGATGACAAAATTTCTTCCGTGGCTCTCAACATCTATATCAGCTGATGAATCTCAGGATTTGCGGAAGTGCTTAAGCAAGATAGTTCCAGAGGAAAAGCTTCTTCAAAAGGTGTAGTTTTGTGTACTGTTTCACATCTTGTTGTTTTCTTCTCAATGCTACATTATGCATTGAACAAGATTTTTGTACATTTGATTTTCATGGTAATGTATCTGATTAAATTCTTGCTTATTGAAGGTTATTTTCACCTGGATGGAAGGGAGAAGTCGAGCTAACACAGTTGAAAATTGTGTAGATCATTCTCAGGTGCGATGTAGTCGTAATCCTTTAACCCATCAGAATGGGAAAATAAAATGTGCATGTGAGTCCACAGCAACTGGGAAAAGGAAATATTCCACGTGTATCATAGATGTTTCTGATACCATGACAACACATCCTATAGATGAAATATTGTTCTGGCATAATGCGATAAAGAAAGAGTTAAATGAGATAGCAGCACAGACCAGAAAGATACAACTCTCTGGAGATTTTACTAACCTGTCAGCTTTCAATGAAAGGTTGCAATTCATTGCTGAAGTTTGCATATTTCACAGGTATCATTTTAAATGATATCCTCTATACTTCATTCTTTATGTAGACTTAGAATGTACAAGGAATGTTAATTGTTTATTTATATGGATGCAGTATTGCTGAGGACAAGGTTATTTTTCCAGCAGTAGATGGAAAATTTTCTTTTAGTAAAGAGCATGCTGAAGAAGAAAGCCAATTTAATGACTTCCGTTCTTTAATTGAAAGTATTCAAAGTGAAGGAGCAACATCTAGTTCAGAAACTGAATTTTATTCAACATTGTGTTCACATGCTGATCATATATTGGAAACAATACAGAGGCATTTCCATAATGAAGAAGTTCAGGTAATTCTTCGTTTGTCATGAAATAATTTTTCTCAAGAGCTCCTCAAGCAAGATGTGAATGTGTTAGCAGATGCATTGTTAAATGTTAATATTACAATAGGATGATTAGTAAGTTGGTTGGGGGGGATTTTTGTCCTATTTGCAGAAGTTACATCATAGCTCATCAAAGGTTTATGAGCGTTTGTTGTATTTTACCTAATTATTATTGTCATTGTTGTTAGTTTGATGGAAACGTATGACACAGGAAGGGGAGTTCTATACTTCTTAATCCAAAGTTGGGCATATATAGGAAGCATTTCCCAAAATAACAGCCTTTTCAAGCTACTTTTTAATGTATTTTTTCAATGTGCCTAATTCCTCATTTCTGTAGGTTCTTCCTCTTGCACGGAAGCACTTTAGCTTCAAAAGGCAACGTGAACTTCTCTATCAAAGCTTATGCATGATGCCATTGAAGTTGATTGAGCGTGTCCTGCCATGGTTGACTAGTTCATTAACTGAAGATGAAGCACAGATGTTTTTGAAAAACATGCAATTGGCAGGTATTTTGCTTCTTGCTAAAAGAAATTATATTTTAAAGATATTTAGTTGTCTTCTATATTTGACTATTTTTCAATTTTTTCCAGCTCCATCAATAGATACTGCTCTAGTCACACTTTTCTGTGGTTGGGCTTGCACGGCTCGTAAAGATGGTCTGTGTTTGTCTTCTAGTGTGTCAGGCTGCTGTCCTGCCCAGCGAATTACTGATATTGAAGAAAATATTGTTCAATCTTCCTGTCCTGCTTCTGCATTGTCTGATAGAGATTGCTCAATATTAGCTGATGCAGATGGGACCCAACAAAGATCAGTCAAGCGAAACATACTGGAGGTGCACAATGAAGATGTCTCTGAAATTTCAGAAAGTGAAAGTACTCAGAAACAATGTTGTAGTTCTCGGTCTTGTTGTGTGCCAGCTTTAGGAGTCAGCAGGAACAATTTGGGGCTGGGTTCACTCACTACAACCAAGTCCTTACGCTCTTTGTCCTTCACTGCTTCTGCCCCGTCCATTAATTCTAGTCTTTTCATATGGGAAACTGACAACAGCTCAAGTGATGTTGGCTCTACAGAAAGACCAATAGATACCATATTTAAATTCCATAAAGCCATACGCAAAGACTTGGAGTATTTAGACATTGAATCTGGAAAGCTTTCTGATGGTGATGAAACAATTATTCGGCAATTTAGTGGAAGATTCCGGCTTTTGTGGGGTTTATATAGAGCTCATAGTAATGCTGAAGATGATATAGTATTTCCTGCACTCGAATCCAAAGAGGCACTTCATAACGTCAGCCACTCTTATACCCTGGATCATAAGCAGGAGGAAAAATTATTTGAAGATATTTCCTGTGTTCTTTCTGAACTTTCTGTCCTTCATGAAGTCTTGGTGAGAACCCCTATGTCAGAAGATTTAAGTGAAAATAGTTTTGCAATTCCTGATGCCAATGATAGGGATAATATTAAAAAGTACAACGAGCTTGCAACTAAGCTTCAAGGGATGTGCAAATCTATTAGAGTAACCCTGGATCAACATATTTTTAGAGAAGAGCTTGAGCTCTGGCCACTGTTTGGAAAGCATTTCACTGTGGAAGAACAAGATAAGATAGTTGGCCGGATAATTGGAACTACAGGTGCTGAAGTTCTCCAATCAATGTTACCATGGGTAACTTCTGCGCTTACACAGGATGAACAGAGCAAAATGATGGACACATGGAAACAGGCAACCAAAAATACCATGTTCAATGAATGGCTAAATGAATGCTTGAAAGAAAGTCCTGTATCTACAACACAGGCAGAAGCTTCTGAGCGTAGCACTTCTCAAAGAGGTTTTTATTCTGAGTTTCTTTTATAATATCATGGAAATTGCAGAAGGAATATGTAAAGTATAACATGTTATAGTTTTGTTCTAGGTGGTGATTATCAGGAAAGCTTGAACCTGAATGATCAGATGTTCAAGCCAGGTTGGAAAGACATTTTCCGGATGAATCAGAATGAACTTGAGTCAGAAATCCGGAAGGTCTATCGTGACTCAACTCTTGATCCAAGGAGAAAGGCGTATCTTGTGCAGAATCTAATGACAAGGTTTGGTCCAATTATTCTAATTCCCTTGTTTCATATAATTACAACATAATAAATTGCATGTTCATTTCATAGCAGTTTACATATTGTCTTCAAGCTTCTGTTGATTAGCTATTTATTTACTGTAGTCGCTGGATAGCTGCCCA
This sequence comes from Phaseolus lunatus, assembly GCA_013389735.1. Taxonomy (NCBI): domain Eukaryota; kingdom Viridiplantae; phylum Streptophyta; class Magnoliopsida; order Fabales; family Fabaceae; genus Phaseolus; species Phaseolus lunatus. Next base: position 47,503,541 of record CM023860.1, read on the forward strand.
ACAGAAGTTACCCAAGGCTCCATCTGGGGAATCATCCAGTAAACAAATAGAAGGATGCTCACCATCTTTTCGGGATCCAGAGAAACAAATATTTGGTTGTGAGCACTATAAGCGAAATTGCAAGCTTCGAGCTGCTTGTTGTGGCAAGTTATTTACTTGCAGATTTTGTCACGACAATGCAAGCGACCACTCAATGGATAGGTATATTTTTCACAGGACTTCTTAATATTTAGTAATGGAATGCATTTCTTAATATCTGTTTGATGATTACAGAAAAGCAACAATGGAAATGATGTGTATGCAGTGCCTTACTATACAGCCTGTTGGGTCTGTATGCATATCTCCTTCATGTGATGGACTTACAATGGCAAAATACTATTGCAACATTTGCAAATTCTTTGATGATGAAAGGTACTTTTTGGTTCTTTAGAAATCAATAGATTTAGTAGAAAACTGTTGTTCTCTTTTGTTTTTGGGTTACAGAAAGAGGCCTTAGTTATAGGCCTAAGAAAGGGGGTCCGGGCCAGGACAGAATCCATGATATCAAAAGCACACCACTGTAATTATCATTCTAGCTGTCATGTGAACTATGAGCTCCTTGCCTGGTTTTTCCTTCTTACTGTCTTTATATACTTGCCAATTAATGGGCTAATGGTTGGAACTTACTTTCTGAAGTTGGCAGAATCTTGGTTAATCGTTAACCCTTCTCTTGGTTGAAATTATATTATTTCCCAACATACTTTTTTTCTTATTTATGTTCCCCGCTAACAATAACTATCATATAACATTTGCCTATCTAAAAAAAATTATGCTCCAGAACATCAGTGTCTTAACTTGCGTCCATAACTGTCACAACAAGACCCATGGATACCTTCAGTTTTTGATTGATTTACACTAGTCATAAATCCTTTGGAAAGAAATATGCCAAGGGAGACCTGAATGGCAATATCCCAATGATGTGCCCTTATTTGTCTCAGTGATTGCATGGATGTCTTTGAGATCTATGACATGGGCCAAGGTACCTTGAGTCTCACAGTTAATTGCATCAGGACATAGAATAACAACTTTGTACTTATGGGCAATCTGTAGTTCCAATCCACCATTCTATCATAGCTACACTTAAAAAGTTATGCATGTTACAAAGAAGATATACAAAACAGTGAGGACTTATTAAATAAATGGTTGGAGTAATGCAAGGCCAGATCCATGCACTTAGAGTAGCAATATCATCTCTTTTGGAAAGAGATGGAGAATGTTCTAAAAGCTTTGAAAAATATGTATTCTTTAACATATGTATTGAGAGATTTGGAAGTTGTTACATTCGTTTTCTTTTCTGTTGATAGTTCTCTATTTTCTTGGTAGGTTTAATGTTATATGATTGATTATCTTAGCAAGAAACACTGGGAAACAGATGTCCTGTACGATCTAATTAATTAATAACCTGTCAACTTTGGTAGTTTATTAATTTTAACTTTTGTTGTACCTTTTTGGTTGTAAACGTTGCATCATTCTTTTTCAGGAATGTTTATCACTGCCCATTTTGCAATATATGCCGTGTTGGACAAGGGCTTGGAATTGATTATTTTCATTGTATGAAATGCAATTGTTGCCTGGGGATAAAATCAGCCTCTCATAAGTGCCTGGAGAAAGGTTTAGAAATGAACTGTCCAATTTGCTGTGATGACTTGTTCACATCAAGCGCAACAGTGAGAGCTTTACCATGTGGGCATTACATGCATTCATCTTGCTTTCAGGTATGTCGTGTTCATTCTAGGGTTAAGTAATGGCAGGCTTGAAAGGAAAAACAAAACTGAGAAAATCTGCATTTGAATCATTTCTCTTGTCTCTTCTTCGAATGAAGTAGTCTGAAAGAAGGTTTTGGATTCATACTTATACTTTGTTGTAAAATGTTAGGCATACACTTGTAGTCACTACACGTGTCCAATCTGCAGCAAATCATTGGGAGATATGGCGGTAAGAATGTTCTTTTTTTATATTTTCTATGAAGTCGAATACTGCAAAGTTGTTTTGTTGATATACATGTAGTTCTATGCATTTATTACATTTATTGATCCTGAACAATTTCATTTTATGAATGTGTTGGCACACTATTAGGAATTTGAGATAATTGAAGAGTGTAAATGTAAATACTATCCCATTGGCACTTGATTAAAAGATTTATTGAAAAGAAATTATAACCACAATGCACATGTTAAATCTCAATACCTTGTAGTCTTTGCGGTATGATTAACTAAAGAGGTAACTATAGAAAGTTAATTTTTGTCTTATCTCACTGTTTAAGTTATGATCGAGCGAGGGCTTTGGGAACCATTTGTTGTGGGTTCACTTCTATACTCGATTGGGTATTGAGATATAAATATAAAGTCAAAAGCCATTGAACTTTGAAGTGGAAAGTGAAGTGCTTAAAATTCCATCGCATGCAATACTAAGCTGTGTCTTACCTACCCAGGTTTACTTCGGTATGCTTGATGCTTTATTGGCCGCTGAGGAGCTTCCTGAAGAGTACCGGGACCGCTATCAGGTATTACTTCTGTCTCTCCTTAAATATTTATTTGGTCCATGCTATATTACTGGCCCCTTAAATTCCCTCTCAAAAGCTATTGTGGTGATTTGTCAACTTGTTTTTTTTACTCATTTTCACAATTCCGGTGCAGGATATACTCTGCCATGACTGTGACCGAAAGGCCACTTCACGCTTCCACTGGCTATATCACAAATGTGGATCTTGTGGCTCATACAATACCCGGGTAATCAAGACTGAGGCAACAAATTCTAGCTGCCTTTAGCGTGCTTATCTTTTACCATGGAAGTTCAGAGTGTGTAAATATCTGTATAGCCCATCCAATTTTCCCCCAACCAGAAAACTGGTTACATTCCCTTTTATACCAATGCAAGTCACTTGCACGGAGGCCTCTCATGAGTTAACTTATCTTATCGTAAGCCGGAGATAGAAGTACCAAATCAATTCCATAGTTGTCATGTATAGATAAGCTTTCTGCCAAACTTTTTGCTGTGGATTCTTTACCTTTTCCACTCTTCTGCTTCTTCTATTTCTAGGTAAAGTTCATTTAAGTGCGCACTAGCGTTTCTTACACACCCTGAGTGAAGCTAGACTAATTGAGTCATGTCAGATTCTGTTAGATTTTTTTATTTTTTTTAATGTGACGATATATACCATATGATTTTATGGGGCGGGCTTAATAAACAACAGCATACCATTTTGAGCACAACTGTGGTGACTCTATCAATTTAGATAGTGATAGGCGAACCAGAGGACGAATTGAAAATCTCAGTATAGTCATCGCGTGTAAGATGTTATATTATTAATACTTTCGCACACTTGTAACGGCCATTATTTTGAATAGCAGTTTGCATATCCTTTTCAAAAGCACACAATCTTCTTTCGTGTCAACTACCAAACGAAACCTTAGCATCTACTCTGCATCATTGTTCAAAAATGGAACCAAGTCTTTTCTCTTTCAATTTATCTTCTGTTTCTTTTCTCTATCTAAATCACCATGGAAAATAAAAGTATCGTTCTCTTAATTAAAAACATGCATTTTTTTTAATAAAAAAAACATAGACAGCCAATTTCTAAAAAAATACTAATTCTTTAAAATAAAGGTAGCCTAGGCTAGCGTTTTCAGTTAATTTATAGTTTTCTTTAGTTTGAAAAACTCGTTGTTTAATCATATCATCAGTATTTAATGAAAAAAAACTTTTTAGTAGCTTGTATAATTTTTTGAACCATTAATATTTTAATTCATAACTTTTCATATTTTATTTTAATTTCACCTTTAAAATATTTACTACTTTACCTTTTTACACTAGGTAGCAATATATTATCATATTAATCAACATAAAGAAAGTGTCGATGTCTTAAGTGAATGTTATTTTTATTTTATTATAAGCTGAAATAGAAATATTTTGATAAAAAAATATAATTAAAATCATTAATCTTTAAATGAAAAACATGCACGAGCCCAAAATTTTAAAAACTGACATTATCCCGAAATATGTAAAATAAATTAAAACTAATATTAAAAAAATATTATATAAGCATATTTATCACATTATTTTATATTTATAATTCACTTGAATAGATTACCTTTCTAGATATTTATTATTTAATAAGTTAATTTAATCACTTTTGCTAACTTTTTATTTACTCTTTGCTAAAGATACCTGTTACATTTTTCAAACACCGCTAAAAATAGTTGTAAAGAAATCAAAATGATAACAAATATTCTTGAGATACAGATTGTAATATTAAGAGTAGAAACATGAATGGATAATATATGTATTTCCATTTTATTTTTTTATTCCATCATTCATTTACAATTCTAATATATATAGTTAATTCAATCATCATAAAAGACAGAAAGGTAACTTCTCATCAGTTGAGTATTAAAACCTTTACACTAATAGTTTATGTTGATTAAACTAATAAAATATTTATAAAAAACACAAGTTCAATATCATTGATATACACATTCATAAATTATAACGAAATCCATCTATTTATTAATCCACGTCCTTAAAAAAAATTGGAGATGAATGGCAAGTTGGGTTAAATAGAATCGGGAAATAAAATATTTAGTTTAGGCAACGTTAATCTTAATGTTAATCTTAATCTGGTCTGAGCCTCTCTCTCTCTCGTGTCTCTGTTGTGTCTGTCTCTGTCATTCGTTCACCCTTTCATATTCGTAATCATAATAATGCTTACATAACACAACAAACAAATCAACTCATTCTCCATCTTCAATTCTCAATTCTCAAATCATTCAAACCTTCATTCTCTCTGCAAATTCAATTCAAATTCAACCCCATCATTCATTCTTTCCTCAAGTTAAAAAAAACAGCTTAAAACACACCACAGAAAAAAAAGAACCCATAAAACTTCACAGACACACAGGTACACACCAAGAAGAAAAACTCAACGAGGAATCGAAAAGTTCAGTTTTTTCTTTAGTGTGATCATCGTTTCATCGATGGCCACGGGACCCGAAAGATCGAAGCCACTGCACAACTTCTCGTTGCCCTGTTTGAAATGGGGCACCCAACGGTTACTTCGCTGCGTCAACGCTGACCTCGATCGCCGATCCTCGAGATTCGAAGCGCCTCAGAACGACGTCGTTCGAGTCACCAACAAGCGCAAAATGAACGACGGCGACGCCGTTTTCTTGGGGGGACTCAGAGAAGAAGCTAGTGGCGTGGCCAACAATGCCATGATGCCTTGGAATTTGAGGACGAGAAGAGCTGCGTGCAAGGCACCGCAGAACGAAGAGGAGCGAAGGTTTTTCGACGTGGGGTGTTCTTTGCCGCCGGTGAAGGAGAAGAAGAAGATGGTGGTGACGGGGAATGAGAGAGTTAAGTTTTCTGTTTCCCTCTCTAAAGAGGAGGTGGAGCAGGATTTCTGGGCCTTGGTTGGAAGTAGACCCCCCAGAAGGCCCAGGAAGAGGCCCAGGATTGTGCAGAGGCAATTGAATGTGAGTTGATTCAAGTAACTAACTAGCAACAATTTGGAGGTTGGATTGTGTGATCCATGAAATGATATCTTGTTTTAAGGTTCTCATGGTTTGTTGGTTTTTCTTAGCTTGATTGTCATATCATGCATTTCCATTTCAAGAAGTTTTATGCTGTTGTTAAACAAACCAATTAGAAATCGTTCAGGACTTTTAAGGTAATTTCTAAAGAGAACAAATTTACCATACTTGGTGATCTGTTTAAATGGATAATAGTATAAAAAACCTGACTTTTAAGGTATTTAGCTATTTATTATGGAAGTCAGTGAAAGAAGTTGAAAAGAAGGATTTTGGGTATGGAATGCCTTATGTACAATGCTGATACAGATAAAAAACTGCCAGAATAGAGTGAGAATGAATGTTAGATGCAAACCCGAAGGTGTGGGACGCCTTATACATGGTGAATGTGCAGGAAAAACTGTTAAAAACAGTTGGCAGTTACTGCAAATCACGGGCCCACGCGGCAAGATAAGTTAGCATGCACAAAGGATGTGTGACTATGTCCAAGGCAGAATGGGTCCTTGGCAGGACACATGTTGGTCAGAAAAGCGGGCCAAGGAGGATGGCCTTGCTTTGATGTCATGAATCTGTAACCTGTATGGTGGCGGGGCGGTGGAATCTGACTGGTTGAGGGCTGGTCGGAAACACTTACCACCACATTCATGTCAACCTGTGATTAAATGATAATGGAAAAAGCCTGAGTTTTAAGGAAGTCACAAGTTATAATAGTCATCGAGCTTGCCATAATGTTTGTGATTAGATGATAGTGTATATTAGTTTATTTTTTTAATTTTGTTTTAGTGTTGTGAATTTGTGTTACTTACGTTGTTTTTCTGGTTCAATTTATTGCAGACACTTTTTCCTGGCTTATGGCTGGCTGAGGTCAGTGCAGAGTCATACAAAGTGACTGATGTTCCTGAATGAGGTAAATTTTGGTGATAGTTTTTCTTTTTACTATCAGTGTAACTGCAGACGTGAATTTCAATTTGGTCTTCAACTGGAATTCATGAGTAAATGGCTGTGTTGTGCAGGGGCTGAAATGAATGGCCAAACATGGTTCTGTTCTGATTCTGAATGGATGACCCAAATATTTTTGCTCCCTGACTTCCCATGTGTTGTGACATAAATAATGGTAAATTCCAAATCATCTGTGTAAATGAAAGGTTTAACTCAATAATAATCATGAAATTTTGGAATTTTGCCATCAGTTGTACTTGTCTGAATGTTGTAGCTGGCAGATTGTATGAATCAACTTCTTTTCACTTCTTTGAAGATAATCTATTCCCCACTAAATTGTAAGAATTTTGTTATCCTGTATAAAACAGTTTTTAACTTGTCAATTTGTTATATAATCCAGAATTACTCATTAAAATAGTGAAAAGTCCTTTTGGTTTATTGTAGTAAATCTTCCCATTTTGCTCAAATGTTGGAGACATCAAGTTTTTGTTCATTCATCACAGAGCAAGTTCGATATTCTCTTAGCAGAATTTCGAATGGTGTAGGTGGTAAAATTTATCGAGCCTAATCTTTCTGTAGGCACTACGTGAATCTGCTTCATGAAGCTTAGATCTCCAATATTAGATGTAATGATAGAGAAAATTTGGAATGCAGAGTTTTCCGTACATGCAACAGTTGCTGCAAAGACACTGAATATCATGCGTGCTAAATTTAGAGTGAGCTAAAACATGTTTTATCACTAATTATTTATGTTGGAAATCTTCTATGATAAAATAAATCAACTGATGAACTTGCTTCATAAAAACTTCCAATTCAATTATTAAATCACTAAAATTAAAATTTAATTTTTTTTAGAAATGAGTTTGATAGAGTTTAGGAGGAATGGAAATTACAATTTTAAATTAAGATGAACCTTAAAAAGTTTAGAAGGATAGAGAAAACCAATTTCAAATTTGAAGCAATCCTAGAATCGTCTTGTAATCAATGTTTTTCTATCTTTGATTCTTAAAGTGAATTTCCTAATATCTATGAGCAATCCTTATTGATTTTCGAACTTAATGTCAACATCTACCCAATTGAATTAGTATAAGAATTGAAAGTTGGCAGAGGACATTGATGTTAAAACTGAAAAAGAGTAATTTCACAATTCATTAATCTTTTCCAACCTTAAAAAGAGTTAAAACTGAATTTTCATTCTGGCTTTGAAGGACATTGATGTTTTTCTTCATCTGGAAAATGTATTTTTAGAAGAGTAATATATATTATCTAGAATAAAAATGCAACCAAATAAAATAAATCAATTAGTTGATGGAGTGATTAACACTTATAAAAAACGATCTATGTAATAGGAAATAACAATTTAGAAAATACAACATCAAATCTTTATTTTATCTTAACAATATCCTAAAATTTCAAATATAACAAAATTTCCACAAATTAACTAACTCAAATTAAAATATTCCCAACATATATTTAATATCCATTATCCTAATAATTCACTTTGTTTATTACTACCTAATATAATCATGAATGCCTCAATCCGTTGACTTCAATTTCCTTTACAAATTGTACCCACCAAAAAAACTAAAAATTCATTACAAAGGTCCAAAAATTAATCGATGTTGGTAATTATTTTGGGAATCCAAACCCCACACATAATGGAAAAAGAAAAGTAAATGAATAGAAGTTTTTTGACTTGTAAAAGTAAATATATATGATTTCTAAAGCAGTGTGTAAACCACCCGGAATTATGAGAGTGCATTTGTGAAACTTAATCATTAGTTATTTTACTTTAAGCTTTGTAGTGTGAAACAAAATTCATTGGAAGTTCAACTACTAGATAACTGATGAAACCTCCCCAAGTGGAATCAAAGCACTTTCTTATTGTCCAATACATAAAACATGAAGGGTTCAGTATATTTGCATGTGAAATACATAAACTCTAAGACAAAATGTGACTTAGTTAGATAAACAAAAGGAGTAGGATGGTCCATGATTAGGTGGGTTGAGGGAAAAAGCCAATTCAAAGACCAAATTTTCCACAAGGTTTCATCAATGACTTGATTGTTTTCCCATGAATCTGTCGCCTTAGTTGTCATACATTTGCAATTAGAGACAAAATGTTAGTTAAATGGATGAGGAAATATTACTCAAATAAAAACCAGTGTTTGTCTGAATGAACACCCAAAGGCAAAAGGTTCCATATTTAGGAAATGGGAGGAATCACAGAAGAAAACAAAATGGGACAAAACACTAAAGATGGATTCCCATTGTTATGTCTCCAAGCTGGAGACCCTTTTATCTGCATGGCCATGGCATTCAGAAGACCCATGATCTGTTACAATATTATTTAAATTTATAATACTAATAATTAAGCATTATCTTCATATATCTTCATCAACTTCATTGATTACATTTAGTAATTAGCCTTTTATTAATTCTCAATTTCTTAGTCTGATCATAGCAAACAATGATTATGATAATAAAATAAACCAGGATGATTTCATGACAAGATGATGATGCTGATAGCACATGAACAAATCACTTCTTGCTCTTCTTAACCTTACCAACGCGTAAAAATGAACCCAAACTGAAGAGATTTCCACTTCCCTTTGAAACACAAGGAGTTGGTACATTCAAGACAGGATTAATCCTAAGGCCATTGGGATAATACCCTCCATAACCCTTACCTGAAGGAGATTTTTGCATAGGATACATATTTAAGGCAGAATATGAATATGATGATGATGATTTAGCTGCTGAGGGATGCTTGTTTGAACTCACTCTCTTTGGATTCGGCACTGAACCCGTTGAGTTGCTTCTTGACAAAAGAGGTATAGAGCATACCAAGTTCTTCTTTGTATCACGATTCAGACTCTTACTTCTATTGAATCCCCAAAAAGACTTGGAAAGAGGCTTCTTCTCATGATCAGGAGCCACATCTATGAGTTCTCTAATGGTTTCTTTCTTCACTTTGTCAACACCTGAGGCACATGGGCGAGGAGGGAGTTTTGTGTGAGGATGTTCCACATGATGAGTGAGTTTTCTAGCTGTGGTCTTGCCTTGCATCTGAATTGGAAGGATCACCCCATTAGAGAAAAGTTCATCGGCTGAAGATGATTCAAACTCGAGGCTGGTGGTGCTAGTGCTGAACTCAAAATCAGAATTTGAGTCATGCAACAACGTGTTTCTACAAGAAATATCTTGTTTCATTGGCAAAACTTGTAGTTCAGAGAGATCATGGGAGAAAGAGAGACGGGGTGGACTTGTTTCTGAACACATCACAACAGATTCCTCACACACAAACAAAAAGATGTAAACAAAATTGGGAGCAAGAGTAATAAATATGTACAGAAAAACAATATGGCTTTAAGGACTGAAAATATGAGGTTGCTTTTGATTCAGAAGTTCAGAAAACAAAGGAACAGAAAGAACCCTTTTCATAGTCTTTCTGATAAAGAGGGATACAAAAAGAAAGGGCTTATCATCAACATTTATTCAAGTTTCATGGAGTGGAAAGATTCTGTGTAAGTTGGAAGATCAGAGAAGATTTTGTCTATTACTGTTGGGAGACTAGAAGCAAAGGAGCAAGACAAATCTGTGACGAATTGGAATTGTAAAAGATGTTTCACTCTAGAAAATCAGTAAAGAAGAGGCTTGATTAGAGGAAAGTGACTCCAATCACAATGTAATTCTGCTGAATTGAAGGAATAATGTTTGGAGTCATTGTCTATAAAACAGCCAACCTACAAGACTTGTTCTGTAAGATATAGACTTTGGGGGTTTTCATCCTAACCACTGATTAAGCCTTTTCTTCTTTTCCCTTATCATATCATATTATATATAAGATAAAGGGACCTTGTCTTCTCTAATTTAAACAACCATGGTATCAGAAACAAAGGGTACTTCCTAATACACATTCAAATCAATGTTATATTCATCTTTCCATCATATTTTTGTTTCTTATATATAAGGATGATTTCTTAAGTACATGATCATTAAAAAAGTACACTTTTGTTCCTCACCAGGCTGTATAGCAAAGTTAAAAATGAATTAAATGATCAAATGATTTGGGCAGATTGGAGTGCAACCTTTTTGGTTAGATTATACTGTTATAATTTTTCTTGTAATTCTTGAATCACTTAGAAACTTCTAAAACAAGTGTTTTGAGTAGGAGGTTTAGCAAAACCAACCAACATTCACACTGTTCCATGTTTTGGAATGGGTAATTAGGTAGTTGATTTTTTTATAAAGAATTTAAAATATTTTATTATAAAATATGTTGTTTTCAAAAAAATTAAATTGAATTTTTTTTTCGAGCAATTAAGTTATTTAAAATTATATCATTTTAAATGTTAAAGTAAAAATTTCAATTTTTTAATATTTTTCTTTTATAAATTGATGTTTCTTCTCTTTTATTAAACTTCGGTTTGTCAACTCAGTATCAATCGTGATGTCTTCAATTTGACTGATATTGAAGTGTCATCAACTCAAAATTTATAGAGTTCTATTTGCTAATATCAATAATATTTTTCTAGTCATGTCAAACATGATTTATTATTTATAATTTATGTCTATATAAATTGTTTTATTTCAATATTAATTAGGATTTTATTGATCAATATTAACATAACTATTTTTTGTTGATGTCAATTTGGATTTTTTTATCAAGTCTAATGAGATTATTTTTAAGTTAATATAAATTAAAAAAAATTGTGATGTTTATAGGAGTTATTTTGTAATTGGTATTATTTATGGGTTGATATTTGTCAAAATTTTCTTAACCAATGTCTGTGAGGCTATTTTTTGGGTAAATGTCAACTAATTTTTTTTATTAAAGTGTTTAATGATTATTTTTAGTTCATGTTTCTACGAATTATTTTTTAATTCACTGGTATTATTTAGTAATACTTTTTTATATTTGATGGTTTTCATTTGGTGCTAATTAAAATCATCTACTCAAATAAAAAAAAGTAAATTATTTTATCTAAACAATATATTTAAAAAAATTAAGCAAATTAAAATGAAAGCAATTAATGTATTTAAGTTATATCTAACCACATTATTATTATAAAAACAACATTTTCTTCTACTTAGTATCCATAAATTCACTTAGTTTTAGTTTACAAAAGTTGCACATCGTGATAATATGTTTTTAAATGTGGTACATAATAAATTAAATTTTTTGACTTAAATATCTATCATTATCTACTTGAACTCTATTATTTATGTTTTTCAAGTTAAAACACGTGTGATATGATATATATATATATATATATATATATATATATATATATACATATATATATATATACATATACATATATATATATATATATACATATACATATATATATATATATATATATATAAAGTAGAGAAAAAGTACAAATAATTTTTTTCAATAACTTAAGTTAAAATTTTATAATTTATTAAATACCCTATTAAAAAAATATTAGGTACTCACAATAAATATAGTCATAATTGGAAACTTATTATTTTGTGTCTATTTTTATTTTACATACATAATTTATTATATTTATCACTTATTTTATAAGCTATATATTCTTTCTTGTAAGTCATTTATGCTTCTAGATTATTTTCATCTCATAATGTAATCTATTCTTTTATTTCACATCGCATTTATAACATCTATGATATACATATATATATATATATATATATATATATATTGGTTAAAAGAAATGTGTTAACTTTTTACGATATTTAATTATTTTGTGTATTTTTATTTTTTTACTAAAAATTGGTATTAAGAGGATATACAGTCCTTGAAAAATGACCCTAGGTTCATATTTTTCTATCAAAACACATAATTTTATAACGTAAGAAACTATTAAAAAATTATTAAATAAAAACCATAATTTTAAAGATTATAGAATATTAGTTTCTATATTAATTATATTATATATTATTTTAAAAATTAAAAAATTATTAATATTTAAATTAAATTCTATTATTATAAATAATTTTTAAATTAATATTTAATTAATATTTTAGTTATCAATTTAAATTTTAAAATTAGTAGTTAAAATCTTAATAATTAATTAAATATTAATTTAAAAATTATTTTTAGCAATAAAAATTAATTTAGATACTAATATTTTTTTAATATCTTGTAGAAAATTAATCAAAATAAAAAAATATATAGAAAAAAAATTACGATTAATGATGTAATTAAAAAGAAAAGGATGATAACAAGGAAAAATAGTTGTATTAAGTAGGTAAGAAAATGAGGTAGTCAATTGTATCCTCTCTTGCATCTTATCATCAATTTTAAGGCAACAATTATTATGCTTAACTTTAAAATTAAAGAAAAATCTGCCGGATTTGTTGAAACATGATGAAGTTAGAGTTCCAAGGAAATAAAGAAATACAATTAATGAATTAATTAATAAAGTTTCCATAGTTCAAAACCTTTGAAATGTGTGTGTTCTTGTATAACTAGGAAAGAGGTGCAATGAAAGAACTTCCCATCTGCCAACAAAATCTGTAATATTACTCTTCTCTTCATTAGCTACCATTCTCACTGTCTTCACAAATTTCACATGATCATCAACTTCACAAAGATCAACACCATAGTACCTTATTAATGCATCTACAATCTTCCCATCTTCTCAAAATGTCACATTCAAGTGTAGTTTCACAATTGACTCCACAATAAATAATCAACATTAAAGACAAAGTTTATGCGATATGTTATCTATCCACTTTTACTTCCTCAATTGGTTTCATAAATGAATGACACTAACTCTTTTTTTTTTATTGTTTTTAGCATAAAGATTGAAAGGCCGGCACTTTACACTAATCTCATGCTTGCCAAATATCATACCTTACTTCTATCAATGGCAAAATGTAATGTCACATAAAAATGGCTACGACTTTTCATTCACCAGGTAAAATGATTATGCAAAATGGTATCTATAAATAAAAGAATTAATTATTTTGGAAGTTTCTTTATAAAATTTTTGATTAAATATGACTTTTCATATGTAAAATTAATTTTCATCTTTAGTCTAAATCGTAGATTTTTTAAGTAATTGTAGTAAATAAATAATTATAAATTGTTAATTCTTTTATATAATGAATTGATTTTTTATATGAAATAAATATTAAAATATTTCATGTTGATTTATCGATAACATGAATATTATATATTATAATATTATTTATGTTAAAATTTGTTTGTTAACTAAAATAAATATATAATTTTTTTATTGTAAATATTTAACAAGTTAAATTCGGGTGATAAGAATACAAAAGCATATTTAACCTAAATTTTTTATATTTAACCCTAAATATTTTATAGCCACTGCATTTTGTATAAGTTATTGAATGGTATTATACTTTGTGTGAGTTTAACTTTTTTTTTGATAAATTTGTAAAGTGAAAAAAAAAATATATAGGTTTTTAAGGCCTTGATGGGCAAATAGTGTAGATGGCATGGGTTGTGGGGGTGAGATATGAGGATGGACCCAAGTCTCTCCACCACATAATAACTATTTTCTTGATTTAACCAAGACAAATATCCCATTTTTGTGAACTTGGCATGTGAGCAATCTCCCAAATTGGAAAAATGAATGAGCTCATAACCTTGATGACAAAATAGTCCTTCAACCCTTATTTGGGATGCTGAATACTAGCCACAACATGGGACCCTACCCCAACCACTATTTGAAGGACCCCCAAAAGCATCTCTGGATCAAGAAGTGGCATCACCAGAAACAGTTGTTTGGTGCAACAAAAGATGTAACCAAAAGTATAATATGAACTAAAAATGCTATGCACTTTAGAGACTTGGCTCATATTCTCATCATGGTTCATAAAATCATATAGAGACTTGGCTCATATTGCTGTATTCAACCCAAAATCACAGACAGAAGAAAGTGTATTTTGGCTATGGCAAATAGATAATAATTCGTTTATGTAGGTAGTGGTGATGGTGGTGTGGTGGTGCACGTTAAGATGCCTTGTCATGTGTGAAGAAAAGACCTTTTTATTGGGAGAAAAAAAACAAGTATTGAGGACACTGTTTCGTCATTTCCATGATAATCTTTAGTGACGGAAAATTGAAAATCTCCAAAACCGAAACTAACCATGTTTCACTCAAATAATTGTGATTTTTTTTATTAAAATCGTATAGTTTTATTTATTAATTATTAAAATAAGTAAAATTTTAAAAATTATTAAAATGAATAAGTTGTGTTAAGACACAACTTTAGTATGAAAATTTCAGTGTAATTAGACTCAAATCTTATCAATATAACACTTTTAATATAATTAGTTTTCAATGAGCAGTGTAACATTGCATAACTTTACTAAAATCTAATTGTGATGAAGTTGTGTTAAAATGACAACACTTAGTTATTTTATTAATTTTTTTAAAATTTATATATTTTAATAATTAACTTATAAAATTATTCTAAGTTGGAATTTTTTTTTTTTCATATTCAATCAGAAAGTGGGTAAAATAAATTTAGAGATGAGTTTGGATCCTTTAACTATTAAAAATATTAAAATTGTGTTCTATAGATAAACAAATTATACAATTTAAAAAAAAAAATGAGTTTTTCAAATTTGCCGACGCTTTTTTTATGTGATGAATCTTAGTATTTAGAAAGTGCTATTCCTAGAAAATAAAAATGACTAAAATAGGACATTTTGTAATTTGAAGATAAAATAAAATATATGTAAAACCTAAAGTGTAAGTTGTTTTCCCGTCAGTTATAAGTTAAAGATAAGTGGTTACATTTTTACTGTGAAGTTCCAAATTAAAAATAAAACAGGTATAGATTTAAATCTTTTAAATTTTATATAATGGTTTTTATGAGTTTTTTAAAAATATTTAACAATAAAAATCATATTTATCGGCCGCAAACCTTTTTTTAAAGAGTGTAAAAATTTGATGGTACAAGGCTTTTTTAAAGAGTGTCTTCTAATATTAAAAATATTCAAATGTCATTAAATTATTTTATAGAATCAATTTTGAATATATATAATAAGATATATAAATATTACGTATACTAATTTCACTAAAATTCTTCAAATCTTTATACTCTTTGATTTCTTCTTTTTCCGTTGTTAGTATAATTTTTTTCTCACATGTTGGATTAATATTTCTCTTTTTATCTAAATTAATAAGATGAAACTCCAAATTTGATAGGAAAATAATAGTACAATATACTGCAAATTTTGTCTCATAACTAGTCCTAGACACGGGTTTATTTATTTTTCTTTAATTTTAGATTAAAAAATTAATTTAAATTTATTAGTATATTTTAATAGTTCATTAAGTTTGTCTTAAAAAATTTGAAATAAAATTGGGATATTTTATGAAATATATGCACGCGCTTGGAGAACAAACATATATTATATGAATAATATTGAAATTTGTCTTATAAAAAGACATCTATTATTGTGGAACTTCACATTTATTATTGTCTTATAAAGTAATATTGAAACATTTATTATTGTGTAATGGTTTATTGGACCAGGTTCAATACGTGGTTAAGCAGCAGTATTACGTTTTTTTAGTTATTTGATAAAAAAAAATAACAAGAGTAGTAACTATTTTTTATATGCATATATTTTGTGGTGTAGACGTTACAAATAAGGTTGTTATGATTAGTTGTGTTTTATTTAAAATATCATATTATATGTTGGATATTTAACATATTGTTTGTTACATTTAATATTAGATATGGTTATGGAGGTGTAGGGGGCAATTGGATGTAGGAAGAAAAAATCTAGATCTGAGAACATTAATGTTATAATTGAATGTACTATGGTTGTTGGTGGTTAGAGGCTTTGTCCAAAGCATTCTCTTGCATGCAAACAAATTTGTGATATATTATCCGAAAAACAATGTCATTAAAGTTGAAACTTAGATAGTAGAAGATAATATGTTGGAGAAGTTTTGGGATTATCGAATAGAGTTAATATGCAGGTTTGAATGAAATTTTGTTTGATTTATTGTGTAAATAGAGATTGCCTCTTTGGTTTGTTGAAATCGGGATAGATCTAAACTTCTAAAGATGTTTTTCTGTTTATGCGAAGTTTAGTTTCGATTTCTAAATTGAAGGACTTTTGTAGAAGTTGAAAATGGATCTAGTTACAAATATGGTAGATAATTCTACTATAAACACTTGGTACAAACAATGTTAATCTGTAGTAGCTTTCCTTACTCCAGCAAAGGTAAATTCTTCAACGGGTCAATATTTAAAGGGAATTCTACATAAAAGAAATTAGTTAATTTTTTTTCAGGTATGCAAATTGAATATTATACAATATGAATGTATTGTAATGATCTTCTGACTATGTTTCTTTAATTATATAAGATTCCATTTGAAATCCACTCTGAAGTATTGTTCCATAGTTCATCTGGCTTATTAATAGTATCAGACAGAAACATAATTAGAAATAGTTTTCTTAGACAGTGGGAAAACCCCAATCCTTGGCTTCCTTAATAGCTTATATGTATTTTGGTCATCTACTAAGAATCCTAAAGCCAAGCAAGTTGCTTTAAATGTGGGATATATTGTGTTTTCCTGTTCTAATCTCTGTATAAGATATATGTCCTTTCACAAATGTTAGCATTCTTCTCAGGTAAAAAAGTTCTTTAGCACTTGGTGGAACCCACAAAAGTCTTCCAGTGGTGTTTCCCTTTTTCCTTGGTTTCCAACATTTATCTTGTTTTACATAAATAAATTTTGAAACAAATTGGACATATAGTGTTACATTTCATCCAACGTGTGAACATTGATTCTATAACTATTGGTTCACTTATTATATCTGTAATATCATCTTCATCTCTAAAGTATAATGCTGGTTCACCTGGAAGATGGGAATATAGTCGTTCTACTGTTGGATTTTCTGCCATGAATTGGACATGATAATATTCTCCAACATGCTTCACATGGAAAGATATATCTGCAGTCTACATATTGATTGATTTCATATATAGGCTGGTTTAATAAGGAGATTTCAATATCACTAGGTACTATAATAGTTGTTAGCCCGTCATATTGTTGATGTAAATTTGACTAATAATGTAGTACATTGTGCAATCTATATATATAAGAAAACAAACTATTTGAAAATATCTAATTTATCCATGCCTGTTTGAACATGTGTCCACCTTTTAGGTTTCTTTGTCATTTCGGTTACTAAAGTTATCAATGTACTCATGCTTATTGTGAATTAATGTAGAAAAAAATAGAAAGGTAAATTTATTTCTTTTGTAAACTTTCTAGTCTTCTGAAACACTAAAAAATTAAATAAATTGAAAATAGTATTGAATCTCAAAGATGTTCTTGATAGAATTTATGTATGTTCAGAGTAATGCTGGACTACAAAATCTAAAGACTACAGCTGAGAATAAAGAATAAGAACTAGATATAAATAACGAAGAACAAGACAATTTAGTTACAAATAATAATCAACTATTATTGTTACTGTAGGACATGCAAAAGAAAATAAAGCTTTTCAAGATTTAAACTTAAATTTTATTTGAGATCATTAAACTGCGTGAAGTTGACAAGTGAGGGAGGAGTGGGCGAATAGAAGGTATCATTAAACTGAAAAATACAATGGAAAGATAAATTGGCATATTTCCCTTTTATCAGAGTCATATCTTTTGAGAAGCCAACACAAATAGAGGCAGAAGATCATTCTTAGGTTACTTTATAATGATTATGATTGGACATTTCATAAGTGAAGGAACTCATGAAGAATTCAAGATGCGATAAATAACATTTCAAATCAGTATATGCATTCTAACAGCGTAGTGAGCAGTAACCAGTGATAGGATCTTCACAAGTTTGATATCAATACAAATGTGTATGCATGCAGCACATCAATACAAACTTAAAAAGGTGTTGCCCAAAAAATTAAACAGTCAACGAGCAAGATTTCTTTTTACAAACACGACTGGGACATTCCTTATGGCCACAGCTGAATTAATGGTAAAAATAAAACCTATATGTATAAGAGGAAAAAGATTGGTCTATAAACAATGATGGCATAAATAACTCTTATCGAAGATCAATGACATCAAAATTTAAATCTGGGTTCATGTATACATCTGTACATGTCTGGTAAATAGGACCACCGTCTGGAGGCTGATTGTGTGGATGAAAGCCACGCTGATCACATTGTTTAATCACAGACATTCCACCAGGGCTGGTCAACCGAAAAATGCCATGGTTTCTGTGCATTCAAATTGGAAAAAGTTATTATAAAATATGTAGGAAAAACATCTCAATGACAGCTAACACATTAATATTCAGAGACCAAAAAATTCAAATAATGATGAAACAATGCCCGAAATTCGATACCTTGCGTAAATATGATAATTTATCTCCAGTTTTATGGGGGCAAAGGGGTGGTCAATATGCTGATGTAGGAATATGCCAAACAAGAGGGAAGCAACTATATTCTTTTCTTGACAAATATTTTACTCTTTTTTGAAACATGGATTATTAACTATTTTAGGAACTATCATAGAATTCGAGTTCTGCTTAATATTTCTACATGTTACATTATTAAAAAAAATGCTTTTGACTCCTTTCCAGATTCTATTATGTATTTGTGTTTCCTAAATTTATAATGTCACGTTTCTATATAGCAAACTTGCGATCCTTTTAGAATTTGACCAAAGCATTAATTCTGTTACTGAGATGTGTTTTCTATCATCCAATTCATCAAAACACGTCTGAGATGTGATCTTACCTTGTACTATCTTTTGGCGCCATGACTATTGCAACAGATTCTGGCAGCATAATCTAAAGAAACAAGAATTTTCACAAGTGAATAAAAGTATAAATAAATGCCGGATGCGTGTTTGACAGGATGGCCCCATCTTTGACAAACACAGTAGAAGAAAGAAACATTGTCATATGTATGAGATTGATTAGAAATAACATTTTGCATATATATTTTAACTTTTCTACATGAATTTTAAATATGATCGGTTAATAAAGTTTAAAAAAAAAACTGATTCTAGGATGGCCAGTTACGATACGATAATACAAAACAGTACAAGAATTTAGAGATATAAAATATTCCGATCATTAGTAGTTCTTCAGTTTTTATTTCGACCATTTCCTCATTAAACACAGCAAGTAGACGTCCAAAGACAAAGCAAAGAATGTCTATGGAGATTAATTAAAAGATGAACTCACCTGATAGGAGTAGTGGGTGTGCAGATCAATTGACGACATGAAACAAGATTGTGTAGGATGTGTCTGTCAATTCAGAATAACATAGTTCAGTGTTACAACAATGGAAGAATAATAAAGTAAAAATATAAGAAATGCGGATAACCATTGTATTTCTTCAATACACCAGATGAAAATGCGCTTACAGTATGACAAACAATCTGAACTAGTTTCTACCAAACACAGTTTAGAAACTCACATGGATCCACCCAAGGGGAAAAAGAGATCGCTTATCCTGCACTTCAAATATTTCCTCTTCATTTGTAGTCTGACACTGCTCAGGAAGAACGGCGATAAATGTAATTTTTACAGAATAACAGTAATAAATATTCCCCAAAATATTTAAGGTCAAAGAAAATCTTACAGAATCTGATGTTGACTCTTGCTTTGGGATTATAAGGGCAGTGATATAAAATTTCCTGTTTTTCTGCAGATCAGGTGTTTTACAAAATTCCAATCAATATCTTACGGCTGAGCATAAAATATTGAAGGCTAGAGAGACTAAGCCATTGGAGCGCAACTACACTTTCAAAAAATTTACTAACTAGTACATACAAATACCATGCATACGTCAGGTTGATCCATAATAAATAGAAAAGTTAAAAAGAGAAGTGTTATTGTATTTGCACAAGAACATAAGCATACACTATATATACATACACACACACATGGTTTCAAGGATTAGAGCAATCAGTTAAATACTGCTTCTGAGTCACTTAATCCAGAATTCAATTCAGGGATTCCAAGACCCTTCTGGATCTATCTCTGCATGTAGCTTTAGGTTAAGACAAACGAAAAAAAAAATGAGCAGCACTTACAAGCAAACCGGCAAGGACACCACAAGTCTCTAAATTCTTTTTTGTATTTGACTTGGCAAGCTTCATAAAACTCTCCATCAAAGAAGTTGACTGAAATAGAAACAATTATTAGAAAGAGGAAATGACGTCAAACTTCATTCAATGATAAATAATTTACAAATTGTACGTATACTTGAAGAAACTAAATACTCAACACAAATTTAACTATGCCTCCCCCCAGAAACATCAACCTAAAATTAATACACAAAAAATAGATAAGAAAGCGTTATTGACTTACAATGTGCAGTTGCAGAGGAGCCTCCGCGTGAACACAACTATCTGTTGATGAAATCTCTGCCTTACATCCTGCCTCATGAATACAAGGTGACACTGCAGAGACCAAATCTTGTACCTCAGCAAGTACAGGTGGAGGAGAAGGCTGCCTGATAATCTCTATTTCAGGAGTGGTTTCTGTTGTTTCAAAAGAAATAAGAGAAGGAGGTTCCTGATCATGCTGAAGTTGAGGCTGGGGCTGACAGTCCTCACTTTGGGTAAGAAGTGAATCTAAATCTGACTTATAGTGTTCTGCAATGCTATTATCTTTCTTACTCACAGATTCATGTTCCAAGGAATGTTGTAGGCTGTATGTTCCAAAAGTAGGAAGGACATAATTAATATAAAAATAAATTGATAAACCAGCTCCAGAAGCATCATGGACAACAATCTTGGTTTTTAAAATATTGAACTCTGATGAACCAACAAATCCTTTTAAAAGATGATTTCAAATATAGTTCCATCATTTCAAAAAAGGTTACCATTGACATACAAATAACTTTTTTCTTAGAATAACTTGGAAAGCCAACAATAATGAAAGCATTATAGAAACTTAAAATAAGAAATAACCTTGGTAATTCAATAGGCGACAGATCAATGTTGCTTGGATACCTGATCTACATCCACATCCAGACAGAAAAGTCAGGACAATCATTGAATAGAATAGAATTAAAACATAAAAATCCAAAACACATACCCCTTTATCAGTGGAAGGTGGTCTCCACTGCCCCTTTAACCCATTGGGACCAAGGATAGAATGTCTAGAGAGAGTTTCCTCCTTTGGAAGTGGAAGAGTTAGAGATCTACAAAAGGTCAGCAAAAATGTGGACCTCTTATTTTCCAAAAAAAACAAGAGCCCGGACAAGTAATCTGTGAACTAATTTAAAAAGCCAACATAGACTAAAACTTTTATTTCAAGCAGTGCTACTAGATCAAACATAATAAAGCCTTTTTTTAAACCAAAACTACCATCAAACCTTGCTGTATCCGGTTGCTAGTTCTTGAAGATATAAATGTATTTCCATTCCTTATTTTAACATTTCCACAATCATTTGGTATATGGTCTTTTTAATTTATTTACATATAGTAAATTCTCTTTTTTAACTTTCTGAAGTTTTTGACTAACATAACTTTTTCAAGGTTTTCCAATGAAATTCAGAAACAGGAAATCATATCCAGCAACTTCTTAAAATTTTGAAATGTATCTGCAATACAACCCAAACACTCTTTTCAGTTTGCAACAAATATAAATTGCATTTCAACCAGCAGCTGGTTATAAGCCAGGAAAAGCAAATGTTATAACTGTTTAATCCCTGCTCACGGTCAAATTTTATATTAAAAAGTAGGACAGTAATGTAAAAGAAACAAGTAAGCCTGAATTACTAGCATGACAAAAATTTAGATAAATAGATAGTCCAACTACTAGCATTGCACAAAGAAGACCATCTAACCCTTGACTTTCAAACAACTTTTCTCATGATACTAGAAAGCAACCAAAAGATGAAGGAAAGCTTCCCTTCACATTATATTATTCCTGTGAAAAAAGAAACTGACATGTATATGCAATACTTGTCATAGTATTACGACTACCAATCACCACTAAAAAGTCAATTATACATTAATTTTGACTCCAATACTTACAGTCTTCGTACATGCTCTTCCACAGGCCTGACATAAGAAAATTGCTGGGCCCTAGATCCTTGGCAAAGAAGCTCCCCATTAATAGTAGGTCTGACTGCCTGGTCAAATATACAATAATGTAAGGATGCTAAATTTCTTTTCAGAAGGGGCAGAAAAACATAAAAGATTTTATTTTAGGGAAAGATTATTACAAATGAATGACAACCTTCGTCTGAGTGAATTCTCATGCAACAAATTTTACCTTTATTTGGCCATAACTAGCTGATGTTTGCCTTTTCATGGGAGAAAAATCCAGTGAATTATTTGAATTAAATTTTCCATGCCCATTTTGTTGGTATGTGAGATTGTTGTTAAGCTCGTTGATCTTCTGTTGGACCACTGGTTTCAATTTCTCCAGTTCATTCAAAGAAATCAACAATTTCTATGGCAATAAATTGAAAATCAGATTAAAATCAGGATTTTATAGAAACAAATTTCATTTGGAGAATAGTGTCAACAATTAACCTTTTTCAATGATTCTTTCTGCCTTTGTGGAGATGATCTATAATCTCGATGACGTGGTATTGTCTCAGACACCAAACTAAAACCAAAACAAAACAAAAGGAAGGACCCCTCAACGCAATTCAATGACAAAGTAACAAATACAATAAAGTCCAGATGTTTTAAACAGTTCAAACTAATGGAAAAAATACTAAATATTCAAATGCTTTACCTAGAAAATCTTAAAAGCATGACATATAGGTCAATAATATTCTTCTCAGCGCGGAAGATATCAGCCTGCAAAGTTAAAACCATAGTATGAGCTTGCAGGTTATGCAGTGCAACTAAACAGTCAAGAACACTTCATGAACACACAAATAAATAAAAAATAAAGCATGACCGTAAATTCCACGATGGAAAAAAATATATTAGCGCAAACAACTATCAGTAAAAGCACATAATATGCTGAGACAAAGAAAAATTTAATCACCAGCAACAATAGTGCAAGGAAAAGGCAAAGATGAAACCAGACAGTTACATTCATGCACGTCATTTTTCATATCACTCTAACATTATCGCATTTACTATCCCGTGGTACATTCTAAATTCTAACGAAATTTGATAAGCAAACCTAAGATGCCCACATTACACATTCAAATCTAACAATGCATTTCATGATTAAACAATGAATTATCTTAAAAGAATTTGAAATATTTTGTAAAATCTAAAGCTTTCAGTGCAAGTCCTAGTTAAGTTCAATTCTTATCAATACAATAGAGGTACACTCTAGAATATAGCCAATTTGCCAGCTTTATGTGCAATTAGTAGAGTCAAATTGTCGTCAATACTAATAAAGAGAATAAACCCATGTTCTATGGCTTACATATAAATGATACTCTCACGAGTAAGGGGACGACTAAAAATACGCCCTTTTAACTCCTGTTATTACTCTAATGCATTGAATCTCTTTCATAGGAACTTCTAAAATATTACAACGACATTTTACACAAAATCCCAAACGAAGAAAAATGCTTCTCTTGCTTATCAAATATAAAAACCACCACCTCTATCCCACAAAATATTGCACCACATTCAGTAACATAAATTGAACTTTTCAGTAAACCTAATATCCTCTCTTTCCGATCAGCGAACAACAAAATCTATGAATTGAAATGAAAGCATATATTTATGAAAAGAAAATGTTAAATATTTCTTAGAAGACAAAAACAAGTTCTAAACTAGAGTCTGTCTATCTACACCTAGGGTTTTTCGTCCCAATTTCCCGGACGCGACATTGAAATACCAGGAAGACGAAGAAAAGGACCTGTCGGAGGATGTTATCAGCGATGCGATAATAGAATCGGAGAGCGATTCGGTTATCGACATCGAGTTTCTGAGCACTGGCAGCGATGTTGATCCTGTCCGAAGAAGAGGACCTCATCGGTTTCTCTTATCGTTTCACGCAACGCAGCGTTTCACCGTCGTCGTCGTCGTTTTCTTCCTATAAACGCAACGACGACACCGACACTGCGCAAAGCGAGGATGGTGAAGCTAACGGTGATCGATCATCGACGGCGGCGTAGCAATTAGATCGGGTTGAATTGAAGCGATGACGTGAAGGAATGCGAGAATAGTAATTTGGAGTTGTTGTGAGGGTAAATATGGAAACGCAGGGTTGCTTCAGGGTCTGTTTGGCCGCTTCTGCGTCGCCAAGTGCTTATTTTCTGCTCCTTTCTTCTATAATGGAATTTTATATGTTGCACCATATAAATACTTTCCAAATTTGGTGAACCCTCAATTCAATATTTAAAATATGATTAGTAAAATAATTGTTTAATCATTGGAAAATTAAAAATTAGTTTTAATGCTTCATAACTTTTTGAAAAAAATTATAAAAAATAAACATGACTTTTCCTTTTTAAACAAAAATCAATTCAGTTTTATAAACACAAATTAAAGTTTAAAAAAATACTAAAATGTGTTTTGAACTATGATATTTTGTTTCAAATTTTAAAATTACAAAATTCTGTTTCAAATATATGATTTTAAACAGAAAATTTTTATTTCGAATATTTGTCTTCTTTTTTTTTTTAGATCTTAACTAATCACTAATAAACTATTTAATTATACCAAATTAAATTCAAATATCCAAAACAACTATTTTCTCCCTAAAATTAAATATTATAATATTTTTCATAAAACTTGATATTTTAACTAAACTGACATATTAAATAATAATAATTATCTGTTATCACGTAAAAAAAATATTATTAAAATAATTACTATTAATAAACTTCAAATCTTTACATTAATTTTTATTAGAAGACGAGAATAAATTGAATGAAATTATTCTTTCATTTTATGTCAAATTAATAACCTCTTATTAGTTTAAAGAATAATGAGTTGTTCAAACAAGTATTTTCTACATTAATTAATAATAAGGACTAAAATTGAAAGTCTACTTTTAATTGTCTTTGATTTTAAATAGGAAAAATTATAATTTCATTTTAAATTGTGTTATTAGGAAAAACTATTAATATGAAAAAAAAATATACTTATATATATATTCATTTTTTTTTCTTTTTTATGTGTCATCATCCCAATATTATTTCTTAATCTTTTAAAGATAAACACTTTTTGAGCATAGAAAAATATAGTTGACTCTGAGAAATTCTTATCTTCTTTGTTTTTATTATTCACAAATGGTCTATGGAGGATATATAACCTTGGTTGACCAAATAAATGTTTTCATTTAATTATATTTTCAAATTCCACTTCTTTTCATTGACCAATAAACTTAGCAATTGCATTAAGAATTATAGGGTTGAAACATAGCCAAATAGCTTTATTTCATCCACTAATAACCTTAACCATGGCATTAAGAATCATCTCGTCAAGAAGTTGAAGCTTCTATGGTCAACATTGTGAAAGTTAATCAATTCATTTCATTTGATCTTTCCTTGAAAAATCTTTAAAGTGTTTTTCAAATTATATTTATATTTTCTATATTTAAATATTTTTAAATCATATTATTTTCCAAACCATGTCTTTTTAAGAAATATGATAAAATCATATCGTTTGAAAAAAAAATGTAAGTAATTTATTACATATTTAATATATTAATAAAATTTATATATTCTCTTTCTAATTTTCTTTCGCAACCTACACGAAAATTTTTAAATGAATCCTTAAATACTATTGTTAAGTAATTTCTCCACAAGTACTCATAATATTATTAGGAAAAAAAAAGTGTATGTACTTTTCTTTTGACCTTTGAACTAATTTATCTCAAAACTATTAAAATAAACCAAATTTAAAATTTGATCATAGATAAGTTGTGTTTTGTGAATACAAGTTTATGTAAAAGAAATTGTGTTTCAAATCAAATAATAAATTAATAAAAATTGATATTTTGATTAAAAAAGTTTTATTTATAAAAGTCATCATCACTAAATACAACTTTAATTTATTAAATCATCTACTATAACTAGATAAAATCGTGACAAAAAACAAATTATTTGATTTATAGAAGAGAAAGTTGTTATAGAAGAGGAAGTTGTGTTAATAAACATAACTTAAATACAAAATTAAACAACAAAACTTTTTTTTTTTTTTTTTGTAGTTTTTCTTTAGTTTATTTTTGGATATGTCACCTAATTAACACAATTTCTAATGATGTCGTATTTGTTAAAAATATTCTTATAAATACATTTTTTTTATTAAATAACAATTTTCATATTTTTTATTAAATTTATTTTCTTGTATACATAAATTTATTAAATAAATCAGACACACAAAACTAAAAAGAAAAAAGAAAAAAAGAGAGTCATGTACATAAAACACTACAAAATTAATTAACAAAAGTATGTACAATTTTTCATGTCACTACTTCCTCTTTTTTAAAGAAAGAACTCAACTTCACCTAATTAGCATGTAATTAAATAAATCAAAGTTATGTTTTAATGAACATGATTATAACATATTAGAATTTTAGAACTAAAATCATGTTCTATTTTCGTGACTTCTTTATTAATTTCTGGTGTTTAGTAAACTCGATTTGTCTTACAATTTATTTATTGTTGTAAATTTTTTGGATTTAAGCTATTATGATCATTTCAAAATGAAATTGCATGATAGCCCCACGTTTCTTTCATGTTTTTTTTTTGTTTGTTTAGGGTTTGAGTTAATGAGTTGGAAGACAATTGAGGGAAATTGCCGTGTTTGACTGACTCAATATTATTACCATTAAAAAAAGACTATTTATTCAATTACGACAACTGCAATAAAAAAATCGCAGCAACGTTACAATTAAGTTTTTACCAAATTATTATATTTCTTTTCTTCTCATTCTATATATAAATAAATGAAAATTACATTATTATCTACATTTACATTTATTTTACTTAACAATAACTATATATATATATATATATATATATATATAATTTTGTATGTTATATAAATAATATAACAACAAGAGAGAGAGAGGGGTTGCGGAAGGAAGACATGAAACATTGGATTGAGAAGACTCGTGACCGAACAACATAGTCAACTGCAAAGTCAGTGCTGCCACCTCGGAAATCGCGCTTAACAACGTTGTCCTCATGACCTTATTCTCCTGGTTGTGCCCATGTTTCAGGAAGGACGGCGCAACCTCCGACGCCGGCGGCGACCACCACGAAGATCCCAACGGGCCGGGGGACTCCTTGGACATGATCTTCGACCTCCACACTCTCCAACTCGCTACCAACTTCTTCAGCAGCCTCAACCAGCTAGGTCATGGAGGCTTTGGTCCTGTCTTCAAGGTACCATTCCCCTTTCTCCTCTTCAAATTTCAATACCTAATTAGTTGCCTCACCAAAATAAAATTTGCACATTTAGTCCTTGGTTCTTGCCATTTCAATAACAATTAGATTTTTCTGGTGTAGTAGATTTGTGATTTTAGTTCCCTGATTCCAATTCTCAAATTACGATTTTGGTGGCTCAGTCACAAGCCTGATCAACAAATTCCAATCTTTATAAGAATTAAGTCACACAATTACAAAAAATTTAAAAATTAAATTGAAATAATTGTAGTCTTAAAGTATTAAAATCTCTATTAACTATGGAAGAAGATCTTGTTGGCACACGTGGGACCAAGGAATTAAAATAGTTACTAATACTAAGTTGTAGAATCTTGAGAATAAAAATAGAATTCACAAACCAAAATACAAGTGATTTACCAAATTTCATCTTCAAATGTATTCTCTAACCAAAAATATCTAGTAATTATTTTTCTCTCCAGATTATGCCTCTCGGACAAAAAAGCCAATTCACAAACCATAGCAATTTATGATTATAAAAAGTGTTTTCAGTTTGATTGCATTCTAGTTCTAGTTAAATTCCTAAAAATTATGAATTCTTATAAAAGTGTCGTTGTATATTTTGGTCGCTGGATGACCAAAGATCAGTCATGAGACAGTAGTCCTAATTGTTGAAATTTCAGGACTAAAATGACTCTGGTCGTTTGATAAATTTATAAACTAAAACGACGAATTTTGCTTAATTAGGAAGCAAATTAATCAGTAAGATTACTGGAGTATTATTTCAATTCAATTTCTAACTATACCCTTTCTCCAATTTTTTTGAGAAGGACAGTTTATGTAATTAATTATATCATGCATGCTTTGTGCAGGGAATAATGCCAAATGGTCAAGAAGTAGCGGTTAAGAAGCTGTCATTGCAATCTAGACAAGGAGTTAAAGAATTCACCAACGAAGTCATGCTATTATTCAGAATTCAGCACAAGAACTTGGTTACATTACTTGGTTGTTGTGCAGAAGGGCCTGAAAAGATGCTTGTCTATGAGTATCTACCTAACAAAAGCCTTGATCACTTTCTGTTTGGTATATGTTTCTTCATCTATTTATTTGCTTTTGTTTTGTGGTTGTTTGTGTTAAATGATTTACAAAAGTTGTAAGACATAATTTATGTTTTCAGATAAGAGGAAGTCTTCATCTTTGGAATGGGCAAAACGATTCAGAATAGTTACTGGTGTGGCAAGAGGACTTCTCTACCTGCATGAAGAGGCCCCAGAAAGAATTATACATAGGGACATTAAAGCTAGTAACATATTATTGGATGACAAGTTAGTTCCGAAAATTTCAGACTTTGGTTTGGCAAGGCTGTTTCCTGGGGAGGACACTCACTTGCAGACATTTAAGATTTCCGGTACACAGTGAGTAGACTCTTCCCTTCTTGGTGTTTGTTATTCAGGTGTTTGTATCCTAACACTTTATATTTGATGAATGCAGTGGTTACATGGCTCCTGAATATGCATTGCGAGGTTATCTGTCAGTGAAGACGGATGTTTTCAGTTATGGAGTCCTGATCTTGGAAATAGTTAGTGGGAGAAAAAACCAAGATATGCGACTTGGGCCAGAAAAAGCAGATCTCTTGAGCTATGTAAGTTTATCAGATGGCAGACATTAATGCAAATTTAGTATGGACAACTTATGCTCATGAACTTAGATTCTTGTTATAAATTAACTAACTTACATATTTTTTACCAAGAAAAATGCATATTTTCTAAGCTTGTGCTGAGAATTAATAAAATGGAAAACTGCTGTCATTACATTAGTAATGATGCTTGTTCTTGATATTCACTTATATATGTTAACGTTACCCAAACAAGCATGCTTCTGAATTAATTCTGTGACACAACTGCTTCAACAAGTCTTTTCTCAGTTACCATGTATAGCTGTTTAAAATGAGCCTTGATGTAATGTAAACTGGGGTGGTCACAAGTCTAGTAAAAGATTAGGCTCTCCACCTACATGGATAAAGATCGCATAGTTTTAACCCTTCTACCTTCAATCCATAAAAGTGGAGTCTTGTGCACTAGAACACTCTTGTGTTAAAATTTATTTTGCAAAAACTTTTTCAATAATCAAGGTACAAATTTCAAAAGAGTTTGAGGTATGGATAAAGACCACATTCCAATAATCCCTACTTTTTTTTTTTTCTTGATAAGCCAATAGTTCTGTTTACCAACTTTTGTCGGGGAAGTGATTGTTGTGATTATGATCATATTTCATTTGACGTTGATTTGTTTGCCAGCTTTGCTATTTCTTGATTATGTAGTAAGATCCGATGTCATTGGGAACCACTTGTTATGGGCTCTAAGTGTTCTAACCTCAGTCTGACTATTGTACACATAAAAAAGACCTCGTTGATCATTTGCAATCATATAATTTGGTTTATGTCTTTGCTGGTAAAAACAGTAAACTTTTAGCATTGAAATGGCATCATAGAGAATCTAACGTGAAACATTTTTGGTGAAATCTAACATATGAAACTGGGCAACAGAACATGCATTTTATGGAACCATGACATGTATATTTTAGTCCCTGTTATTTGACTGATGTGGTCAAAGGGAATTATCATGAATTTCAAACCATAAACTTAAACCAATCATTAAGAAAAATAAAGTGACCATTTCATTCACACTTGTGCATTTTCTTCATTAATTTTGCAGGCATGGTCGCTTTATCAAGGAGGGAGGATAATGGAATTGATTGATCCAAGCCTCGGTAAATACAATGGTGATGAGGCAGCAATGTGCATTCAGCTAGGTTTGTTGTGCTGCCAATCAAGCATAATTGAAAGACCTGACATGAATGCTGTTCATCTCATGCTCTCAAGTGATTCCTTCACTTTGCCAAGACCAGGTAAACCAGGAATTCAAGGTCGAGCAGGACATTGGACTACAACTACATCTTCTGCTTTGACCAATACCAATCCTAGTAATACTACCAGGGCCTCAGGTGGTAGTGGTAGCTTTATAGAGGATTATTCTAGAAATTCTATATCTACCTCTTCTTTCGATGAAGGCAGATGACCTCCATCCATATTTACAGGGTGCAATAGAAGCTCTATTTATTGAAGGGTATTCTTTTTGTATTACTGTAGTTACCTTAACAGAGAAATGGTTTGATGACAAACAAAATTCAGCATAGTTGATAGATAAATGGGTTTGATTCTTGACCATATTTTATTTAAAAGGATAAATTTCACTTCAATAATCTTTACATATCGAAAGGATTAGAACTATTATTTGGAGATATGCTTTGGTCTAAAGAAAAGACAAATAATTTGGTGTATTTAATAATATATAAGGATTGAGGCCTTTTTGCTTTGCTGCATGTAGGATACTCTTGTACACAGTTTTTATCTGGCTAGAGAATAATTTGAGAACAAGCATGAGGATCTTCGATTGTTATGGAAAATTTAAGGGCTTATCTATAGTCTGACTAATTTAGGATGCAATTGTAGTATGATATGAATCTCCCCTTAGAATACACCTTTGGTTTTAATTTAATTATCAAATGAAAAAACCCTGTTTTTCCCCCTAATATTGTTACTTTTTGGTTCCGGAATATCGAGTCTTCTAGAACATTGGAAAAACAACTGTATAATCCTCTTATGAAAAAACTATTTAATTAATATTACATTGATAATATCATCTTTATTTTATTTAAAAACTATTAAACTAATATTTAAAATCGTACAAATATACCCCGCTATTCCACAGAAATGAAACACAATTGTTTTACTTTGAAAATTTACATTGTCTAACCGGCATTCGCCACATTCTCATTCTTACACTAACATAATTACATTATATGTTAAAATTATCAATTCTGGGTTTATAATTAACAAATAAGATTCACAAGTTAAAACTAAATTACAAAAAAGCTTATTTCTAATTAATGTATAAAAATAGAATAGATTAGACTTTGTTTTTCTTGCTTATTCTCTTCAATATGCATTTATAAAGAAATTTATCCAAATAAACCATCAGTAACCTTCAAGCAAAGAGAACTAAAAACCGATTGACAAAATCTTAGAAATAAGGGAATAACATTTGGACGTTAAAAGAAAATAAAGGAAATTCTACATTGGTAAACCAGGAAACAGTATTTTCTAAAATCCCTAAAGGAAATTCGGAAATAAAACCAATTCAACAAAACCAGCATCCACCATATGTAATGTAATTCAGAAACAAACTCAAACCCTACAAATAGAACCTAAGCCTCGGTTGTAGGATATTCAAATACAACATCTTTGCCTGAAAACTTCCTGTATACTGCAGCAAAAGTTTCCAACTTGTACTCAGTGTTGTTTCTCTCCTTGGGGTCCAAAAACACCTATGCAGACAAGAGCAATTTAAGCATAAGTATTTATTTTCTGATATTACATTCATATGCTCACAGTAGCATGGTTAACTTTAGATATGATTATTAAACACACAATAAGAGTAACTTTTCTTTGGGTATAAACTTTTACCTTCATAATCTTGGAACCATCAATTCTATACCTAACCCGCTTTCCAACAATCTCAGCAGGTAATACAATGTCCTCCAGCATTGCCTCATGCACAGCAGTGAGTGTGCGGCTGCGTGGACGCTGAACAGCAGAACCTTTCTTTGGTGGCCTCAATATCCTACGGGTGGCAATCAGGACTACATCCTACAATACAAGAGAAACTCAACTACAGACCATGGAGAATTAAGAGATACTGAAAAGAATAGAAAGTGAAAGACACAACAGATGTTAAGGATAACAAGAATAATTTCCAATGTATTGAATCCATATGTATAACAAAAGGGACAAGACTCTGCCTACCTTCCCGCTAAATTTTTTCTCAAGTTCTCTAACAAGCCTGACATGGATCTTCCTGAATCCTTTCCTTAATCTGTAGGGGACATGGATAACCACAGCCTTGCGGTTCCCAGAAACATCTATTTGGCTGTAGATCATAAAAAATGATAGTCAAGAGACAAGCAAAAATTTCATTATCTTACCACAAACAACCATTAAAATACATTCTTACACAGCTGAATTTATGTATAAATCTTTCAGATCACTTTTCAGCTCATTGTTAGTATTTTCAAGATCAAAGAATGCCTGCAACAACAATTTATGAACAAAGAGTTAATCATTGCACTTGAAACTGATTATTGGGCTCCAGCATACAGCGACAAACAACAACAGTG
The DNA here is from genome assembly GCA_013389735.1 of Phaseolus lunatus. NCBI lineage: Eukaryota > Viridiplantae > Streptophyta > Magnoliopsida > Fabales > Fabaceae > Phaseolus > Phaseolus lunatus. Next base: position 47,536,567 of record CM023860.1, read on the forward strand.
TAAAGAACCAAAATAAACCTGTCCAACTGACTCCTCAAATTCAGTTGGCTCAGCATCCTTATCTTTGTGGATTTTCTTCCTTGATGTGTACATCTTGACAACTGTAAACAATCAACGGAATTACATAAATGCTGTAGATTAGATTTATAAAATGAAAGTTTAACACGTAAACATCGGACAACAAACACATTCTAATCATCAACGAATATACTAATTAACCCTGTATCAGATACCACACTGGTCTAAATAATGAAGAAACAACTTTTTAATCCCAGTCACATCTCATCCTTTTTCATCAACAAACTGCCCAGACTACAGAACATATTGAGCACGAATAAGCCAAATGCTCTCAGCACTGTGAAGATAACAACAATCTTCCTTTTTTTTTTTCATCAGTGTCATTTACCGAATTTAAAACTTAACATTGGTCAGAAAGTTCAATGCTTATACTTCTCCCATTGAGACAATGTATCATGAAGACGAGAAGAACTCTATCTATAAACCTATAAATAAATAAAACAACGCTAGAAGTTACTGCACCTAATAGTTTACAAAAAAGTGACACAACAAATAAGACTGAGATTCCTGTCACTTGTGTGAGGTTACAGATAATCAAACTCGGAGAAACCAACGATTATTATCACTGCCAGATAATGCTAATGGTGCAACATGTTTCTGAATCTAATTAAAAGAAATACAAATATAAAAAAAAAATCTCAGAAGAACAGAATCATCGATCGAATTTCCATAGCAGACATTACGCAAATGAACAAATTTTACACAAAACCTAAAAATGAGAACTTGTATTCTGTTCTCCGTTGATTTTGGTAAAGAATTTGTAGAGTGACTCAAATTCTAAAAGGGTGTCAGAATCCTACCTCACCCAAAGAAGATGAAAGCCACCGAGTGCCGCTGCAAAAGGGTGAGTCCCTGCTCTGTTTTCGCTGCAGTGAAACCCTAACAAGAGTGATTAAATTTACTTTATAAAGATTTAATGAACGACTCAGATCGGGTGTTTAGCACACATGGACGGTTCTGATTCCGTGATAGTAACCGTGTATCCTGGCCGTTCGATTAACCCTTTTTTCTTTTTAATTTTTTTTAATGTAAATAAAATTTTATGTTTTTTTCTCAGGCACACTATAATTTCAGTAATATATTTGCGGATTTAGTGTAACTTTTAAATTTCCTTTTATGAAATTAGGTTAAGCAAGGCAAAAGTGACATGGTATGATTTTTTTCTTCTTCGTAAGATAAGCAGTGTGTTGAATTTGAGTGAAGTTTTGTTTTTATAGATTACAAATTTCCTTAGGAGAGATAATTGTATCTTTTGAAATATTTAATATTATTATATATTTAAGATTTAAATTCAATAATATTAGTTAAACTGGAATAATTTCGTAGCTATTAATGCATACACTTTTGATGATTTATTTGGAAGAATATTAAACTATTAGTATATTTGTATAATTTGGTTGTTCATTATGGTTTTAATTATGAGTAGTCTTTTGCAAATTTTCACTTTCTTCTCGATGAAATAATATGTTCAATCAAAGTTAGTTGTGGCTGCACTTCAAGCATATTTATGAAATCTTTGATAGTGTTATGGTTTTACACTCAAAGTTTCATTTTTTGTATTATGGGCTTGTGAATATCAACTCCCTTTCAACTATGCAACTCATTTGGAAAATGCACTCATCCCACTATTCACTTGAGAGAAGTTAAATTTGAAAAAGAAACATATCTAGATGTACCATAAATTATAAAATTCTTAACATTTACATTGGTAGCTAAGTTATTCAACAATTGATTATCTATCTAATAACAAGCACTACATATAAAAGATAGTTTGTGACTGGTTCTGAAAGAGTGCTCTAAAATCTAAATCCTCATCTTTGTATGTTCCTAAATTGCCAAAATTCATCATTATTCCTTGTGCTACATTCAGATTCCATATTTAGCCAGTTGGTTTCTGATATTTGGCAACCAATCACTGGGAGTTTCATATTCTCAGCATTCACTGTGGCTGTCAGGTTGAAGGAATCCATGCCATAGGCATTGTTATCTATGTTGTAACCATCACATGAACAGATGCCAAAATCATAGTTATCTAATGCCTGAAATTGATTTGTAGTGCATCCCAAATGCTGAGTCATATTTTGGATATTTACTGATTCTGAATTGGAAATGCTTGAACCATTGTTGTGTTCAGAGTCTGAGTTCTGTTCATGCTGATTCAAGTGATTGAGACCTCCCTGGCAAGTGATTTGTGTTTTTGGTGTTGCCCCAATCCCAAATGATGAATAATGAGAACCACCATCAAAAGGGAGAGGAATTTCTTGGTCTTGGAGTGACATGGCTGAAGGAGATGATTCTTGTGCTTTAAGAAGATATCTTGTCATTTGTAGGCCCTTGACAAATTTTAGAAATTCTATTGTTCTCTGTGTCTCAAATTTCACATATCTTGCTTGTTTTTGAATCCTTGTTCTCCAATAGTTCTTTATTTCATTGTCTGTTCTGCCTGGCAGCTGTTGTGCAATTTTTGACCACCTACAAGAATCACAAAAGTGGGAATAAGAATCCAAAGAAAGGATATTATTTTGAAATTGACTAGCACATGGAAAATGTCCCATTTTGCTTCTTTCTCAAGAATAAAAAGCTTTTGAATAAGCACAGTTCACAAAGACAAGTAATTATGAGATATTCACCTGTTACCCCATTTTGAGTGGAGTTCAAAAATCAAAAGCTGCTCCTCTGAGGTTAAATTGCCTCGTTTAATATCTGGCTTTAGGTAATTTAGCCACCTTAATCTGCAACTCTTTCCTGTTCTTCTTAATCCTTTGAGAAAATTTAGTCATCACAAAAGATAAAGAAAGTAATCAAAATTAGCATGTAAATTGATCAAAAGAGTATAAAAATACCAAATAGAGTATCACCAACAAGGTTTTTTTCATTCTTATCTTGGATTACCTGAACGTATAGCAAGTAAATTCCATCTCCCTTCTCCATGTTTGGCAATGTAATTGATAAGAAGATCGTCCTCTTCAACACTCCATGGCCCTCTTCTAAGTTCATTATCTTCTTCACTGTAACAAATGATGCTCTTTGAAGGAGTAAACATGGCAAGTCGCATCGATCAAAACTCAAAACACCATTCATATATATGCAGAAGAGAGCTATTATGAGTATGCAAATTAGCCTACGCCAGATATATAAGTTTTAAGGTACACATGGTTTGAATTTAGTATACAGTGCAACATATTTTTTGTGGATTTTGTCAATGTGAACAACATGAACTTTGCTGCTTTTTCTGTAGACAGAAAAAAACTACTACTACTGTTACAAATTCCATATTATGGCTTCCATATACTTTTCATGGTCTCTGCCCCATTAAACATTAAAAGGTGGACATGTTCATTGTTCAGCATCTTACCTCGTTTCTAGAAGAATAAAAAAATTACAGGTAACATCACCTTGAATTCAAAGAACAAATTCACTTGAATTGCACTCTATAACTTAATATTTTATGCAGGTAACATCACCTTTTGCACATTGGACAAGGAGTTTCATCCCTTAATCAAGGTACTTATTCGAGTGTTGCTAATAAAAATAATAGGAGTTAAAGAGAATTTTGTCTTTGTAAATACAAGTCTGCAGTTAAAAAGTGAGTTCCAAATACAGATGCTAAATGGAACTTAGACCAAAAATAATATTTTATACTAGCATCAAGAAAGATCTCCCTTTTTCTCTTCAAGGGTAGAAAGTAAGAGTTATAGGATAAAATCTCATTTTAGTTCTTTGAACAACAATGCTCTTTAGTTTTAGTTTTGTAGGCACTATAATGTGTGACTTTAGTTCTATTTTTAATAGAATAACTTGAGTTTGTTTTAAATGAAGAAATTAGAATAGTAACAATACCATTTAATTCACGTAATTACAAGTTGGAAAACAAAATTTTACATTTATTTATAATACATGGAAAACCAAATATGTAATTAAGCTTATTAATTTTGTTTTTTGTTGTAGAGTAACGACAATAAAGTTAAAACCTAATACTTTATACAAACTATTCAAACTTCTACTACTAAATTGTTCTTATGGATTTTGAGCTTGGTTTTCTTTAATGCATGCATTTTATTATTTTATCAACAATATATTAAATCGATTAATTTATTTGATATTGTTTAATTTGATGTTAGTGTTGTTGTTGCATTGAAACATTGCTACGAATCTTACAACTCACCCACATTTTTTTTCTTGATTGTCAATTGTCCCATGATGTCTGCTAATTAGTATAAGAATGGATTCAATGTGGTTCTCCTTTGTGCCAATTGTAAATCTTCCATTGGGTTCTCTTCTAGATGAAAATTCAGTGAGAAGAATATACAAACACTAAGAATAGTCCGCTATAACATTTTACTATTCATACACATGTTTATGACTTTCTGCCATATCTGGCTATGGTATTAAACTTGAACAACCAAGAGGGTGATAAATGGTGACTTCTTCATCATCTTGTCTCAGTCAACTTGTTTCAAGAATCAACAGGAGAAAAGTGAAATAACTCAATATTAAATTAGATTTTTGTAGTGGAGTTCAATGTCGTAGGTATATCTCTCTCGACAAAGCTAATAAAAAAAACTTAGTCAATTAAAAAGGTTTTTGCATATAAAAATATAAAAATAGTGTAATTCTTTTTTCATAAATTATGATTTTAAGTAAAATTATTTTTTTTATGAAAATTGATAAGTTGTATATCATCTAAACGACTTTAGAGTGAAAGTTGTACCACATTAATACAACTTTAAGTCAATAAAGACCCCATGTGAAAGTCGTATTCTATAACGACTTTGGTTAAATCAGAAATTAACTTTAAGTGAAGTTGTACATACGACTTCAGTTGAATTATTTTACACTAATATTTCTAATCCTGTATAGACTATGTACGATTTTCACTTTAAAATTGTATAAATGATATATAACTTATCCATTAAAAAATTATCCAAAATTTTAATGTGTGAATTCACTACTTTCATGAAAAAAAATGATAATAAAAGTAAAATAAAAAATAAAAAATTGCTTGCATGATTGGGAAAGTGAACAAATCTTCTCTACAAATAATTATCTTCTATAATTAAGCTTTCTATGATATAACTCTATTCTAATCAGGATTTTAGAAGCTACGTGGAATGATGATTATGTTTGATTTTTTTTTGAAGTATTCCAAACTGGTTTCAAAAGTAAACTTCGGCTTGGAAACTCAATTTTGTGAAAACAAAATACTAATACTAACTTTATTTCAAACATGTTTCATGTGATTAGTATGAATCTTGGTTTGGGATAGAACCATTAGGATAGAGCACAAAAGAAACAACTAACTAGCTAAGATAAAATACACATATAACAATTTTCATTTTGTCAAATGTATGAATATCTAGGTTTTTATTTAGAGCATGGATGTTGAAAAGGTGACATAGATTGGACAGGTTGAGTGACAAAGTTGTACAAGTTCTTACTTGAATTGCATTCCATAAAGCATGGGAGAAAATAAATAAATTTGACCCTTTATATCAAAAGGGTGTCTATAGTTGATGACCCATAAGCCATAACATTAAGAAGTAGCCATAGTTGTAGGATTTAGGTAACTATTTTGCATAGTTTATAGCTAGTTAGTGACCATTTCTGTTTGTTCTATAACATAAAATTGCAAGCCCAGCCCATTCTCCATTTTGGCTCAAGTTATAATCTCCCAATTATTAATCAATTAATCTTAATTTGTTCTTCTTCTGTTCATTTTGTCTGCAATTATGCAGTTGTAATGTTGGTGATTGTGACATGAAGCAAGCATGTAATTAGCACAGTGGAATTGCCAAGTAAGCAGGCATGATCCATTACATAAGAAGCTTGTTTGCAAAAGTCAGACCAAGAAGCAGAGGCCACATAATAGATGAGAGTGATTCAGAGTTTGAACCAGATAAGACATTGTGGTCACAGAGATAATAATAAAAATGATGATTACTATTATTATGATATGATTAAATGGTGATCATTAATCAACTGTGTTCATAATAGTTACAAAGACTCACTGATATGACATCATTCATGACCAGCTGTGATAAAAGATATGCTCTGATGAAAAACTTTTCCAAAATCAGCTTTTATTTTTCCTAAGATTTGTTCAAAATTTTAACTTTTGTTTGTGTTCTTGTTGGGAGAAAACAACAAGTTAGAAAGGAAAATGAACTCATCATCCATGATTTATGAGTCTTAAAGTGGTTCGCACTGATATCTTAAGCCAATAAAATTTGAGTTTAGTATCATGCACAGAGGTGTAAAAAGTTTTTTATACTGTTAATGAATTAAATTTAAGAAAATAATCAAATAAATTTACCTGGTGAATTAAAAGTTTTATAAAAAATAATTAATTATTATGTTAACTAAATTAAAGAGATTTTAGAGACTAACAAAATTTATAATTTTTAAAAAATAATTTATAAATTAGTATATCATTAGTTACCAAGATTTTTTCAATCAAATTCAGAATTTAAATAATTAATAATTAAAATCTTGGTAACTAATCATATATTAATTTAGAAACTATTTAATAATAATAGAAATTAATTTAGAAATTAAGATTTTTTTGTCTTTAGTCTCTGATTTAGTCAATATAATAATTAATTATTTTTTTTAAAATTAATTTTTATTTAATGATTTTTTTAATAATAAAATAAATTTATTTATTTTTTACAACAATTACCTTAAAAATCATATTTTGGAGCATTTTAAAATTGATTAAAAAATATACAAACATCAAATTTCATATAATTTTTCACAATTATATGTCTTAAAACAACTTTAAAATGTAATAAAAGTATGTTTTTTTAATAGCAGATACATTAAATGTTTTTTTAAATATGCCTAATATAAAAAATAACAATCATCAACTTAATATATGTTACCAAGAACGTTCATAATAAAGATTAGTATTTTCATAATTTATATAAAAATAATATTTTGAAATTAGAATAAACTATGCTATTTATGAAATTATATTTTATGGTAATAATATCACAAAAAATAATTTCTTTCCTATTGTTAATAATATGAAAGTATTTGATTTTAGTAGAGGCTGGTTCGTGACGAATGATTGTTCTAAAATAAATTTTGAAACCTATAATCCAACTTTACATTTAGATTTTTATTTACCAGAACAATAAAGTCAATATGAAAATAAAACATTTTTTAAAAGGATAATAACAGAAATTAGAAAGAGAATAGCCATTGTTGTTAATTCTTTATGTAGTTTGTATTACTTCATTAACAAATATGAATAGTAAACATTTAAAATTGTTTGATATAAACATTCAATTGTTATAATTTTTGAAATAACAAGATACGATTGTAAATATTTATTATAAAATAACACAAATGATAATTAAATATTTAACTTTTAAAGTATAGAATTATCTCTCCATTAAATATTTACTTTACCAAAAAATAGAAAAAAAGAAATGACACTAAAATATAATTTATTATTATTATTATTATTTTCATAGTAAAAAAATCCAAATAAAAATAAGGGTTACTTTGTAAACTTGTATAGTTAGATGACAGTGTAGAAAATGTTTTTACAGTGATTATTCATAAAATTTACTATACATTTAGTTCATTTGAATAATAAAAAATCCTTTCAACAATTTCATTTTTTTTTTTTGTGAAAAATAAGAAGAATATAATAAGGGGATTGAATTGTGTTTTGAAAAAATTCATTGTTTTTTCTAAATATTGTTTTACGCTTTGGAGTAAGATATGTTTATTTTTTTTCAAATAAACTAATCATATTTTCATAAACATAGTTTTAAAAACTTCATCATTTTAGATAGTAAATAACATGGAATGCATAAAGAGATGAAATAGATAATTTTACATAGTATTTTTTGAGATGAAATAGCACATGTTACTTTTAATTCTTGATCAATAAATCAAATTCTACTAACTATATTACCACTATGAAGTATAATTAAATATTTTTTCAACTTTTAATTCTGAATAATTTCGTTCAATTATTCTTTTACAAGTCTTTATTGATTGAACAAATTATTCTTTTATCAAGTAATTTTTGGTTCAATCCAATCATTCTTATACAAATAACTCATAACTTTTAATCTTAATTTTAATTATTAATTATGTTATGGATTGATGTGCTAATTTAATGATATATATTGAGTTGTCAATTTTAGGGTAAAGAGATAGAGTTAAAGACGAGGGTAAAAAGTAAAATAAGAAAGGGAAAAAAATCAAATAAAAAATGTATTATGAGGCTGAAAATTTTAGTTATGCTTGAACTTTAATTATATTAATTAAACATTTATCTTATACTATGTATATTTTATATATCATTACTATCGAACCAGCATAAGGTTAAAATACCATATACTTTGTAACTTACGATAACAACATTTCAAAAAGTTAAGAACACTGATATTTCAGAACCTCTTAATCTTTTGAAGTTTCTCTCTACCTAATTTTCTTTTAATTGGTTGACTTATGGATCATATCTCTCTCTTTCTTAATATTTTATGTATCAATAATTTATAATGAAATTATATATGTTGCCAAGTCAAATTATTATTATTTGTCATTTTTCAATGCCTCAATAATTGTATATATTTATATCTTTCAATATTGAATTAAAATCTGATTATCTGCTTAATTTGGTCAAAATTAACTTGTCTCAGATACTAGTCTTCCATAGTTAAGGTGAATGTTGTAGTGGTTGAGGATGTGTGATTTGACATGGTTGTAAGGAGCATTAGAGAATGATGGTGAAGGAGAAAAAACTCATTTTTGCATGAAGGAAAACGACAAATTAGAAGAGGATTTGTAAGCTACTGAAATAATCAAATCTCAAACACAAATGGAGATGAATCTACTGAATTATGTATATACTTTATCTTCACCTCTTTCTTTAAATAACATGAAATATTCAATATTTTTTTACAAAATATAATGAAAAAGTTTCTTTAAAAGAACACTATTAATTGTTGTGGTAAGCACAAATTATCTTATCAGATGCTCACAAGAAAATGTTTACTAGTGTTAGAATTACAGAATTTCAGAAGTACATATAACATAAAAAGAAAGTATAAAAAAAAAACTTATAGAAAGAGAAAGAAATATAACCATTCAGCAGAAAAAATAAATAAATAATAAAAATATTTCAAGGATATCTCAATCCTTATACATGAAGTGTATACAAAACAAATCAGTAATGTCCTCTACCCATAAACAAAACTATTATTCCCTACCTCACCACTAACCTTTATATTTTTTAATGGACTTCATACAAATCAAATGTTCAAGACACCAATCAGAGTAAGATAAACATGTTAAGTGTATCTTCAATGTCACCCAAGACCAAATCTTCAACTGCACCATCGAAAAAATCTCTGAGTGGTATATGTGCCCATTTCTGAAGATCTTTTTATTTTTATGTTTCCACAATTTTCCTATAACTATTATTCACACACTGTCAAATTCGATTAACGACTCAGTCATGCACTAACTATTTAGTATATAAAATATATTATCATTGTTGGTGTTGGTGTTGGATTTTAAAAGTGGATTTCTCACCCTTTTTATCATTGTTTTTATAACCATATGACTTTTTTTTATGATAGCCACTACATTTAAAATTATCATTCGAAATTTTTTCAAGGAGGTGAATTCGTATGCATAACACATAAATGAGTTGTAATAAAAATTTAGAAGTTTATGTAATAAAAAGAATTAAAATGACGATTATATACTAAAAAAACAATTTGTTTTGGTGTGCAAATAGTATTACAAGGATATTGTAAATCAATCAGTTCTTAAAGGCACTATAATAAATCCCAAGGATTCAATGAACCCCTCTTACGAATATATGTTAATAGTGTGAGAGTAATGATATCCTTGAGCCACAATCAAATTAATGTAGTAATGAACTGTTGAGAGATTGCAACTTTCTTTCCTTTCCATTTATAGTTGATTTCATACGCACCCACTTACAATTTTTCTGCTTCAAAATGTTTCCTTCAAAGGCCATAAGATGTGAAGGATGCATTTAGACATAAATATAAGTAAGTGGACATCTTATCAATCATCAAATCATCTTTTAGGTCAAAAAAAGTAGACCATATTTTGTCACTGAATCTGTCATCTTTCCTAGGTTGTTCAACTATATGATTGCACCATAGTTTTCAGATAAATATTTTTAGGAAATGTTGAGTCCTGTGGACCTGATTAAGTATAATTATTATATTTGGACTACATTGGGATTTGAGGTGATTTAAATTGAACCACCTAATAGCCTATATATGTACTAAATGTGTGTGATGCTGTTGTAGTTTCATATGGTGCAGTGGGGTTACAAACTTCACAAAAATAGCTGATTTTTTTCTTTTAAAAGAAAACTGTCTACTTTCTCATTGCAGGAAAGGACACAATTTTGTGACAAAGTATTTTAGGATCCAAATTATTTCTCTTCATTCTTATTTTCCTCCAATAAAAAATATACAGTTAAGGACAGAACTAATCACATAAGATTAAATATGTTTGTTAAAATATGTATTAACGATGATTAAATTATATAAAAATTAGGTAATGTGAATGTTAATATGATGACACATATTTTAATTAAAATCCAAGACTAAGAAAATTCATAAGAATTATAAGTAAAGTAAATATATGTCATTATTATAATATTTATTGTATCTAGTATTGAATACTTACTTAAATTTTAGAGAAATTTTAACAAGTGTTCTCTCACACGGGAGCTATAACTTGAATGATGAAAGGAAAAAGGATGAGAGTGACCAAAAAAATTCATTTGTTCAACCGATGGAATGTGAAAAAAAAAATAATCTCTTTGAAATATTTTATGTAATTTTAGAAGATAACTTTAGGATAACTTTCACGTTTTGTGTCTAAAAACACATGAAATATTAAGAGGGTGCGTTAATTTGTGTCACTTTGCAACCAAATCATGTCATTCTCAAAGTATTTTTTGTTCTCTTTATTTTGTATTGATAGTTTTTCCTAGTTTTAAAGGGGTTATAAAAGTGTATTCAATCTGAGTTTTTGAAATGAGCTGATAGAGTTGTTGAACTTGCTAAAAAGCATATCCAATTAAGCCATATTTCCACAAAATCAGCTTCTCATACTTATCTTGCATCGGCATCACTCTCTTTCTGTTAAATTTTTTTCAGCATTTAACTCTCAAGAGTGGATGCTGATACGTACCAAGAGATACCAAAACCAAAGAGGATACTGATAACTTTCATCTTTTGTGAACAAAAGAGAAGTTTGTAATGAAACAAAAGAGAAGTTTGTAATGAAAACAAAAGAGAAGTTTGCCAAACCTACTATATAATATCTTTCTCAAACCTCGATCACGTTAATGAGAGACATAAAAGGTATTTAACTTGTAATTTTGAAAAACACAGCTAATATATATAACTTGCTGAAAAGTACAATCAATTAAGTGCAAGTAAATTTTCACCAAATAAATTTCTTAATATCGGCAATTCTTCTTTCTCTCACATTTTTCAGTATCTAACTGACATACATATATGACTTTTTTAAGAAAATATTAGTGGTCATGAGAAATGTTATCTTAAAAAATTGAAGACAAGGTATATATGAAAACAAGTGCAAGTAGTACATTTTAGCTCCCAAATGTCAAAAGTCAAGACTATTACAGTTATGTTAGGTGAATCCGGCCTATACCTATTGTAGCCATAGACTAGCCATTCTTCATATGGCATTCTCTTCCAAAGTAACTTGTTTGGATGCACACCTTTGATTCATACTAAGGCTTAAAGGAAAATGCATGGGCAACTTCACCATTCCACGTTTACAATATGGAAGATATTTACCCATATGGTAGTGTGACATCACAACCACATCCTTTATAGTCCTAAGGTCTTGCATTTAGTTTTCAAAACTCTAACTATATAGTTTTGCAAAAAGGTAATTAAAGGTTTTTAATGTACTGGTCTCGGCCAGATGGTAACGGGATAACTCGGAATGTACCGACCAACATGTTTAAATACATTAAGGATAAATTATTGTTAACAAAATTAAATCGTATAGAAAATTAGATAATATGTCCTTAATTACGATTTACATATCAATCTCGACCTAACAGTAAAGGAGTTCATCGCAACTATATAAATAGTCACAACAATCAAGACAAATGTACGTTATTATTATGCATTAATTACATTGAATACTAAACACATTTTGTGTTCTCTTGACCCATAGTCAAAGGTAGAGAGCAAGGAGTCAAAATAGGAAGTGAAGTTCAACCGAAACGAAAGAATTAATTTGTTCCGCCAGTTAGAGATTATCCGAGAGTTCCTTTATACAATAACATTTACTATAGGAAAGATTTCTTCCAAAGTGAAGTAACTCTTTGTCTTTCTGTGTGAGCCGTCAATGGCTATAAGCAAATGATGAAAATAATGCCCATTTTTGGCAAGGCTACAATGGGGTGTGTTTGCATATAGGGGCAACTCCAACTTTTCAATGCCCATATGGTTTCTTTAGAGTGTGAGTGAGACCAAGGAATGTAACCCTTAATGAGAATTAAATGAACTGCCGCAGGCCAAACACACACCCCACATGTCAGAAGGCTGTTTCAAAGTTTGGTTCATTCATTTCTTAAATATCAGTTCAAATCAGAGGCAGTATGAGCAAACATAGGACAACAAATTCTGTGGCCAAACAGTAGGAATTGAAAGGTTGAACAACTTGGAGACTCTTTCAATTTTATTTAACCTATTTAAATGAGATTTAAGATTAAGTTTATGAACAGTTCATACATGACAGTTTTTGTATGGAAAAATGTTTAATTATTTTGCACTGAGATAGAATCTAAACCATGTTTAGACAAACACGTCCATTCTACAAATCTGTATTACAAGAAAAACATAAAATATAAGAGTACATGCAATTTCTCTTTCTTATTTTCCTTGTTTTTTCAACGTAAAACAGCACCACCAAGGAAGTTTTATTCTGAACTTCTTATTAAACCAGTTAGTTTTATCAAACTATTTCTTTAGTTTAACTTTCAATAAAATAGTAGCTGTGGCATGAGTTTGCATGAGAATCCTTTGGTACTAAAGAAATTTGCTTCTTTTAAATTTGAAATTCATGTTTAGGCCTTTGGTTAGGTTGGTTGATACATTGACCAAACACAGTGTCTTAATGTGACTTGCTCATTAAGAAAGCTATCGTTTCGTCCTTTTCTCACACATTCATGTTGGTGAGTTAATGGCTCTATACCCTCTCCTCCATTACGTAACAATAACACTTTTAATGGGGTGGAGCAAAGGTTCATGGTACTGAATATAAAGCATCATGCTTATGTGGCCTCAAGTATGGACAAGGCAGAAGAACAAGTTGCAGAAAAGATCGCACTCTAACAATGACAGTTTGTGTGCACAGTATGCATCATACATCATTTGAAATATTTTAATGCTTGTAATGGGATGGTTTCCTCTGTTTTCTCCAATTTACTTTAATATATATAAATAATTTTTCTCTCCGTGGTGTTAGATTTATTAATAAATAAATTTTAAGCCTAAATCAATTTTATATCTTCAACCCACTTCGTTCATGTTGAGCATGTGAACTTGTATTTAAAACTATATAATGGATGATCCAATAATGAATAGCCTGATAAAGTCAACCACTTCTTGTTAGGATAAGTTGACTCTGATATCATATTAAGTGAAATTTAAACTTAACTCAACCTTACAAAATCGACTTATAAAATAAGGTACTAAACTTTACAAAACCGACTTATAAAATTAGATTTGCAACTGTTTATATACTATGAGAAGTATTTATCTCTAGTTAAAATCTCCAATAATATTAAATTTAAAAAATTATTAGAATATGAATTTAGTTATAATTAATCACATAAAATCAGTGAAATGGGATCTTTACTCATTTTTCTTTTCAAAATCTATTTGAGATTTTGATTTTTCTTGTATACCCTTCTAGTGAGTACTTTAATAATATGATATCTGATCATTTAAAGAATTTAAGATCAATTTCAATATTATTTTAGAATATGTGATTTTTAAATTTAATTTGATTTTATAAAAAAGAATGATAATAGAGTATAAAAAAAGTATTAATGGAGTCTGATTTAAACTAACTCATTACTCAATTTAATAAAAACATTTTGGGTCGGATATTATAAAATTAAGTTTTTTGTGTTAACATACTAGACTTAATTCAACTTTAGCTCATCTTTAATTAAGTTCGATTTGATTTAATTAATAATATTTAAGAGAATAAATTGAATAATAATTATATTGATAGTATTATTAATATTAATATTATTTAATAGTTTTAGTTGAGTTGAGGTAGATTTTAAACTTAAATATAGAGAATCAGTTACTCCATCTCTAACGAATTGAGTTAAGTTTAACTCACTTGTAAAGAAAGCATATTATTTGATATATTAATCTTCTTAGAATAACGATATTTTGACACTTTTCTTCTTTTATATAATTATTATACAACTAAATTTATTTATTTTATTGTTAAAAAATTATTTAGTTATTTTATAAAAAAAAACTTGTAAGCAGATTATTTTTATTGGAATGCAACACTATTTTAATGTGAAATATTCACATTTCAATAATTTTGATTTATATAACCAGAAGTACAACTATCTTAACAAATATAATTATTTCTTTATTTAGACTAATTATATATTTTTTAAAATATTTTTTTTAAATGGTCATGCATTATTTTATATATAAGTTACTTGTATATTTATTTTATGTTTTTAATTAAGTCATATCAAATTAAGATAAATTTTAAATTATTTTGATATATTTAGTAGTAGATTTTAAGTCTAATTTAATCTTATAAAATAATAAATTTATTATTTTTATATTTATACTATGAAATGTTTTTATTTTTAATTCATCTAAAATTTTCAACAAATAAAGTGTGAATCAAATATTAATAAAGTAGATATTGAATCAATAGTGATGGAGTAGATATTGAGGAAATTGTGAAGTTTGTTTGCATTATGTTAGAAATGTGAATATGAGAAGAGGAGGAAGAAAAGAAAAATGGAAGTCATGGAGGTGACATAGAATAAGGAAGAAGAAGAAAGGTGATATATTTTGGAAGATTTTGCACCAAGGCCATGCTTCCCCACTAAACAAGTGCACTTTTTCTAATTCCCACTAGAGCTAAAAAATTGAATGATAGCACAACACAAATTAAAAAGTCTAAAAGCTCCAAAACTAGGCGTGCTTTTCTCACAAAACATGGGTCCTTAATGATATTGGACATTTTCCCCTGTGCAAGGGGCCAACTAAGGGAACAAAAACTACAGAAGCTTGAGGTGCCACGTGGCCACCTAAGAATACCTTCTATTCACCAATGTAGCCACAATTCCACAGTATAAATACAACAAGTGTAACCCACATTATCCAAATACCACTTAAACACTTCATAAACACTCATTCACTCCCTCATTCTGTGATTTATAATCACATGGCTGAATTCACAGAAAATTTGCAACTGCAAAGCATTAGACCCTCCTCCTTTCCGTTCTTAGACATTGATCCAAGCATGGAACTTATAAACCAATTCATTGGGATGAACCAACATGTTATAGACAACTCAAACTTGACTATGCACAACTTGATGCCATTCTCCTGTGACACCTTCTTGGGCCCTCAGGAACCTGAGTTTCCAGGAAACTTGGAAGAAAACTTCCCTGCCCTTGTCCATCATGTCAATCACAATGCACTTCCTGTTTCCCTCCCCATTTTCCAAGCAGAAAATAAGATCCATGAAGGTAAAAAGAGGAAATCAATGGATCTTCCCGAGACCAGTTCAGCTAACTCAACTCCTGCAGTTTCTGAAAGTGGAAGCAAGAGAAAACATGTAAATTTCTTCTACTGTTTTTTCACTTCTCTTCCCCATGCATGCACCATGTCTTATGTTGGATGATTTTGTTTGAAAATGTATCCAAGAGAGCAAGACTGAATCTGGTTTTTATTTTGTGAATAATTTCAGAGTTCTGGAAGAGGAAAGAGAGCAAAAAGCAATGTGACAGAAGAGGAGAAAGCAAAGGAAGTGGTCCATGTGAGAGCCAGAAGAGGTCAAGCTACCGATAGTCATAGTTTAGCAGAAAGGGTGTGTATATATATAATTTCTAACTTCACTTTCTTCCAACCAAGAAAGAATTGTTAAATACCAACACAAAAGCAAAAAAATAAAACAATCAAATAGATGAATTTATTCAATCTCACTTTGGCTATTTTTCTTGTCTGTTTGATTGTGATGAACTTGGACTAATGCATATTTGTATATCATTTATTGTTGTTCAGGTTAGAAGAGGGAAAATCAATGAGAAATTAAGGTGCTTACAGAATATTGTTCCAGGATGTTACAAGGTAGAGACATGTTTCCTTCAAAAGCTCCAATTGTGTGTTACTTCATGAACCAAACTCTTATATTTTAACTTTTAATTAATGTTTGCAGACCATGGGTATGGCAGTAATGTTGGATGAAATCATAAACTATGTGCAGTCCTTGCAGCATCAAGTAGAGGTAAGTGATCAAAATAAAAAATAAGAGAGAAGAAGATGGTGTTCACTTTTTGTTAGAAAAGATACTTTTATGCCATACTAATATTAATAGCAATCCTCCTTTGGCTTTTTTGCAGTTCCTTTCTTTGAAGCTTACTGCAGCAAGTACCTTTTACGACTTCAATTCCGAGACAGATGCTTTAGAAACAATGCAGGTACCTACTTCTAAAATTTTCGTGGTCTTATTTAATGTAAAATAAAGTTTTGTGTTGTTTTAATGATTGCTCTTTTTGTGTGGTATTCAAATTAGTAAGCATGAAAACCTCTTAATTCATATATATGTGCAAATTGTTTTGATGGATAAGAACAAATATAAGGGATGGTGAACATGAAATACGTTTGATAGTAGACAAGGGTATGAGTAGTTGTGTCACTCAATGTTCAAATTCAAAGTATATTATATTCATCTTTATTTTTTTAATTTGTGGCAGAGAGCAAGAGCATCAGAGGCAAAAGAGTTAGGGAAGTATAAGAGAGAAGGGTATGGAGGAGTTTCATGCTTTCAACCAAGTTGGCCACTTTGACTTCAGTTTTGGATGTTTTAACTCAGCAGCCATACAAGATCACACTTCATCTGCTCTTTTACTTTTACTTTCTGCAAAGATCAATTTGTTTCCACTCTGTGCTACTAGCACAAGTGGACATTCTTGCTTGTACAATCCTTCAGACATGTGTAGAAATCAAATGGAAGTTAATAAGAAGAAAATAGACCACATTTTATATATTTTTTTTTTATATTTGTGGAATGATGTGGTGGGTTGCAGTACTTGCAGATTTGACAATATATGGCCAAATACACAGACACCAATAATCATAGCTCAAATAACAACAATCAAAAAGGAAAAAAAATAAGAAGAAATAATTCTACTATGTATTTCTGCCTTCGACCGAAGCATGTGCATTCTACACTAGTTATTAATTAATCCAACAATAATTGGAATTAATTGCCCTTGTGCATGCAAAATCTTGAACCTAAAATTTTGTTGTTTGATATGTTTGCAGTAGCCACTAAGTGTTGTGTAACAGAACTGCATCATTCAGCAAGAACAACATAGTATAGTTATTCATTCATGCATGATCAATACTCTTGCTAGATACATTTACACCTCAAAGTTTAAAAGCCCATGCCAGAACAAGGATTCTTTCATTTTCTGAGTAGAAAAGGCGCATATCTTATTATGATTTTGGGAATAAAATTGTTCTCGGATCATATTATTCTGATCACTGTACACATTCAAAAAAAGTATTGAATTTGATGAATTCCCTTTCTCCATTTTCTTTAAGAAACAAATTTGACTATCATGGTAGCAAAAATAATTAGTTTGGTAACCTCAAATGCAACAACCCAAGACTTTAATTTCAGTGTTTAGCATTTGAGTTCATCCAAAGTATATTAGTTTCCTTGTCAATTGCCAAAGATGTATATCAGTTACTTGTCAATCTGAACTTTGAGATTCTAAGTTGAATTTGAATTTGGCTGGTTATTCGTGTATGTCACTTTTTGGTGGTTGAGAATATTAATCGTACATAAATAAATCGCACAAAACTAATTCCAAATCTTGCTGAAATTCTTGCCACTTCTTAATACTTGGCAAATATTTTACTTGTGAAAACTACTGTGAAAAACTATTCACGTGATTCCATTTGTTCTACCAAGTTCCACACATGGACCCAGATTGAAATGTTGCGATCATGAATCAACTAGGAGGTCCATGTCTCGTAGGACCTACGGCAACAACAATAATATTAACAAGTGTTTCTTTTTTGTTGCAAATTCAACAGTGTTTATCTTTTCAATTTCTCTCAGGAGCTATCGCTATTTTACTTGGCTTTTCAGAACCTGGCTAAAGGTGTTGTTAATGAAACTGGAACCATCAAACTTAGTGCTCAACCCTTATCACAATCACAATATTATATTATCTCACAAGTTGATTACATAAATTATACAGTAGTATTTAACTCGATCATAACATAAAAGTTCATAAATCTGGTTGATCCTTTTTATTACTGTCTCTCTTTTTTTTCATCTTTAAGACTTAAACTAAAATTCTTATTTAAAAGAAAGGAACAAGATTAGTATGTGTTATGAGATTTGTCTAAGAATTTCCTTCCATATCTGTTTTGGTCTCTTTGGAATGGACCATGTTAATTAAGAGGGGT
This sequence comes from Phaseolus lunatus, assembly GCA_013389735.1. Taxonomy (NCBI): domain Eukaryota; kingdom Viridiplantae; phylum Streptophyta; class Magnoliopsida; order Fabales; family Fabaceae; genus Phaseolus; species Phaseolus lunatus. Next base: position 47,555,400 of record CM023860.1, read on the forward strand.
AGTATAAAAGAAAGTAGTAATTTTCACTTGATGTTTTATGCTCACATAAAAGTGCTGTCAATTGCGCCAGAGGTGATGCTTTGTCAAGAAGTAGTTTAAAAATCTCGTTTGTCGGTAAAACAAGGAAATTGCTTATCCATTTTGGCAGTGTAATGAGGCGTGAGTGCAACAATTGTAGTAACATGACAAAGCAGAAGGCAAATCCAAGGGGAACAGTGTGCATGGAACCCACCTGAACCAATGAATTCATGAAATCTTGTGGATGTTGCCAATTCATTAAGTGAATGATTGAGGAGAGAAAGCATTAATGAGGTTGTAGCACATTTGTTGTTATTGTTTAATGAAAGGGGAAGGAGGGGTTAGATGCATTGCATCCATGGAATTGGTAGAAGAAGAGGACAGCTTGAATGGGCCAGAGCATGCTGAAAAGAGGATGGGCAATGTGGGTTCTCCAACTTCAGGAAAATGATAAGAGCTTGTGAACCTTTTAAAGCCACTTTTGCTTCTTCACTCCAACTCAATCTCCTTATTTGACCCACTTTTGACCATGCTGTTTCCTTGTCTCTTAGAGCTAGCATGCATGAATAAGGAGGAGGAATATGGACTTAAAGGGTCTTAAAGTTAAGTTGATGGTTGAAAGATGTGTATATCATATATTCCCAATATGGATTGAGATTTGGGGACACATGTTTGGAGGTAGTAGTTGGGGTAGTAGAAGACTAATCATCAAAATTAACTTCCTCATTACTCTATGCTTGCATGAATCATCCCTCCGCTATATATATAATAACTCTTCTAACTTAATCAACAGTGATCACAAGTTTAATGTACAATTTTCTGTTTGTTAGTGTTAAAGTTTTACTGTTTACACTGATTTTACCTTATCTGACTCAAACAAAATTGTTTCTTATAAAGGATAAAGTAGTCTTCTACCAAAAAAAGTTGGGCAAGTTCAAGGATCCAAGCACAAGTACAGTGGGCTCACAAGTCACTACCAAGGTTCTCAAGTGAAAGTGGAAGTTGCTAGCTGGTGAGGTATACCATAACCCCACCAATTTTGCCAAAATGGAAGCAAAACCATCAGTATCTGTTTGTATGGTCTTCTTTTAACATTGAAAACAAAGTTCATGACTCTACAATTGCAACAAACACTCTCACCCCAATTTTGTTGTTACCTTCTTAAAACCAACATCTTCACCTCCCTCTGTTAAGGTCAAGTGGTGTTGACTTGGCAAGATAGGGTTTGGACCAAAACCAAGACTGCTGTCTCTTCACAATACTGCTGAGGGATTCTGAGTTTGTAATCTGCCATTCAGTTCCTGTTAATTATTCACTTCACATCAGCCTCCATTTCCACAGAGGTTTTTTGCACCTAGACTTTTTGTAACTGCTATTCACATAATACATTATTCCTAGTCACATATATGGCCAACACAATAAGTTAGAACACACTTCTTCAATTCCAATTACCAACTCATCAACTACAAATGCAACTCCTCAATCTTTACCCACATTACTTTATTAATCACTGCTTCTTGTTTACTATTTTTTCTTGCCTTTAACGTCACCATTCTCTTATCCTTTCAACATTTTTTTGTTAACAGATAACACACTGGAACCTATGTGCTGCTGGGTCCTACTATCACAAATATTTTTTTATTTTTTTCAGAAATGTTTAATTAAGTAAAATTAATATTTATAAATTATGTATCTCTTCTCATTCTATGAGTTTTATTCACAATTTAATATACTTTTTTAAAATTGAACAAAATTCTAAATGTTAAATTTAAGGGGTTAAAGAAAAATTTGAACTTTAAATCTTAGACCTCAAACTCTAAATCTTAAATCATAAAAAAAACTCATTTTAATCTTTCAAATATAGTGTTTAGCAACAAAAAAAAAATCAATTTTGAGAGAGTAAAAAACACTTTTCTTAAATTTGAAACCAAAACAATTTATTTTTCAAATTGTAAAGCTAAAAATATAATAAAACCTAATAATTTTTAGCTGGTATCATATTTTGTTTATGTGTTTACTTTTGGTAAGAGCCTTGAAATTTTATATTTAAGTGGGGAAGGAAATGCTGATTTTTCTGTTCATGAGATATGCTGTTTAAAGAGAAGATGGAAAAATATATTATCCATTTAGTAAATTAAGTTGACTTAGGATTTTTAATTAAAATTTATGTACTTTTTTTGTTTAAACGGAGCAAGTAAACAAACTACAAGAGATTGGGTAAAATAGTAAGTGAGTAATGTTTTTTGAAGTCACAAGTTAAAATCTTAATCTTATTAATATTACTTGTACGCAAGTTTTGTGTTCAAAGGAACTGGTCTCATATTTTAATTTTATTGATACACAAATTGATTGCATAAACAGATAATTTTTAACTTTTCTTTTTTTAGTAAAAATTCAGTTTGATTTTATAACACGCAGTATGTATTTAAATAAGGTTTTATACGTATAAAAGATTATGATTTTAATTTTTAATTGCACCCCATAATTTTTAAAATGTAATTTTTGGATTATCTTCTTTTGGAAATCTTCCACAATAAGATTTCTGAAATTTTTGAAATAAGATTTTCAAAATTGAATATTCGAAATAAGCTCTCCAAAACTATGAAATGCATTAAACGTATTTTTTTAAACAAGTTTTGTGGAACATAATAGATATTTTCCAAAATAAATTTTTCAACAACAGTATTTCTAGAACAAGCTTTCTAAAATAAAAATTTCAGAATAAATTTTCTAAAACATATAAGATATGTTTTGGAACAAGCTTTTCTGGAAGAAACTTCCAACTAAATTCATCATTTTACTTTTTCTCTCTCTTTTCTTCTTCTTCTTCCTCCCAAAAAGTGCATCACTGGTAATGGAGGCAGTGGTAGAGCAACGGTGGCAGGGTGCGGCGGCGAGGGAAGGTACTTTTGTCTTTTCCCTTGTATTATAGAAGTGCAGTTAGTAATCATAGGGTGCAGAAGAAAAAGCCATAAAATTTTCATCACTGTTAAAACCATAGCGAAAAGGCCCATAACGGAAAGCCCATAGTAATATATGACAAACTGAACTATTTCTTCCTCCATCTTTATATTTTCTTCTTTCAACCTTATAATATAAAAAGACTGATTTATCATTATTATAATGTATTTGGAATATATTTCAATTGAAAAAGTTACATAATCTTTTATATATATCTAAAAATGTCTCATATTTTAAATTTTAATTTCGAATTAATTATAAAGTATTATGGGAGGATTATGTTGAACACTTTTCTATGTTATGAGGTTGAGAAAATAAATTATTAGAGTGCAGTGAGAAAAACCCAACAAACAAGATATGAATTACAGTTTGTTAAAACCCAATTTACCAAGTTAAAAGCCCATATGATTTGTTCCTTTCAGAACCCACTCAGTTCTCTGCCCAATTATTAAAGGGGTGTTTATCAAAATTCTTCCTGTACCCCATCCATTTTCAAAAATATTGTTTTATCCTTTTTTGTTAATAATTTCTGGTTTATCTTTTTTGGAAGCTTTTTCCGAAACATATTTTACAGAATTCATTAAGTGTATTCCAAAAAATGTTTTCTGGAATTTCTAGAAAACGTTTTCTAAAATATAATTTTTAAAATAAATTTTCCAAAACATATATAATAAGTTTCAGAATGAATTTTCTAAATCACTTTTCTAGAATGTGTTTTGGGAAGAACTTTTTGATAACACCCTTATTAAAGCTTTTTGTATGTTTTTTTTATTAAGCTTTTGTTTACAAAGGCATTCTATTAAATATTACTAACCATTTAATTAACGATATGGTGGTTCAGTTTTAAGTATATAACTATATCGAATATTTAAAGAAAATTTGTTATTATTTATAGTAATTATATCTGCTTATTCTCCTTCGTAATTTTTATTAAAATCAAACATCATTTTTTGAAAAGAAAATGTCAAATAACAAGGTGAAGGTACAGTTATTGACAACAAATATTGGGGAAGAAGAAGATTTTTCTTTATCAAAATTTTGTTTGGTTAAGTTTAGTAATGTACTTAACATTGTTTGGTTGCACTGAATTGTTGATGACTGCAATAAAGAGGATAAATGTTTGCAAAAGTGATCATTTTTCTTTATTAAAAAAATTTAGAAGTGACAATTATTATTTATATTTATTTATGGATAAAATTTGACATGTTTAGTGTTTATTTTTATACTTAGAAATAAAAAGTTCCCACACCAAATAATTCTTTAAACTTTCATCAAAACTATTTTTTTTTTCATTACCTGCTTATAAATTAAGGGATAAAGTTATACCTAACCCATATTAATGTGAGGTGGTAGAGGATTAAACTATAAAACCTAATTCTTCAGTACTTCATGTCCACGTGTTGTTATATTCTCACCTTCTTTTTCCATCTCTTTAATTGTTTTTAAAAATCTCTTTACATGTTTATAGGTTACCAATCTTTCTTTTGTCACTTTCACGTTTTCTTTTCTTCGCATTTATCTTGTATGAATTATTTGGTTATTGAATGAGACATCTACTTTAATTTCTTATCTTTTTTTTAAGTACCCCTTTTCTTGTTATTTCTTTTATTATGCCTTTAAGAAGTATAAAAATTGGTAAATTATAATTTTTAGACTCCTTGAAAAGTCAATATAATCTTTGTTGATATATAATTTGTAGATATTAATTTGAAAATTTTAATATTTTATTGCTACATATATTTAAATGATAAAAAATTGTGGAATTTTTTTTAATATGAAAATAAAATATAGTAATCATGGTTACAATATTAGCTACACATACAAAAATTATATATTTGAGACCCATACAAGTAGCTAAATCGTTTATTTAAAAGTTATTTCTTACAATTAATAAAATTGTATATTTGAGACTCGTACCAGTCAGAACCGGATGAATACTAGAAGTTTCAGTACCTGATTCTGCCAACTGACCCAATAATAATGGGTATATGATAATTATATAAATAGTCACAAGTTTCGAGAAAAAAATATGTTGTTATCACGCATTAATTACATCAAACACCGAATACTAAACACTGACCTGAGCGTGATAGCACCTTTTGCAAGTGTCCTCTCGACCGAGAGCTTGCAAAGAAAGAAGGAGTTTGACGGAAGGGAGAGATTAAAAGTTGACTAGGTTGTGGAGGAATTGCTAAATTGAGTGAAAATAGAAAGAGTAACCAACCAAAGATAAAAGATAATAGTTCTCTTGATGAGAATAAGACCTTTCCTCTTTCACATAAAATATGTTAACTTAATCTTATACAACCTCCAATTATCATCCAACATTTAATTTCAATTCCTTACCAAATTTCAAATCAAGTGAATTAAAATAAGATTATTAGTTTCCCCTTAAGGAGATACCTATCTTCCAATCTACATAAACTTTTAAGATTGACAAAGGTTCAAAAACTACTTATAAGAGTATTACACATATAGGGAAAATATAAAACAACAAAATATCACAATTAAAAGACTACATGATATTATAAAGAAAAAAATGAACTTAGTATTTTAATTTTTTTTATCAATTATAAATGATTTTTACTCTGCCACATTCTTCCTAGTATCATGTGATAAAAAAAACATAACACTACAAGAAAATCATTGATTAAAAATTGATTTTAGAGACAAAAAATAATTAGTTGCTATAGTGACCAAATTAGAAATCCTTTTAAAGACTAAAAAAATTTTTGATTTATAAATTAGTTTCTATTATTGTTAAATGGTTTCTAAATTGGTATCTAATTAACTACCAAGATTTTAACAACCAATTATTTAATAGCAAACACCTTGGTAACTAATTAGATATTAATTTAAAAACCATTTAACAATAATATAAACTAATAGAAGCCAAAATTTTGTTTAATTTCCAAAAAAATGTATCTAATTTGGTTACTATAGCAACTAATTATTTTTTGTATCTAAAATTGGTTTCTAATCAATGATTTTTTTATAGTGGAAGTTACTCAAAAATTTCAGAGTGATAAAATTTTAAAAAATAGTTTACAAAAATGATAAAGGATTTTTTTTCATAAATTAAATAGTTAATTTTTTAGTTTAGTTATATTTTATTTTAAAATAGCATAAATAGAATTGAGTGAATGGACTACTATTACGTGTAATAATTTTTTTTATAATATTTAATATATTTGAATACTTAAAATTTGAATTTAATATTACTCATTAAATTCAAAAGCTTTTCTGTCAATTAATCTACCCACTTAATAATATAGCACAACATATGGAAAAAAAAAATTAGTAAAAGTATCTTTTCTATTCACAATGTTAAACATATAAGGTTAGCTAATTTACCAACTAAATGTAGATTCATTATATTCATCAGTGGAAACACAGTTACAAGGTATATTTTTGTTATATAATAAAAAACATTACAATAAAAATAATGTATACAGAAATTGAAATTGTATGAAGATTAAGTAAAAAAACCAAATTTTTAAGCTAAGGTAGCATAAGATGCATTCTCTAAGAAAAATATATTTGAGTTTATGCCTCAATTTATTTGGTATGGTGTTTTCTAAAGAAATACTTTTCACCAAAATAAATTATATGACTTTTAAGTTAAAAAATGTATGGTCTTTAAATTAATTAGTGAAAGTGTTAAAAAATTCCCTACATACTAAGTTCTAATTACGTGAAAATATTAAAATTAAAATTTTAATAATTAATTTTTAAGTTATCATAAATATGAAATGGAATATCTAAAATTTTTTCTTTTCCTGCATCTGGCAGCTCCTGATTATGTCCCTGCAGAGGGTACGGACTCCATTACTTCCCCTTTCAGAAAGATAAAACCTCTCTCTCTCTCTCTATCTCCTCTTTGTGCTTATCCATCACTGAACATTCTTTTCTTTCATCAACCTCAATCTATCCAACTACGGATTCTTTTCTTTGTAATGATCCAAGTTATCCTCTTGTTCGATATTTTGTTTCAATGGGGTGGTTCACAATCCCTTCGCTCTCGGAGATCGTAAAAATCTCCCAATTTCAAGCTAGCCCATTTGCCAAAGTTGAGATTTTTATGCGCTTAGAGGTAGGTCACTTGGGTTTTGTTCGGTGCTGCTTATTGGGGTCACCTCTGATTCATTGTTTGTATGAATTTAGGAGGACGATGATCATTGATGAGTTTGTGCAAGTGAAATCGTAATTGTGTGTGTTTGCTTTCTGTTGAAATTGAAATAGTTAAGCACTCTTTTTGAAATTGCACCCCTTGTGTTTTATTTGTTCTCAATTTGCATTTGCTTCTGTGAGTTAGTGGCACGTTGATGTTAGAACGTAAATGTTTCACAGATTAACTTATGAACTTCAATTTTTATGGCAACTTTCTCATCCGACTTCTCGAAAAGTTGAGACCAATTAATTTTTTTAATGGAAGAAGTCTAATTCATTTTTTTCTTCTTCTTTAAGTGCTTATTGAGAATTTTGTTCTCCATTGTAAGAATTGTTTGTACTATGAAAGTGTGACCACTCTGTTCCAACAGAAATATCTTCATGCTGATGGGGTTGGATAGGTTGAGCTTTTTTGGGTTGGTACTTGGTAGTTTAGTTTTATAGTTTTGAGGATTCAATTTGGTGGGACTTATTTCATTGGTAACCTTAATATTTCAGTAAAGACAAGAACTTTAAGATCGATTGGATATCTTGTTTTCCAATCCGATTAGATTGTGAGGTGAAAACAGATGGCTGTAGGCAGCAAAACCAGAAATATGTTTGAAGGTTTGGTAAAAGAAGGGTCATTTAAATGGTTGCTTGGCAAGAAAAGTTACTTCGATGAAGAATTGGAAGAGATGGAAAATTCTCCTTCTGCTGGGAGGAATTTTATACGAGAGCTCTCTCCTGTTGCAAACCTAGTTGTTCGTAGATGCTCAAAGTAAGTGCGATTCTGTACATATTATCTTGTTTACTTGGGAATTATTGCTTCATAATCACTTTTCAAATTTCAGTCTTGTTGGATTTTGTATGAGTATTAAGTAGCATTGGACCTTCCCCTGTTTATCGTTTGACACAAATTGATTGGAAATTCAACTGTAATAAGAAAAACAAATAATGCAGAATCCTTAGAACCTCTTCAAGTGATCTTCAGGAGAGCTTCAATCAGGAGGCTTCTGATTCTGTAAAGCATCCATCACGATATGCGAGGAACTTATTGGAGTATTGCTGTTTCAAGGCACTTTTCCTGACTACACAAATGACTGGTCATCTCTTTGATAAAACATTCCGGCGTTTGACATTCGACATGATGTTGGCTTGGGAAGCTCCTGCTGCTGACAGCCAACCTTTAACTCATGTATGTTTTTCAGAGTACAATATGTTGAGATTGATTTTATCAGGAAACTTGCGCAATACCCTTTTTGTTGTTAATACTGGTGGGCCTTATACAATAAAATGAGGAATATGGTTCAAAGAAATGAATAACTAGAATATTCTTAAATTAATAATAATTTTCTTGCTTCGTTAGTTTTGTCTGTTCATTTATATGGATGAACACAAATTATACTCAAAATATCTTCTTTGGTTTTCTCTGAACTTGATAGTTTGTGAGTTTCCATTGTTATATGCATACAAATGGATATAATTATTAAGTGTATGTCCTCATAATGATCTATATCCGTGTTGTATATGCATACTATGTTTGTGTTATCTTTAGTAATTTGGTCTTTCTAAAGATTGACGGGTGTCAAACATTCTAGAAGGTTGACGAGGACGTATCTGTTGGTTTAGAAGCTTTCTGTCGAATAGCCCCTTCAATTCCAATCATTGCCAATGTCATCATTAGTGAAAATCTTTTTGAGGCGCTGAGTTCATCAACTGGTGGTCGCCTTCAGTTCCCCATCTATGACAAGTACCTCAGTGGCTTAGAAAGGTTTGATATTATACCTTGAAAATACAATGTATCTTTTTCTTTTGTCTGGTATTCCTTTGACTTCCAAGTTTCATTTATACAAGGCATTTTTGCTGCTTTTTTTTTTTTTTTTTGTAAGGGCATGCTTGATTTTTTTTTCTCTCTATCTCCTTTCTTCATTGTTTGGGGGCAGGGCATAGGAAATAGGACATATTTGTCAGTAGGAGTGTTGACAAATACTATTTCACACTTGATTCATAGTTTAAAAGGAAACTGGCTGGATATATGTGTGTGTGTGTAGATTGATTATTCACCCTTCCCTCTTTAAAATAGAAACTCATACAATTAGCTTATATAGAAGCCCTCTTTTTTTGGCTTTTGTTCATTAAAAAACTATTACTTTTATTTTTGAAGAGCTTTGCTAAATTGGTTTTTGCCTTAATTTCTCCTTTTAGGGAGAGAGGCACAAAAAGTGTTGGTTCAGATGCTACCCTGGCTCTGAAAAGGATGAAGACATTTAAGTTTTTAGCACATTTAAGATCAGACCTTCTAATACAAATTGCTATAGAGAATTTTAAGAATAAAACTCTATTGAACAGAAATCTTAGAATTTATAGCTAAATCACAAGAGAATCAACCAAAGGAATTTAGTCTTCCATATGGAGGCAAAATAATAGAATTACAAAGGAAAAATAAATCTAGGTCTAAGAGTGTTTTTCTTCGTGCTTTGCATCATGTTTGCATCGAGTTTCATAGTAGTTTAAGAGTTATCAACTGTTTAAGTTCCTTCTAATTGTTCTTAACTTTTTGAAGTGGTCCTATATTTTTCTGAAACAATTAGTGGAATCCCTCCTATTTTCTGCAATGATTATCCTATGAATTTATAAGAGAATGAAACTGTGGGAGGATTGGCTTACAAGAATATGGATAGTACTGCTCTTCTTTACTTGATGAAATTTCAAGTACATGGAATGTGAAAGAGAGCTAGAGAGGAGACCATATGAAAATATAGTTTAGTACTAAGGCTTTGTATATTATGATCGGAGGCATAACACCTCTACAGTTGTCCCTTCAACTTCAGCACTTTTTTAGTAAGGCATCTTTGCTTGTGTATTTTATTTCATCTTTGGTTATTACAAGAATAGATATATTTCTTGTTATGATATAGAATAAAGGGAATTAGAGTAGTTACTTATTAGAGAAACATCCTATCTATAAATAGGAAGATACTAGGGTAAAGGGGAAGCATTCAGATTAGTAGACCTTTGTGGGAATAGAGCAGTAGCACCCTTGTAAAGGGGAAGCCCTCAGAGGAGGAAGTACTCTCCTATTTCTTGTTCTTTACATCCTATTCAATAAAATCTGTCATTTCTTTCCCATTCTCATTTCTTGGTTCCTAACAACTTTAATAGCATAGATAGCATTGAAAAAATTTCATTAAAAGCTTTTAGTTCTACTTAAAAAATTCAGTGCAGTTTTTCATAAGTAGTTTTAGAGAAATTTATGGACCCTTAGATTTAATGGTTGTGCCAACAGCACTAAGAAGATGATAGGGCAGAGAGTAGTTAGTAGTTAGAAATAGTTGTTGGTTAGAGCTGTAAAGGCAGGGAATTAGGTTAAATGCTTAAATATGAGGAGAGGATAGAGGCAGGGGCATTCTGTTTTGTCATCATTTGAGAACTGGGCTTTAGCTCTATTGTTGAAAGGGAAAATCCTTAGAGGGAGAATTTTTCCATATGTTCTTTGTTTATAATTCAATAAAGATTACCAAAATATTTTTTTCCTTTTTTCTTTTTTTCCCCATCTCTATATTTCTCTCTCTGAAAACTCAGAAGCCACTTCTGGCTTCCTTTAACAATAGGAAAGGGGTTAGTGCAGTTTTACTGTATCCTTTAACAACGGGAAAAAGGTGATGATGTTGTTTAAAGACTCAAGACAGTCAAGCTTATTATTTGAGAAAGCCTTTCTCCTCATATTAGCTCACGACACGAGCACCTTATTAAGTTTGTAATGAAAATTCAGGCAAGTGTACGCACTTAAATGTGATGGTTATCTGCCAGAAAGGCTTGTGGAGTGAAGTCCAGGTTCATTGCTTCTAATCACACGCAAAAATGATTTAATGACATTGTCAGTTTAGTTTTTTATTTTATAGTTGTTAATTTCAAAGATCGAGCTCCAGTATTTATCTGCTTCAGTTTCTGATGGAACAGTCTGTTGTTTTCTTGTATTTTTAGTATGTGATCAGTGGTATGCACTATTTTTTTTTGTGCATAAATTATTTTATTTGTATTATTATTTTAACAGAGCTATAAGAAAAATGAAGAGCAATTCAGAGTTGTCTCTCTTGGCTGCTGTAAGATCCTCTAGAGGAGAGAAGATTCTCGAGGTTGATGGAACAGTCACAACACAGCCAGTCCTTGAGCATGTAGGAATATCCACCTGGCCTGGTAAGTGTGCGAAAAAGATAAATTTATCAGGCATGTTTCTTAAACACATGCTCCACCAATTTATTGTATATACTTGGTGATAAAGTAGGAGTATGCATTGTTTATCCTTAACTTTTCTCTTTGTGGCATGATGCAGGAAGGTTAATCCTGACAGATCATGCACTTCATTTCGAAGCACTTCGTGTTGTATCCTATGACAAACCAAAAAGATATGACTTATCAGAAGATCTTAAACAAGTTGTTAAACCTGAGTTGACTGGACCATGGGGTACTCGACTTTTTGACAAGGCAGTGTTCTATAGTTCATCATCGCTGTAAGTAATTTAACAATTATAACTTCTGAAAATTTGTCTTGCTACTAACTTTGAAAAGTACTTCTCTTGTAGATCAGAACCCGTTGTACTAGAGTTTCCAGAACTTAAAGGTCATGCACGTCGTGATTATTGGTTAGCTATCATTCAAGAGATTCTGTATGTTCACAGATTCATAAGAAAATATGGAATTAAAGGGGTTGCACGGGATGAAGTGCTTTGGAAGGCTGTTTTAGGAATTTTGCGATTACAAGCTATTCAGGATATTGGTTCCCCGATTCCTATACAGAATGATGCTCTTCTCATGTTTAATTTATGTGATCAGCTTCCAGGTGGAGACTTGATATTAGAAACCCTTGCAAATATGCAAAACATAAGAGAGTCAGATCGTGAGAATGATTTCAAGGGTGGTAGTGGAATGCATTCTATCTCAGCCTTGGACATGGTTTCTAACTTAGGATTTGTATTTGGAGCAAGTTCAAACAACTCAAATGAGAGCAGGATTGCTGTGGGTGAAATATCTGTTGGAGAAATGACTGAATTGGAAATAGCAGTTAAAGAATCTAAAAACAATCATAAAAAGGTTATATCTGCACAAGCGACAGTTGATGGTGTTAAAGTTGATGGCATTGACACGAATTTAGCTGTCATGAAGGTACTATTTTAGTATTCTCTTTATAACCCTTTAGTCAAACTGCTATACACTGTAGAATAATAAATTTTAGAACAGTTAACCTAGCTTAAGTATTATCCTATTCTGATACTTATCATTTCATCTACTTTCAGGAGTTACTTTTTCCTATAAATGAACTTGGGAAGTCTCTTCAATCTTTGGCTTATTGGGATGATCCGAGGAAGTCTTTAGGGTTTTGTTTGTTTTTCAGTTACATCATTTACAGGTAAAACTTCTTTAGATCAAGTAATATCCTGTTCATCTGTATTTTGTTGAGAGGCAGGAGAGAGAAAATATATTTTTTATGGAAATTTATGAAATTGTTATAGAAATTTGAGAAGTAATTTTCAGGGGGATATTCTGGATGATTTTCTATGGGATACTATTTGTAAAAATAAAAGGTGTTGGGAATAACTCAATAAATATTGAACAGGAATTCTTTTTTGGGTTTCTTTTACACCATTTGGACTCCGCTTGGGTAGAACTAAGAGCAGCAAAGCTTTTCCTACCAAGTTTCAACATTGAATAAGCATTTATGTAGCTTGGTAAGAATTCATAGATTCAGAAGTTATAGGCAATTTGTTGAAATTATAGGGCTTTAATGTAGAGGAGGAAAGAGGAATAGAGATTGAATAATTTGAAATTATTGTTGATCTGATCCGATGCAATTTGATGTAATATAGAAGACAAAGCACCAGCTTCTAGTTATATTAATCTTGGCTTCCTTGTGAAAACCCATGCTAAGAGATCGTGTAAGGTACTCCAAAATATTCTGATACAGTAATGGTACTACAAACTGTTTTCTTGATATTCTAAAATGATTCATATGAATCATATCTAAGCACTTTTCAATCTAGTTTATAATATAACACAACAGTGATATTCCTTTAAGATGATTTCCTCATAAATTGATCTGGAAACCAATGTTACCTACCTTACCAGTACACCTGCCCCCTGACTGTCTTCTCTGCCATCACAGTGCTAGACACGAATTTGGTGCACTCCACTTTTCTAGTTCACAATCTTTGGTATCTCTTTATTGTACATGTTGTCGTACATGCTTTCATATAATGCCGTTTTTCAGTTTCTTTTCTTCTTTATATAAGAAACGCCAATATTTTATATGAGGCAAAAACACAGAAAACTGAATATTCAGAACTTGTTTGATTTTAAAAAAATTACTTTCTTTGTTATTATTTACAGTGTCACAATGTCACTTTGTTTTCTTTTAGTTTCATATTTTCAAACAATGTACAAGAAATGGTGAAATCAGAAAATGTTTTATTCAAACCAAGTCCTTCAGTTCTCATTTTCAGTATTCTTTTTGGTGCTTGTTGTGATCACAGACTTCCCTTGTTTCGTTGACTAAGATATTCTGATTATTGCAGGGATTGGCTTGGCTATGCGGCTGCACTGGTGCTTGTGTTATTTTCTGTTTTTATGATAATTACTCGATATTTTAGCCAAGGTAGGTCAGTTCCTGAAGTTAAAGTAATTGCTCCTCCCCCAATGAATACAATGGAACAGCTTTTGGCCGTTCAGAATGCTGTCTCTCAAGCTGAACAGCTCATCCAGGATGGCAATGTAATTTTGCTCAAGTTTCGCGGTCTGTTGCTGTCCATTTTTCCTCAGGTACTGTCTCGTTCTTTCCCATTTTTAATCAATAATACATACAAGGTTTACATTCCAACCATAATTACCCTCTATGATAAGTTTCTTAATTTCGTAAAAACTGTCTTAAAAGTCATATATCTCTGATTGGTTGACAGTGTAAAAACTTTTACACCCTTGCAACATAAGCTATTAAACTCGTCAACTTTTTTGTCTACTTAAAATGCTATTTTTGAGAATTTCATCCAATTCATTACAAACATGAGTGTCACATTATGTATGATGATGCCTGGTTCCATTTATATGATTATCAGGCCACAGAGAAGTTGGCCTTTGGCCTTCTATCAACAGCTTTGATTTTGGCTTTCTTGCCTTCTAAATACATAGTTCTGCTACTATTCTTGGAGATATTCACAAGATATTCGCCTCCAAGGAAAACTAGCACAGAGAGATGGATGAGGAGATTAAAGGAATGGTGGTTCAGCGTACCAGCAGCTCCTGTCACAATTGAAAGAGAAAAAGAGGAAAAGAAGAAAAAATAGATTGATGCATGCATGCATGGTTAAATGTGTTGTGTATATGTTTTTCTTTAATATTGCTTTTCTCTTGTATATAGAGATGTTAAAGGTGTAAATTCAACAGTGCAAGCAAAGTAATTAATTAGAAAAATGAAATTTACACTCTTCCTACGTAAAACTCTTGCAGGGGACACACACACACACACACATATATATATATATATATATATATATATATATGTATGTATATATATATGTATGTAATATATTTATTTTAAGACATATTTTACAATACTGTCATATGTGCTACTTTCCCAAAAGTGACGTTTGTTTGTTTGTTTAAAACAGACATAACAATGTTCGAACGCGTCTTGTTTCATTTATACCTGTGGCCAGTCAATTATTAGGATTTAATACTTCTAATTTAAACAAAAAGACCTAATCTTTCTTATAATTGATTATTCACACAGAAAAATAATTAGGTGGGATTCTGAATATTTATAACTTGTGTGGAAATCACATAAAATTGCTGGTGGTACCTAACAATTCCCCACCTAAGGAACTTGCTTTTAAAAAATATCATCTAATACTTGAGAACAGAACTTTTTCATCGTGTTTTTTCTAAAAATATACGTGTACACAAATTAAAACGCATCTACGTATAAAACCAAACATGATCTACAAAGCATGTGGAAGTTTCATGAAGCTATAAAAAGAGATCATGTCATGGCAAACATATCACATAGAAGCTATATCTTTCTTCATTATTCTGAATTACAATCTATTGAAACTGAGTATTAAGGTAACAACTGTAAAAATCCCTGTAGATACAACTTTTCTACAAAAGCAAAACCATTATAATTCTTAAAAAAATGAAGTTCTATCCTGGAAAACTAGAACTTTTATTAACTGAAACAAGAGAAAAAGGTTAAACTATAATCAATGCTCACGGAACTCTTTCCTCCCTTCTAATGTGGTCGATGATGGAATAGAGGTCCTCAAGTTATGTGAGAAGAACAAAGAATCTGAGTAATTCATCAATGGCTGACTCGAACACACGAACTTTGCCGAGCTCGGCGGCAACATGGTCACGTAAGGGTTCAACGGAGGCTCTAGCATTGGTCCCTCCCCCGCCATGAAACAAGAGTTAACTTGGTTTTCTCCTAGGCTGCTGCTACAATTATTTTCTTCGGTTATCACCGACGATGCCTCATTTTCCTCGTTTCTCACAATAATCATACTTTCTCCATCACTTTCCTTGTCTCCTATCACCGCCGCAAGGCTACCCCCAGACTCCTGCTTTGAAGGTTGTTGCGGCGGTAGATTGTCATCGTCCTCCTCCTCCTTATCCGAGCGAGAGAGGCCGGTGAGTTTTTGCACCAATGACATGAAATCCTTGGGTTGAGTGTGGATAACTTTTGGAGAATGTGTGTAGATAATCACAGGATGACGTTGCTGTTGTGGTCTGTACGATGATGTTGGCATTCCTTGTGTCATTGCATTGTTAACTAGGGAGGATGATATCGATGATGAGGATGAGCATGAGGATTGTGGTGGTGATGAAGACGATTTTTTTATGAAATGAGATTCTTTGTTGATTTTCAAAGGTGGTGGTAGCAATCCATTGGTGTTCTTGTTATTGGTGGAGGTGGTGATTTCTTTCTTTGTATGGAACTGTGAAGGGCTCATGGCTTTTGGTTTTGAAGAAAGGTAACAATCACCAACAAGAGAAAAAGAAAGGTGAGGTTATGAAGTTGGTAATGGAGTTTTCTTTAATTGGATTTGAGGTAAAAAAAAGAAAAAAGTGAATAAAAAAATGGGAAATAAAATGAAGATTATGGTTCTGTGTGGAGATGACAGAGGCAAAGATTTGGAGAGAGATGAGTGTGTTTGTATATATATAGAGTTTGGTTTTGCATGGGCCATGCAAGTGATAGCCAATGGGATCATGACACGTTGTATGTGAGAATTGGAGAAGGGCAGTTTGGGGATATGGTTAAGATGGAAGAAGTGCTGAGGTGCCGGGAGGAGCGAAATGGCGCGAATCAGTTGATGGGTGGACCCCACGCGTTACTGTTAGCGGTGTTTTCATGTGTGGTGTGGCGGCGCATACGGAGGAAAAAGTTAAGGTTGTTCTTCCACAAAACATGAAAATTAGAAAGAAAATAAAACGTGGAACCATACAGATTTATGCTTTAATTCATTTTTTGCAGAGACTAATGGTTCCAGTGAGAAAATATATATGAAAAAAACACACACATGTATTTAATATACAATTTTTTAATATATATATATATATATATATATATATATATTTAATATAGTGTTGGAATATCTCTCCACCAAAGAATAAAACATAGTTTCTTATATCATTAATATTTGTTATTAATGATAATTTTTAAAACTATAATTTTATACGGATAAATATCTGAATTAAAACCCTGATCGAATATTTAAAAATAAATAAATTTTTTAACTTTTTAACATGTCATGTTATTATACATTTGATATAATCTAATTCACAGTAACTTTAACATGTATCATAATAATACAACATACTTATGTGTTCTTAGGATTTAACACAAATGATGTAATTACTTTTAAATACTTAACTTTCAACCTCAAAACATACCCATCAATGTTTATATTTTCAGTATATATAACCATACATCTATATATTACTGAATGCCACACATGATTGACCAACTTAATGTTTAAATAATATATACAAAACCAACAAAAACAATAGATTCACAAAATAATTTTCTAATCCAATTTGATCGTTCTAAAATGTTTTATACCTCAAATGCAACACATTCTTGTTATTAAGATCATAATATTTTTCCACAAATAAAAAATGTGTTGCAACACCTATCATATCAAAATAATACATTACATTGATTTGAATTCACATCAAATCTTAGAACTCAGTCATACTATAATGTTAACAACCAATTTCAAATCACAAAAAAAAAAAAAATCCAAAATAATTCACAATCTTAGTTTAATTTCCTTTATTTGGTAATTGCTTATTTAGAAACAGTAACAATTCCAAGATAAAAAGAAAAAGAAAAGGTTGAGATTAGAAAGAATCTACCAACCCAAATAAAATCAACTAAAATAACTAAATAAAACTCGAACCAAGTGATAAACTAATTCTCTCAACTAATTGAACTTGTAAATTTTAAAACTTACATACAAAGTCAAAAGGGAAAAAATATAATAAATTTTAGAAAAAAGTGAATTCGTACCCTAAATAAATTCTAATTAGTTGAAAATATTCTATATTCAATCACTTCTTAATTATCGTAATTTAATAGAAAAATAATAAAATATTATTTTTAAAAAAATTAAAGAATGTAAAAAAATGTGTTTTAAAAAAATAATAATTTCAAAAATAAATAACTATTACAATTGTATTTTTAAAATATAACATAAAATTCAAATATGTATCTTTTATAAACCGGTTCAAACGCGATTCTAACCCATTTCAAGATATCCGTAGTGGAATTTTTGGATATTCTGTATTTCTAATTCAAACACTAAAGTTTCATAGTTGAAAATGAATTTTCACAATGATGAATAATCATTAAATTGTCCTTTTCCCATTCTATATTTAACTTTTCTGTCACATTTGTACTTTGGGAGACTGTGTCTTCTGTAATATAATTCTCCATTTTTCAGGTCAGTTCCGTGGGTTTTTAACATTGTCTCTGTCATTTTTATCATTTTCTTTTGAGTTCCCTTCAAGTAATTGACAATATACATGTTTGAAGAATAAAACAAAAAAGAAGTTAATAAAACTATTTAAAATCTATGATTTTCTAAGATTTAATCTAAGTCTTTAAATTATTTTTTAATTTTAGTCTTTAAATATAAATTATTATTATTTAAATTTTTTTGGACAAAATGATCATTTTAGGAAATTAAATGAAGTATTCAAAATTTGATGATTTATTTAACTTCTTAATTTCAAATATATAATTGTATTTTTACAAGTTAGATTTATCAAAAGTGACTTCTTCTCCTTTAGTTTATAGTATTCTCAGCTTCTAAGTGTTATAGTTATTTGTCTTTCAGTTCTTCTGCTTCTGTCGATGATGCAGGACGAATACCTGCAAATATATTCTAAGTCCGTCTAAGTATAATTTGCAGGTGTGAGAGTTGAAAAAAATACCTATACCTCTTAGATATCTCTTATATTTATACTTTTTGGTTGGATTCTCGCTGTCATGAATTCGCACCAAAAACTCTATCACACCTTAATCATGTTTTATAAATAATCTGACGTGTTACTGACTAATGACGTTTTAAGATATCTTGTAATTTAGGTTTAAATTAACTGTACTGATATACTCACATGTAGTCGCTTCTCGATCATTTTATAGTAGATATATGATACAAGATACAACTAATTTTTACATACATTAATTTGACTATTTAAAATAACTTATGCGAAAATACTCAATTAGTTAATTTTAACGTTGCTTATTACATTTATGTCTAGAATAAAAAACATACTAGTTATATAACTGAAAGAAAATGAAATTTATGGGGAATAATTAAAACAAAAATGGTAAGTGTAAACTAAAACAAATTTGCTTTGAAGTGAAAATATCTATATAATGATGAGTAAATAATACATATTGACATTTTAGAATATTTTGACTATAAAAGAAATTATTTATACAAAACCTAGATGATAGTTATTTTAACTTATATTTTGTAAGCTAGCTAAACAAGTGGGGTACTTTAATTATTTGATTAAGATCTGTCTTTATTATTTATTTGTAAAGAATCTAAAAGTAATAGTTTTCATTAAAAAGGTTACATCATAAAGATAAAAAAAAAATACATTTTGAGACAAAAATTATTATGTTTCGATATTAAAATTATTTTGAAAACTGGTGTTGATATTTTTCTTATAATCTAGAATATGTAGAATTAATGGGTCAATATAAGTAGGTAAATTTTAGAATGGTATTTTATTTTCCAACATAGTTTGAAAAGTAGTGCTTTTTTGTATTCATGGAGGCCATTAGTTTTGACCAACTTGCACGCGGCTACACCACATGCATGTGGGTCCCACCACAGACAAGTTTTGTCTAATTAATGACAGCCGTTGGATGGCCCCAGATCTCATTGACTTATAAAACTATGGCTGGGTCCCATCCATCATATGATTAATGCATCTTTATCCTAAAATATTATCTTTTATTTTCATTTTAAAATAATAATTCTTTTAGTTTCTCAATATTTTTTAATATCTCTATATAATTAAGAGAAACAATAAACTATTATCTGCATTATCAAATATTATTTGATGATGTTTATATATATATATATATATATATATAAACATAATTATAATGTAATTTGTTAATTAATTATTATTTTACCTTTGTTAATTATATTATTATTTATTATATTATTTAACAGATTTGTAAATTATATATTTATTCTGATCTTAAAGTGATATATATATATTTTTAATTAGTTTTAAATGATTAGACACGTCTAAAAATTATAAGTTGAAATTCTACCTACCACTATAAAATAAAAACTATTTATAAAAATAAGATAAACATTTTCATGAATTAAAATTAATTTATAAAATTAAAATATTTTTTTAGAAAAATCAATATCTTTTTATAATTAACTTATATAAAACTTTTTTTTTTATATATATCTAAACATGTCTTTTTTTTACAGGTTTAACGTCATCTAATCTGATCTTCGTGTCAGCTATCTCTTTTTTTTTTTTCAGTTTCTTTTTGTTTTTTTCCCCCAACTTATCCAAAAAAAAAAACAAAATTATTAACTATTATCTATTTCAAATACCTTTATTTCTACAAATGAATAACTTACTTTTGTTAACAAATTATTTTGCCCACAAACAGAATTAGAAACTATTTATTTCAAACAGATTACAAGTATGTTAGATTAATTTTATTAAGCAAAAAATAGTTTTTGATAAATATTTATTTTTTAAAAAATTCTATATGTTTCATCAATTTTATTTTTTTTTAAAAAGTAACAAAATGAAAAGACATAAAACTATTTTTGTAAAAGAAACTTAGTTGCTTATAAGAAGCAGAAGAAGACAAAAAAGACAGTTAAAAAAAGTATACAAATTTGTTTATGATTTTCTCTGTACAAAAATATCTTCTTAAAGATATCTTATTTTTCAACAGGGTTATGTTTTTCCAGAAAATATTTTCCTTACTATTTTTTAGTCAATTATTTTAATGACAATGAAGATACTTTTAATATAAAAATTACTCAAAATTGAATAACCTTTTTCAACGTCATTTTTTAAAGTAAAAATAAACCGATGCTAAATTAATAAAAATAATAACTTACCTTTTAGTTTCTATTTTTTAAAATTCTTTATTAGATTATGTTGATAAAATATAAAATATAAAATTATAAGATTTAAAAATATCTCTTCTTTCAAGAAATAATAATAATAAATACAATATAAGTTTTATTAAGCCATTACATTAGAATATTTTGTTTGAAAAAATCTTAAAATTAATATAAGACACTGAAATCCAAAATAAAATAAAATAAGACCACATGCGTTACAATAGCCGTATTTATTAGAAATTATAACTCCAATTTTAACAAACTTTTTATACATGAGGTACTTAGTATATATATATATATATATATATATATATATATATATATATATATAAACTATTAAAATATGATTTGACTAAATTTTATATTTAGTGTAAATGATCTATATATAAATAAAAGTAAAAAAAATGTTACACATTAAAAAAAGTTAAGTGCATACATTAGTAATCTCAATATTTTTCTTAAAATCATTTTTTTATGAAACAATATGATGATGTAAGAAACTCCCACATTAAAGTATTTTAAGAAGAATATTATTAAATAAAATAAAAGAAATTAAAACTGGTTTATAATTAAAAACAATAGTAATATATATAATCTCTATTTCATTTTGTGAAATGTACCCAATCAAGTACGAAGTTGGTACCATAGGTGTTCTGTATAGTCCATAAACTGTTGGACATGATAGGTACCTGTATTAGCTAGAGTCTTTTCATCTAATTTTTAATGTAAATTAAGATTATTTTCGAATTTTCTCATTTTCAGGTTTATTTTTTAACACACTTTATTAATGTTATTAAAAATTATAAAATTAAAAGAAGAAATGTTAAATATAAAATAAGTCAAAAGACTTTGTAATTTCCATAAATTTTAATTAGTATCAGAATCTATTGAAAAAGATGATGACAGAAGGTATCTTCAAGGATATTTCTCTTGTGGAAACATTTGTTTGATTCTGTATCAGAATTCATGCATAGTTCCAAATTAAACAGCTTATTATCCTTAAACTAGCAAGAGGCAAAGCAAATGATGTGACTAAAAATAATAAATTCAATGTAAAAAAGTTGAAAAATGGGACCCACCATTTGGAACAGGAACCTTTACAAAGGTGGCTGAAGGACACAAAATGTTGCACTTTAGATTTTGATTCAGAGTTTTCCAACTTGTGAGCAACTTCAATTCTTTAAACTATATGTCTTTTTGCAGCAAAGTGTTCGTTTTTCATTCCCTCAGCTGACTTTTCATCTTCTCTGTTTCTCACAGCTTCTTCTTCTGAATTATAACAACCCTTCAAGATTTGTCAACTCCCTAACATTCCTGGGTTCATGGTTTTTCTCCATCCTATGCGTCTTTGACCTTGGTCATGTAACATGGATAGGAAAAGTTGACCCTTGGGAATTAAGAGAGCCAAACACCAAAATCTCCAAAATCTGAACTCAAAAACTTCCCTTTTGTGATTTTGGTGCTTACCAAGAGCAAAACAATGAGCTTGAAGAAAAGGGTCCTTTCAATTAACATTGAAGAGGCTGCTGTGGACTTTTTCAACCATCTCTTGCAGGAGAAGCCCAGAATTCCGGTCTTCATTCCTCTGATTCTGATTGCTTGGGCTGTTGAGAGATGGCTCTTCTGTGCCTCCTCTTGGGTTCCTCTTGCTCTTGCTGTGTGGACTACTATACAGGTTCTCACTCCTCCCATTTATTTATTATTACTCTCTTGTCATCTCTATATGCTTTTTGGCCTCAAATATGTTTCCACAAAAGTTATTTTGTTCTGAATCATCTTACCTGAGTAATCAATTTGATTTCATATTAAAAATGCATTTAATATTTCTTGATTTTGTTGAATTGGGGCAATTTTCAGAAGTCATGCTTACTTGTGAGATTTAAGTTTCTGTTTTGAATGAAAGTGATAGAACTGAGGGCCACTCCTTACTACAGGTCACGTGTCAAATGAGTCAATGACACGTTTAGACTTTTAACGGAATCCTACCATGCTTTTTGCCCAAATATGTTTCCACAAAATAGTTATTTTGTTATGGATCATCTTATGCATTTGTTATTTCTTGTTATCGTTGAATTGGGGTAATTTCGTAAGGAATCCTTACTTATGAGGTGAAATTTCTTTTTTTGTGTTGAAGAAATATGATAGAAAGGAGAGTCACCAATACTACTAGGTACAAGTAGTGTGTCAATGGCATATTAGGAGCCTAAACTCATTTCCAATAATTATAAAATTAAAATTGTAGATGTTTTCACGAAAATCTATAAATTCTTAGGCTCTTCATTTATATTCATTATAAAATTAGAGTAATGTTTCCAATCTTACATATTTAAAAATTGCTGTATTCTGTACTTGTACTGTATCCATCACAGTTACCAGTAACTTCTTTAAAAATATGTTTAGTTAACTTCAAATTCTGTGCAAGCAAATCTCCCTAATTTATCATCTCTGAGTTGAGTTATTGGCTGCTTTTTCTGTGGTGTACTATACTGGTTGTTAATGTGAGGTGCTGCTTTTTCATTTCAGTATGGGAGATACCAACGCAAACTACTCGTGGAGGACTTGGATAAGAAATGGAAGAGGATCATACTGAATGTCTCGGTACTTTTTTCCCTACCTTTCCTCCTTTCACCTTTGCAGTATGCCTTTTGAAGCTGACCTCAAGTTCCTGTTCATATAGCCCATCACACCATTGGAGCATTGTGAGTGGTTGAATAAGTTATTGACAGAAGTCTGGTCCAACTATTTTAATGCCAAGTTTTCAATAAGGCTATCTGCTATTGTTGAGGTGAAATTTCACTACCTTTTCTCATGGCTACACATTGAGTAATTTTTCATCCTTATTCAAGAGTCAATACAGAAGTTGTGATTAAATAGCTTCTTCTTATTTGGCTGCACTACACATACATACACGTATGTATGTACGTACAGCATATTACATACACATCCTTTTTCATCTATGATTTAAATGGATTGTGTAGATTCTACTTGTACTTTCAAAATAAAGAGGAAGTGCATAGCACTGTCAGACTATCAGACTTATATTTACAGTAAAAGAATGTAACTTCTGTTAAGTGTGCATAGTATAAAAGCTTAGACTCTGAACAACACAATCTACATGCTTCAGACTTTAGCTAACCTGACATTTCATGTTGCCTCAATTCAAATATTGAATAAAGAAACAGGATGCTATGCTGATTATGTCTTGGCAAAAAGGATCAAGAATTACTTGTTTACCTTTCGTCATATAGTAAATAAAAAGCTGTCACAATAGTGGATAAACTTCTTGTTAAAAATTCGTTAATGTTACATTTTATGGTCAGGATCCTTCATTCTGTTTAGACATGTATTTTGTATTTTGATAGATGAACTAATCTAATTTCTATCTTTTGTGTCTCTAGAAACGTATAAGGCTCCGGAAACCAAGACTTCTGGTAAGTAATCATGTTTTATTCTATGATAGAACTTTAATTAGTTTATCAAAACAGCTTGAACACTTTATGGACATTGGATATTTGTTTGATGATGTGTACTGAATACAGGAACGAGTTGAGTTGCAGGAGTTTTCGCTAGGATCATGCCCTCCTAGCTTGGCTCTGAGAGGGATGCGTTGGTCAACTATTGGTGATCAGGTTTTGGTTTCCTTCTATTTCAAATTTCACTAGTAAATATAATTCTTATATATTTAATCTTCCATTGTATACTTTTATATTGATATAGGACAGGGGGGAACATGAGTAGCATTTATATCATCATCTGTTTTTGTGAGCAATGTGAGAAACATATTCTTGTCCGAATCTATATTTTCATTTTTCCTTGATGTGGTTTTGCACCACCACCACACTACATTACATTACAATCACTAGGATCTTTGGTAATTTCACAGTTTTTGTTGCCCTCTCTCCTTCTAGTGCCACTGCTTTTGTGATCTATATGAGCAAGTGGTCGGGGAATTTTCTAATATGCATAGTTTGGAGAAAATAAAGCTTTACTTGAAAGTTAAACATTCAAGATAGTAAGTAATGAATCTATGAACCTTTTGTCAGCTCACCAAATGCCACCTAAACATGACTGTATTTGACTGTCGTACTTCTATTACCATTGCTTTATTTGCTTGTAAGGCAGTTTACCTGTTCACCATTCATTTTTTTTTTGAGGTGTATGACTCTGTGCCTTGTCTTTAAGTATCAATATATTATTGGATATCCAAGATTTTGATCAAGCATTCTGTTGGCCTCTTTCAGCGATTTCTGCAACTGGGTTTTGATTGGGATACAAGTGAAATGAGCATTTTATTGCTTGCTAAGCTTGCAAAGCCGTTGATTGGAACTGCTCGAATTGTGATTAACAGTCTTCATATCAAGGGTGATGTATGTAAAGCTATCCTTTCCATTTTTGCTTCTTTAATATGTGAAAATATGTAAACTGAAGTAAGAGACATATAACAGATTTGATTTGAATTTGAAGCAAATAATTAACCCTTGTACTTTAAGAATTGTCAACCTATATTACCAGCTTATTGCAGTTATTTTTAGATTTTCTTTAGTTATTGGACCTGGTCATCGATTTTCTGGCATTACTAAGAAACTGGTTTAATCCTTTTTCTTTTTTTTCAATCTAATAATCCTTATATTTATTTTGCAGCTTCTTGCTACACCAATTCTAGATGGAAAAGCACTTCTTTACTCATTCGTATCAACTCCTGAGGTGAGAATAGGAGTTGCCTTTGGAAGCGGTGGGAGCCAATCTCTTCCCGCCACTGAATGGCCTGTTGTTTCTTCTTGGCTGGTGCGTTACCACCAAGTTTAATATCATGCTAGTAGAAAAGTTACAAAGTTGTCTTTCTGAGTTAAATTCCCTAAACTATCTTATATTTATGGTGCTATTGTAGAAAGGTACGCACACTTTTTGGTTCAAATTGAACCTTATCCTATGTGACAATGGATTTCAATCTTATGCTTAAGTTGATGGATATTTTTTTCCAGATGGTTATAGGTTTAATATAAGGACTGCTAGTCACATATAACTATCAAAGAAGAGGAGATGAAGAAGTATTTTCACATTAATTTGGAGAAATTGTAATATAAATCAGGTTGAGTCTCTGTTAATTAATTAGAAATTTAAGCCAACATGAGAACTAGTTGATAACTGATAATATTGAAATAGCTCCATCAGTAAATAATAGTTTTTTTTTTTATGAAAATATCAATTAGATGTTTGGTATCATTCACATGCTCAATGTCGTAAATTCTCTCAATATTTTCTTATTACTTGCTGCTTTTCCATGGCAGCTTGTTATGTTTCATACTGATTGGAAGTTTGCATTTTGTGCAGGAAAAACTTTTTGCTGACACCCTGGCAAAAACCATGGTGGAACCTCGGCGACGTTGTTTCACTTTGCCTGCTGTTGATTTAAGGAAAAAAGCAGTTGGAGGCATTATATATATTAGAGTGATTTCAGCGAATAAACTTTCTGGGAGTTGCTTTAAGACATCTAGGAGGCAACCAAATGGGGCAACCAATGGTTATTCAGAGGACAATTTTGATGACAAGGATCTGGAGACATTTGTAGAAGTAGAAGTTGAGGAATTAACCAGGAGAACAGATGTCAGAATGGGTTCAACCCCCAGATGGGATGCACCATTTAATATGGTTTTACATGATAATGCAGGAACTCTTCGTTTCAATCTTTATCAGAGCCATCCCAGCAATGTGAGGTGTGACTATCTAGCAAGTTGTGAAATCAAGGTACTTCCTTTGGTCAATGTTCTCCTTTTTGAACTTGCAACAAGAGAATATGATTTACCTATAAGTATTACATTTGTTCAGTTCAGTCAGACACGAATTCTTTTTCTAGTCTTTATTTCTTTTCAACAAGTACTTCTTTGTCTTCTATACTAATGCTGTGATAAATTAATATTCATATGCCTTTGTGCAGTTGAGGCATGTTGAAGATGATTCAACAATAATGTGGGCCGTAGGACCTGATTTTGGAGTCATTGCAAAGCAGGCACAGTTCTGTGGAGAAGAAATTGAAATGGTTGTC
This sequence comes from Phaseolus lunatus, assembly GCA_013389735.1. Classification (NCBI taxonomy): domain Eukaryota; kingdom Viridiplantae; phylum Streptophyta; class Magnoliopsida; order Fabales; family Fabaceae; genus Phaseolus; species Phaseolus lunatus. The sequence continues at coordinate 47,582,253 of CM023860.1, forward strand.
CCATTTGAGGGCCCCAACTCTGCAGAGGTACAATATTTTGTATTGTGTAATAACCAATAGCCAGGTTCCTCCTACCCTAATTCTAGAATGACATTAAAGCCTACATAACCTATCTGCGTGTATTGCCCATTCTAGTAGGTATCACCTATTCTAGCATGCAAATGTGGAGGGGAGGGCTGGAAAGTCCCACATCCCCTTCCTTGGGTGCAACTTGTTAAAGATATGATCTGACTATGTTAGTGATATGATTTAATTACATTACATAGGAAGATATGTATGATTTGATAGGAAGATATCTGAAAATGAGTGCATATTATTCAATATTTGTTCTTTATGTGTGTCAAAGGAACTTGATTATACCATCAATCATGTTGGTTGATCTGTGAATAAAAATTGTATTGTACTAATCATTTAAAATGGATGAGTTTCATACTGGTAGTGTTTCTGGTGTAATGCTTGTAACTGCACCAGCATTCTGCAATGCTCTACGTCTTGAGTTTATTGTCTTAATTCTTTGGTCTTACTAAATTAAATGGCCCTTTAATGTACCATATTCTTACAAAAGCATAATCTTTTATTCTTCTTTTACTGGTTTCTAATCTTAGAGATCAGGTCAAAATGCCCTTTTGTCACATTTTGTACTTGAACGGATAACTGGTTTACCTTTCTGAATGAAAATAAAAATGTGATTGAATCATAGATTTTATTCATTTTACCTCATCATTTTCTCAGTTGAAGGTGAGCATTGTAGTCAAAGAGTGGCAATTTTCTGATGGTTCGCATAGCTTGAACAGTATCCGGAGTACCAACTCTCAGCAGTCAATTAATGGATCACCAAATTTTCAGTTAAAAACTGGAAGGAAAATTAGTGTAACTGTTGTGGAAGGAAAGGATCTTGCTGCGAAAGACAAATCTGGAAAATTTGACCCTTATATCAAATTGCAGTATGGAAAGGTGAGTAGCACTGCATGTCTGCAAGACTGCCTGTTCTTTCATTGCCTGATTAACTAAGGCCATAAGTTAATGGTTATTGGTTTAACTAGTTTTGTTTTTAAAAACTTTTCTAGGTTGTCCAGAAATCAAGAACTGGTCATACCCCAAATCCTGTCTGGAATCAGACATTTGAATTCGAGGAGATTAGTGGTGGGGAATACTTAAAAATAAAAGGCTTTTCTGAAGAAATTTTTGGCGATGAAAACATTGGTAGTGCTCATGTGAATTTGGAAGGATTGGTTGATGGCTCAGTCAGGGATGTATGGATCCCTCTTGAAAGAGTGCGCTCTGGAGAATTAAGACTTCAAATATCGGTTAGAGTGGATGACCAAGAAGGATCGAAGGTGTGCTTATTCACTTGGAAATATTCAGACTTTCTTTTGAATGTTCAATTATTTCACTGTAATTATCAAGCGAACAAGACTAGAATCACGCTTTGTAGGATTTGAACTTAGTGATTCTTTCAAACATTTAGTTACAAGATGAATAAAGGATGAAAAAGCCTAAACAAATTAATTGCTTATTATCTCTTCAATTAGTGATTATTTCAGTCATTTTGCTCATTTGTTTTTGTTTTTTCACCACTTGGATATTCATGCTAACATTTTGCAATGGGCAGAGTTTCGGTTCTGGCTCAGGCAATGGTTGGATTGAACTTGTTCTGATAGAGGGAAGGGATCTTGTTGCTGCCGATCTCAGAGGCACAAGTGATCCATATGTGAGGGTACACTACGGAAGCTTTAAGAAAAGGACAAAGGTTGGAATACTCATTCCTCTCTTTTTCCTTTGGAATTTTTCAATGTTTTCAAACTTGATATACTTTACTACATGTTCTGAAGAGAAATCTCTTGCCTTTTCATTCATATGTTATACCCTTGATTTTTCTCAGTATTACACCTTTCCTTTGCATTTCCATTCCTTTTTTTTACTTCATCCTTGTAAATCACAAAACTCAAAATACTTACTAGCTGTGGCTTTATCTGTAGGTCATATACAAAACTCTTAATCCTCAGTGGAACCAGACCTTAGAGTTCTCTGATGATGGAAGTCCCCTAATGCTTTATGTCAAAGATCACAATGCATTATTGCCCACATCAAGTATAGGTGAATGTGTTGTAGAATATCAAAGGTTGCCTCCAAACCAGATGGCTGACAAGTGGATACCTCTCCAAGGGGTGAAAAGGGGTGAAATTCATGTCCAAATCACTAGAAAAGTTCCAGAGTTGCAGATGAGGCAAAGTCTAGACTCTGAACCTTCCTTGAGTAAACTACACCAAATTCCAAACCAGGTGACATCTTCATACGCCATGACTGAAAATTGAAAAAAAAATCTTTTTGTAACATTAGCTAATTCAGCTCAAAGGATAAAGTGTTTGATTATTTTCAACTTAATGCACATGCCTTTATTATGTGAAGTTATCATTATTATGATTTTCATTTTATGCTGTTATTCTAACACTTTGGTGTGAATTGGGGTTTACCAGATAAAACAGATGATGATCAAGTTCAGGTCCTTCATAGAGGATGGAAATCTTGAAGGACTCTCTACAACATTGAGTGAGCTAGAAACTCTTGAGGATACACAGGAAGGGTATATATCTCAGCTGGAGACTGAACAAATGCTTCTTCTCAGCAAAATAAAGGAACTTGGCCAAGAGATCATTAATTCTTCTCCTTCCCTCAGCAGAAGATCTTCTTCAGCTGGAAACTGATCTACATCAGCTCAGTATTTGTTTTTTATACGTTTTCCCATGCACAATATTGCTTGTGGGAATCATCAAGAACAGATTTTGTACATGTTTTCCTAAACTAGATAGCCTTCTTATACCACCACATATAGCTTTTACATGGTTATTTTGATAAATATTTTTTTCTTTCTCAAGTTCATTTCTGGGTATGGGGATGCAAAATAAATGGAAGGAGGTACCTATTTCACACTTGCACAGGAAACTAGGTTCTGCTCTGGATTTCTGTAATTAATTACTATTTTATTTTGAAAGGAATGATGTTTTGAAGACATGAATCTGTTATTGTTGTCTCTGGTTTTCAATTTTTTTAATATTTGTAAACTTAGACATATTTCAGTTCAATTGTTTACATCCAATAATCAATATCTGAAACTATTTAGAAGGCATTTCTTGTGACAGACTGAATATACATGCATATATTTGCACTCTTTACCTTTGATAATCCATCCAACTCAAATGATATAAAGTAAACCCTTTTGTTCTAAAATTTTCAAACTATTTGAAAGATATTTGGGAGCTTCAGAAAAATTACCATTTCTAATAATAAGTGCTTTAAGGCTATTCATCTCCTTGAAGGTATTTCATTCCATTATGTTATTTCTTCTTTGTCAAATATAGGGAAATCTAGACATTTGATTTCAATTTCACTAGGTCCTGTTGATGCTGAGGACACAAGTCAACGACAATACTATTACATATAAGACATCAATAATTTAAAGAAATTGGAAAATTACAAAGAAAAAAAAAAAAACTATGATGTGAATATATGGCATTTTTTTTTTAGGAAGATTAAGTTATTCAAGAGAATTTTTTACATGAAACCCACACTTTAGTTGTTACATGAAGAAAAATCTAACACTTCAAAATAATGGTAGCATATTTTGATAAATGTCATTTTCAAATACAAATTAAAATGATTTTAGAGTAGAGACGGTCTAATGTAATGCTAGATTATCTAACACCAAATATATGATAGTATAATTGTAGTTAGATAACTTCAAGTAATGTCTCAACGAATTCAATAGTAAATCTAGTTAAATTAATATTTAAAACTTAATTGCAGTAAAAAGGGTTAGAAATAACAATGAAAATAAAAAAAAAGGGATAAGATTCTTGAGTAGAAAAAATAAAATAAAGATTATAAGAGCAGTAGAATTTCATTAATGAAACACATGTTTACTAATTTATTCAATATCTTACTTGTTTATTGTTTATATGTTTTTCACTAACAATGTTTTTAATCTTTTACCTCTTAAATGATGCACATTGTTCAAAAAGCTAAATAACAAAAATTTAATTAAATACAAAATTGAATTATCAACATGTGTTTAACACAATTCCCAAAACAAAAACAATATTTATTGTGAAGTTACAATTCTCAGTTTTTAATCTTCCATAGTTCTTGAATTTTGTTTACTAATTAATCGTGAACTTTGTTTATTCATATCTTTGCAAATGATTTGTTTTTAATTATGTTTTTGATATATTGTAGATTCTATTAAATTCTTTAACTCAAATTTTGTTTTTAATTTTAACTAAGAAAAATCACGTAAACTTTTGTAATTGCAATGATAGGGACTTACTTTGTATCGTTTAGTAAAACAGTCTTATTAGATCGACTATATAATTATTACTCTAATTAAAAACACAAAATTAACATAATTAATATAAACCTTTTTCAATTAAAACAATTAATTTATTTATAATTACAATATAATAATTATAGCAATTAAAACTTTTAAAAATAAATAAAACTATTTTCATCAAATACATGATTAATGTGGAACTCATATAAGCATCATAGTGCAACACAATATACATCATTAAAAAATTTAGGTCTTACATTACTATAAAAAAAATATAAAAATAATATAACATAATAAGATCTAAAATAAAACTTCAATCATTTATCTTGAAAACATCTTTGAAAAAAAAGAAAAATATCGAAAAAAGAGTAAATACTTTAATTATACTTTTAATAATTCCTTAAAACAATAAATATATAACAAGATTTCTTTGTTTTGTATACATATTTTATTTATAATATATTAACATCACTATATTCTTTTAGTCTCATCTCCTCTTCAAAGTAATTATCAAAATTGCACACTTATCATATTCCTTTCTTACTTTAGAACTCTTACTCTTTTTTTTTTAATATTTATATGATTCTTTTAATCTTAATTTAAATCTTAAAAAGAATTAATATATGTGTGTTTTCTTTAATATTTAATAATTTAACATTTAAAGTTAAAAAAGCTTCTCAAACAAAAACATCTTATCATGTTACATGTTACTGAGTGACCCTCCTCGTCGCTCTCATCCTTTGTTCTTCCTTTGTTCCGTTTCTCACTCTGCAATTTTCTCTTTATCCAAACTCAAATAAAATGTTTCACAAAAGCTAACACTAACATACCAACTCAACAATGGCGTTTCCCAACACTTGTAAACTCTCAGAATTTTCTTTTTCATCACTCAACCCTCCTTCTCCTTCTCGCTCTTTCCACAAATTCCCATTTCGCACACTCACCTTTGCTTCTCTCCCAACCCCTAAACCTAACGCCTCTGCACCCTGGCTTACCAAATCCCCCTCTCCCAAAAAGGTCACCGAGCCCCTCACTGTCGACGACCCAATTCACCGCACAACCCCCAAACAACCGCAGAACGCCGTGGAGAGAATCGTCCTTCGGTTACGCAACTTGGGTCTGCTTTCAGAAGAAGAAGAACAACAACCTGAACAACAGGAAGAATTCCCGGCAAGTAATCCGGCGCCGGTGACCGGAGATGAGAGGCTGAGCGAGTTGCTCCGGCGGGACTGGGTAAGGCCGGACGCCGGGCTGGTGGGCGAGGATGAGGAGGAGGAGATGATGCTGCCGTGGGAGAGGGAGGAGGAGAAGGTTGTGGTGGTTAGGAGTGGAAGGGATGAAGAAGGGTTGAAGAAGAGGAGGCTTACGGCTCCTAGTTTGGCTGATTTGACCCTTGAGGATGAGTTGCTGAGGAGGTTGAGGAGAGAGGGGATGCATGTGAGGGAGAGGGTGAGTGTCCCCAAGGCTGGACTCACTCAGGAGGTTATGGAGAAGATTCATAAGAGGTGGATGAAGGAGGAATTGGTGAGACTCAAGTTTCATGAGGAACTTGCAAAGGATATGAGGAAGGCTCATGAGATTGTTGAGGTTCAATTCTTACCCTTTCTCAATCACTTAACATGAACACATAGCATGGCATAGACACCAATTACTGGTTCAAAAATGATCCACGGTCATCAAGTGCCAATCTATACTGAGAGAGAGAACGAGAGTGAAGTTTAAATGTGATAAGTGATGTATAGTGTATTTGGTTCCTAGATGTGGTTTTTCATGTTTACTAGAAAGGTAGTAGTTATAGCTTACACATTCTCAAAGGTTTTCCAAATGCATGTATAATGTGACAAGAAATGAGATAGAGATAGAGATGTCAATTGAGTGTTTATTGTTGGGATGTCCAAAAATATTATTTACTAGTTGCTTCACTTCATTGTTGTTCTTGTCTTAGGCTCTGTCTGGAGAAATGTCTCAATAAACGATTTAATGCGTAGGAAAAGAAAACAAAAAACCAATGAATTGAACATCTTTTATAAGTTTAAATCAGTTCATGTACATTGGTTTTTACTTAAGTCAGAGGAGAGAACCTTTATAAAGTTTAAATACATAAGTTGAGCTTTTATTTCTCGTGTATGTGCTTATGGGGATGTTTCTCCTATTAGGGTCTTGGTGAGTTTTTAGTGGCATTTTAAGTGTGCATTTGTTTTTCTTCCTTTTCTATCAAGTTAGAATGTTGTTACTTGCTGTGTGTTTTTGTGTATGTTGAATGGTGATGTTGACTGTGTTTTGTTTGATGGACAATGGACTGATTAGTTGTAGTGTGCAGCGTCGAACTGGCGGATTGGTCACATGGAGGTCAGGGAGTGTTATGATGGTGTATCGTGGTATTGATTACCAAGGGCCTGACTCAAGGAAGGAAGTTAATGATAAGAAAGGTAATGACTTTTTTGTGCCTGATGTCTCATCAGGAAGTTTGTTGAAAAGTGAAGTCAGTAATGCAGCCACATCTCGGGAAAAAAGTGAGGTGGTTGTGAGGGAGCAAGAACAGTCTAAGAATGTCACTGAGGCGGAAACAGAGTACAATGCACTTCTTGATGAATTAGGTCCCCGTTTTGATGGATGGTGGGGTACGGGGATACTCCCTGTTGATGCTGATTTACTTCCAAGAACAGTTCCAGGTTACAAAACACCGTTTAGGCTTCTTCCTACAGGAATGCGTTCTCGGCTGACAAATGCAGAGATGACCAATTTAAGGAAACTTGCAAAATCAATTCCTTGTCATTTTGCTTTAGGTAAGATTCATCCACTGCAATATTTATTAAATTTCTTTTCTGTTATGCTTGTATAAATCTTTTTTTGAATTTTATGAAGGGAGAAATAGAAATCACCAAGGTCTAGCATGTGCTATTCTTAAGCTTTGGGAGAAAAGTTTAGTTGCAAAGATTGCTGTCAAACCTGGCATCCAAAACACAAACAATGAACTGATGTCTGAGGAGCTGAAGGTTTGTTTATTTGTAATTTGGAAATTTTGACTTGTGTGCAATCATGCTTGTGTCAGATCTCTAATACATCTCATTCCATCAATATCTTGACCTTTCAATTAATACACACTTGGATGTAAATCTTATATTAATTTTTGGACCTAATCTAATTGTTCTTCGAAGCTGCTGGCTTTGCTTTTATTCTGCTAGTCACCAATCAGAATTATAATTTGTTTTTGCCTTTATCTTTGAGGAAACCACTGATTTTCCTTTTCCTGTAATTTTATCAGGTATAAAATAAGAGTAGCTAACTAGGAATAATTAAAAGGAAACTAAATACTCACACACAATTAATATGCCTTCACATTTTTTGCCAAAATATCATTCACCACTGGAGTTATTTTATATTTTACTGTTATCACAAAACAATTCTGTTATATTGAAGATATAACACATTCTCTGGGCTTAATCTATGTAATGTGGCTAAATCTTGTTTTTTCTCCATGTCCATCTAATTGCATAGACGTGATACACTGCTAGCACTGTCAATTTCAATTTGAGAAGAGTGATTTTTTTTCTTGTTTTGATACAGATGTTAACAGGAGGTACCTTGCTGCTAAGGAATAAATATTTCATTGTTATATACCGTGGGAAAGACTTCGTTCCAATAAGTGTGGCTGCTGTTTTAGCTGAAAGAGAGGAAATGACAAAGCAAGTGCAGGATGTTGAAGACAAGTTCCGGTACAGAGCAGTGAATGCAATTCCATCAGGGCAAGGTGAAGCAACAGTACAGGCTGGGACTTTAGCAGAGTTCTACGAGGCCCAGGCTCGATGGGGCAGGGAAATATCTCCTGGAGAACGTGAGAAGATGGTGGAAGAAGCTGCCAAAGCCAAGACTGCTAAGCTTGTCAGAAAAATTGAACATAAACTATTTATAGTAAGTATCTATATATTTTTTAAAGATATTATAAGCTAGTGATAGTAATTGGTTTATTTCACCTGAAAGTGAGACTGGGTTTATAGTGCATTGGTGGATATAACTTGTTCTCATTATATATTTTAGTAGTCTCTCAGGTTGGAATTCTTGATTAATTAGAATATAAATCCTGCCACCTTTTTCAGCTTTATTTTTAGCTGCTGTATGATTGTCTGGTTGCAGTAGGCTGTAATTTATTTCTGCAATATATGCGTATATGAGTGCAGCATAAGAGGATGTAACTTAACAGTTCCTTTTTATGGTTGTCTTTACAAAACTGGACTTTCATTGCTCATCATATACCATTCTAATGTCTGAACAGGCCCAGACCAAAAAGCATAGAGCAGAAAAGCTCTTAGCTAAAATAGAATCATCGATGGTTCCAGCTGGTCCTGATTATGACCAAGAAACAATCACAGATGAAGAACGTGTTATGTTCCGTAAAGTTGGTTTAAGAATGAAACCATACTTACCACTTGGTGAGTAATTTTGAACTGTACAAAAGCTGCTCTATTCTAGCAATGCAAAGCTGACATCTTTCTATGATAATCTCCAGGTATACGTGGTGTTTTTGATGGTGTCGTCGAGAATATGCATTTGCATTGGAAACACCGAGAACTTGTAAAATTGATGACAAAACAAAAGACTCTTGCTTTTGTGGAAGACACAGCAAGGTTACTTGAATATGAGAGTGGCGGAATACTGGTTGCAATAGAAAAAGTTTCCAAAGAATTTGCTCTTATTTACTATCGTGGAAAGAATTATAAGCGGCCAATTAATCTGAGGCCAAGAAACCTTCTAACGAAGGGAAAGGCATTAAAGCGACATGTAGCCATGCAACGTCACGAGGTTTCTATTTTCTATATGACAATTACTGATCTATTCCTGACTTCGTATCTATGATGTTACATTTGGTCTTCTATGATTGTGCAGGCTCTGAGTCAGCATATTACTGAACTGGAAAAGACTATAGAAGAATTGAAAAAAGAACTTGTAAGTATTGGTGACTTATTAGCAATTATTTAGTATTATTTTTTATGTAGAGGAGAGGTCACTGCTAAAAGTTAGACAGAATTGACTTGATTGATTACAGTCCGAATAAATTGTTTCTTCATCATTATGACCACTTGACAAGACAGCAACTACCCACTCTGCATATTTCGAGTTATAGACTCTGAAATCAATCTTAACCCATCTGCTTCCTGTGCCTAGACTGACATTATGTTACGGGATCTGCTTTAGATATTTTAAACATTTGAGATTGGTCATGTTATGAAGTCGTCAAGTGGCTCCAGAATTAGTTTGGAATGGTCTATATCTGAAAATCTTATGTTCTTAGTCCCTACTTCTGTTTGTCCCAGTGTTAGCAATTATATAATTCTATAAATTCACTCTGCTCAATTAAATGTGAAGTTGACAGCCTATTAACAGGTCAGAATTGTGGTTTTTATATTGTGCCCTCTTGATTTGAAGTTAGGTAGAATTGATTTTGATAGAATTAACTTTGAACAGTTGGATGTGATGTGATGCGTGTTAAATTAGTCTGAACCACATATGCACATTAGAATGTGTTTTTCATTGGAAAATGTGAGAATTGACTTTCAAATTTTAAATAAACCAGGGCTATATTAGCTAAGTCTTTTAAATTTAATTAGGATAAGCCTCAAGATTTGGATGATGAAGATGCGTCGAGCACAGACGAAGAGGATCATAAGCAAATAGACAACATCTCAGAATTGACCCTTGTAAGATACTCCTAGTCTCTGTTCATTCTCTTGACTGCTTGATTTTGGTAAGGCTATCAAATAGTTTTTGCCAATTTAGTACTATTTCTAAATGGTAGCTCGGGCATTTATAATTTCATGTACTTACAGTTAAGTTTCTCAGGTAAAACTCAATGGTAAGTTTTTGGAATTTATTAAATGATTAATATGGAATATGATACTGCTTATAATAATATTTACTTATCAGCTAAAAGAGGGCAAGGGGGAGAAAGATTGAAAGAAAGAAATAAGAGCAAAAATAATTAACTACAATGACAATTAATTTATCCAGTTATTGGGAATGCAGAGTGAGAATGAAGATTCTGATGGTTTTGATGATGAGGACAAAAGCGACTGGTTAGATGATGAGGAAGAAAGTGATTGGGAAGATGATGAGAACCTGAGTTTTCAAAATTCGTAAGTGACGAGCATTCTTGAAGACCGGTTGACATATTTGTATTGAAGTTTCCTGGATCACATCTTCCATTACATGACGCTAAAGGTATTAGCTTTGCTACTGATCATTTAGCTCATAAGTTTGCATTTGCTACATACTTCATTTTAGGAAAGCATAATAATCCCGAGTTATGCAATTCTGATGCCATGCCTTTGCTCTGTGATTCTTGGATTGTCAATACTAAAAGCAGTTTACCTAATGCGCTGGTTGTAATTCTCAATTCTGTTCTACGGTTGAGGCATTTTTTTTATCCCTTTATAGGGATTAAATGCAGTAATTTTCCCTACATGTAGGATAATCAAGAGGCAGGTTATAAGCAACTTGTATGGTACTTCCTCTATTAGCAAATTCTTTTGAGATGAAGATACGGTGTTCATTTATTCAAACTTGTACAAAGATGTGCCTAGATTCGTGATCTTGCCGCAGAAAAAATTCATCATCCATTATCTACTCGTCTCTGGTTTTTCTACTACCATCTTTTAGTATGCTGGCTGACTTTTGAGCTGCATGGACAAAATTTTCGCTGTATACTGGAGTCTATTCCCCACATTGTAGCTGAGCTGATTATTGTAAATTTGCTATTTGGTAAAGGATATCTTCTCTTGTATTCACTATTTTGATATTATTATGCCTTCCTGAGATTTTACTTTCAATTCGGTGAAGTAGACAATAAATGTGCTATACTGATTTAATGGGAGAAGAGGCACAATTTTGGTTATAGCTATCAAATCAAACATGCTCAACTGTCCATATTTGCTTGCAATTTTTACTTGTCTTTTTGTTGACATTGGTTTTATGTAAAAAGTATTTAAGAGAAATTTAATGATAAATATTGAATGTGAAAGAAGCGCAATGGAATTTGGCAAATAGGTTCATGCAATAATCAAATTATAAACCTGATCCCTTACTAGCTTAGGTATCCGATTCCCATGTGTTTTATTATAATTTTGGATGAAATCACATGTAATGATATTGAAGATTGAAATTTCCGAATGTAATTTGATTACACATGCAAAGCTGGCTTATTTGTAGTAAAGACTGTTATTATATAGATATATGTACTGGAGAGAATAATGATGTTCCAATCTAAAGTTGCATGTTGCAAGTCTTGTAAAAAAAGTATATTTATCAAATGTTCCAATTTTGATAGAGTACTAAAAGTACTTGCAGTATTATACATAAGTTGTCTGTCAACTAAAGCTAATTTCAGTATGTTACTGTGATAATTATTAATGAGTGCTAACAAAGAGTCAACATCACCAGAATTGAATAAACAAATACAAGCAGAGTGGGCAGTTTTGATTCCTCTTCATGTTGAAGACCTTTAATACCATTTGAAGTATCAACTGACCCAAGCCTTGGCTTTTCTTTATATTCATCTCAAATTTTAGGGGTAATCAACCTCAAAGAAGTGTACCATGGGTTTGGATAAATGTAAAAGCTACTGGTTACAACCTACGCAAGTTACTTAGATTACATATGATACAAAACCAAACTCATGTAGTCATTGACATGGTATCATGCAACATCAACAAATTGGATTTTCTTCTTAAACATCAATTAATTGAATTAAAACCAAAGAAGAGAGAAAATTTATATTCAAGCAACCAAACACGTGTAAATTGATATTCAAGCTTTGAACATTAAAGTCCACATTTGATTGTTTACTCCGAGTCCATTTCACCTTCTAATTCCCTTAATAAAACATTACACAAACTGAATTTAATGGCTAATCTGTGGCAAACCAATATATGCTAAGGTGCCTGATATGTGTTTCTTCTGCTGCTATGCTCATCAAGCCAAGATATAATATCACCAAGTACGTGAAATATAGTTTCATCAGGTTCACCTTCAAGTAGAGTATGGAAAGCATCCTTATAGAGGCAGAGTTTCTTGTCCTTAACTTTAGCTTTCTCATACAAAGCCTTGCTAGCTGATGGATCAGTAATTATATCAGCCTCTCCATGCATGATCAACAGAGGCAGAGAAACCTAGCAATTAAAACTCTTCCGTGAGTTTCATTGACAGAGAAAGTTCCACCAGAAACATGTCCAATAGCTCAAGAAAGTTATTATAAAAAAGAAACAAGTGCAATAGCTCAAGGAAGTAACAAGACTTTGATACCACAAGTTTTTTCCTACAATTATGCATCAGCTTTGGTTTATTCGTGCAATCATCAAAATATCAGGAAAATTAAGACCAACCTGATATGTTGTTTGCTTGTTTCGTTTGTTTTAAGGATTTTGGTTCTTAGTTTCCTTATGAAATCTTATTCAGCATTTCAAATATATAGTTTATCTTCATATTATAAGGAAGGCAATTAAATAGTACTAAAAAGCAAGTCAAGAGGAAATATATCATATACTTCTTCCAAACGCTGTTCTAGCTCCTGTGTGGCTTTCAACAGCTCCAATGCAGTTCCCAGTCTTGGCTTATCCTTGTAGAGTAACACATTATAGGGTGCCTGGAGAGAACCACTCAAAAAAATCGTTAATAGAAGAAGAGAAAGCAAACATGGATTATTTCCTCTATTTAACTTCACATAATTCAAGCATGATGTGGTACACCCACCAGTTTTCTCTTGTTCGGATCTCTGAATATATTATCTTTCACCTCTTCCCTTTGTGGAACTAACTTAGTTTTGGGAAGGACTTTGGCTACACCAATTAGTATTTGCTTCACCAACCAATGTGGAATCATATCCTCCGCAAACTACTCAAGAAAACTGGTTAGTATACTTACATATGGATTGAGCAATCTGGTAATTCTAGTTTTTTAAATTCAAGGAGATACACCTTGCATAAAGGTGCAATAAGTGCAGCACCGTTCCATGCAGTAGGTTGTTTGAAGTGAATATTCAAGGCAATGGCTCCTCCCATGGATTCACCCAACAAGAAGCTTGGCACATCTTGATACTTCTTTTGTTCTGTCATGCAAATGCAACAGAGTTATTCACACTTAATTCAAAATGAAAATGACAAGCCACTGCATGGATTTGTGCAAGGACAAAATTTAAATACAATTCCTTAAATATTTCCAGTAATGTTCTTCAATTTGCATTAAACTTTTCGAATTAAAACTCTAGTTATGATTGGATAAAATGTAATAGTCCTAAATGTTGTAAATATTGTCAGTGTTGTTCTTCAATTAGTACTAAAGTTTTCTAATTAAAAATCCAGTTCTAACTGAATAACTATTAAAAACACTTTTGAAATTGTATTTGAGTTGTTATTTGTTCAAGAAGAAAACTTCATGCAAACATTTGAGAAAACCCACAATGACACTAAAAAGAATTATCTGAAATAATGGAAAATTAGATCTTACCCTTAATTTTTGAGAAATGTTCGATGGCATCATTCACTAGATTTTCAAAGCTAGCAATATAACCATGAAGACCATCTGATAGGCCAAATCCAGGGTAATCCAATGCAAATACTCCATATCCAGATGATGCTAACTTCCTTGCAACTCCTAAATACAAGACACAATCATCCTATTATCTATCTCTTTTCATAAACATATTAAACTAATCTCTCATTTATTATAGATCTTTTCATGCCTTCAAAGTAAAATGTGCAGGTGTCTGCATATCCATGACAGTAACAAATGATTGCTTTCAAAGGAGAACTTTCTGGAAGCCAACTTTTAGAGAATATTTTTATTCCTCTGGAGTTCACTTCATAAACCTGTATACAAACAAATATTTGAAATTACTTCACCAAATTAATGATAAGTCTTGTGTGATACTATTACCTAGAATTTCATAAACAATGTAATGACTAAATCACACATGAACAAACTTTTTTAATTTACTCTTAACTCTCCAAGTTTAAAGTCAAAGTCGACTGTGACTAGAGCCATCAAGATTAAGCATAATTGAATGAGAGCATATAAGAATGAGAGTTCTTTACCTCTTTCATCTTCACCCCATTTGATGATAACTGCAGCAAATTTCAAAAACAGAAATGAGCTACAATAATCTTCTCTATACTCACTCGATATTTTTGGAATAGATGGTATGTGTCACAATATGCGATCAAATTAATATTCAGAATATCATCCTCTTTTGCTCTCATTGTTCTAAACAAAAGACGTACAAGTAGATAAGTTTGAGCATAGTTCATATTTCACATTTAGTATATTTGTTTGAACTAGTGTTTGACAAAATTGATTTTTATTAAAATGGATTTTACATTAATGATATTTATGTTTAGATGCTTATATGTAAATTTGTAATAAATTTCAGTATAATTTTTTTATCCAAGAAAAAAAACTGTATAATATAGTTCAATTTAAACTCAAAATTCATTTTTCAGCTAAAACAATGTATTGGGATTAGTTTCACAGTGATAAATAATCAATTGTTTCTCATGATAAAGATAAAACAAGAAGTTAGTTCTAACTTTTTTTCATTATATCACTATATATGATTTTTGTGGAATATGTTAATAATATTTTCATGAGATTAGAGTGAAATCAAACATAGCTTAATGTGATATAAAAGAAGATACGTTAGTTACCCGAAACAAGCAATGATCAATGGCAAGTTGAATATCCTTAAAGGCCTCACGAGCACGTCTTCTAGCAGGTGCCTCATCCAAGTTGGCCAGAAAAATGGTTTGCAACTCATCATTCATATATTTTACTTCTTCGTTTTTGCTTCCACCCATTGCTCCTCTTCTGTTGTTATGCTAATGTATGTGACTCAAATCATGAAGAAGAAAAAGAAGGAAAATTTGGGTGGTTGTAGGAAGGAGTAAATGCGAGAGAGAGAAAGAGAAAGGTTCCTAAAGAAAAGGGTGACATGCATTAAGTTACATTTGGTTAGATGGTAGTGGCTAGGTCAAGATATCAGAGGAGTTTGGTTCCAGAATTTAATTACAAGCTGCTGGGGAGTAAATATTTTCTCACCTATTCATTTATGACATTGGATCCACTTTTCTTTACCACACTCTTGGTTAATTAATGTGCTACCTAGTTCCTTTCGTACTACGTACTATACTATGTATAAATATCAAATCACTAAACTTGCTAAATGAATACTATGATAACTAGCTATACTATTTATGTAATTTGGATGTGCATGTATCAAGGTAATGAGGGGATTTTTGTTTTTGTTAGGTGGTGGTTGATAGAATATTTTAGGAAGAGGAGGAGAAGAACAAGAGAATGAGAAAACTTCTAGAATAGTTGAGTACACTTTTATAAACTTAAGTAGGTTTAAGTCTCATCTTGAATACAAAATAAACTTTAACTCTCGTCTTAAATAAAAACTTGAATACAAACACGAAATTGAGTAATATTATATATAAAATTTCACTTCGATTAAAGATAAGAATTTCATAATATTTAAGTGAGTTATAATATGGTTTTATAAGGTTGAGCTATGTTTAAAATTTACTTCTTAATATGATATTAGAGTCATTTAAAACATATTTTAGAAAGAGTTTGTTGACCTTATCAAACCACCTGCTATCAGATTCCTATTGGACCATCCATAAATATATAATTTCACGTACGAATTGACAGTTTCAGAATGAGGATGGTATTAGAGATCTCACATCAATTAAAGATAAAAACATTTTATAGTATATAAATGGGTTCAAAACTCACCTTATGGATTGATTTTATAAGTTTGAATTAAGTTTCAAATCCACCTCTAAATATTACCACACTTTTTAACAATTTTGAATTTTGAATATTTATCCTACCCTAATATAGAATCATGCAACTACTTATCCAATAAAAAAAAAATCACAAATTCATAGTCTTGAGATGTTAAATTGAAGATAATATCATAATATCTTTTATAACTTTGTTTATGTCATATTAGTATTAAATTTTATTGTAACCCCTTAAAACAATCCAAGAATAATGTTAATGTTGATATGTTCTGGTGGTGGACTAGGAAAATAATAGCTGATATTCCTTGTAGGTAAAATGAGGAATATTTTTAAGGTTCATAATTATTTTTGGTTATTAGAATTTCAATTGCTGAATTTTCATGTTTTTAAATTAAGAAAACCCAATCAAATATGAATTCATTTATAATCAAATGGAGCTCAAACTTTTTTAAAAAATGCTCAAGGTAAAGTATATAAACTCATTAACTTTGACCTCAATACCATTCATAAAAATGATTAGGACATTTTGCTTATTTGTTATTGATCCGGTCGGTCATCGGTAGGCGATGACGTCAGAAGCAGATGACCACGTGGGCCAATCACAGAGTGACGCGTGGCACGTAAAGGCAGATGAATCAGGGTGGAGATCGTTCAAGAACGGCGATCAGTGGTCAGCTACCGAGCGACCGCCACCAGCAGATCAGTTCCTACTTGAGCGCCTGGATAGAGCGCGAGAAGGGACGAAGCACCGATCAGTCATCGGTGCGTTCAGAGTGGTCTGTCATCGGTACATGCATTGTGATCAGTCATCGGTGCATGGAGAATGATCAGTCGTCGGGGGTTCCTTGTCAACGCGTGTTAAACTGGGACCCAGGCTTCCAGCAAGAACGTTACCCAAGGACCTCGCCTGATCCCATAAGCAGAGCACGAGGACGTGAAGTATCACATCGGTCATCGGTGTGTGTTGAGGTGACGTCAGTCGCGCGATGTGAACAACGCAACCGATGATCAGCAAAGTGCCCAGAGGCTGAGAGCGTTCTTAGTCGCGAGACGACCACGCAGGAAGATGAGAAGACGCAGTTAAGTGCAGAATCCTGCTGGACGAGAGCCCATCATCTCCCAGTAGGGTTGCATGTCTGCCACGTGGATGGTAAAGATGTTCCCAGAGAATAGGAAAGGCAGGTAGGCACAGAAGTCGAAGGGGTTGAGAGGAACCCACGCGGCCACCCCTGTCAGACCTGGCACTCAAGTGGGAAAAGCTGGCACGCAAAGCACCCTGGGAAGTGGAAACGGCACTGCAGAGTAATTAAGTGAACCTAGAGGTAGCCTGTAGGGGCTACGCAGGGTTTATATGAGGAAGAAGAACACCAAACCAGGTAGGCATTCTTGACCTCAGATACACAACATAAAGAAAAAGAGCACTCAGTCTTCGAATCAAAGAGGTCTGAGGACACACACACACGGTCTCACACAGAGAAGTCTGAGAGAGACCTTTCGGTGTTCTCGTTGCCTGACTTGAGCGTCGGAGCCACAACGGCCGCTAGAGGCGCCTTTCGCATGTTTTGCAGGTACCGCTGGGAGTCGTCGAAGGTCCCTGGAACCTCCTTGCAGAACGCGCAGCAGATAGGAAGTCAAACGAAGGAGTGACGAGGCAATCTCTCCACGCTTGAGTCCGCGGCGAGATCATTTGGCGCCCACCGTGGGGCCCGAAGTAAAACGAAGCCCCCATACACGAGAACGAGAATAAGAAATCGCACAGATGAGTAGAAGAGCCAGACAAACGACACCTCCACCACCTGCTGGTGAAGGAACTGTGACCATGACGCAGGTCATGGAGATGATGCGCGCGCTGCAGGAGAACGTTGCGGCATCGAGAGCTGAGCAGGAGAAGATGCATGCAGAGCTGACTGCATCACACAGCAGGAATGAAGAGTTGGACCGCGTAAACGAGGAGTTGCGTAGGGAGCTGCAGGCGCAGAATGAGCGCGTATCCGAAGACAGAACGTCGATGCCGCCGTCGCCCCCTAGGGCATTTCCCATGCCCTTCTCCCCCGAGATCATGAACACGGCGGTACCCCCTAACTTGGTGGGAGTGAAGGCGTCGTTCACGGGGGTGGAAGACCCAGAGGCACATTTGACAGCTTTCCACACTCAAATGATGCTGTCTGGAGGTTCAGACGCGGTATACTGCAAAATGTTTATGAGCACGCTGAGCGGAGTGGCTATGGAGTGGTTCGTGAGCCTGCCGGAGGGCCACATCACCTCCTTCCATCAGTTCTCAAAGCTGTTCACGGAGCAGTATATAGTCAACAGGGCGCCGCCGGTGGTAGCTTACGACCTGTTCGACGTGCGCCAGAACCAGGGTGAATCGCTGAAGGACTTCCTCAACCGCTTTGGTGCGCGGGTGGTGAAACTGCCCTGCAAGGATGAGAGCATGCTGGTACATGCGTTCAAGAAAGGCGTGCTACCTGGCCCTTTCGGCGAATCGCTCATCAGGAGCCACCCTGCCACCTTTGCTGAGATTCGGCGACGAGCAGTGGCGCACATAGTAGCGGAGACGGAGGTCTCCGAGAAGAGAAGCAGTGTTGCACCATCTAAGCCACGCGGGGGTCATGGGAGGCAACAACAACAGGCGCGGGTGTATGAGGCCAAGGAAGGAAAGAGGGTGCAAGTCAGGCCTCGTCCTTACATGCCCAGAAAGGACCAGGTCAAGGGGGGCGCAGGGAAGCGCGACGCACCCCCAAGGTACGATTTCGTTGTAGAGTTGGCGGAGCTGATCGCCATCCCTGCCGTGGCTGCGAGGCTCCGAGTACCAGAGAAGACTGACAAGGTACTTGGAAGGAAGAAGGATGAGTGGTGCGAGTTCCATCACGCTTATGGGCACACACTCCGCACCTGTCTGTCATTGGGACGTCAACTCGCGGAGTTGGTAAAGGCGGGCCTCCTGACCGATTACCTACAGGGAGTACAGGGCGATCACGCTTCGGGGTCTCAAGCAGGTGATCAGCAACACGAAATCCCTGTGCATGGGGAGGTGATGACCATTGCGGGAGGTTTTTCCGGTGGAGGGTGTTCCAGGTCACAGAGAAGAAGGTATGCACAGTCAGTGATGGCTGTGGACTCGGTGGAGGAAGGCCATTTCCCCGAGGTAGACATTACCTTCACAAGGGCTGATTTGCAAGACGTAGTACCCCACAACAACGACCCGGTGGTCATCACCCTGGTGACAGCGGGAAGACGAGTGCACAGGGCGCTCGTAGACCAAGGAAGCTCAGCGGACGTCATGTTCTGGGTAACGTTCAACAGGTTACAACTGTCCCCCGATCAGTTGAGGCCATATGATGGGTGTCTGTATGGTTTCGCGGGAGACCAGGTCGAGGTGCGGGGCTACATAGAGCTGAGGACGACGTTTACCGATGGAGTGGCGTCCCGCACAGAGAAGATAAAGTTCTTGGTGGTGAACGCCCCATCTGCATACAATATCTTGTTGGGAAGGCCCACGCTCAACAGGTTGGGTGCAGTGTCATCAACGAGGCACATGAAGCTGAAGCTGCCATCGGTGGAAGGGGCTGTCATTACCATCAAGTCAGATCAGGCTGAGGCTAGGCGCTGTTACGAGAACAGCCTCAAGCAGAAGAGAAGCATCTGCCATGTCACTACAACACCGCCAGCAGGCACGCTCCAGGGAAGATCGGTGGTTCCAGGGGCATGGCCAGATCAAGTAATGGAGGATGCTACGCTGGGGGGCTCTCAGGTAGCTCGAGTTGAAGCAGAAGCAGGGAACGTGGTCGATCCTCACGAGTTGGACGTCGCCAGGGCGGTCGTCGCCCACGAAAGGAGGTCCCATCCTACTGAGGGATGGAAAGAGGTGGAGATAAGGGGAAAAAGGTTTAAGTTGGGGGAATCGCTCACTGCGGAAGATCAATCGCAGATCGCCTGTGTGATTGAGAAGCACATGGACGCTTTTGCATGGTCAGCTTCTGACATGCCAGGAATCGACCCTGATTTCCTTTGCCATCGCCTGTCAATGGACCCCAAGGCACGGCCGGTGCGCCAAAGGCGAAGGAGTTTCAATGAAGAGAAGAAGAAGGTGATCCACGACGAAACACAGAAGCTCCTTGCTGCTGGACATATCAGAGAAATCCAGTACCCCGAGTGGCTGGCAAACGTGGTACTGGTGCAGAAGTCAAATGGCAAGTGGAGGATGTGTGTGGACTTCACTGATCTCAATAAGGCCTGCCCCAAGGACTCCTACCCTCTCCCTAGTATAGATGCACTGGTAGACAGCGCATCAGGGGGAAAGCTCCTCAGCTTTCTGGACGCATTCTCAGGCTACAACCAGATAAGGATGCACCCCATGGACGAGTGCAAGACTGCCTTCATGACGGAACGATCTTGCTACTGCTACAAGGTGATGCCATTTGGGTTGAAAAACGCAGGAGCTACCTATCAGAGACTTATGGATAGGGTACTCTCGCCCATGCTTGGGAGGAACGTGCATGCGTACGTAGACGACATGGTGGTCACGTCGCGCCAGAAGGCACACCATGTAGTTGACCTGGAAGAACTTTTCACCACCATCGCCAAGTATGGGTTGAAACTCAACCCTGAGAAGTGCATCTTCGGTGTAGGGGCTGGGAAGTTCTTGGGTTTCCTTCTAACGGAGCGTGGAATTGAGGCAAACCCGGAGAAGTGCGCGGCAATCGTGGCAATGAGGAGCCCTGCGACGGTGAAGGAGGTGCAGCAGCTCACTGGTCGGTTGGCCGCCTTGTCACGGTTCATGTCTGCTGGAGGAGAGAAGGGTCATCCGTTTTTCCAATGTCTCAAGCGCAGCAGTAGATTTGTGTGGACACCAGAATGCGAAGAAGCCTTCTTGCAACTGAAGGAGTACCTGGCGAGCCCACCAGTATTGTGTAAACCACAAATGGGCACCCCTCTTCACCTGTATTTTGCTGTGACAGAGAGGGCGGTCAGCTCGGTCCTGGTACAAGAGCAGGATCAGGTTCAGAAACCTGTGTATTTTGTAAGTAAGGTACTACGGGGCCCGGAAACGAGGTATCAAACCCTGGAGAAGGCGGCACTGGCTGTAGTCTTTTCAGCCAGAAGACTAAGACACTATTTCCACAGTTTCACCATAGTGGTCATGACGGACCTGCCCATCCAGAACGTGTTGAAGAAACCAGACGTAGCAGGGAGGATGGTCAAGTGGGCTGTGGAACTCTCAGAATTCGACATCCAGTACGAACCCCGAGGACCGATCAAGGGGCAGGTGTTCGCCGACTTCGTGGTTGAACTGTCGCCAATCGCGACACCTGCAGAAGGCGTAGTTTTCCGGTGGGTCTTATCAGTAGATGGCTCCTCCAATCAGCAGGGAAGCGGCGCTGGAGTCATTCTGGAAGGCCCGAACGGGGTACTGATCGAACAATCCCTTCGCTTTGCCTTCAAGGCTAGCAACAACCAGGCAGAGTATGAAGCCTTGATTGCAGGAATGTTGTTGGCGAAAGAAATGGGAGCAAGAAGTCTGGTGGCTAAGAGTGATTCAATGCTAGTCACTGGGCAAGTTACAGGGGAATTCTAGGCGAAAGACCCTCAGATGGCAGCCTACCTGGAATACGTCCAGCTCATGAAGACGTCCTTCGATGAGTTCGAATTGGTGCATGTGCCCCGAGAGCAAAATGCCAGAGCAGATCTGCTTGCCAAGCTGGCCAGCTCGGGCAAGGGGGAAAACAGAGGACCGTCATCCAAGAGACTTTGAAGGTACCGCGAGCGTTTGTATCTGATAATCAAGTACTGCAAGTATCCAAGTCGGTGGGGCGTCCGGCGGCGAGTCATCGGTCCCTGACCCAAGAAACGCTGAAAGCACCGAGGGTGAGGGCGCGACAGGTGAGGACCGATGAGGTGGTGGAAGTCTGCGCTGTCAAGGGGCCCGATACGTGGATGACGCCGTACCAGTTGTACCTAGAGGACGGTGTGCTCCCACTGAACCCAACAGAGGCAAAGAAGATAAGAAAGAGCTCGTGTAGGTTTACTCTAATCGATGGGAGCTTGTTTAGATTTGGCTTTTCCCACCCAGTGCAAATATGCGTGCATGGAGAGCAATGCACCAGACTCATGTCAGAGTTGCACGAAGGGGTGTGCGGGAGCCACGTCGGTGGTCGCGCTTTGGCAAGTAGAATTCTCCGCGCAGGGTACTACTGGCCAACGCTAAAGGAAGACTGTGTGAAGTACGCTCAGCGGTGCAAACAATGCCAACTTCATGCAGACTGGCATAAGGCGCCCCCGGAAGAGTTGAAGTCCATCCATAGCCCATGGCCATTTCACACATGGGGAATCGACATCCTGGGACCCTTTCCTCTGGCGATCAGACAGATGAAATTCCTCATAGTGGCCATCGAGTATTTCACGAAATGGGTGGAGGCGGAACCAGTGGCCCACATCACCGCTCAGAAGGTCGAGCATTTTGTCTGGAAGAATATCGTCTGTCGTTTCGGGATACCCAAGAGGCTGGTATCCGACAACGGCACTCAATTCACCAGTCATCAGTTGAGAAAGATGTGCGAAGAGCTGAAGATACAGCAAGTGTTCGCCTCAGTAGAACACCCGCAGACCAACGGGCAGGTGGAGTCAGCCAACCGAGTGCTGCTTAGGGGGCTGAAGCGAAGATTAGAGAAAGCTAAGGGGAATTGGGCAGAAGAGGTCCCCAGAATTGTATGGTCCTACCATACCACCCCACAGTCTAGCACCCAAGAGACACCCTTTAGTCTTGTCTATGGGACGGATGCTATGATCCCCGTAGAGATACAGGAGAGCTCCCCTAGATTCCTGAACTTTATCGTCGAAGAGTCCAATCAAGAGCGAAAGGTGAATCTGGACCTCCTGGACGAAGTGCGAGAGGTAGCCAGGGTCAGTGCGGAAGCTGTCAAAAGAAGAGTGGAACGGAGACACAATTCCAAGGTAAAGCCCAGGCGTTTCCAGGAGGGCGATCTGGTGATGAGGAAGGCACACCACAATGAGATGGAGAACAAGTTATCTCCAAAGTGGACGGGTCCATATAGAGTAGTTGAGGCGTTGGAGAATGGAGCTTATCGGCTGGAGACTCTGGATGGAGCACCTATCCCCAGGACGTGGAACGCTACACACTTGAAATTCTACTTCAGTTAAGTTGTAAAGTAGATGTGTTCTAGCGCACTCAATGTATTTACTGAAAATAGTTAAGCAAATCAGGAGGCACTCTTTTCCCTAGAGGGTTTTTAACGAGGCCACCCAATAAAAAAGATTTCAGTATGTCAAGTATGCGCATGTTTCCCTGTTCAAGTTCTGCTTGCCCCAAATGCAAGTTCAAGGGATCAGTTGGAGCCTACTCGCCCCAGGCGCGAGTACGAACCACTGCCCTATGTTCTCCTCACCCCAGGAGTGAGTGCAGGTGGCCAAAGTGTGGGAACTCGGGAATTCTGGGGAAAACCAAGAGAGAGAAAGGGAAGAGGGGTCAACGAGCAAAACCCTTCTTCCCCGGAACAAGACATCACCGTCGCGTTTGAGCACCAAGAAGCAAAGCTCGATCAGTCATCGGTGCACCCAAAGCAAGATCAGCCGTCGGTGCACTTCGGTGTAAGTACTCGGTCGGTCTATTGGTCATCGGGGTCGTGCTAACACGTGTTAAGCTGGGACCCAGGTTCCCAGCGAGAGCGTTACGCACGCACCTCGCATGATTCCAAAATAAGGCTGGTCATCGAGGTCGTGCTAACACGTGTTAAGCTGGGACCCAGGTTCCCAGCGAGAGCGTTACGCACGCACCTCGCATGATTCCAAAATAAGGCTGGTCATCGAGGTCGTGCTAACACGTGTTAAGCTGGGACCCAGGTTCCCAGCGAGAGCGTTACGCACGCACCTCGCATGATTCCAAAATAAGGCTGGTCATCGAGGTCGTGCTAACACGTGTTAAGCTGGGACCCAGGTTCCCAGCGAGAGCGTTACGCACGCACCTCCCATGATTCCAGAAGAAGGCTTTTCATTGGGGTCTTGATAACACGCGTTAAGCTGGAACCCAGGCTCCCAGCGAGAGCGTTACGCATGCACCCCGCATGATCCCAAACCAGAAGAAGAGGAGTTGCCCACTCAAAGGGCGTACGGTGATACCATGCAGGCAGGGATGCGCCTGGCGAGTGCGCTTAGACAGCCACCCCTGGTGCTCCCCTGGGAGCATGCACCCACTCAGTAGAGAAAGTCCTTTTCCTCTGCTTCTTGCGGCAAGGTGGAGGCAAGAGATCCACGTCCTTCTCCTCTGCTTCATACAGCAAGGTTAGGACTACAGAGAAAGTCCTCACCTCGACTTGTTATTGCGAGGCTGGGGGGAGAGGGGGAAGACCTCACCTCAACTTCCTACAGCGAGGCTAAGGCAAGAGGGGTCATCAAGAAGCAGTCCTCTTCCCCAAAACACAGGCATCAACTTCAGAGGTCAGGTCCTCCATGCACTTAGCGCTGGAGTGACGCGGAAGTAATGCGAAGCAGGAAGCGCGATGACTGATCGGTGGTGCGCTAACATGCTAGTCGGTGGTCGGTAGCAAAGCCCTTAGTATGAAAGCTTGCCCAAACAAGGTCTTGGACGATCAGTCGAGGCATTTAAACGCCATCAGGTCAGTCATCCAACACGAACTTATGCATACAAGGTTACATGCAAGTTTGTAGCAGCAAGAGAAATTACACACAAGGAGAAGTGGCAAGGGAAGAAGCTCAAGAAGGAGGAATGAGCCTGCCATCGGCCACTGAATGGTGGAGGCTAGGTTGGGTAGAGTCCGAGTCTGGTAGGACGCAGTGAACCTGCTGCCAGCCCATGGAACCCATCTATCAGAACCTCGACACCAGCAGCCATGGTCTCAGGTACATCAGCTTCGTGCTCCTTCTTCCCTTTGGCAACGAAGACCACTTAGTCTCTTCGCTGAGAACAAGTTCACAGCTCGAGACTGGGGGGCTTGTGATCCGGTCGGTCATCGGTAGGCGATGACGTCAGAAGCAGATGACCACGTGGGCCAATCACAGAGTGACGCGTGGCACGTAAAGGCAGATGAATCAGGGTGGAGATCGTTCAAGAACGGCGATCAGTGGTCAGCTACCGAGCGACCGCCACCAGCAGATCAGTTCCTACTTGAGCGCCTGGATAGAGCGCGAGAAGGGACGAAGCACCGATCAGTCATCGGTGCGTTCAGAGTGGTCTGTCATCGGTACATGCATTGTGATCAGTCATCGGTGCATGGAGAATGATCAGTCGTCGGGGGTTCCTTGTCAACGCGTGTTAAACTGGGACCCAGGCTTCCAGCAAGAACGTTACCCAAGGACCTCGCCTGATCCCATAAGCAGAGCACGAGGACGTGAAGTATCACATCGGTCATCGGTGTGTGTTGAGGTGACGTCAGTCGCGCGATGTGAACAACGCAACCGATGATCAGCAAAGTGCCCAGAGGCTGAGAGCGTTCTTAGTCGCGAGACGACCACGCAGGAAGATGAGAAGACGCAGTTAAGTGCAGAATCCTGCTGGACGAGAGCCCATCATCTCCCAGTAGGGTTGCATGTCTGCCACGTGGATGGTAAAGATGTTCCCAGAGAATAGGAAAGGCAGGTAGGCACAGAAGTCGAAGGGGTTGAGAGGAACCCACGCGGCCACCCCTGTCAGACCTGGCACTCAAGTGGGAAAAGCTGGCACGCAAAGCACCCTGGGAAGTGGAAACGGCACTGCAGAGTAATAAGTGAACCTAGAGGTAGCCTGTAGGGGCTACGCAGGGTTTATATGAGGAAGAAGAACACCAAACCAGGTAGGCATTCTTGACCTCAGATACACAACATAAAGAAAAAGAGCACTCAGTCTTCGAATCAAAGAGGTCTGAGGACACACACACACGGTCTCACACAGAGAAGTCTGAGAGAGACCTTTCGGTGTTCTCGTTGCCTGACTTGAGCGTCGGAGCCACAACGGCCGCTAGAGGCGCCTTTCGCATGTTTTGCAGGTACCGCTGGGAGTCGTCGAAGGTCCCTGGAACCTCCTTGCAGAACGCGCAGCAGATAGGAAGTCAAACGAAGGAGTGACGAGGCAATCTCTCCACGCTTGAGTCCGCGGCGAGATCAGTTATATGTATATAAAATATATCATATATAACTTAAATGTTTGAAAATTATAGAATATAATGCATTTATTATTAAATAAATAAATAATATTACAAAATCAAACTAATGATAAATTATAATTTTTAATAATAAATAATTTATGCATAATTAAATCGTGCAATATTAAATAAAATTTGTTTTATATATAAATCTGTATTGGTTTAATATTTTAATAAGTGTAAAATAATATATTGTTGACGTGATTAATTCTTTCTTGAACTTTACTATAGAAAAAATCGCTAAATGTAACTTCTATAATAAATTTTATGCAATAATCCTTTTACTTTAATGCTAAAACTTTATTTAAAGCTAAAATTTTAAAAATATTATTTTATTGATTGAAATAAAATAGTATATTGTAGGAATAATTTAATTAGTAAAATTAAAAAGTATAATTGGTTTTATAATATTACTATATATGAGTGAGTATTAGAGTAAAGACTGAATTTTACAATATTACTGCATTACGGTATGACAACCTTTCCATTGTTAATATATTTAAATTAAATTTATCTTTCACACGATGCCAAACATTTTTCTATTAAATATTCATTAAATCTATATTGCATTTTAATTTAAAAATAACCATATACAATGCATCAAATATGTATTTACAATTTTTTTTAATCGTTTATTTAATTGAAAAGTTTGATTTTAGAAACATTTTTAATTTTTTTCCAATCAAACACAAATACTTTATTTCTCTTTTATTTTATTGTTTACCAATACTTCCATTACACTTAACTAATGATTACTTAAAAAATTTAAACAAATGCAATACAAACTGTAAAAATATCAAAGAATTAAGCATTAACTTAAATTGCTATAATTCTTTACTTTATCCTTTGAAATAATGTACCATATCATCGAGATGAACAGTGTGAAATCTGACACTCCTAGACAAAACTTTTGTTTCATAAGAACAGTCTGAAATCTGCCATTTTCTGATTTTGTTCTGACCATGCATGTGCTTTCATTCATAATCAATTACTATAATTTCCTTATTTAGTCTTCTGAAATATATCATTTTTTCCAATTCATGCCATTTCAAATGTATTGTACTCATGCAACATTACTATTTATTGTTCTCTTCCCACCACCTTTTTTTTCTTCACTTTCACTCTGCTCACCTGCATTCTTAATAAATGTCCTTAACTCCTTAGCTTTGAATTATGTGTCTCTAGAATGAATATTTTAACATCTTAAATTAGTGAGTTTTTTTTTCCCAAATTTATTTATTATTTCCAACTTTCCCCCAAAACCAATTCTCATTATGGAAGATAAAAATTTCCAATTTATTGGTATCATGTTTCTCATAGTCTCCCTTAAATTATCCACCCTTTCCTTTTCTTTCTCTTATTAATCATTTTATTTATTGGTAACATATTATTTAACCGTTTTTATAAGACTGAATTTATTGTACACGTCCTCTTCAACTATCAACCTTCAACTCTTTGGTTCAGTTTTCAAATTGTTATGCATGGCTTGTATACCTATAAATATGTTCTGACACTTAAGTCAGTCTAAGTTTAATTTGTAGCACAAGGTTAGATTTTATATATTGTTTCACTTTGTGGTACTTCCGTATTTATATAGTTGTCTTGAGTCTTCAATGATAAAGACAAGCAAGTTAGGCTCAAAAAAGGGTCTAATCTTATCTTAATCATGTTTTATAGATAATTTGGACTAATGATGTATTTAGATCTTTTGTGAAATCTCATATAAAATGTGTCGAGTTGTCAAGGTGTTGATGTGGTATCGGCTACACATGCACTCGATATTTTGATAGTAAAATATGTTTCTCAAAAAAATACTTTAAACTTGATATATAACCTTAGTAATTTTTCTAATTTCATATTTTTGCTACATCTTTATACATGCTTTGTTGTGAGAATCGTCTACATAATTGCCATTAGAAAATTGCCCGTTTTCATAAAATTTCTCCAAGGCAAAGAAATCAAATTTAACAAAAGATCAAAATTCTTAAAAAATTTAAAGTTATATCCATCAATCTAACATGGGATTTTAGAAATTTTCATAATCCCACACCTTTTGTTTCACATCTTGTTCCTCAAATTTGTTATTAAGAAGACAGTATCCTCCTTGCTAATTGTGTCAAGTTTTACCCATCTCGGTCTAGTCTATTCCATTCATTCTATTTAAATAATGTGTCTATAAAATAGGTCCATATCACCAATTTTCCATTTATATTTAACCTTCTCGTAGTATTTAGTATTTTTCCCTCTTATTATTTTTTATTATTTTATTCTTTTTATATAAAAAAAATTCTTTCTCTCCATTACTTTTATCACGTTAAGATTCACATTTTTCTTTTTTTTTTTAACAAAGAATAAAATGAAATATTTTTAAAATGTTTTAATTCTTATAAAAAAATACAAAACGTATCTATCTCATTGGACATTATAAAAAGAAACGTATACCAACAAACATAATATAAATCTTACAAACAGGACCGGTACAAACAGAGATAAAAATGAAAATTGGTTAGCCAAATTACAATCAATAAATTTTGTTTTAATGTTCCTTCATACAGTGCTAGCATTCTTAAATGATTGGACAATTCACCCTGAAAACTACAAAAAGTTCTCTAGGATGAGGTGAAATTTGAAGCATTCATATAACTTGTTAATTCTATATTTTTCTCTCCAGTCCAAAAGCTTGATTCTGTTAGATTTTCTTGTTTAAATATAGTAGACATGGGTCATTATTGTGTTTTTTTGTTTGGAATTATATTTGTGGAGGGTAAGATGAAAATCGAAGTTGTTTTAATCTGGATATATGGTTTATGTTTCTGCTGTTTAGAGTAATTACATCCTTGTAATCCTTGTGATGTTAGAAAATTTTGACTCATTTAATAAATAAAATAAAAAAAGATATTTTAAGTGTATCTTAATTCTTATATAAAAATTGGTCAATAAAGATTTCGTCAGACTTTATAATCACTAAATCAAGTATCAGAAACACATAAATAAGAAAACACTAAAACATCATCACAAAATTTTGACTCATGACCATGAGTTTTGTATGTACATTAGAATAATCCTAGTAATTTATTTTATTTATATTTTTTATTACTGATAAAAATAAAAATCCTAAAAAGATTTTCAAATTTTCCTCTTCCCTATTTAGAAGATTAATTTTCGAGATAAACTTTTTTACTTTAACCTATATATTACTATAAAAAAAAAAAAAAACTATAATTCCACCTGCACCTTGACTTTCACTCTTTTTAGTTTTTCTTTTATGGAATAATCTTTCTTTGTTGACCCGTATAATCTCCCAAACCTCGTTAATTATAGATTAAAATTCATTCTCTTGTAACCAACAGTCCAAAACCTTGAAGGGTTGATAGATCACCCGTGTATAGAATATGATCATAGAAAGAAATAAAGAGTGAAAACAAAGTATATGCAATGCGTAGGAATTGGAATAATAAAACCGACAAATTTATATCCATTTGCATGTACCTCAAATAGAGGTGCATCAGAATTTGTTCATTGAAGCTTAACTGCATCCATGCATAACTGTGCATGCGGAGGTTACAAGATAGAAATGGATTATATGGTTGTTAGAACATCATTTTCCTTTTTATGAATTTATTTAAATAATACGTACAAGTTTTTTTTTTGTTATGTTTTTTAGGTCGAAATTAATTCTAAAACATGAAATTGAGGATAATTGAAATAGTTCCTGTTCGTGATAAAACAGTAAAGGAGTTAACATTGATTTAAAAGCCGTCTATTTTGACACCTAATTACAATAGAAGAGCAAGGCTTTTACAACCTCATGTGACCATGTTTAGTTTGGAAATGGTGCTATTTTATTTATGGGAGTTTTATGGTTGGTGTAATTACACAATGTTAGTTTCCTGATTTAGACAGATTCACCAAATGGAGTCCAAATTGAATGGTTGCTCCTGTTGTTGTTGCTGCTGTGGCATACATTCTTGAACTTTTGAAGAAGAAGCTGTCAGATTTGAACTTAGGTCCGTTCCAACAACTTGGCAAACTCCTTGAGCCATATATGATGCAAGATGATCTGCAGCTACTGCTGCTTCTCTTTGTTGATAACTCCTAAGTTGCAATGCCTTGAGAAGCAAGGAATTTACAGAAATACTTGGACTTAGCAAACCAGAAGGCCATGGTAGGGATGGAAGAGAGGGAACCTGAACCTCACTTGCAACTGGCCAATTCATGGCCAAGTTCATGTTTGTGTTAGCACTATTACTGAGATCAGCATTGAAAAAAGTGTGCCCTGAAATATTGTTAGTGAGTCTACCTGAGGAATTTGCAATGCTATTTAGATTAGGAAGCTCAAAGTCACCAAATTCATTGACCATAGAGACTGTGTCACATGGGGACTCTGGTCGTGATGAGTTTGTTTGCTGTGGTTTCTTCACTTGTAAACTCTTTTGGAAAACCCTGCAAACCACCCATTCATTCTACAAAAGCAAACATCATAACAAAAAAGTTGATTTCTCAAACCACAAAACCTAATAAACATGTGATGGATATATATAAACATGCATTTACTACAAAAATGGATCTTGAAGTAGGTGTATTATGCTGATAAATATTGACAAATTAACACATATGGTTAATTGTTAATTGAACAATTGTTTTAATGCATGCATTAAGTTACTAACCTTGGAAGGTCTTAAGTGATGCTTGTTTTCAAGTCTATATTCGTGCATGACCCAATTACTTTTCTCTCCTCTTGGAGCTCTACCCCTATAGAAGACTAGGGTTTTCTTCATTCCTACCAAAACACCAGTACCAAAAATTTCCTTGTCTTTCCCTGTGGTTTTCCAGTAACCTGATTCAGTGGCTCGGTTTGTCCGAAGTCCAGTTGGATACTTTCTGTCTCTTAAGCTAAAGAAGTACCATTCTTTTTCTCCCATGGAGGCCTTACCTGTTCAATTATAACATCAATATGTCAATGATCTTTATCATTATTTAATTATTTTATGTTCACTGTATAAACGACTATGGTATGCCAATGAATCACTATTCACACTGAAAATAAAAAGTTGAAACATCACACACACACACACATACATACATATATATATATATATATATATATATATATATATATATCAAATTTTGTTTTTTTGCACAAATATGTTGCTAAATTAGGATATTACACATTATCATCGTATGCATGAGTTGTAAGCCACGCCGCAGAAATAGAAGGGATCAAACTTCAATTATATATATATAAAAGAACAAAGACTGTGTGATTAATGTTTGTTTGATGAGACTGAAAAGGTTATGAAATGATCAGTTGCAGAGACTCAAGAATGAATACAATGTTTTGTATATATGTGTTATCAGTTAGAAAGTTAAGTTTCTGGTAAAAAAATATTATGAAATCAATAACTTTCCTTCCATTGAGTTTTTCC
This sequence comes from Phaseolus lunatus, assembly GCA_013389735.1. NCBI lineage: Eukaryota > Viridiplantae > Streptophyta > Magnoliopsida > Fabales > Fabaceae > Phaseolus > Phaseolus lunatus. Next base: position 47,613,955 of record CM023860.1, read on the forward strand.
CTTATTATTCCAAATTTATCTATATAAATATTAATTTATCTATATAAATATTTTTCAATTAATAAGTTATATAATAAATATTCAAAGAAATTATGTCCGGAAAAATTAAAGCCTCTAAGAAACATAAATAACATGTAGCCATAGACAACAAAATACCGAAGCTAGTTGAAGGAGAGTTAGACAAGAAGAAGAAATTACCTGGTAGGTCCCAAGGTTCAGATTTGTTGAGATCAACAACTGCTATAGCTTTGGATGTGAAGCTAGAATCAGAAACCTTGTTTGTAAGATAACATCTGATGAGTTCTTCATCTGTAGGATGAAACCTGAATCCAGGAGGCAGATTTTCCTCCATCAGATTGATGAAACCAGCAGCAGCAGCAGCTTCTGATATTCCTTGACCCGAAGAAGCTTAGTTTAAAGAAGTGAAGAACCAAAGAGTGAATCCTCAAAGTAAGCTCAATAACATCACAAGATCCCTTCACTTTATGCTTTTATAATTCACCCTTCAACAGCAGCCATTTCATACGCACTCTTCTTCATGTCTTTGTTAAATATACAGATAACTCTCAGAGGGCTTAGATTTACCAAATTGTTTCTTGGATTTTCGTATATTTACTGAACAAACCAGAACATAGCTGCGACCTTGACTCTATCAATATATATATATATATATATATATATATATATATATATATATATATATATATATATATATATATATATATATATTGATAGATAGATATATAGATGTAATGTGAAAAGATGTTTTATATTTATTGGGAAGACTAGTGGATATGATAATGTTTGTGCACGAGGGAGTTGAGTCTCTGTTACACCATATTTGAGGTATATTAATTTCAAAATATATATAAATTTTCTATGATCCTGTTCCTGTTCAACCACCTTCACCCATTTCTACCCACCACAAAAATCTTTCACGCTACAATGGGAACATCGACTCATCTAAACCATATTCTCTTTAATTCTTTTTTAACTATTCAACTTTCTATCATCTGTGTTGTCCACACTCGCACCGTCACAAGGGAAATTAGAATTACAAATATGATATTTATTTTAATGGTGTTTTTCATACATACACAAAATTATAAGCAGATCAGAAAAGAAAAGAAAAAAATAATGGTGAAAATATATGTAGTTTGGTTTTAAAATAGACAAAAAAAAAAAGTAAAATTAGATTGAAAAGATGAGAAAATTTGAAATAATTAATTATGGAAAGATCATCGTCAATTATATTTTAAAAAATCAATTTTAACAGTTAAAAGTTGCAGCTACAAAAATTATCAATATTCAACAATTCTTACAATTCTTTACATTTCTGAATATATGTGTATACAACCAAACACATATTTAACTTTTTCACATTTTCATTTGTGTCTCTCTTTCTTCTCCAAATAGCTTTAACCAAATACACTTTCATTTTTTTTATCAACAAATACACTATAATTGATCAGATAAATTTTTTCCAAAGCCTGTTTAATTTTCTTAATTTATATATTCAATGAAGGAAAACTGCAAATATCTATTACATCAAACCTCCTAATAAGAGGCATTTGTATCTGTGTAAAAGTCACTACACCACCCAAAATATCACATCCAACACCATACACATAGCATTTTATATGAGATCAAAATTATGCATATTTGTTAATTAAGGGAAGCATGTTCATGCAGAAATCACAACTAAAAAGAGAGAAGGTAAAATCCAGCAAAAACCTATGTGAAAAATGACGGCATTACCTAGGAGAATATTCATTTCATGTTCATATACTAAGCTTTTTTTTCCAATTTTGATGTGCGTGTGGTGACTAATATTACCGAGTGGTTAAAATGGTGACCAACCCAAGACACTGTGTATATATTCTTAGGGTAACCCTTTCTCTTTCACCATAATTTCATCTGTTAATATTTAACTATAACCTACCCTAAATGTCAATCCTAAACAAGAAATTTGTGAGTTCTGCGTAATCATGCGTACATTAGGGTTTCTAGAAGCACACTCTTATCTCTCTAACAATAATGGTTTTTTTTTATAATAAATTTGGCAATTGGGAACTGAAGTATATATAAACCATAAAGTCAAAAAGGCAGAGATCAAATTAGGAATTGTCCTATTTGGCACATGTTTGCTGGTAGCTCAAGCTGAAATTAATCATTATTTCTACATCTGTTCTTTAATATCATCGCGTTTCATAATTTTAGACCTAAAAATTCAACACAGTTCTAATTTCGTCATCTTAATTTGTCCCTTATTCTATCTTTTTGTCTTTGTTCAAGTTTTCAAACATTCACCCTCTCTCTCTAGATCTCTCTTTCATTCTCCATCTCTTTCGAAGTTCAAATTAACGATATTAAACCACAACAAATCTTCCTTCTCTCAATAATTGTACTTTTTTTCACCTGAAAAATTCATCAAACGTGTTTCAGTTTAGATAATTTTATTTCCCAAAATGAGGGTGTTATTAATAACTTTATTTAATTTGATTGTGGCGTATGTTTAAGTGCTCATAAACATGTATATGTGATATTATATTCGCCATGTTTCAAAGTCCAAAGTTTAAATAGATATATATTCATCAATCAAATCAAAGTAATTTTAAGCTTCAAGTTTTTTTATTTGTAATAAGTAATATATTTAACAGCCACACCACAGACTTTCCATTAGATGACAGAATTTGTGTTATTTTAATATGACTTTTTTACATTGAAATCGTTCTATGTTTGTACGACTAATCCTTACTTGTATTTTCTTTAAAAGTAGTCTTATTTTAGTAAAAGATGAACAAAATTACTCCACTTTGATAAAAAATCGATAGTCGGTAGTCATATCAAACATAGTAATAATTTGTTACTTTGAAGATGATTATATTATAAATTAAATAATGATCCCTGTGTTTTTCTCTGCGTTTGTGGAAGGAGAGCCTTATCACTAATGTCAATGAAATTGTCAATTTGGGGTTATGTGTGGATAACAGTTGTAGGAGAATTGTGAAAACATAAGAGTAAGAAAATTTTTAAAAGTGGTAGTATATACTACATTGAAGATTCATTCTTTCTTGTTGATAAAAAAAAATTACATTGAAATTTTCACAATGGTACAATTGAATGTATAGTTATGGGTAACTTTAAAAGTACGTTTAACATGTTTTTCTTATTCAAATTGGTGTTTTGAATCGCTGGTATGCATGAAATCTATTAAAAGGTATTAGGAGTGTGGTGAACATGACGATTGAGAAGGCTATGGTTCTGCAGGTCTCAACAAGTAGATGAGCTGAGGGGTTTGGTAATTTCATATAAAGTGGGTTGAGGATGCTAATGGGTTTTTATGGTTAGAGGTGGAGTTGTTGTGTGATTTGCAGTTTGTGTCTGTGGGTAGATGATGTGTTTAGGAATGAAAGAAGGTAGTGTTAAGGTGCAAGAGTAATTTTTTTGCAAAATTATGCAATTTAATTTGCTTAAGAAACATTGTTTTTTTAAGCGTGTTTTTCTTTGTAAAGAGATATAGTTTTGTTTTTTTATAAGGGTTAATGTATTTCTAAAATACTTCTATTATTTATTTATTTTTTTATTAAAAAAAATAATTCTACATAATTTTGCATATGTTTAATTGGTCTTAGTCTCATTCTTAAACCCCAATTTATATTAACTTTAGACTATAATTAGAAAAACCATTATTTATGAAAAACACCAATGGCCACCTGAACAATTGTTGTAAAATATTTTTTAAAATTTTCGGCCAATTTTTTTCTCTGTTATCAAAGCCACAATATTTTGTTTCATTGTACTCCTATTACAACATTTTTCTTTTGTTAGGAATGAGAAAGAAAAATGTTGGTAAATGCAATACTCTATATTAGGTAATTATTTTCTTAAAAAACATATGGAACATCTAGAGGTTAAAATTATTTTAAAAATATTATTTCATAATGAAGATTTTTATGGGTAAATTTAGAAGTTAAAAAGTCAATTTTGAATCTAATATTCAATAAGATTATATTTGAATTTTTCTCTTTTAGAATATGTTATGAATATATAATTCGAAAGCTTTATAATAATATAAAATCATTTTTTAAAAATTTTAAAAAATTTAAAAAGCTATTTTCATCAATACGCTGCAACACGAAATCCAAAACAAAAAATGGAGAAGTGTGAAAAGCAATTACCTATTTATCGAATCGGGCTCACCATGTCAAGTCCAATTTAAAATTTAAACTTTAGGTTTAGCCACTTTCTCCTAAAAGTAATATCACACAAAGAACTAAAAATAAAAGAAAACAATACCAATGATTCAATAAACTACCTCAATCATAGGTACTCCATTGTAATTCTTATTTAAGATGTTCCATTGTTTATTGTGTGAAAAGCATTTTCTTAATTAAAAAAAAGGGATAAACCAGTGAAAATAGCAGTGAAAAAATACTTCCTTGATTTATATATTTTCTTTTATTAATAATAAAAGAACTCAACTTTTTCATTTTAAAAAGTAGCAAACAAAGTTGTGTGTAATAACCCAGCAAAACTTCATAAAACAAAATAAAATCATAAAAAACAGAATGAAATTATTTTGAGAATACCATGAAATCTATAATCACTACTAGAAAATTATTAAATAAGAATTAATTTTAAAAAAATTATTAATTTTTATAATAAATAAATTAGATATTATTTTAGAGATAAAAAAAATTATTGATATTTAAATTAATTTTTATTATTATTAATAAATAGTTTTTAAATTGGTATCTAATTAACTTCTTAAATTTTAGTTACTAATTATTTAGATTCTAAAAATTAGTATTTAAAATCTTGATATCTAAATCAATTTAAATTTTTCAATAATAATAAAAATTAATTTAAATATTAATATTTTTTATTTTTAAAATAATATTTAATTTTATGAATATAATAATTAATTATTTTTAATTTTTAAAATTAATTTTTATATAATAATTTTCTTGTAGTAAATCTTAGCAGCCAAAGACGAAGACAATGATGAATCAATGGGTTTTGTAAATGCTAAAAGCACTTGCAACTCACATCATCTTTTTAAAAAGCCTTTTTATTCCATCGGTAGGTAAAGAAAACACTCAAAGTCTCCATTGCCCACACAAAACTCTACAGAGACAAAACCTTTAATTCATTTTAATTTCATAGACAAAAAACTTTAATATATTTTTAATTTGGTGGAAAAAAACATTTAATATATTTATGCAAGCGTGCCGAATATAATACTAATTTTATTAAAAACTATATGCTATGTACTCAACTTTATTATTAAAGAAAAAGGATCGCATCATTCTTTCTACACAGTGAAGTTCAACCTTAGTCTATGGTTTGGTTTTGGTCTCTTTTTTTTCATTTGTTTCCGCACGTGACTTCACATATCTCTCATGTAGGAAAAAAATAAAAAAAAATCATATATAATTAAAAATAAAAATATTTCATAATATATTATAATTAAAAATAAAAATATTTATAATATACAAATAAATATAAATCTCATCTTATAAATTTAAAATTTATTTATTAATAATATTCTATTATGTGTTACGTGTACAAGTACTAAAAAGCAAGATTTACGCGTTTTTTATGGAAAGTGTTGTTGTGAAAATGATTCCCTTGTTTTTCTTTTCTTTTTCTTTTCCTGCTAATAAGGAAAACTATGTTCCAAACCAATTCCTAAGACACGGTCTAAAATACAAAACAAAGTACTTACACATAAATTATGTAACACGATATGATAATGCACGAGTCAATATATTTTTTTAATATCACTTCATTAACACATATTATCTATCCATTTTATTCGCGATTATTCTGGCTAATCAACATATGGCAAACACATTAAACAACACAAGGAATAACACATCCACTTTAATATCTACTCTCATCATTTTTTATGATAACCTAAAGAGTTAAAGTTCTAATAAATAACTATATTAGCTTATGATAACTCACTTGAGTGTTAAAATTCTTATAAATAACTAGAGTGTTTGTCCAAAAATTTCTTACAGATTTTCCTATAAATTTCATATTATATAAGCAAATATTTTACTTTTTTTTTTGGTTAGAATACTCCTTTGAGTAGTTTAAAACTATTTTATGAAAATCATTATTATTATTATTATTATTATTATTATTATTATTATTATTATTATTATCATGTTATATTACTTAGGAGGTCGAGATCAATGTCAGTTTAAATATATCTTTCTCCCTTCATTAATCGAGATGTTTTATAAGGACAAATCTGTGATGGAACACTGACCTCCAAAACAAATAATACTTTGGATGCAGTAATTGATCTAACAATACTATCTCTTGAAAAACAAAAATAAACATTAAAATTCATATAAATAACAACACTAGATCTTGCCTTACGAACTCTAAAAAAAATTTAACTAGCATGTAATATACTACAAAATAATTTTATCAAGATGAATAAAAAATAAATTACAAAATATGTATAATAAACAAACATTTTATTGTCATAAAATTTACTTCTTATAAAAGAGAAATATTCAACACGCAATTATCTTACAAGTCTTACAAGTATGGATATGTTCAAAACATTGTATCATATTACAATTGAAAAGATAGATTATTTTTTTAAAATGAAACAATTTTAAAATTACATTAACCAAATCAGAATTGTAAAGTAATATTTTTAATGTAGAGTTCCCAAAATACCATTTTCTTTTATCTTGCAAGTGAAAAGAAATTCTCAAATTTGTGATTTTACAAGGGAATGTCCTTCAATATCCTAATATGGAAAGCATAATCCCAAGTCCCAATATATCTAGATCTAGAAGGCCAACAGATCTTATTGTAAGAGAGAAGCCACAATTGTCCAATCTTCTAAACATTGAGGACAGCATGACAGATTTGCCCTTCTTGCATCTCACAATTGGAACACACATGATGAGGGTAAAAACCACATGACTTGAGTAATTTTTAACCTATGTTGAGAGAGAGTGATAGATGTTAATATGTTAGGAAAGCAACCAAGTCCACTTTTTTTTAGGAGTTGCTTTGCTTAGTGGAGAGTCCTTTGGATCAATCACAAAGAAAATGCCATGTTCCAAAGAAGAAGCTCTTGTTAGACTCTTCTACAATGTCTCTAGCTCCTTCCACCTTCTCTTCCTCCTCCTTTTCTCTTCTTCCCTCTTGCTTATCAAGTTCTTAAACTTCATTGCCAGCTTCACCATCTTCCAAAGGTCTTGTTATGCTGCTCTGCTTCCATCTTTCTCTACCTCACTCACTTGCCTCCACCACCTAACTCACACCTTTTCTTTTTGCATGTTGCAGAGATCACCACTATGAATATGTGTCTTCTGAGTATGATGAAGAAGAAGAAGAAGAAGAAGAAATTCAAGAAAGATACTCTTATGTGCATGATTCTGGTGAGTCAGATCACCTAGTAGCTGACATCATTTGTGGTGGAGAAGCCCTTTTGTTTGTGCACAACAACCACCCTCTGATGACTCATTCTTCTTCTGATGAATTCACGACTCCCCGGGATAGCCTTATTGAAGAAGATTCAGAAGAAAAGTATTCAACAGAAACCTTGTCTTTTCACAAGTCACCTTTGGTCTCAGACTTAGAAAATGAAGAAGAGACAGAAGAATTTCCAGCTGAAGATGCTGATTCTGTTCCAAATTCTGTACCGGATGAAAGCAGGCCCACATCGCCCATTACCCTGAACCTCTACAAAAGTGACTCACTTGACAGTGACAAAAACTATGACGGTATCTATTACGTACCAAAGTTTGTTACATAATTCACATGCAACATTATCACATAGGCCAACTATTACTGATTCTATTTTCTGTGCAGAAGATTGTGTTGAAATTGGATTTAAAGTTGAAAACAAGAAGCCGCAAGAGGAAAGCCTCACACCAGATGAGAGATTCTTGGTCTATGCTCCTACCCAATTGGAGGCCAAGAAGCTCATTGTTGAGGAAAAGGATGATGAAGAAATATATGGTGACTCATGCACTGTTGGATCAACTTCCAAGAGTTCCTCTGAGTGGAGGAGCTCCATTAACTGCAGAGATTCTGGAACTGATGACCCTTTTTCTTCCTCATCAAGAAGAAGTTGCCCCAAGTGGGAATCATACACAGTTTTCCAAAAATATGATGAAGAAATGTCATTCCAAGATAGAATTAGTGCACAGAAACTTCAAGAAATTGGTAATTTTTCACATTTTTTTTGTTCATTGTTCACTCTTAAAAAATGTCATTACTGATATATAAAAAATGCATTATATATGTTAACAAATAACTTCATAAGGGTAGTATAAGAATTCTGATATTTGGACACTCAAAATAGTTAAAAGCACTTAATTAACATGGTGTCTTTTTTTATCATTTCATTGTTTCCTAATCATGTTAATCAAACTATATTTTTTATTCATTCCTAGCTATATATTTCTCTCCAGATGTTTAGATAAAAAAAAGATGTCCACCAATAATGCATGCATTATTAGACGCACAATATCTACATTGATAATTTAATTTAGATTAATTAAAGGTTATATTGGTGGAAAGTAATCGTAATAATGCCTTACTTTTATTTTATAGTGATTGCAAGTTTAAACTGTGGTGGAGGATTGATTTTACAAATTGCATGTGATTAACAACTTGATTAATTTCAGAATCTTTAAGGTCTATCAAGGTATCTCCTAGGTCAATTTCAGAGCGCATTGTGTTCAAGTTTTCAAGTATGAATAAAAAACCAGGTGATACACGTCACAACCCATATCATGAACTTGAGGCTGCATATGTTGCACAAATTTGCTCAACATGGGAAGCTCTTAATTGGAACTACAAGAATTTTCAATCCAAACGAGCTTCACGAGGCCATGATGTTGATGTGGGTTGTCCAGCCACCATTGCACAGAGATTACAACAATTTCAAGTGTTGTTGCAGAGATACGTAGAGAACGAGCCTTATGAGCATGGTAGAAGACCAGAGCTCTATGCTAGAGTGAGGCATTTGACTCCAAAATTGCTACTAGTACCAGAATATCGAGGTAAAGCTTTGTTTTGATTAATAAGATGAAAGTTATTAAGCATTGAAGAAATAGATTTTAACTTTACAAAACCTTACCAGATTTATTAAGTTGGGGGATTAAAGTCAAAAGTTCATATACATATATAGCATGTGATGCATGATTAACTAATTAAGGACTTGTTTTTGTGTGTGCTATAAAATAGAATCAGAAGATGATCAGAGGGACGCAAATGGTTTTCAGTCGAAAATATCATCAGCTGCATTTCTTATTATAATGGAAGATGGGATCAGAACGTTCATGAGTTTTCTGAAGGCTGATAAAGAGAAACCATGTCAGATATTTACAGCTTACTTTAGGAGAAACCGAAGACCCTTGGTTGATCCAACACTTCTACGCCTCATCAAGAAAGTTAATCAAAAGGTAATTTATTAACTAAATTAATCATCTCCTTAAGTGCCTTCCAGATCATTATTCATTTCATATTATATTATATATATATATATATATATATATATATATATATATATATATATATTATCTTTATAACTTTATATCTTATAGTTTATCAGAACTAACATGTAGTATTTTTTGTGTGTATGTGCAGAAGAAGATGAAAGTGAAGGACCTACGACGATCAAGAAAATGCTTGAGGAAGAGAAAGTTGAAGGGAGAAGAAGAGATGGAGATTTTGATGGCACTGATAGACCTGAAAGTGGTGTCAAGGGTTTTGAGAATGAGTGAGTTAAGTGAGGAACAGTTGCATTGGTGTGAAGAGAAGATGAGAAAAGTAAAAGTGGTGGAAGGAAAACTACAAAGAGATTCCTCTCCACTTTTTTTCCCTGCACATTGACCCACAAAAAGGTTTATGTATATTGCTTGGTGACTGGATCATGAATGTGCATGGCTGCACCAAAAGAATATCCACAACACACCCTTTGTTTGTAAATAAAATATATGTGTGGTTAAAGAAAACGAGGGACCCTACAAATCAAAGTGAAACATGTGGATTGGCATGGATTTTGGAGCCTGAAATGAGAGGAAAAGAAGGGTAAAGATGAATGCTTATGTCATTTGATCAATGTTGAAAGTGAAAGAGTTGAGAGACAAAGCAAAGAATGAAGATAGAGACAAGAATGAACAGCTTTAGTATGCTTTAGCTTTTTACTTGGGGTTTATCTATAAGGGTTTTAAGCTGAATCAAAAGATGAACAAGACTGAAGCACATGCAGTTGAATAAAAAGTAGTCTTGCTCTATTGGAAAAAAAGAAGAAACAGTATATCATACGATTAAGGAATGGTAGGGTTAGTGATTCTTTTTTCTTCAAAATAATATTACAGAAAGTATATGCCACTTAGTTTTGTCAAAGTCAAAAAATTGGCAATGAAGGAATAAATCATGCATCAAAGTACGTAGCACGTAGGGTATCAACTGATCATCATATATATATATATATATATATATATATATATATATATATATATATATATATATATATATATATATATATATATATATATATATATATATATATATATATATATATATATATATATCTTTAAGCAAAATCTTTCATTGGAGTTTGGTAAATGAAAATTAATAATAATTAAAAAAAATTCATTAGAAATTAAACAAAACTATAGAACATATTATTTTATGCAACATTTATTTGTTTTTAATTTATCTCATACACCATCTTGATCAAGTAGCTCTAACAAGTTGTTAAAAACTATTTTATGTCACTTTTAACATTTTGTACAATAGTACAAAGTTGCTGTTAATTACTTTAATTAGTTAATGGCCAAGTTAACTTTTTCTAAAATCTAAAAAATATAAAATGTTTCTTAAATAGACCATGTAATTAAGATACAAAAAACTTTCATATTTTACAACTCTTCACTGTTTAAAAACCAAAAAGAGCAATGCAGGGGCTTTTTGGAGAGCAGCCTTGAATGAAGTGCTCTTACAATCTTACATTTCTTTTTATCTTTCCTCTTTAATTATTATATCACTCTTTATATTTATCATTTTTTTAAAATATTGCCTGCAATTAGAAAAGTAAAAGTTGAATCAGTGCCCTTTATTTTATTCCAAAACCGTGCAAAATTAAAGAAATATGTGTGTAAAAGAAGTATACACTATTTGAGATTTAATAAAAACATTTTTGTGCTTTCTCAATAACTCGAATTTTGTTAGCACTTACCTATAAATGAACGTAACCAAAAAGTACATGTCTATAGGCAGAAACAGATAAAAGAAATACAAATGTAACCAAAAAATACATCTTGGTCAGCCTATATATATATTTAAAAGAAATACAAAAAAGAGTTGGGACGACCCATTGTGGCCCAACTTTAAACCATATTTGGGTTTTTGCTTCCTACAACCCTTATTTGCTACCTGCACGTCTAACAAACTCTTGTTAAGATAAACTCGAAAATAGTTCTAATACCATATTAAGAAATAAACTTTAAGTTTAATTCAATCTCATAAAACTAATTTATAAGTGAAGTTTATACTCACTTATATACTATGAAACATTTTAATCTCTAATCAATGTGTGATCTCCAACATTGAAACTTGAAAGTAGATGTCCGGGAGGTGTGACGGTTGTGGAGGTGTGGTTGTTGTGGTAGTGTGGTAGTTGTGGAAGTGTGGTGGTTGTGGTGGTGGTGTTTTTAAGTAATTTAGTCCAGGGTGCGTGGAGAAGGTATGAAAGGATAGGTTCACTTTGTTTGGTTCTGTTTTAATGGTGTAGAATGGATTACCATATATTGGAGTCTGGAAATAGGCTTATGAAACATGTGTTTTGGCAACAATAATTGGCTTCTGGATTATTGTATCTGAAAGTTGTGGTTTAAACTTCAACAAAAGGCACATTTCAAAATATAGTAGAACAAAATTACTTCAAATTGTATATATTTTTTTTTAAACCCTTGAAAGTTCATTGTTGAAGTGTTATATAAGTATTTTGGAATGAAAAATCTATAAACTTTTCAAAACAACAATTTTTTTTTGCAAGATTCAAGGCTTACTCTGGAATATTCCAAAATAGTAATTTTATGTTCTGAAATAATACTTTTTGGTGTTGAAAACGTATTTCAGAATAATAATTTTACGTTTTGGAAAACATACCAAAAGGTAAAATATATGTTTTGGAAACTAAAAAAGTTGGTTGATTTTTGGATTTTTTTTCTACCTAAATTTCATTTTGCATAATTAATATGAATGAAGACTATTACATGGGGATATAAGATGATGTTGATATAGAGTATTTTATGGGGATATAAGATGATGTTGATATAGAGTATGTTTCGTCTTATAATGCATTGGATAATGAATATAGGTTATAAGAATGTTATCATGATATTTTGTGAATGCATTATAAAGTTATACTATATTTTTGTAGATATTCATTATCTGGAATGATCGTTGGACTGGACAAGAAAGGTTGCTCATTACTTAGTAGATACGTTGGTAGGTCATTCGTATGTTGGTATATTAATATGTAATGAGAAATTCATGCTTGTTGATATGACAAAGAGTTCAATGAAACCTAAAAATATTTTGATAATAATTAAGGACCATAATAAGAAAAATGTGACCAGTATAAAGCAAATTTATAATTCAAACTACGTCTACGGTAGATCAACTCAAGATCATAAAACTAAAATACAACAATTTATGATGTTACTTCAACTACACATGTATGTTTATTGGTATAGGTTTAATAAAGGTACAAATATAGTGACAAATATATTTTAAACACACCCTTATTCAATAAAACTACTAAATTCCTTTAACATAATATTCATAATAAATAGAACCTACCAAAGTATAGGATATTCTTACTTGATATTATGTGTTACCTCATCAGGAATGACCTTTTCTACTACATTTATTTTATTGGCATATTGTAGATTTCCATAACACTAATTCCAGAAAGTTAAAAAAAAAAATACTTACCTGCAAGAGTAATATGAAACTTCTTAATAAAGAAGACAACTAGTGTTTTAAGGAAGTTTTCCGGTGACAATGCAACTGCCATGTCCACATACAACTCTCAGACAGGCACCAACGGTCAATGAATCAGCAATGGATGAAGGGAAAAGTGGTGAAGGAGAGGAAGAAAATGTAAGGGTTAGTGAAAAAAATCCATAAGGACATTTTTTACTTTTTGTCACACATAAATAAGGGGTGTAGGAAGCAAAAGCTGCATATTTTTTCCCAGCCCAAAAATGTAGCATCGTCTTCAACAAAAGAAATCGTCTTTAAAAAAACTTTTAAAAAGTGTGTTTGATTTCGATTTTTGTAACACAATAATAATGAGGGTGTTTCTCACTGCACCCCCAACAAATGGCTTCCTGCACCCCATTAAATGGCTTCTTGCATCCTATAATTTTTTGAAAAGACTATTTTATTCCTTCTAAAAATGATTTTCAGATTATTCTTTCTGAAATATTTCAAAAACATACTTTCAAAACATATTTTATGAATTTTGGATTTACTATTTCAAAAATTAAAAAAATGTGTACTAGAAAGAATATTTCAGAATAATTTTTTTTCTTTCAGATTTCCTATTCCAAAAACACACTTTACTTATGAAACTTTTATTCCATAATCACCTAAAATTATTAAGAATAATACTGATATTTTGAAAAATGTAGAGGTGTGGAAGAAAATATAAACTTGCAGGAAGAAATACCCTAATAACGAGTCATGAAAAGTACAATATAAAATTAAAAAAGGTCAATATGACGTCATTTAAAAAAAATAGTAACCAGTAATACAATGATGCTTTGATTTTTTTCTTCTTGCGACATGTTACAATCCCGTAAGAAATTTAACAAATCAATAAAATTTGAAAATTTAATAGTAAAATACATGAATAAACGATGACAAAATTTACAAAAAGATGACGGAAAATATAAAATTAAGAGATATAAAAAGAAAGTTAAAAAAAAACTCTTAAAATTTGAAGTAACTTTATTTATTCTTTCAATAGGGTTTAGGAAGATACTTTTGGTATCATGTAATATGATTTGAAGAAAAAGCTTTTTGAAAGATATTCTGGATATTATGTAATGTTATCTGAGGTAAGATTCCTTGGATTGAAGTATTTTTGGTTGAAAAAATATATTTTTATATTTTTTGGTAAAAAATTTAAAAAAATAGGAAAAATGATAATCAAACTCTAAATGACATCTCGATGTGTTTTATATAATGTGTTTTATGTAAGAGTTGCGATATTCTTAAAATATTTTTATTTAATTTATTTTTTCTTTGCTAAAAAAACCCCAAAACGAAAGGTCAAATTAGATTTTATAATCAAACTTTGAAATGATTTGTGAATAATTTGTTCGTTAGCTGTATAGATTGAATAAGTAAAAGTAGCATTAAGTCAAAGAAACTGAATGAAATTATTGATTCATCAGACCATTAACGCGTGTTTGACTCTATTACACAATCTAAAATCCATTACCTTCTTTCTAAAAATAATTATGAACTTTAAACAACATTTTAATTCAAGAACAGAATCTAATATTCAACTAATAAGATCTTTCAAATCATTCCGATGACTATATGACATCAATTATTTACAAATTTTTTTTAAAGAATTTCGTTTTGATTAAGATATATTAGATTTACACATGTTTCTAAAGAACAAATATAATAAACAATTGGAAGGAAGATACGTAGAAATCTATACAAATGTTGCCTATGATAAAAAGAATAAAGAAAAATCACAGTACCATAAACTTAAAATATTTGTTCACGATAAAGATTAAAAAAAATTATGTTTTAATACGATCAAGTCTCACTTTATTTAAGAGTCAAAAGTTAATAACAATTTAAATAATTTTTTTTCTTAATTTACTTAAACGTTTTTAAAAGAAAAAAATCGTGATGAAATATGGAAGTTTAAATAATAATGGAATGGTTTAGTTATATATAAGTTAGAAAGTAACATTAGGCGAAAGGTAGAAGTGAAGTTGTCCCTACCAATTGAATCGTATGAATAAAAGCAACAGAAAAGAGAAGAAATAGGAGAAAGGAAAAGGGTGCGATCCCCACTGTTAGCATCCTCATTTGCGAATCACATGCCATTGCCAACATTCAAAGTGCTATTTGTCATTTCATTTCCACTTTTTAAATGGAATATATAAGCCCCACTTTACACTTTGGATTCCTTTTTAGAGGTGATTAATATGGTTCATAAATAAATTTTTGCTACATCTATATACAATATTAATATTCTTATACTTTAATATTCACAACCATCCCCATTTATATAGGACTGTAAGTAATATATTTTAAACAATGAGAGAACTACAATACATAACATATTTTACTTTATTAAAACAAATAAATAACCTATTAAGTTGGGTAATTTAAGTTTATCTCAATTTTACAAAATCATCATATAAAGTTATGTTTGCACTCACTTATATACTATAAAATATCTATGTTAGAGATTTCACATGGATTAGATATTAGAACATTTCATAATTATAAGTGGGTGTAAACTTCACCTTCGATTTTATGAGGTTGGGTTAGGTTTAAAGTCTAATTCTTAATATGGTATCATAGTCATTTTGATCCTATTCCTAACGATTGTTTGTTAGACTTATCAGTTCATCTGCTATCGGACTGTTATCAGACCGTTCATAATATATAGTCTCACATACGAGTTGGTAGTCTCGGTGTGAGGGGAATGTGGAATCTTCAACACACTTCTCTCATGTCGAGACCTGTCAATTTGTTATATATGGATAATTTGATAGCGAGTTACCTGATAAGCCTAACAAACTATTGTTAGATAGATTCTAAATGATTCTTATACCATATTCAAAAGTGAACTTTAAGTCTAACTCAACTTTACAAAATCGACTCATAAAATAAAGTTTACACTCACATATATATCTTTTTAGATAAAAGAAATATAAAATCTAAAATATTAGAAGAGAGTGATAGTATAAATTAGGCAGACGTACGAATGTGTGTGTACGTAGCTGTGTGAGATTATGTACGTGAGTTTTCCTCTTAGATGGTTGTCAACAGTATTATTATACGTCCAATATTTCCATTTTTTTTGCCTCATTGTCATGATCATTCATGTGCAGATTAGAAAGGTTGTGAAATGCAATCATGTGGGCTGTTCTTGGGGTAGAAACATGAACTTCAATCACCTACCTAACATGGTGGACTCATTTCTTAGCTAACACAAGTTAGGTGTATGCAGTTATACATCATTTGTACCATCACACTGTTCTCTATTTCACATTCAATTTTGTTTCCATATGAAGCCAAATTCAATGAGACTTCTCAAACTACTTTCTCCATTGTTCATTGCTCACTCTAGTTTGTCAACATTTTAATCGACAAAAGAATTTTAATATCACTACTATGTGACACCAAAATGTACTAAAATTTGACAAAACAGGAAAGGTGAGGATAAGGAATAATATTATCTCTAATTTTCTAAAAAGATTATAATCAAAACATCTATGAAAAAAATTCAACAAAAATTATAATTTAAATAAAATTATTGTAATTATTAAAAATCTCACATCAATTAGAGATAAAAATATTCTATAATATATAAGAGTATAAATTTCAACTTAGAACATAATTTTATAATATTGAATTAAACTTAAAGTTCACTTTTTAATATGATATAACACAAATTTATTATTCCATCGAGTATTTTGTTTTTTCTAATTTTTATGTTAACCGTGATTACGTCAAATCTTAATTTTTATATTATATATTGTTAAAAAAATTATGTATATGTATTATGTTTAGCCACTACATAACTCTTAGGATTAATAATTTTTTTTAAGAAGATATATATCTATTGGTTATTTATATATTCACCTACTTTAGTTGTTTAATAATTGACTGACTTAGTCTGTTTGGTTAAAAGAAAGTCTATCCTACAACATGTTTAATGATCTAATCTATATTACAATACAATTCTTGAGAATCTGAAATAACTGTTCTTTACATCTTTCCTATAAATTATGCATTCCTAGTTGTTTGGAGACACGTTATATTAACAAAAAATAACTGCTATTTTTTTTATTTATCAAAATAGATAAACAGTGTGTTTGATTACATGTAAAAACAATTCATAAATTTTGAAATCAATTTTATGCTCTTAATTGGGAATTTATCAATAAATTGTAACCTAAGTTCAACCAAACACACATGTTTTTTTTTTATAGTTTATGTAGTTGTAAACATTCTGTTAAAAATGTAGTTGATTCAATTATTCAAATAATGTTTGAACATCATTACTTCGTTGATATATAATAACCCTTATTCTCATAATTATTATTATTATTATTATTTTTCATACTTTCATGCCAAATCATCATTTAAAATAAGTTAAAATCAATGATGATTTTTCTCTTAATCGTAATTGTTTTTTTCATAGTCATTTTTTTTTTGTTTTTGGATAACTTTAAATAATTATTGATGTAAAAACTATCAGAAAGATGTGTCCTATGAGAACTCTTTGTAGAGAATCACCATTATATTTTTTTTAGTTGTTTTTGTTTTATAAATTATTTAACGCTTGCAATTCAAAAAATATTAATAGACGTACAAGCACAAATATAAATCACAATTTTTATTACAACTCTTGTCACATTTAACTTGACAAATAATTATAAACAAATAATCTTATAAATTTTAAAAATGTCATTACTGTAAAATTTTAAAAATTATATATTGTCAAAATTTGAAAGTATTAAAAAAGATATGGAAAATTAATGTATGAAGAAACGATGAATTATAAAAACTATTTTACTCGTCATTACCATAGTGTTATAAAAATTAAAAACATACATTATCTACAAGCTTTTAATATAGTGTAGTGCTTTTAAATTTTATACATGTAAAAAGTGATCATTCACAAGTATGATAAGCAATGACTCCTACATTGGAAGATAATTATTATAAGAAATTTAATTGATTAAGCAACAATTACAATTTTACTTTCTAATACAAGAGGGATTACAAATTGTAAAATACAGTCTTACTTATGATTCTATTTGGATTCAATATTTAAAAAAAAAAATTATTATTTTTTAAAATAACTTTTTAAATGTTCTCTTTATTATTATATAATAATGAAATTATGACACAATAATGTATTCATGTCACATTACGTATATATTTCAAAATACATTTTAAATTATAACATGTATAATACAAAGATCAAAATACAAAAAAGAAACTAAAATCAGATTATATATTTATAATTATATTTAAAGATTAAGTTAATATAAATTTTCAAAGTCAAATTTCTCTTATTCTGATTGGTGTATTATCGTATATGAATGCTTAAAATTACTACATTGAGAGGACTTTCCTTTGAATACAAATATATTTACAATTGATGCTTGCCAAAATTGTTGTATATAACAAAGATGCAAAGTCTTTTCTTTGAGCTGACATGTTTTATATCCTAAAATTGAATTAAATTGTTAGATTTTTTGATCGATAGCTTGATTTATATATTAATGTAATAATATTTTGTTAAGAAATTTAAGTTTATCAAATTTATATGTGCAAAATATGACTATATTTTTGTCATTTTTATCTGAAAACCTCGTTATCTAGCATAAAAGTTTTTGTACATGAGTTGGAGTACCCCTAATACTTCAATTTATTAAATTTTTATTACTGTATAAATAAAGATAATAGTTAGTTGGGAGGAAATAAGATCTTTATTGATTGACAATGTAGATATTTTTTGGAATGATTTACTTAACTGATATGATTTGTCGATTTGCTGCAACCAAAATGTTTTTTAAACTACGCATGGATGCTACTTTTGCCTTTAATTTATGCGACCATGGTAGCTTTGGTTTTGCAGATAAGAGATTCGATGTTGTGCATTTTGTTTTTTATGCTTCATTATTAGTTGGTGTGCCCATTCTCCTCCATTGCTATGGCTCTTTGAGAAGGTTACGTTTGCTTCTTGAATTCAATAATGTTTTTACAAATCATTCTCACAGTATCTCTTACAACAAGAACAGAAAAGAAAAGAAAATGTAAAACAAAATACATAGTTAAAGAGAAATAATAAATTGTTGGAGTTTGTATTGATTTGATTTCAATGGCTTATTATATAACATGTAGTGACTATTGATATGTATTCTCTAACATCTGGTTGTTGTTTGGTTCCTTTTCTTCACTACATGAGACATTACAACTTCAAAATTAGGTATAGAGTAAAATAATAATAATACACATCCTCTTTAGATATCACATTATTTTCCTACAAATTTTGAACTCAAAATTATTGAGGTATTTTATATTTCAAGAGACATGTTAACATAAGTGTTAAGCATAAAGATGAAAGGGCCTGAAATTTTGAAGAGGAAGACATAGTTACTCTCTAACTTCAATCACAAGTATTTTCTTTACCTTTTTTTTTTTAATTTACTGGTTAAAATGAATTATTTACTAAAATCATGTATATATAAAGTTTATTAACTCTCATTGACTTTTTTTTTTTTAAATAATAAGTTAATAAAAAAAATTACATTTTAAATATATTTTAAGAATTTTGTATTATATTTAGAGAATTTCAAATCTTTAAATCTAATTCGTAATTATTTAAATTCATAGAATTTATTTCAAATCAATATATATATATATATATGTATATTTATTTATTTGAAGTCCAATTTAATTAATTGAATTTAGATTGCATAATTTTTTAATTTTGAAAATAAAAGATTAAGGTGAAGATAAGTCATCTCAAGTTATACAATATCTTAAATCAGATTCGAGGAAACAAAAACCAATAGGTCAAGTTCATACAAGATCAAGTTAGATTGATTCAAATCATAAAATATTGAATCAAGTTGGATCCATGAAAAAATGGATTAAATCATACTAAAATCAAACTAGACCTAAGTTAAGTTGGGTAGGATCAAGGTGGACTCAAATTAAGCCAAATTAGGTCACACATAGATTAAGTTAAGTCAAGTTACGCAAAAGTCAAATTAGGTAAAGCTGGATCAAGTTTAATCTATGTTAGGTTGAATCAAGTTGGATCTAAAAAGATTGGATCAAGTGAGTCCAAATCATACCAAATTAAACAATGTCCATATGAAGTTTAATTGTGTCAAGTCTTAATCAACTTAAGTTAAGTCTAACAAAATTAAATCTATCTGGTACTAAATATAAATAAACCATATTTAGAAAATATTGGATTTCACCATATTTTATCAAAATCAAATCAATTAATTTTAAATTTAATATAATTAACAATTTGAACTTAATCTAAATTAAACTGGAATTGAAAAAAAATACTCAATCCAATTTAATATAATTAAAATAACTATAGTTTTAAATAGAATATATTTAAGATGTGTGTCTAATATAATAATCATTCTCACTTAGTTTTAAAACAAGTGCATTTTAAATATATTTAAAAGATTTACAATCATAATTGGCTCAAAGGATGGATTAAGGTACTTTAAATAATTGTAAATAATTTTTCGTTTTATTATTTATTTTCTATTAATTAAACGTGTGAAGATAATTTACTCGTTTCAACGTTACTCATTGTAGTTAGTGACGATTTTTTCTTGCCACAAAGTTTTTCATTTATCTTAATTTTCGGAGATATTTTTGGTAAAATAATTTTTCTTACCGTGATTTTAACTGCTAGGAGATAAATGAATTTTCTTAAGCTCATTTTATTCTCGATTTTTTTTCTGGAACTTTTTGCTAGTCATTTTAGATAGTGCACTTTCAACTTAGCCATAGTATTTTGTTTATGTTTTAAATCGGAATTTATAATATAATTTTAGCATTTTACGATAAACGACACGAAGCATGTTATTAGGTTAAGAGGTGTTATGCATTTGATGTGATTGTATAGAAAATTTAATGTGCTTAATTAATGTTTTTGTCCATTGAAATATACCATAAATAAATAGTATAGATGGGTTTGAGATATTTTCTTTCCAATATTTAACTTTTTTTAAAAGAAAAAAATCAAGTTATCTAAAACTAATAAATAAATAAAAAATAAAATTTTGAAAAATTTACGTAATATAATTTTTACAAATCAGCTTATACATAATTAACTTTAACTTATAAATAAATTGATTTCAAAATTTTAATTTTTTTCTAGAAAAAAATTTTAATTTTTTTTTATCTAAACAAGTTTATTAATCAGTGCCATAGAGGACAAACATTTTACGAAATAATTAGATAAAAACTTTCAATTAATATTCCTTGAACTTTTTTCAAAAAAAGTTATTAGAGTGGAAATAAGAATGAAGTCAATTTATTTCTGGTAAAATTCAATAAATTAGAGTTTTCATCTACCAATGATATTTTAATTTTATTATATAATTAAAAAAATTAAAATTACTCTTCAAATATAAATTTAAATAAAATTTTATCTAGAAATATAATCCAAAATATTAATACAAATAAAATTAATTTAAATATATTTATTTTTAAAAAAATAATTTTAATTTCATTATTTTAAATAAGAACATATATATAATAAACTAACGAAAATAAACTCTAAATATAATTCTTCAGCTGATGATATTTTTCTCATTAGCAAAATTTATGTCTGTTATTTACCCTAAAAAAATCTAAATAGAAATAATTAAAAATTAATATAAGTATAGTTCTAGAATTTGAATGATATATATAAATATATATATATATATATATTTATTAGATTACCTAAATACATATATACATATATATCTATATATATAATTTTTTACACGTTATTACATGTGAATAATATAATAGATATCCTTTTGAATTACTACTTTTTATAGATATGTAATTACATTTTTCTATTAGTTTATACTTCTATAATTTGCTTAGGAATTTATGAAAGGAAAAAATATATTAAATTTTTAATTCTTATGAAAACTGAGCTATTAAATTTAATATGAATAAAGTGTAGAATGTATTAAAAGGTAATAATTAATTAGAATTTAGAATAGATTAGAATGCCTTTTAGATGGATTAATAATAATGCATATATAACTTTGAATTGGTCTATCAATTTAGCATGTTTTAATTAAAAGGAAATGTGACTAAATAGACCACGATGTTTCCAAAATTGTCATGAACAAAAGCTACACACAACTCAATGCCCACTCTATATAGTTTTTTCTCGTTTTAAATACTTATAATGGAAAATAATTATTAATGCTTTCCTATTATACGTGATATAATAGGAAAAAATATATTATTGGTATTTTCTGTATTAAAAGAAAAGTAAGAAAAATAAAACAGAGTAATTTAGCATAGGTAATAAATCCGAATTTAAAATAGATTACAATATATATTTAATGAATATTTTTGCAACAAAATATTTGTGTTAAATAATTGCTCAATTTATGATAATTAATCTTTTATTTTATTTCTCTTAGAAAAAAAAAAAGTTTAGTGATATTAGGAAAGAGCATGTTCTTGTGATTGATATCTCTAGATTGAGTTTGCGGTGCTCCTTATGCACCGTACAAGAAGAGGACAGAGAACACAACAGAGAGAGAGGTTCATGAATATGGGAAGGTCAAAAAGGAAAAAACACACACTACCCTGTCTCTTTCCATTTCCATCAAATCTCTCATCTCTCGCCACGTCACCCAATCAAAAGTCCAACCCCCCTATTCATTTATCACATGGTTTATAAATGCGGTCTCATCTTATAACCCCTGCACCTTGTTCCACTTTATCATTCTCCCTTGTTTTTCTTCTTTTTCTCCCCACAGTCATCTTCTATGAATACCCAGCCACCTCTTTTCCCTTCCTCGCTCTCGTTGCTCCCTTGATTCATTCACCCTGTTTTTCTGTCCTCTTTTCCTCTTGGAGGAGCCTCTGAGTCTGCTCAGGTACTGTCTCTCTCTCCTATCTCTTTTTCTCTCTAAAACTAAGCCAGCTTTTGAAAGCTTATGCTTTTGCAGAGATTTGAAATCTGAGTTTAGGTTGTTGGGGTTTGTTTTTGTGTGTTCAAGTTCTTCAATTTAAAGGCTTTTAACAAAAGGGTCTTTGTGTATTCTGTTATATGTCTCAAGTTTTATTGTTTTGTGGGGTTGTACGAGTTTTTGGGACAAATGAAAGAGAACTTGGAAGAAAGGGGTTTCTTTGTGTGTGTTGGTTGATGATTTTTTTAGATTTGGTTTATTTGTATTCAGATTTGTGAGCAGCCTGTGGAAAAACAATTGATTTGTTTGTGTTTGATGTCGCAGGTGTTCCTTGTCAAGATCCTTGGTTCTGAGTTGTGAAAGGAAAACGAAAAAGATGAATCAGTGTGGTTATCAGCAGAAGAAGGCCTTCACAACCTGTGAGGAGATGAGGATGGAATCAGTGGTGTGCCCTAAACCTCGAAGATCGGGCTTCATGAGCCACTCAACCTTTGATAACCACATCAGACCCTTGAGGCCACCCTTTATCAGGTATTCACCCTTCTTTTTGAAAAAAAAGTTCTATGATTTCTTATTTTTGTTGTTGATTTTTTCTAATCAATTTATTTTTGTAAAATTTCTGACTTTATATCTGTTGCTAAAAATCAACAGCTACCAATCAGAAATTGAAGATTCCGGAGTTGGGGCTGAGCTTATGGACATCATTCTCTCTAAGGTATTTTTTTTTTCTTTCTGTCTCAATCTTCATGTTGAAAAGAAAGTTTTTTTCTTCTTTAAATTTGTTTTTTTTTTTGAAGTATTTTAAAAAGATGGGTGGTTCATGTAATTTCTCAAAGATGTAACAAATAGAAGATTTGGTGTTGACTGCAAAGGAATGGAGATGATAACATCTCTATCATGCAGTTTAGATGTTGTTTTTATTGTTGTTGACTGAAAGAAATGTGAAATCTAACCAAAGGTTCCTTTAATTTGGTGTGTTTTGCAGAGATCTGGTGGGCAATTGGCTTCATCACCCCCATTTTACTGTGGATCTCCACCTAGCAGAGCCTCAAACCCTGTGATCCAAGATGAGCAATTTGGTAATGGTATTGAGAATTTTGTTCCATTTTCCTTGGCACCACCTTCACCATCTTCCTCAGCTAGAGGTTGTGTGAGGATGAAGTTTGGTCACACCCCAGCTGCAGTGAGGATTGAAGGTTTTGATTGCCTCAGCAGGGATAGGCGCAACTGCAGCATTTCTGCTGTTGCTTAACTCAATTTTAAACAGAGAAAAAGAAAAGTAAAAAAGTCAGAAAGGAGGATTAAGAATCTCCAAAGTTCTAAGAGCCGAGGAGATTTTTGGGACTAAGGAGCTAATCTTAA
Source organism: Phaseolus lunatus (assembly GCA_013389735.1). Lineage (NCBI taxonomy): Eukaryota > Viridiplantae > Streptophyta > Magnoliopsida > Fabales > Fabaceae > Phaseolus > Phaseolus lunatus. Next base: position 47,638,278 of record CM023860.1, read on the forward strand.
TTTTAAATCTTATTTGTATTATATGTATATACTGGTCTTATGGAAGTTGTTGATGAGTTACTTAAGGTGTCATGTATAATTGAGAGATGGTGAAAATTTTACTTTCTTCCTAGTTTTATCCTTTTTGAAGAATAAAAAAAGGGGAACACATCAAGGAAAAGAAAAAGGCAAGCAAAAGTCGTCTTCTTCTCTATGTTAGGTTTATATGATGGGGTCTTGAAATTGAAACTTTCATGTGAGTTTCATGGATCCAGAGTTTGTAACTTTCCATGTAATTTGAAACTCATCTCCTCCTTTTGTAATTGTATTGTGGAGGAGAAATTGAGGATTTATCTTTGGAATCTTGTAAAATATATTTTTTGTGGGTGCCCTATTTGCAGGTGTCGCCTATTTCATTATATGAAAGAAAATATTGTTCATACTTTATTCATGGTATTCCTTCAAGATCAAAAGAGAAGATGAATATTATTTGTACAGCTGGTAATGGGTCATTAGTCTAATGAGAAAACAATAATAATGACTTGTTCTTGTAATAGAATCTTAGGAAGCTTCATAGGGCATGCTATGGTCAGCTTTGGAGGCTCTTGTCTAGTAATATTTTAATCATTGTCTGCAAATTCATCTGATAGATACTATATAGACTTTTCTTTATTATTATTGTAATTTTCTTTTTGAACTTTGGGGAATACAAGAATGTGGATAACTATTTGCTGATGTGAAGAGGTGTCTGTACAATGGTGTGAAAGGGTCTGAGTGGGAGAAATAAGGAAATGGTGTGAAAGGGTCTGAGTGGGAGAAATAAGGAAGTCCTGTTTGGTTGGATAAACAAAAAAAATGATTTTGAAACAAAAATATGAAATAAGGATGAAAGGAGAGAATATTAAGAAATTAAATTTAAACATAATTTAATATTATAAAAATTACTTTATTTAAAATAGTTTAATAATTTCATATCTAATAGTTGATAATTTGATAAGTTTAATAATTTTTTTTCATAATAAATTTAAAGTATTCTCATATTATATTAAAAAATTTAAAATTTATATATATAAATATCTTTATCTCAATAGGATTTTTAACTGAATTTTTAAGTTAGAGAGAAAAAAAGAAGTGGAGGTATGGGGTGTGAGAAGCACAAATTGAGAAACGTGTGCTTGTTACTTTATTGTGATGGGTGGGAAGTGGTTAAGGAGAAAGTGGCATGCATAAGGGTTTGTTTGGTGGGTGATGGTTGTGATATGACGCATTCATTTATTTATTAGTATTGTTATCATTAGAAAGAAGGGTCTAAATAAGCAAGTTGAGAAAGCGCGTTGTTGGGTTGGGTGGTGCTACTAGTGTCTTAATTGCTTCCAAGCAATTTCCGAGGGAAAAGGACCAAAACAAGAGGAAAGTTTTGCATTGCAATTAACCATTAGAGTTGAATAATCCACTTTCTTTTTGGTAACATGGTGTCATTATCATCTTATTAGAAAGATACAAAAATGTGTGTGTAAGATTAGATTGCGACAATATCATAGAAGTTACGTGATTATTATTAATTAAAACATGTAAAATCTATCCCAAAACTTTTTTTCTAGTAATATATTTTATTATTTATATTAAACCTATATGAAGAAGTGTACAATAATTCAGATTCTTATCGTTGCATAAATTTTAGTTTTTAATATCTCTATATAAAGTAATTTATTTTAGTTCCATACTACCATTTTAATCTCTTTTAATTTCTATTTTCTAAATTTATAGATACTAAACAAAATTTAAATACTGTATGTGTAAATATTAAAATAGATATTTTTAAGTGTAAAAACTAAAAGATTAAATTTATCAGGCTATTAAAAGCAAATGAGTAATTAAGCTTACATCTAGTACGGTTAGTTTTTTTTTTTTTTTAAGAAAAAATAATCACTTTCTAAAATAAGTTCACCTTTTAAAAGAAATTAATAACAAATTAATTAAAAATATGTTAAAAACGATACATTACAATTTCTATATATTAAAATTTGTAATTAAGTAATAATAACTCATATTTTCTTAAAAAGACATAATAGGTTAAATTCTAAATACGTGCCTTCTTTTTTAAGAGATGTTAAAAAAAAAATTATTGTATATATAGATAATTTTTTCATTACGTATATAGGTAAGTCGTGAAGATAAGAAACAATTTTGTTCAGCAAATCAACAAACAATTTGATTATTAATTTAAGTTCATGAAATACCTTCACAACTTTATCAAGAAAAATAGACAAAAGAATAATTTTTTTTATTAAAAATAAGGTTATCCAAATAAATTGACAGAAAAAAAAAATAAAAATATGTCAAAAGAAGACATTAATATTTTTACAATGTTGAATTCTGGGTCAACTTTACTTAAAAAATATAAATCAATTTATAAATAAGTTTGTTTTTGTTATTAGTAATAAATATGTGTTTATCTTCCTTGCTTTTTTAAAAGAGAAAAATACTATAGAGAAAATGATTGAGAAACTAATAATAAGCATTAATTATATTCTTTGTTCTCAATTATTCTTCTTCTTTATTTCTTTTGGCGTCTTCTCATAGTGATGTCCTTCTCTTAAATAATGATGATAATTTCCTTTTTATAATGTTGAATTTTTTTCAAAACAAAAAATATATAAAATGGTTTATGATAATTTGCAAATCATATATTCAATGCACTTCATTTTGAAACATATTAGAAATCAAAACATAGGTATGCAAAATAACAAAATATAGAAATTACCAAATTGAATTTAGTAAGATAAGACCTAATAATCTTTAAATCATCATAATGGACACTTTAAAAAATTTAAATCAATATTTGATAGATATCTTGGAGTGTGTTTGAAACACATGAAATCTTTTATATTTGTTTCTTCTATTATTATTATTATTTACATAATCAAAATCAAAAAGAAAATTTTTATTTTTTTTCTTATGTTAGACAATTTAATAATTATCTCATTTTAATCTATTTTTTTTATCATTTCCTTTCACTCTCATGTGAATCAACATACTCGTTATATGTAAAAGAAGTATATATTGTGTATATTAAGTATTAACTACATGTATATTCATGAAGGATATCATAATATTGATGAATACAAATATTTGAAAAGAGTTTTTAAGATTTTTAATAATAAGAATTTGTTATCATGGTAAAATTGTCATGTAATAAAATCCCAATTAATTGATAATGAAATTGAAATTTTCGTTTCAATATTTTAATTTTAAAATTTCTTCCAAAAGAAAATTTAAAATTAAAAACATTCAAATATTTTATTCATACTAAATCAAATTAACATTAACTTTCAAATTATAAATTAATTTTTAATCTTAAATTTCCTTTCTTCTCCTCTTTTAAAAAAATAAAAAAGAATAAGAATATAAATCGAAAATAAAATTCTAACTTATTTTTATATAAAAAAACTACTTATTATAATTGAGAATTTAGTTTCTCAATAATCGAATTATTGACTTATATAGTAAACCGATCTAGTTTAGAAAAGAAAGTGTAAGAGAATTTTTTAATTGGATATATTATGAGAAAAAAAAATATAATTATATATGCACATTTATTAATTCTTCACAGCCATTTTTACTGTATTATACTATTACGTGATGATTGTGTTATAACTTATAGCATTTAAACTGCTATTTGATTTATATATTATAATCATTTATTACAGAAAATAATCATGAACATATACATACGAAATTATGTTGTTGCATGATTCTTATCTGAAATAACTTTTTAAAAGTGATCGATTATAGTTGTGCAATATCTACGTATTTTGAAGTACACTTCTACAATACTGTACGTATTACTACGTGATGATTTCTGTATTAAATATGGTACGTAACATTTAAAATTGTAATACAAACTATGCCACCTGTTGAACTTTCATGTCACATAAAATGTCCTTAATACTTTTTATGAGAATACTATATGTTTTGATAAGTTTTTTTTAATAGTTTTAAATAATAAAATTTGTATCTTCATAGGTTATTAACCTAAGCATAAATTAAGTTGTAAAAAATATTTCATATATTTTTTTAATCAAGTTAATTTTAGTTTATGAACATATTAAATTTTTTTCATAAAAAAAATCGAGTTTATGAAAAAGTTTGTTTAAAAAGTTAAAAATCAAGAAATAAATAAACAAATGTTGCACTAATAGGCAGAAAAATTATATGTAAACATGTAATAAGTAAAATTGTGGATAATTTTATTTCTCACATTAAGTCCAAACAAATTCTTCCTCCACCTTCTATCTTTCACTTCAATTTCTCAATATTAATTATGAAAAGTCGATTTTAATTTTTTTAAAAATTTTAAATAATCTAAAATGAAGTATAAACTTCTATCTTCTATTCCTCAATATTAATTATGAAAAGTTGATCTTAATCTTTTTAAAAATTTTAAATAATCTAAAATAAGGTTTAATTTTACTGTTTTAAATAATAGTTGTGTCTCCACATCTCATACCTCCCTTCCAATCGTAAAAATTCCATTATTCTCCATCCCTAACATTTGAAATAGTAGTGTTCCATCATTTGAGTATGTGAGAGAGAGTTGATGAGAATATTCGTTATATTCAACGTTTCTCTGCGATAACCATCACTAGTAAAAACATCACAAAATTTATCTCAATCACCAACGTTTATCTCTAGTAACCACAAGTAATAGTCACTATTTAAAAATGAAGAAGAAAACACTACACTCTTCACCATATTCATAAGGGTATTATTGAAATTTTAAAAAAAATGGAAATGGATGAGAAAATTGGTTGTATTTTGAATAACCAGTTTAGAGGTTAAAAACTCAAACCCCAAATGGTTATAAGTAAAAAGTCATTATATGCATACAAATTTGTTACATGAAAATAAGTTAAGGGTTAGAGCAATAAAATTTTTTTTTTTTCATAACTAAGTCAAAATTCATTATCGTATATACATAAAATTGTTACAAGACTATGAATAAGGGTTAGAACAATCAATTTTCTTTTTTGGATTTAGAAGAAAAGAATATGTGCATCTTATATGCATGTACACTGCCTCCTACTTTACTGCTACAGTTTTGAAGATATGGTGTGTTCAGTTCTGAAGTTGCTTTGAATACCTGAAATTTAAATTTTTTTTTTGAAAGTTTCATTAAGTTTCTAACAAGCAAATAATTAATGCAATAAATACTTATCAGTAATAAAAAAATAGAAATATTTAAGAGAAACTTCGATCATTTTAAAAAAGTTATTAGCATTATAGTCCTTAGTATTATTAAACAAGTTTTTTCATAAATATCTTTAACACAGGAAAAAAATGAGTTTTTTATAAATTAAAATTAATTTATGCACAATTAAAAATAAAAATTTAGAAAAATGAGACGAGGACTTTATAAAAATTAGTTTAGATATAAACTCATTTTAACAAGAATTTTTTTTTTCTATTTCGTAAGAGTTTATAAAAAAAATTCTAAACATGGAATCTTATAATATAACCATTGTGAATATTGGGAAGGGTAGAATTATTAGCATATGTAACAAATATAAGCTTCATAAAACAAAAGGTATATTATTAATTCTATGAAGTTTCACCATCACAATATATATATATATATTTTTTTTTCTCGCATTTCTTTACAAAAAAACCTTAAACTTTGTAGTCCTTTTTAAGTCTACAATTTTTCCTCTCTGCAAGATTCAAAATTAGGATATTTAAAAAATATGTTAAAAGTATTATTAACATGTGTTGAACTCATATTAGAATCTACATGTGCAAAATCAATAATCATAAACTCACCTTCAAAGTTCTCTTATCATTTCCTTTTTATGGTTTTGGTTTCTCTTTCTAAATGAATCTCTTTGATTGAGAAAAGTTCAGAACTCATTAGGCAGTTTCAATGTTCTCAGAACTAACGCCAGGATATACATTTTTTAGATCCGTAAGTAATTGTAACTTCTCAATCTCAGTATCTTTAACCAAAATTGTGTCCTTCAGAGAAGCCACCTGAAAATTCAAGTATAAAATTTAAACAATTTAAACTAGTTGTAGAAAAATTTAAATCATTGGATATATACAATTTATGCAGAGACTATGAAAAGATAGATACCATAAGTTCTTAAATGCATTTGATGTATTCAGAAAATGATTGAAAGTGAAGTAAGAATTTAAGCACCTGTTCCATTAATTCTCTAACATCTCTTCCTTCTTTAGTACTTTTAGCAGCTCCTAACTCAACTCCAGAAACCCTCTCAGCAAACTTTAAAGTACTCAAAGATTCAGAAAAGGACTTTACATCAGAATTAATTTGTACCAACATCAGTGTTTTTGCTTGACCACCTGTGTAAAGAAAAATGGAATGGTATTTGATAGAAAACTGTAAATTTTCACTTTTTGTGGATGCTAGTGAGACAAGACATGTTGGAAACAAGAAATGATGAAGTATGATTTTACCAAGAGATGTTTGCAGAAGTTGAGTGAGCTTGCTATTTCTATATGGCACATGAGAACTCTTTTGAGAAAGTGAAAAAATGACATCTCCAAGGGCAGATAGTGATTTGTTAATATGTTGTGCTTCCTTGAGTCTATCCCCAGTTACTTCAGAGCGATCTATTCTTTCACTTCCTGCTAAATCTACCAAATGAAGATTACCATGAAGAGAGGAGCCAGACTTTTTATCCGTCCCACGAACATGAATTGAGACCACACTGTGCACCACACACATTTATTGAAAGTCATTATAGTACAAAACTTGCATTGCTAAATTGTTAAGACAGTGAAAAGACAAACCTGTGAGATCGACTACTTCTTTCATTCATAGCTGTCGAACCCTTTGCTCTATTTTTTAGACCAATGTCCATTAGCTTTATCACATCTTCAGTTGTCTTCACAGGTTGCATGGTAGCATCAGGTACTGCTAATCCATTTGGTTGAGCATTATTCAATATCCCAAGTGTGTGTAAATCAAGGAAATCATCGTTCAGAAACATGACATGCTATGTTTTTTTTTCCACTAAAGTTAGAGAAAGAATAAAGAAGTCCATGCAAAGAATGATGTTTCCATATATAGTAATTGAAAAAGGATATTTCTTTGAAGTATCAACTGTTAATAAGTCTCGAACTTGTTCATTGTATATCTCAATGACTTGAACCCCAATCTCATACACTATGGAGCTTTTTCTATTTGTAGATATGCTGAAGAGATCATTAAGAGCTCGATAGTTAACACCAAGATCCTCGATTGATGCATTATTTGGACCACTCTGAAAACAATGACAACATATAGAATAATATTAGAAATCACACGTGGATTAGTGACAATGACATCTTCAGAGTGTATAAGGGGATACAAACTTTATTTTATAAATTAATTTTATAAGATTAAATTAAACTTAAATTTTATTTCTTAATAAATAATCAAGAGTTATACTTTAACCCGGAATAGGATAACAAAAATTAAAGAGAAGTTATATACCATTGTGTAAGTTTTGCCTGAACCAGTCTGACCATAAGCAAATATACATACGTTAAACCCATCCAATACTGATCGAATAAAGGCTTGTATGTCAGCATACACCCCAGCTACATCATTCAAGGGAGCAACAATTAAAGTAAGAAAATCCAAAATAAAGAAATGGAGTCAACATGTATAGGTATTACGATGATGTAAAAGTTCATCCATTCTAAACCTTATGATAAAATGGAGATTATAAAGAAATAAACCTTGAGTTGATGTTGGACCAAAGACCTTATTGAACTTAAATGTTCTAAGGGCTTCCTTTCCTTGTTTGGCAGGATTTGCCACAACCAAATCATTTTCACCAATGTGTTCCACGATAGATTGTTTTTCCTTTTGACCAGGAAGAAATGGTCTAAGTCGACAATATACTCTTATATTTCCTGTAATAGAGAAAAGTCCCCTGTAAATTATTCACAATATACCTGCATCAAGTAGATGTTGGACAAACATAAATAGTGCTACCTTTTAATTCTTGAACTTCATTGAATAGTTTTCGATTTTCTGCAAGAACTATTTGATAATTCTCAGCTGCTTCTACTAGTGATTTAAGATTTACACCTAGATAACTTACAATACAGTTATTAACGTTTACCCTTTTGGACAAAGAAAAGAAGAAAATGTGGAGGGTAAGCATAAAAATGACGAGTAATAGAACATACCTAGTTTTTTACATTCCTCAGAATAAATCATTTGCTCTTTCAAAGCATCTTGCTTAATAGATTCCCATGATAATTTCAATTTCTGAATTGCAAGTTCGATAGAGTTTTGTAATATTTGACATCATTATAATAAGAATGACATTTCGTTGTATGTAAGTTTGTTTACCTGTATGAAACTGAACTGAAAATTCACATCTTTTCGTATCTGCTTCTCTTTCTGGAACCACATCTGATATTTTGATTCGTAAAGGGTTTCATTCTCTTTAACCTTATTTCTTAGTTTTTCCAACAAATTTTCATATTCTTGTGATTTTTGTTTCAGTTCTTCTTTACCATCCTCCACTTTTGCTTCCCACTGTGAGCATTGTACTTCATTTGTTTTTTTCGTTGTTTCTAGTTCTTGCTTAAATGATGAAATTTCCATAATTTTTTCTTCTAGCTCTTTTATATATTTCATAATTTCTTTCTCATTAGCCATTTTTTCCTCTTCAGCTTTTTCTTTCAATTGTGAGCATTGTACTTCATATGTTTTTTTCATTGTTTCTAGTTCTTGCTTAAATGCTGAAATTTCCATATTTTTGTCCTCTAGCTCTTTGGTATATTTAATAATTTCTTTCCCACCCACCATTTTTTCCTCTTCTGCTTTTGCTTTCAATTGTGAGCATTGAACTTCATGTGCTTTTTTCATTGTTTCTAGTTCTTCTTTAAATGCTAAGATTTCCACATTTTTTTCCTCTAGCTCTTTAATATGTCTAATACTCTCATTCCCATCTGCTATTTTTTCCTCTTCAATTTTTGCTTTCAACTGTGAGCATTGAACTTCATAAGTTTTTTTCATTGTTTCCAGTTCTTGCTTAAGTCCCGAAATTTCCTTATTTTTGTCTTCCAACTCTTTAATATATCTAATAGCCTCTTTTCCATCTGCAACCTTTTCCTCCTCAGCTTTTGCTTTCAGTTCTGAGCATTGTAGTTCGTATGTTTTTGTCACTGTTTCTAGTCTTTGACTCAGTGTTGAAATTTTCATGTTTTTGTCCTCTAGCTCTTTAATATATCTACTAACCTCTTCACCATCTGCCCCTTTTTCCTCCTCAACTTTTGCTTGCAACTGTGAGTATTGTACTTCATATGTTTTTTTCATGTTCTCTAGATTTTTGTTTAATGTTGAAATTTCCATATTTTTATCCTCCAATTCTTTAATATATCTACTAGCATCTTTTCCATCTACCATATTTTTCTCCTCAACTTTTGCTTTCAATTCTGAACATTGTACTTCATAAGTTTTTATCACTGTTTCTAGCTTTTCTACTTTTTGCTTCAACGTAGAAATTTCCTTATTTTTGTCCTCTAGCACTTTAATTTCATCTTTGTCATTTGTCATCTTATCCACTTTGGCTTTTGCTTCTAATTTTAAGCACTGCTCTTCACACGTTTTTTTCATAGTTTCTAGCTTTTGCTTTAATGCTGAAATTTCCTTAGTTTTATCCTCTAACTCGTTAATATATCTAATAACCTCTTTGCCATCTGCTGTATTTTCCTCCTTAGCTTTTAGTTCCATCTGTGAACATTGTACTTCATATGTTTTTTTCATTGTTTCTAGCTTTTGCTTCAATGTTGAAATTTCCACAGTTTTATCCTTCAACTCTTTGATATATCTAATAACCTCTTTGTCGCATTCCCTCTTTTCTTCCTTTTTAGTGTTCTCAATTAGCTTCATATCATTTTCCTTTTCTTCTTCCATTTTAGTCATCCTAGTTTGTTTTAATCCATCTACCTTCTTCTCCTCTTTTTTCACCCTCTCGGTCTACATGAAGAGGCCAAAGAATATAAATCAGAAAAAAAAAATGATTCAATTTATTGTTTCCTTAGCTACAAAACACACAAAAATTTACTAGGATCATATTCTATGTCAAGAGCATACATACATGTTACTTGTGAGTAAGAAACATTACCTTTAAATGTTGAAGCTGGTTTATATTAACAAGCTGTCACAAAAAGGTTCCTATGATAAATAGAAAAGTTTGTATTTTGTACCTATATGTACTTTGTATAAATACACTTGTGAAATGATATCCAAAGTTATTTAGAATACCTCATTCTCTTCCTCAGTTCCAGATGCAAGAGCCTCAAGAACTCTAATTCTTGAGTGATATTTTTCTTCACGGGTCTTGAAAATATTGTTTTGCTGAAGGTAAAAAGTAACATAGCAGGGTGAAAAAAAAATTGAGAAAAACACATGCTAACTAGCTTTTTAAAAGAGTGTTGATATCTTCACAACTCTATTTCAGTTTACACCTAGAAAGAGTTGATGAAGGAAGTAATTTTTATAATACATTGACTAGATTACAGTTGTAAAATTTTGTCTTTCAAATTACAATTGTCAAATCTTTCAGCAAAAAATTATTTCTCTTTTTAGTTATAAACTGTTGTAGAGTTGTCAACATATCAACACTCTAAAAATAATGCAATTTTAACATACAGTTTTCAAATGTTCTGCTTGAGTTGATATACGTCGCTCAATCTCTTGGACAACCTTTCTCAATAAACAAGCCACACGCTGAGATGTAAACATCATTGTTAGATAATAAATTTTGAATCTTATTGTACATTTGCATTGATATCTTATTATTTGGATAAACTTCACCATTAATACTTGATGAAGAAAAAGGTCGATTGAATTGAGCTTTTAAGTTAAAATTAAATTATGTAAAACGTTCTTCTTATATAACTTCTCTGAAGACTAAGGTAGATAATAAATTTACCATAGTTAATGGAAAAGTTCAATTCATTTTTTCTTCTCTCAAAAGTGTTTATATGAATAAATTTATCCAAACAATATAGACTTGCTCTTTTTCATGAATGCATAAGTTATTTATGTAACTCCAAATCCTCTTAATGTATATATATACATGGGGTATTTCGCCATTTCTTCTTTCAACACTTTCTTCTAAAATACCATTCACTACACTCAAGAGTGATTGAGTAGGAGCATTCTGCAACAATAAATGCTAAAAGGAATCAGTGATGTAGAAAAATATGTGAATTGTGCAAATCTAAAGGGGGTGAAAAAAAAAAAGGAAAGCTTACATCCAAGCTTGTTGATTTCATTAATTCTGAAATTTTGGCGGAAGGAAGATCTGCATAGCTTCCTTGTTTTAGTCGAAACACCTCAGGAAACTTATGACCTACTTGGGTTATTAATGTTGTTGATGGCTCTGCATAACATGTGAAAGAAGTGTCATAAAGATAAAACACTGCATATTTGGTCTTGTGTATTACAAAATACAAGATATATTTTAATTTTCATGATGCATATGTCTTTCATATATGTATCCATTTCTCTTTCATTCCTTTCATTTTCTTGTGCATGAATGTGCTTGAATATGAATTTGTATCTATCAAACTTGACTTATTATTAATCAAAGTAATCATATAAATTTCATCTCATGTATATCTCATAATGTTTATAAGCATAGAAACATGTTGGAAAAGGTAAAGACTGAGTTAAATTTCATCACACCTGCCATAAGTGGACTGTGTAGAACACGTTGCAACTTTGTTCCTGACAAGACCTTCCTCTGGGGTGAGTTAACTCCATTGATATTTGAACTCGAATTACCCAGGTCTCTGGGTTCTATATTGTGGTTATTTGATGGTGGATTCATCACTAGGTGTGGGGACACAAATTCATACATTAATGCAAAGATACTTCATAATCATGTCCATCGTATCATATCACCCAATGATATTCAAAACCTAAAATTATATCAAAGTTACCTCCATTAAAGCAATAGCAAAAATCTTGGTATTGGTACTAAGGATTAAATTATACAATGCATAACTTTTCTACCATTATACTTTCAATTCCATTCACTAACAAAAGTCGTGCATTATATTCAAAACGAGAGAGTAGCAGAAGGCAATGATAAAAATATTATATCATTTTGCATTTGTAATGATTAATGTATTAGAACATATATGTGAATCTCTCCCTAGTTCTCTCTAATACACAAAGGATTAATACTAAATAGGTGGTCATTTATGTTGTTCGGTCGGTACTTAGATACTGATACGTTTTGAGAATTTTCTGTCATAAGAATACATTAACAACTTCAAATTTGAACATGGGTCTGAAATACTAAAACAAACATCCAATAATATACATCATCCTTAAACAATTTGCAAAAACTATAGCCAACACATTTTGAATGTAATCAAACTTCATCTCACCATGAATATCAAAGTTACCAAAGTGGTAACATGGATATTGTGCAAAGCATCAAAACCAGAGACTCCAACCTTGAAAATGTTAACATTGATCAAATGTTGTTGTTGCGGCGAGAGTTGAGTAAAACCAGATAAATATCAATTGGATTTTTTCTGCGTGAATATAGTTGGCTATGATAAAAATAATAATTTATTAAGTAAAGGAAATTTTGGTTTGGATTTGTGAGAGAGAAAGAAGAAGGGGTTCCTCAAAAATAGGAGAGCAACACTCCTTGCGTCACAATCATTCCAGTGAAAGAACATCATTGCATGAATGTCTCGCCAAAAAGAATTTGGATCCTTTAAAGTGTTTCTTCTCACTTTAGAGAATAAAGTTATTTATATATTTATTATTTTCTGGTTTAAATCGATCTATTTTAAAATTTAAAACCAAAAACTCAAACAAAATAAATAGTATATAATTTTATCTTGTTCATTTTTGTAGCATTCTTCATTTCTAATCATTTCCACCTTCTTTCATATAAAAATGACACAGCTCACAACAACTTGTCAAAATAATATGAAAATATCCACAAGTTATAGTAAAAAGGGTGAAAAATTAATCTAAATCTTAAAGTTGAGGCAAACAAAAATCACATCTTCGTTAAGCCAAGGAGAACCCTAACAATGATCTTCACAAAAAAAAAAACATAACGCCAGATTCGTAGGAACATGTTGCTATTTAAGAATTATTCCAATTCAAACAATAACATGAATTTCTTAAAGTATGATAACACAATAACATTGTAGTAATACCCAATCACTTCATTTGAACTTATAAAATTCATCATCGAACTTTTACCCTCTAAAAGGACTTGGAAGCTATAAAATCACGATATTTTGTTTATTTCACATTTATGATATCAATATTCTATAGGATATTTGTTTGTGATCACATATAAGTGAAGCATTCAAATCTTTGAATTTTTTTCATTCCAATTCAATGCATGAGACACATATAAGCAATAATAATTAAAGGGACATCCCTTTATGAATAAAAATTGAAATTTTTCTTATTTGTCCACAAATTGACTACAACAACGATTATATTTTTTTTTTTTTTGTTTTTAATTATAACATAAAAAATATGTTCTTTAAATTTGCAGTGTCACTATGTTTTATGATTTTTTATACATATCTAGACATACTTCATAAACATACAATATATATTTAGAAAACATATTTGTATTAGTGCAAGATAATTTAAAAGACATTTTCTCTATTCATTGTAACTTAATTTTATAACTTGTAATGACAAATTTTAGCAACTCTTAGTGATGCAAGAGATGGGAAATAAAGAGGCATTTTGAGCATAAAATAATGTCTTTAATTAATACTGCATTAAGTACATGACCTGAATATATTTTGTTCATAAATGATATAGACCATATTATTACAATAAATTAATAATATTATAACTTGATTCTTAACAATATGGTGAACTAGATGTCAAAGTTTGTTTTCAAAGTTTTTAATTTTTAATTTCCAAAAAATTATTAGATAAAAAATAATTTAAAAACGAAAATAATTAGTTTCACTAAATTAAATATTATTTTTGAAACTAAAATAATTATTAATATCTAAAATAGTTTCTATTATTAATAAATAGTTTCTAAATTGATATTTAATTTGCTATGTGTAAAAATTAAATATAGTAACTAATTATTTTTAGTATCTAAATAGTTTTTATTTATAATAAATAGTTTTTAAATTGATATTTAATTATTTATTAATGTCTAAAAATTAAATATAGTTTGTTTAATAATTTTTTTAGTGTTTATCGTCTTATATTAAAAAAATAATGAAAATAAGAATTATATATAAAGATAAAATTTGGAGATTTGATTCGTATATTCTCAGTAAAAAAACACTCAAATATTTATATTTTATATTTAAACATAACTTCTTTTCACTAAGTGTAGTTTGGGATCGAAAAATAAATTTATTTATTCAACACTTTATATGCTTTAATACCGAAAGTTAGAAATAAATTATTAAGAGATAAGTTGGTGAGTTTTCTTGTAATTTGAAATGAAACAGTTTTATTTTTCAATAAATTATTAATAAATGGTTAATAACTATTTGCTATGTTGGAAGATTAACTGTATCCTTCTGAGTTAATCATCACAATACTAAAAAAATTAAGATTAATTACTTATATATTATACGTGTATCAATTTCTCATCATTATTAGAATTAAAAATTTAAAAATTAATTTCATTAAATTTTATGATAAACTTCACACTGGCACCAATCCTATTTAAATTTTATGGAAAACTCACTAAGGCCGTGATTGGAGAAATTGTAGTCTTAGACTAAATAATTTTAGACAGAATTAATAATATATAAATGATTGATGTAATATCTTAGTTTTTTAAGTTAAAAATATTAATTATTTAGATTTTGGATATTGTAAATTGTCCTATCTAATCAAAATATTCTCATTTTTAACTTTCTAAATTTCTTATCAGTATTTTTTTCATTCTCTTAAATTATAAATATTTATAGCTAATATGATTAACATTCGCTTTCTAATATATATCTTTATTTAAATTTTTATTTTGTTCTTGATCAACATTAACCTTAGTATTTTTAACATCATCTATAAGTCACTATTCTTGACTTTTTCACCTATTAAACTCGTTTAGAAATATTTTTATGGAAAAAAAAAATCACACTTTAATATGACTTTTCTATTACTAAAAGTAAATAAAATAATTTTGTAAAACAAATAAAATGGTGTTTAAGACTTGGAAATTAAAAGTTACAAGTTAATATTATTCCATGTGATATTGTTTTTTATCAACAATATCATAGATTTTATATTTACATAAATAAAGGAAGTCATAAGTTAAAAAGACATTTTAAATAAAAAGATTTAAGTCTTTAGATAAGTGTGAATGTTATGAAATAAATTAAAACATGTTAAGTGAGAAAATTAATCTCTCAAACACTGTGATTGGAAAAAAAATAAAAGTGTTGTAATTATAAAAAAAGTATGCAGCTGAAAGAAATAAACTAGAGTATTTTAAAATATCAAATTATACTTTGTTTAGAATTTGATCTAGCCGCTTGACTCGAATGTGGAGGATTGTCTCGTCACTCCTTCGTCTAGCCTTCTGTTCTGCAGGAACGTTCCAAGAAACTTCACTGGAACTCCAAACGCTGCCTGCAAAATAACGCAGACTGCGCCTCTGGCGGCCGTTGTAGCTCCGACGCTCAAGTCAGGCAACAGGAACACCAAAACTATATCTGAATCTCTCTGTGAGACTCGTGTGTAACTGTAAACTCTCAAATGTGTAAGCTGTAAGAATCTGTAAAAACTCCCCCTAATTTCGTTAAGAGTTTCGTATATATATACCTGAGTCTTTCTCTCTCCTGACGGTTATTCCTCTTGACACGTGGATAACATCTGGTCATACACGTGTCACCATCTGGAGTACCTGCAGCTGAAACGTTACTTCCACTGTGCTCCTGCTACTAAGTTATCCACACAGGGAGTAGCTTAGTACACAGGCTACTCTGGGCGCAACCAAGTCTTCTCAAACACCCGGCGATGTGCTCTTTCGGCAACTTGCTGACCACCTGATCTCCTAACCTTCACACACGGCGATTATGTGCAATCTAGGCGATTACTAATCATACCGGCGATGAGTGATTACTCATCCTCAAGGTGATAGGCGATTACTCATCCTCAAGGCGATTACTCATCTGAGTGATCGCCTCCCTGATTCACCTGCTATCCTCTACCACGTGTTACCCTGTGAATGGTCCACGTGGTCAACTGCTACTGATGTCATCGACTACCGATGACCGACCGGATCAGAATTATTTAAATTTTTTAAAAATATTAAAATCATCTTTTCATAATTAATATGGAGGTTTAAGAAAAATGTATGAAGGTGGAGGAAAAATTTGTTTTAAAATTTCTTCTTATTCATTTAACTAAGTTTTTTTAATCCAATAAAATATTTTAGCTATATCATTGTACTTTAACAAAAAATTTACGATAGAGAAGTAAAAATTAAAAACAAAATGGTATAAAACAATTAGTGTGACAAAAAGATATTAATAATAAAAAAATGAGAGAAAACAAAAGTATACTCTAATACATTCAATTACAAATATTTATGTAACAAACACGAATTACATTTGTAACAGTCATCTTCAAAAATATATCAATAATAATCTATAATGAAAAGACAGTGTATTTTTTTTTATAATATAAACATATTAACGTAAACCTAAACAAATAATAATGCAAAACACATCATCAACCGTTTGTGAATTATAAATCTACGTTATACCAATAATTCAAAGATAACACACTGAATCATTCTAAGACTCTTTTTTAAATAGTTTCATAATTCTTCGGTTAATTTCTAATCACGGTATGAATTTCTTTATTTGTGTCCTTCAACTTTCTACTGACTGAGACACATATTTTAGATAATTTATTTATGTCAAATATACGTATTAAATATTGATACTTAAATCTGAGACACATATTTTAAATAATTTATCTATATCAAATACACGTATCAAATATTAATGTGTATGCAACTTATACGACATATATTGACTAAATATTCAATTCAAATTTTTTTTTTTTGGGTCTTTTATAATTTTAACACAACTCAAAAACAATTTTATAAAAAATAAATGGAATATTTTTAAAAAATTCAAATTTATTAATTATATAAAAATTAATTATAAAAATAAAAAAGAAATCATTTTAAACCAATAATAAAAAATATTTTTTTTCAAAAAAATCAATTAAACTTACTCACGTAAACTTTAATTATCAATTTATATAATTTATAATATAATATATATATTAATTATATTTTACATTTTAAAAATTATACGTTTCGTATGATTGTTTATGTGTAAGATACATAGGTTTGTACACTTGAAGTCTGTGAGAAGATGATAACAAGAAGCAGTGGACAGAGAAACAAAGGATTATGTGCACAGAAACACCATTTTTGTAGAAAGGAGTGAAATATGGAAGAAAATGATGGTACTACAAATTACACAGATTAGAGATGAAGGTGCGTGTGTGTGTGAACAGAAGGTTGGGTAGGGAGACACGGAAACAAGAAGGAAAAAGTGGTGTGCGTGTTGTGTCGTGACATGTCGTTTGTTCCAAATCCAATGTAGTCTCCGCGTTTATAGGAGTGGGTCCCATTCACATTCAAAACCATTGGCTGCTCTCACCACCAGCGCCCACAGTCCCACATCGGAAGATTGATTCATGAATTCAGTGTGGTTAAGGCAATGTGGGACCCAAACAAAACCACACTCTACCATGTTGTTGGAAACCAAAACAGCTGCGCTCTATTCTATTCTAATCCCATCACTATAAAACCATATCTCATCTTCCTTTTTCTCCTCATCACCGTCTCATTCTGTAACTAACGACGCAGCATGCGGTTGAGCTGCAATGGTTGCCGCGTTCTCCGGCGAGGGTGCCCGGAGGGGTGCCCCATTCGAATCTCCCTTGAATGGATAACTTGCCCTCACTCTCAGTCCAACGCCACCCTCTTTCTGGCCAAGTTCTATGGCCGTCAAGGCCTCCTCAACCTCCTCTCCAACGCTCCCTCACATCTCCAACCAGGTACACACATTTAAATCTTAACCACAACAAAAAATATCATATCAATCTATCACTTTCTAATTTATATTTCCAATAAAATCCTTGAAACGAAAAACCCTACATGATTATGAATGTTGTAACTAAGGAGACAATTTTTAGTAGAAATAAGAGAAAGAAAGAAACAAGTAAAAATTTTTGCTAAAAATATCTTAGTAAAAGATTCATTTGTATATGATCACACGAGTATACTGTTGTTCTTTAGTGAAAAAACGACTAATCAGGTATTTCTTGAACGATAATTCCAATATTAACAAAACTCTAATTTTCTTTATAACATTCAATGGTGGAATTTGTAGGTATTTAAGAAGAAAAAAAATTAATTTTTAATATATTTTGGGTCAATTTTTTTTTTACCAATAAATAAACGATACTTACTGAAAAAGTAGAGAGTATATTTCAATCTTTTCTTAGAAAATAATAAATCAGCACCTTGTATATTAAATAACACTTAATAAAAGAAAAAAAATAGAATTTTTATAGGTGATGATATAATATGACAAAGAGAAAAATATAAAAAAAAATTATACATTTTAATTAGATGTTTAAAGATAAAAAAGTGTTTATGTATCATTGCTCTTTATTTTTAAAAATACAATGATTTTTTAAAATATTTAAGTTAGGAATATCAACAACGATGGTTTCATTAGATATCTTACAACTAGAATAGTTCTTTTTCCGCGAAGTCTAGTGAAATTCAAGTATGATATACTTTTTAGTTATTGGGAGAATCCGAGTATTCTCTTTCGGATCCAGGAAAGAACTCTCAGAGATCTTTTTTCCTTTTGGAAGATATAAGAGCGGAACAATCAACCTATTGATATTGGAAAACTCATATGATTCTTCCAATGTATCATTTTAATGGAATTTATAGGGATTTACTATAAAAATTATTTGTCTCATTATGTATATTTATGAATTAAATAATAAATTAATATTTTTAATTTCATTGAAATATTATGTGATTTTTTCAATATATCATCTGTTTTTTTATTTATAATTTTTTTACTTCAAATAAATAATTGAAGACATGGTAAAGTAAAAAAACGAAAGGATAATAATTTTAATAATTTAATATTGGCTAATAATAATGTTTACTTTGTGTGGTTTTGTGGCTAATTCGAACTTGTCTGTTTTTAATTCTATTCTTTTCTTCAGCCGTACTCAAATCTTTGCTTTACGAAGCTTGTGGTCGGATGGTGAACCCGATTTTCGGCTCGACCGGGCTACTCTCGACCGGAAATTGGCACCTCTGTGAAGCGGCTGCCACAGCTGTTCTTAGCGGCGCGCCGATTCAGCAGGCTCTTCTAGATGGCGCAGAAAGCCTTCAGTTCGAGGCTTGCGATATTCGCCACGTGGCAAAGAGTCATAAATCGTGCGGCCCTGATGCGCTCCACAGGGTGAAGTCACGAACCAGCAAGTTCAAGCGACGCGCTGTGAAGCCAAAAGTGGACTCAACCGTGGTTGAGTTGGCTGAAAGCGAGTTAGATGGACAGGGTTCGCTGAGTCATGACTCGGTTTCTGGGTTGACTCGGACGAGTGAGAACAAAATCGTTGGTGGGGAAACCGATAGCAGCTGCAGCGAGAATGTGGTGGAGCCGACTGCAACCAATGATGGAGAAATTGAGCTTCAATTGACTTTGGGATGGGGTCCAATGAAGAGATCAACGACCGTGATGTTGCCACGTGTAGGGATCAATCTCTCTGGCAACACGTGAAACAAAGTGTTGGACTTAGATAGGTGGTGAAGTTTTTTGTATCCTCACCCCTTTACTTATGTTTTAGATTTTTCACAAATACATTGTGAAGGTTCTTTATAGGACATTTTTTTATACTATTTTTGTAAATTACAAAAATAAAAATTTATGACCACTTCATATTACACTATGGTTAACACTAATAACTCAACCTAAAGCTTATGTGATGAAAATTAAATGATTGTAAGTTCATACTAATATATAATTATAAATAGTTTACTGGATAATAAAGTTAATTTTATACCCATGATAACAAATTATAAGCAAATGATATAATTTATTTATCTATATTACAAATGGATCATATTTTTAGGTAACTTTTATCACGTGTAAGGGGAGAAAATTTTCACACTAAATAAATAAAAAACAATTTAACTAAAAGTAGGAAAAAAACATACAATGTGACTTATTTTATGATCGACACATGGTTCACTTTACGATTGACATGCGACACACTGTTACAATGATACGTTTCACATTGCATTTTTACTCTTTTCTTTCACTCAAACTCTCACTCACCTTTCACTTTCTCTTTCATCATCATTGTCTGTATTTTCCTGTTTCACATTTATTTCTTTCTCACCTTCACCCACTTTTCACTTTCTCTCTCACCCTCACTCTCTGTCTTTCGTTGTTTTACGTTTTTTTCTCTCAAAGTCTTCTTGGGTTTTACGCTATAATATGTGCTAATGTTTTTGCTACAAATGACTCTATCGTATATTCAACCATGCTAAGGGAAAAAGATCTTTGTGATATTTTTGTACGTCTGACAAAGGAATATTGCATCTTCTACTACGTCTTTTATTAATGTTTTTATGCTTTTTCTCTATCTTTGCGGTAAGATCTTTCCTTATTAGTGTGGGTAACATTTGAGCTTTTTAGGGTTTTGAACCCCTTTTCGATTTCATTAACTTTTATTTTTCGAGTTTTTTTGGGGTTTGGATGTATTTTGCAAGAGCTTAATCAATTTTGAACCATACTTCAAAATGATTGACTTGACGTATTTCATGTTTTGTTAGCATCATATTTTGTATTAAGGTTTTAAACATCATTTTTGCATGATTTTCTTTGACCTTTGATTGAGTTTTTTAAATTTGTCATATGATGATCTAGGTTGAGGACATTTTTTTTTACACCATTCTGAAAAACACTATTTTACATTTTGAGTTTCACAGTAAATAGAGAGGTGCAAAAACACGTGTTTATTGAAATTTGACGTTTAAAGCTTTGTAGCCAAGTTTGCAAAATATATAGGTCTTTAGTGTGTGAATTTCTTAGTTTCATACCATTTCTCCATCACAAAGACAATTGTGGAATTTCATATCTGAATTTTAGTTTGTTTTAATATTGTTCTATAATGTTTTATTTTACGTTTTATTGTTTTACATATCTGGAAGAAAAAAAAACCATAATTCAAATATAAAAATAAAAAAAATAAAAAGGAAAGAAATTCAAGTTATGAAGTATATAATGTTATAATAATTAAAATATATAATAACATAAAACAATAGTATATCGATTTCCTCTAAATTTATTTTTGTATAATAATAAAATAAACCTTAATGACAATATAAGGATTTTTTAATTTATATTTCTCAATTTTTATATTTTTAACAAAGTCAGACAAATTTAAATGATTATTTTGCTTAGAAAACTTGTGATTGAAGTGTGATACATTTACTATATTCATATTCTTCAGTTTTATTCCAAAAAATATATAATTTCTTTTCTAATTTTTTTAAGAAAAGATTTAGAAAGTGAGCATATTAATGTATAACAATATGTTAGAAAAAATACTGTATGACTTTTGAAAGATATTTTTCGGAATATATTAAATTTTAACAAATTCTAAAAACAATTTTTCAGAATGTGTTGAAATTAAATAATCCCCTCTTCAGCCCTAAAGTTAGCAAAATTATATATTGGGCTCATAGTAACGGGCCTGTGACTGCTATAAGCCCAATCCGAAGATAAGTGAAGATATAGAATCAGAATTTCGAAGCATCCGAGTTGAGCTGAGTTGTGTTGAGTTGAGACAGAAGAGAGAACTCGTTGGTGAGAATGGGAAGGAAGAAGGGGTATGTGGAGTTCGACGAATCGCCGCCGGACGATTTCGATCCGGCGAATCCATACAAAGATCCAGTGGCGATGCTTGAGATGAGAGAGTACATCGTGAGAGAGAAGTGGATCCAAATCGAGAAGGCCAAGATCATCAGAGACAAACTACGCTGGTGCTACCGCATCGAAGGCATCAACCACCTTCAGAAGTGCCGCCATCTTGTCAACCAGTACCTCGAATCCACTCGCGGTATCGGTTGGGGCAAGGACGGTCGCCATCCCTCCCTCCACGGTCAGTCACTCAATTTCTGAAACCATTTTTTTTTTCAAATTGAATGCTCTAGGGTTTTACTTTGGGAACTGTTGGGGAATGTGGAAACCCGTTACGTATTTCATTGTTTTCAACTATAGAGGTCTGTTTGATGATTTTCATTGATGATATTTGTAATCGTGGTTCATAGTCATGATTTTTGTGTGATTCCTTATTCATTGTTTAATTTTTCTGAATCAGCTCCGAAGGTTGAGCCGGTTGAGTCTGAATGAGTGTCTTGTGGATAAATAAAAGGTAATTTCAAACGTTATTTCTGGCATTTTCTCTTGTTTTATATGAATTGCTATTGTTAAATAAATCAGTCGTGAAATGAGGTATTCATGTTTGGGGTTTTGCTGGGGGTAATAAATCGGCGGTATTAACTCTTTTGACTATGGGGTAGATACAAGGACCAAAATTAAGTGACATTTGATAGCTTTTCAGAGAGGAATTGCTGTAATTGATGTTGTCACCATGAACTTCTTGGTAGAGATCCCTCTCATTTCTGGTTATAATGACACTGATGTAGATGACTAGTGAGACATTCATAAAAATAATTTCTCTTATAAATTGAAGAAGTAACGAGTTTAAATCGAATTGTTGAAGATGGTAAAAGACCCTATAATTGGCTTTCCCTCTTCCCCATCTTCCCTACGTTTGTTCCACTTAGTGATGATTGATGGCTTATTTGCATTGTTATTAGTGATCAGAGTTATTTGATGTATTTGCTGAGGAACATTTGTTTGGTTAAGTACAATATCGTTGGTTGAGTTATTGGTTAAATACTAGTACACAGATACATATTTGATAACATCGGAATCTTTATTTTATAATATTTTTTCATTGAGCATTTTATCTGTGAATGAAAGTAAATTTTGTTCCTCTTGCAGGGAAAGATTGAGTATCCAACTCATTTTATTGGCATATTAGATTATGGGTGGAGGAGTGCCAATGCTGCAGTTATTTTGTTTATGTTCTTTTTCTTTACTCGAACTTCCTGCGAACTACAACTGTATTTTTACTTGGCATCGGCTATTTTTGCTTGGTTTGTTACCATTTAAATGTAAACAAGTATGGAATGGCTATGGTCAAAATGCATCAGAATCAGATTATGAAATAAGTGTTTCATTATTAATAAAATTGTACATGTAATCCATACCTCGTATTCGAAATAAGATGGTTTGAAACGCATTGTTGTGTTGGATTTGTGCGAGGTGACCGGAATATTCCTCGCCCAAACCCAGCCACTTGTTGAAAGGGTAAAGATGGTTTCATTGATGTCGATGGTTTTGTTGTTTCGTGTGAATGAACAGAGGAAAAGTCAGGGTGATATGTTGGGTATGGTAAAAAAGTAACAAAAACTAAATGGAACACATGTAGTGAAAAATAACTGCAGAGAATGGTGGATATAAAATTGCCCTTGCTTTCATTTGTCCTTTTAGATGCACTCATGAGATTGACTTGATATTAGTTGGATTTCCCTTAAAAGTTTCTGGCAAGATGAAGAAGCATCAATAGAGTACCTGAAAGTGTTCATTTTCGAGATTTGGTGCAAAAAGGAAATAAGAGTTACTTGCTTAAATTAGTTTCTTTTGTATTTGAAAATAGTAATAGCTTTATTTAGGCATAATTGACAGAGATATTTCAATTGATAAACAAGTGATTTGTTTTTTAATCAAAATAATCGAAACCGAAGATGCTATGCAAGTGTTTTGTTATTCATATAACAGTAAAGTAGGATAGAAAACTTAAAAGCTAAAATACTGTTTCACCTTTCACGTCTATTCCGGGCAAGATATGAAGGTATTAAGGTAATTATCAGCTTTCTAAGGATCATAATTTAATTGTTGACACCATAAATTGGGCAAAAGCCCTCTAATTTGAATTAGAAAACTAACATTTTTCAAGCCTCAATTTTCTATTAATATGTTCTATATGAGATGTATTTTTGTGCACTGAAAATAGTAACTAAAATTAAGATTAACCATCATATGTACTAATGGTGAGCATGAATACTTGGTATAGAGAAAATGCACCATGTATTGCAAAATTGAACCAAACATTAAAAGTAATATAAGATAATCGAATGCAATTGTATGATGGATTAAATAAATTAAATCATGATTTGAATGAACTAAACTAGATTGAACTACTATAAATTGTTTGAATTTTCACCCATGAACAATATAAGTTATATGCTTGAGTTTAGTTCAAACTATCCTATTCAGGACCAATTCAATTTTTAAAAATTAAACTAATAGAATAATTTAGGAATCAGTATAGTTTTTTTAAAACAATTTCAGTTTTTTTATACAATTCAATTAAGTATCAATTAGTTCTGATATTCCTGAACAACCCTAATGAGTACATGTGGTTATATTTGTGCACACTTAGGAAAATATTTAAAATATGTTTCTCTTATTTATTTATTTATTTATTATTTATTTGATTTGTTTTATTTATTTGACAAAAATGAGAAAACAAATATCAATCACACCCATTTCATGTAAGAAATTTTGCTTAAATTGCATATGATTTGAACTAACAGTATTATCTTACTCAGTCTACATGTTTAGTGATAATTTATTTTCCTTTTAGATTTAAATATATGTAAAAATTCCTAATTTTATATTGATTAAGGATATTGGATTCTTTAAATTTTTATTTCAAACGGAAAAATTACATTTTTCTAAAGTATCCTAATTATATTGGTTAGATATGTCGTTGACATTTGAATTAAGTGATAAATATACTTTCTTAAAAAAGGACATAAATTATATAGGGTTCAATTATTTGAAATTTATTTATATTTGTGTCGTTAAATTAAATTTTTTACATACATTTTGAATTTGGAGAGGATTGATTTGTTAAATGAAATTATATTAACCAAAAAAAATTAACCTTTAAAGTCAATAATAAATACTAGTTTTTTTGTGTGTGGAGAAGCTAATTGTAATTGCCAAAGGAAGTAATGTAAAAGAGTAAAGTGGTGATCATAAAAGATTGTGGTCATAGGGATAGGGAGGAGGGGCCTAGCAGTTAAATTGTCTCCACACACAAAATTATTATGTGACATGAAATTATGTAATGGCACATGCCATTTTGTGCTTCTGCCCAACTATTACAGTTTATTTTCTTAGCTCACATTTATGTCCCATATTGTTCAAATTTCATATAATAAAATGTTTGTGTATAAATAAAAAAAAAAACTTGGTTTTACTAATTTAGAACTAATCAAACCAATTAAATTGAAGGAACTAACCAATGGGAAGCACCAAATCTCCATAGCTCATAACATTGAGCTCTAACATAACATATTTCACTAACTTGATAATGTTGAACATATGATATCGATTAGAGATTTTTTTATCAGCAAACAAATAAAAATAAATATGAACCACTTTAGAGGTAATTTAATCTTTTTACAAAATAACTCTTTTTGAAAGAGACCTTATAAACTTATCAAAAAATTGTCCACTCAAAATCAATCGGGACAACTAAAAAAAACACCACAAAACCAACCTACTCAAACTATCAAAGGTTCTTGATAAAAAAACAAACAATTCAAACGATTTTGTAAGGTTAAGTTAAACTTAAATCCACTTCTTGATATGGTATTAGAGTCATGTAAAGTTTATCCTAATAAGTATTTGTTGGATTTATCAAATCACGCACTATCAAACCACTCATAAATATATAATCTCACACACGAGTTGGAGGACCTTAGTGTTGGAGGACCTTAGTGTGAAAGGGTACGTTGGAAATTTCACATCAACTATAAATAAAGGACAAACCGATTTTGTAAAATTAAATTAGAATAAAATTCCAGTTCTTAATAATAACTTTAAGGCAACAAATCCCTAAACCCATAGTTAATCAGATGCAACACTCCTTATTGTTGGAATTATGTGTATTATTTTCTTTGATATGTGCTTGTTAATTAGTTTCTATAAGTCTATACTATGCTGTGTGTAAGCTATTATTTGTGTCCACCATTAATCAAGTTCAGATTTTCCATGTACCAGTTCTTAGAAGATTTAGAGTGAATTTGTTCAAACATGTGATAATGAGTATACTTTAATCTTAATTAGTCCATTTCACCTGTCGCTTTCCTTCTTCTTCCTATGCATAGCACATTATTGAGAATATTGCTAAGGAAGAACAGATGCACTACTTGTAGATTTAAGTACCTGATATATGTTAAACACTGTTAATCAGTAACCCCGAAGAGTTAATTAAGGAAAACAAACATCTAGAAATAACATGATCAGCATAGTTTACACTTTCTTATATATAAGCAACATTAAAAAAAGGTTCTGAAATTGAATACCAAAGCCATGAAAATGCTGACAGGAGGTACCATTTCCATTAGTAGTAGCTTAGGACCTGCTAGAGAAATCAATAAATATCCCAAGCAAGAGAAACCTGACCTAGTGATGATGGCATTGCACATACTTGGCAAAACCAAAAAACTAATAATCAATTAATCTAATTAACTTTTCCACAAAATCAAACATGGAAAAGTTAACCATTAATTTGATTGATTACTTTGGTGTCAGTGGTGATTGATGATGATAACTAAGCTGGCAAAACAGTGGCTCCAAGAAATGATGTTCTCTTCACAAATCGACCTTTCATTCTTGGTCTTTTCTCTGCGTTCAACTTCCTCACTTCATACCTTATCTTCTTTGCAAATAATCGAGTTCTTCTCTTCTCTCGGTATCTTGACACTCTTGCTTCTCTTCCCCCATCTGCATGCCCTCTTAAACTTCTCATTTCCCCATAACAGCATTCAACATCCCCACCATTCGAACCCTTAACAAAAAAACTTGCATATCAACTATAGAAATAGCCATTATCATCAAGTTTGAACTTCTTGTTAAAGTTCATTCAAATATTTGTATTAGGTATATCGACGAATTTTGTATTGATTGCTGAAGATGTAACACAATTCTTCCTCTTTAACCGGATGTGAGATCGACTATTATATTATAGGTAGAACTTTTTTAAAGTTCTCTCAGAAGACTGAAAAGTTATATATTCTCATAAACAGACAATTGACATTGTTACATAAGCAAAGATGGCTGAGAGAACAACTTACCCAGAAGTCTAGCCAAAAATCATTCATTACCTTACCTATATAAATTTACATGTAAGGTATATCGGCGAATTTTTCATTGACTAATTATTGAAGAAGAAGATATAGCACAATCTTCTTTCTATAGCCAAAACATATGAGATCAACTGTGATATTTATAGGTAGAACTTTTTTAAAGTTCTCTCAGAAAACTGAAAAAATTGTTGTCACAGAATAAGTTAAACCAAACACCCAAACACAATTGACATTGTCGCAGAAAAGCAGCAAGTTACCAATAAGTCTTTGATTAACGAAAGTATAACACAATTCTCTTATTTAGCCATAATGAACACTAGTGTATTAATGGGAGATGAACTATAGAACAAGTTAAGAATAATTAACACAATTGACATCACTGCATAAGCAAAGAGGGTTGAGAGAAGAAGTTACCAATTGAAGTCTCGCGAGCTATCATTGGTTACCTACAAATTTGCATGTTAGGTATATCCACGAATTTTACATTGGTTACCGAAGACATAAGACAAAACCTCTCTAATTTAGGTATATCGACGAATTTTGTATCGATTTTTGAAGGCATAACACAATCCTTCTCATCATGTAGTTAGATATGAGACCAACTACGACATTATAGAACTTTTGTTAAGTCCTCTCAAAAAGCTGAAAAGTTATTATCATAAGATAAGTTGAACAAAAAAGACACTACGTTAACATTGTCACATAAGCAAAGAAGAAGGTTGAGAGAAGAAGTATACCCAGAAATCTGGCAAGAAATCATCAGAGTTGAAGTTAGGTGGGGTTCCTGTTGTCCATGGAGAACCTTGACTGGCCCAAGCAGTAATAACGTCTTCATAGTTTAGCCTCAAAAATATGTCCTTCTTATTGGTTCCCACTGTACTTGCCTCTTCATCCAGTTCCTGAGCAAGTGATTCTGACTCAACAATCTCATTCCAATTAAAGGCATCGCTGTTCATGTCAAGAATAATCGAATCCAAATGGCAAGGTGTGTCAGCATCAAGTTCTTCTTCATCTTTGACCTTCACCATTGCATCTTTTTCTCCAACTCCATCAACACATGCATCCATTTCATCATCTTCTTCTTTGCAATCAAGCACAAGTTCTGATCCTTTCACGTGCTCAGATGAATCCTCATCTGCTCCGTTTCCAAGTAAGCTTTCCACATCAGCAGCAAACTCAGCAAGATCCATATCTGATGGCAGAAACTCGGAAGAAAAATTTTCTAAGTCAAAGACTTCTTCACCAGCTAAAACCTCTTCCTTCACTTCATTGTATATACTACAAAGCTCAGCATCAAACACGGGCACGCGGCACAATAGTTGCTCCTCACTCTCATCATTATACAGTGCTTCTTCACTTCCAAGCTCAGGCACAAGGGGAAGACTAATGGTGTTATTGAAAAATACTTGTTCTTCTTCTTCTTCTTCTTCTCCTTCTTCATGTATTTTCTTTTGTTGCTCTTGTAGCTGCACCGATACGTGCTTGCTGTTGTGGCGTGGTGTTCTTGCCTTGCGTGTGAATCCACTGTGCCATGCTACCTTTTTGTTATGATTAAGGGTGGCTGAGTAGTTGACCTTAGAGGATGCAGTTTGAAGCTTAACCCTTTGGTGCCTGCTTGCTAATTGGTTCGCCGAGTGAACCATGTTGTCACAGCCATGGCAAAGGAAAGCATCATCAGCTGCACAATACCACCGTGCTCTTACTTTTAGACAGCTCTCGCATGCTCGTGCAGTTCTAGCTCCTAATGCACTTGCTTCTTTCATTTCGTTGTTCATAGTTAGGAACTGGTTTTTGGCTGCAAAGAGAAGTGCAGTGAAAGGTTAACTGGTTACCAACAGGGATTCATAACAAGTTGAGAGAGTGTTAGAATATAGATCTAGAGAGCCCCCAAATTATTCAGATTCAATTATTGGTTATGATGAGATTTGAGAATGTGAGGAGAAAGAAGCAAAGTGGGGTCTTATAGTTTGTTCTTACCTGGTTCCTTTCTCAGTTTATGCAGTAATTATGATTACGTGTTTATCTCTAACTAAAAACTTACAAAAAAAAGTTAATCACGTTTCATTTTTATTATTAGTGTTTATAAGCTAACTTGTACCTTTAATTTCCACCTAAGTTAACTAAGAAAAAATTATTTTATTATTTTTCATTTTTTTCTCCTAAAACAACCATTACGTTTGATAATTTGCTACATGACATTGGGTGAAGGTCTTAGGACCCACGATTTGGTCTGATCGCAATGCTCATTGGTTGGAATTTGATGTTCATCTTATTCTCTGAATTCTTATTCGTTACCTTTCCTTTTAAGGGATTTCTATTGGATCCAATGCAGTTTATTTGTGATTGTCTACTAGTGTGAGTGTTGTTGGTGTATGGTGGAGTAAGACCTTTTTTGTTGTGTTGCAACTGTAATTCAATAATTCCCTTTTGCGGTCCTCACTTCACGTTGCTTTCACTTCCCTAATGCTTTGTCTTCAACTTCTCAACTATTCTCCTTTGCCATGGTGCATTTTCCACCAATAGATGCTGCCCTACGTTTGAATAACATATGGTTCAGGTTGACTAATTTTGTAGAGTTAAGCTTCAGAGTTTGGTGCTTTTGCTTCAGGGAATTTTTAACCACAAAAAATCCAATGCCTTGTGTTTTCTTCCACTTGAATGTGTCCGAACTTGGTTAAAGTTTTTCTTCCACTTGGTTAAATTTAGTAAGTGGGGATTTCACCTTCTTTCCTTCTTTTTTTTTTTTTTCTTATCTTATCTCATATCAGAGTATTTTATACTATATAAAGTGGGTGTAAACTTTTATTCATAAGTTAATTTTATAAAATTAAGTTAGACTTAAAATCAACTTTTTATTATTTTATAAAATTAAGTTAGACTTAAAATCAACTTTTTAGTATGATATCAAAATTATTTTAAAATTTATTTTAATAAAAATTTGTAAAATTTATCAAATCATTCATAAATATACAGTTTACACATACAAACTAATAGCTTTACCATAAGAGATAAAAGATGTGTTAAACATCTTACGGTCAACTAAATAATACCTAAATAATAGGTCATTTGAATTTAGAGTTAAAGTTACTATCTTAATATTTAAAATGATGGTTCAAAATTTTCGTAGTAAAGTCCACCAACCAACCCATTATTGGCCAATCACATGATTTTCTGATTTGACGTCTTAGAAAATGGGGATGATTTATTTGATTGGTGTATATAACCCCACCAAGACAGTGAAATGGTTGCGTTTAATCATCTTTTTAGCTTGTTAGTTCAAATTTCATGCAAGATAGAGAATTATGATATGAAAACTTAGAGATAACATAGGAGCAATTAATTAGATAGTGATATTGTAACAAATTTGCTACAAGTGCTGACATTCTAGGAACGAGTCCAAAGAATAGTTTACCATAAATTTTCCTGCATTTTATATGGGCCCATATATTCTCTATTAATAATGAAAAACCACAAATTGCACCATCGACACAAATAGATGCAGCCAAAAAGGTTGCTTTTTGAGACTGTGTTGGTTTTGCAATGTTATGAACAGTGACGAGTCTCTTCCTTGGCACCCTTCTACAACTTTCCTTTCAATAAATTCTCCATCATGGGTGCTACCTCGATCTTATCCTTAGGCGTAATAAATTGCAAACAGAAGAGGAAAAATTAAAGGGGACATGGACAGGCACAGAGGGAACAAATTCTTTGCTTGCTAGCTTCTATGCAGTAACTCGGGGCAGTGTAGAGAGATCTTAGTGCAATGTTCATATCAGTTTGATGATGATGTTATAAAATCTTCAAGTTTGATGGAACCATAGCAGCAAGCTAACTTATGACACTTGTTTGTGTGTAATGAGATATGAATTTAACATATATATCAGATATTTTTCTTTAGTATGCATGCCAAAACTTGTAGCTGATAAATCCTAAGTTATTCCATAGCTATCACTCTTATGCAATTCTTGAAAATGTTTGTTTGTTTGTTATTTATTTATTGTATTAAAATTTAAATTTTAGCATAACTTGTCCATTATCAATAAAT
Source organism: Phaseolus lunatus (assembly GCA_013389735.1). Lineage (NCBI taxonomy): Eukaryota > Viridiplantae > Streptophyta > Magnoliopsida > Fabales > Fabaceae > Phaseolus > Phaseolus lunatus. The sequence continues at coordinate 47,669,658 of CM023860.1, forward strand.
TTATAAATATCTTAGATATGATTTTTTGTTATATTATTATTTTTTAAATATTAAGAAGTGAACTTGAAGCGTAACTTAAAACTGGTAATGTAAGGTTTGCATCTACTTATATACTATGAAATGTTATTGTGTCTTAGTTGTTGTGGGATCTCTAACCTACCACATATGTTGAGACTGTCAACTTATATATAAGACTATATATTTATGATTGATTCGATAACGGTTTAATTGTGAATTATTTGATAAGCCTAACAAATTTTTGCTAGAATAAGCTTGAAATAACTCTAATATCATATTAAAAAGTGAACTTAAAGCTTAACTCAACTTTATGAAATTTCATTACCTTATAAGATAAACTTATATATAAATTATCCTTATCTTAATCAATGTGAATTAAAAAAAAATAAATAATTTTACGAGATTTTATACTCGGAGTGGATAAGACTATAATAATATAATCGATAATTTTTTAAAATATGTAATATAGTATGAAGTTAAGGTTTTAATTTAACGGTTGAACTAAAATATTTTATTTTTTTTTATAGATGGTGGGGTCAGAAATAAATATATGTTATTTTTGAAGACCAAATTAAATTTTAAAATTGAAATTTTAATATGCTGTTTTGAACAAATTTTTTAGTGCTTATTTATTTTAAAAAAAATCAAAAGTTAAAATTCTCAATTAATTTTAAACGTAATGATCTTACTATCGAAGGCATTTATCCAGAAACATTACAACTTAATTAGCATTTTCGAATTCAAATCTTATATGTTATCAGAAAGAAACTATCTATTACTTATAATATCTTTATCTGACTCAAATAATATATAAAGAAATGTGTTATGCATTAAAATTTTACTGGTGTTTTGTTTGTCAATTTCATATGAGTACAAAGTAGCTAATAATATCTTGTGAAAATTTTAAGTTAATTACTTAAATTTAAAATTAAGGAACATGTATGTAAAAAATCCAAAAGTGAAAGATGTTCTATTTTTCTAAGCCTAAGTAGTTGATGCATGAAGACAACCATGAAAATCGTTTGGATTAGGTGACACGTGGAGTGAATAATGATACATTCACATGTGACGATATGATTGTAACTTTGTTGGTATGTATTTCAAAAAAAGGTGATTTCTAATGTAAGGAAATTGGTTGGTTAGTATGACTAGGATCTAAATATCTTATGAAAAAATATTTTAATATTAAAGTAAATATTTTTTTTGATTTTACTTCATTGTCATTATTCTAAATATTCACATCATATTATTTAATATATAGTATATACATTTAATCTACATTCTCATATTATCTTTTTATATAAGGGTTTAAAAATAAAAAAAAAAATATATATATATATATATATATATATATATATATATATATATATCAAATGATAAAAGATTTTTAAAATTTTTTCTACTGACTCCTCAGTTCTCCAATAATGAGATTCATTACTTATACTCTCTGCTTTTATCTAAAACATGATTATTGTAGGTTAAAAAAAAAACACAAACAAGAAAACATGGTAAGTTGGTATGTTTAAAATTTTCAACACAATAATTTTATAATCAATATTCATTTAAGAATATTCTCATATCTCTTAATTTACATCACAACACATGAATCATCACACTACATTCAATTTGGTGAATACAATCATGAACCTAGGGTTCTATTGAAAAGTAAAATTAGTTTCTCCTACCTGAGTAGAAGTAGGAGTGTTAACAAAGAACTTTAAAAATAGGGATAACCTAACATGTACCACATAATCCTTATCAATGATCCAAACATATCACTAAAACTCTAAACTAATATAAACTAATCATGAAGCTATAACTACCACGTGCAAACACGTCTATCCATGTAAACTATGAAACTCAAAACTAATTTAAAGGGGGAAAAAGTAAAAATGAACTTACTTTAACCAAAATTCTAATAAGACAGTATTACTCAACTCACTATTAGGAGTCTAGTGATAACATTTGATTGTCAGTTTGATGAAGACGAGGGTCAAAAGTTTAGAGAGAAGGGAGAAGAGAAAAGAGAAAAGCTTTCTAGAGAGATTATGATTATATTAAAATAAAACCTGTTATTTTTTTCTATTTATATACATATTTTCACTTTAATAATAAAATATTAAGGTGTTATTCTAATTATGTCAGTTTTACTTTAAAACTATTTGTTAGGTCCTTCCAGGTCAAATAGATAAAGGATCTAATGTATTAATATTTAAAACCTTTTTTTCTATAAATTCTCATTATCTATGCATAATTTTTAAAAAATAATATCTTCAATTTATTTATAGGTTTTGTCTTATATTTTTCAAAGTGTGCACTTACTTGATGTTTAATATTTTATATCATAGCTTGATATATATTGAGTTACACTTTTATTAATGTAAAAAGGTATTTATATTCAAGGGAAGTGACTCGTATCTTTAATCAGTTCAAACCAAATATAACTTATCTTTTGAAAACATATGAGTAAACATTGTATATTCACAAATAATTGTGTTGTTCAAACATTAACGTGGTTAAGATTTTACCATAGAGATGGTGACTCTAATTGGGAGATGGAAATAAAGATATGTGAACTTTATCTTTTTCTTTATAAGAAACTTCTCAGGATGAAAAATTTGTTGTTGGACTAATGTAAGATTTGTAGGTCTTATCATTTTCTTCTTTCTTTTTCTATTCTTCTTCCTTCACCTCTTTATTTCTTTATTTTTTTGGAATGATATCTTATTCGTTTTATGATTAAATCACATTGTGTAGATAACAAAAAACAGAACAATGGATTAAATAAACAAAAAATTTAATAATTTTTTTTCTCAAATTTTTGGATTTATTTCTTTTTGCATTTTGCATGCATAGTTTTGGTGATACATGATAACACATATTCTCTGCACAAAATTATAATTTTATTTAATTTTGTTGTACATTGAAAAACACTTTTCATATACTTTATTTTCAATTTTGAACTCATTTTCCCTTAACATAAATAAATTTGATTCAATGTAAACTTTTATTTTAATTGTGTATTTTCAACAAATCTAACCTTTACTTGTTCTTTTGATAATAACTTTTTATCTAGATATTATTACTTTTTACTCTAATTACATTGAGTTGTACATTTCCAAAACTTTAAAATAGACATATGATTTTCTAAATTTAGAATTCTCTACTCTTTTTACTATTTTTTAAAAGTTGAAATAAATATACTAAAGTTTTGTAAAAAAACTCATACAATTTTTTTTTAAATTTTTATAATTGACCTAATTAAAGTCCAACCTTTAGATCAATCTTTACTTCATATTTCATAGCATATATATAATCTAAATATGCTATAAACATGTAGATAATAATCATTTATTCAGTTTTCAGTTTAAAAAAAAATTCTATTTATTTTATCACAAAATCAAAATAATACTTCTATATGAATAAGTAGAACAAGTTAGCTAAGTTGAAAAAAAAAGTAAATGAAGAAGTCGCATAACAATTAATGGAAAAGTAGAAAAAGAAAAAATTGTTTGAGAATTAATTTATTCCATCTGAATATGTGAACATAGAAAATATCAATATTATGGAAAGAAGATAAATGGTGGATCTTATTTGTATATAAATTATATATTTAAATAAATTAATTATGAAGAATAAATATTTTGAAGAAGAAATTTTGAACACAATTATAAATCCATTTATATTCATGTAATAGTTTACCAAAATATTGATTTAATGAAATAGTTTACCAAAGATATAAACTTACAATGTAAAATAATAATTTATATTTAGTTGAGAAGCAAACAATTTTACACTCTTAGTATATACTCTTTTTTATCTAAAAGAAAAATTAATATTCATGTAAATAAATAAAGAAAAGATAAATTATTATTTTAATTATGCATATTGATACAAATTATATAATAACTTTGCCTCTTAATAAAATAGTAATATTATGGTAAAACTATTTATAAAAAATGTTAATTATTACTATTTTAAAATTTAATGTATTAAATTTAGTGTTGGAATTAATTTTAAACCGAAAATAAAACATTTAAATTCATTTTAAAATCAACAAAAGATTAAATTGCATTTTTTTTTAAATATAAGGAATCAAACTTAATCTAAACTTAAAGGATAAACGATAATTTAGCTTAAGAGAAAGTGTTCAACACAGGTCATGAACACTGGAATCGGCGCAAACATGGTTCGGCGCAAGCGTGGGAGGCATTCACCGGAAAATTCTCCGTCAAAACGAAGACGACGTTCTCAGTTTGAATGTCGGAGTAGGAGATGGGTTGTCTCTTCCAAAGACTCTTCCAAGTGCACGGGTCAGAACAATCATTCTTTCGAATTCTGTTTCGCTTTGAATCTGCATTCACTTCAAATTGTGTTCCGTTTCTCTAATACTGTGTGTGAATTTGAGGAGATAAGAACAGAGAGAGGATTCAAAGTCTTTTGGAATATTGAAAAGGGCATATACAATTGATAGGATAGCTTCCAATTGATGGCGTTCAATATTACTTTTGAAAATTGAGGAATGTATTGATTTGATGGAGGGCTTTTAGGTCAAATGAAGAGGCATTTAATTAATTAAATAATTTGTGTGAGTGTGACAATTGGTAAACGCCTAAACGGTTTGTTATTTGTGTGTTGCTTCTGCGTGGATTTTTCCTATGAATGCTACATTCATGATTATATGGAAAGGAGATGTAAAATAGGCGAATATCAATGACACCCTACTGTGTGTCCCCAATAAGGAATCTTCTTGAGTGAATACAAAATTCTAGAGTTGATTTCGTGTGCTTTTGCCGTCTATCCTGGCTGGTGGTATGGCAGGCCACGATTGCGGAAGCCCTCCTCCAGAAAATTTAAGCACTTGTTATTCGTCAAAGCATAAAACACCTCAGCTGGAATCTCCCTTTTTTGGGTGCGGAGTGTGTTCCAGGAGATGGGTTTTCTCTTCAAAAGATTGTTCTAATAACATGGGTCAGAACTCAGAATTACAAGGTTATCTGCTTCTAGGGAAATAATAATTTGTTTGAATTCTATTTCAGTATGAAATTATGTTTTTGTGTAGAAAAATGACTTCTGTTTATTATGGTTATTTTTCCTTTAGGAAAAGGATAGCATTTTAGTATTACGTTTCTGTGGTTGAGATTGTCACCAAATATAAAAAATGGAGAATTTAATTAGCAGATGTCATTCTACAATCTACATATTCATATACATTTCGGTTGGTGCCTTCTCCCAAAATTTCAGCTGTCTACGGAAAGGGCAACAAAATAAATTTCAAAAAATAAAGGCGTGAATGTACAGATGGATTTGCTTGCTTATGGGTAACCCCACCGAACAATAACTAACAGTCCATGATGAGATAGCTAATACTTTACATTTGGGTGCCCCTGTTAATTGTGTCATTTAGAGTTCAGATTAAATGGTGTTTATCTCATATTTACTATTCTTAATTGTTCCTTCCCTTGCAGATAAGATTGTGGTTGTTTCATACAATATACTTGGTGTTGAAAATGCATCAAATCATCTGGATTTGTATTCTAATATTCCACATAGATTGTTGAGGTGGGACAGGAGGAAAAGGCTCATACTTGAAGAGATTAATAACTATAACGCCAGCATCCTGTGTTTCCAGGTAGTCCTTCCGGCTGTTATACATTTAATACTGGTTACAACTTATGACCATTTTTTTTTTATCATTATGCATCTCTATTAAGCTCTGAAAGCTACAAAAAAAATTATTAGGATTTTTTATCATTAGGATTTTTGTCATTTTGATCCTTGAAAGTACTTTCAAATCTTCAATTAAATCCTACCTTTCACATAACATAAATTATTAACCAAGACACCACCAATATATTTCTCATATTTTTACCATCCTTTCACATATTTTATGGTTCACCTTGACTTTTTTATTATTCATCTTTAAATCAAATTCAGCATTTAAAATTTAAATACTCACTAGATCTAATGCAAGCTTTAAAATATGTTTTTAAATATCATCAGAGCTTAAAAATAAGTTCTAAAATTTTTATACTCATTAATAATATATAATTAATAACTTGATTTAGATAGAAGATTTTGTTTGAAATCTTATAGAATCTTATCAGTAGCATCTTGGATTTAATTAATAACTACTACTATATGTAATCATTCATAAATTAGTTTAATAGTTGTATGAACGAAGACATACCATGCAAATTTTTTGGTTACATATGCAACATACAACTTTAAGATGTTTGAATTTTAACTTTAGTTGAACAAAATATAGACATTTCATAAGTACAACAAACAATATCATGTCATTCACCTTCATATATTTATTTGGTCAAAGGAATCAAAACAGTGACAATGTAAAAGAGGAGCTCAAGATCAATATTGAGCTTTGAGACTAGGAATCAACACACCTTGAGGTTGTAAGTATTAAATTTTAAATGGTGAACTTGATATAGAAGTGGAAGAGATGAAAGTCAAGATGGACCAAAAATAGTGTAAAAAATATGAGAAATAAGAAACGGAAATGGGGGATGAGAGTGATGTCTTTGCTAATAATTTATATGTAATCTAAGACTTAATTAAAAATTTGAAAATACTTTCAAGGATCAAGATGACAGTAAGTGTTTAAATTCAAGAATTAAATTGAAAAAGACATGTGACATCATAATTCTTGAGGAAGTAAAAAAAGAAAAACTTTCTTTGGACTGCCACATGTCATCCATGTGTACAACTTCAATTGTCATAAAGGCAGACAATGTGTCACGTAGGCATAGACATTAACTTTAACGAAGCACGAAATTGAGTAACTTTTTTCACATTCAGGGATTTTAATAATTATGCTGCTTTCAAAGATTAAAATGACAGGACAACACACTTTCAGGGACAAATTTGGACATTAACCCAAGGAGACCCAAAGAAACTGATTTAACTGACATGGGTTTTTACTTACCTACAGCTCTTGATTACATGTATTCATTCGACAACAGATAAATTCGTGAGACACAAGTTACTTTGATGTTAATTCCCATTGGCACAATCAAACATCTTAGTTGTACCCGATTTAGTATTTATTCTCTGCTTGAAATTGTAAGCTAACTTCATGCATTGTAGAATTGTATTGTCAAGAATTGCTTTCTCATAAATCTTGTGTCTGAAGGAGGTTGATCATTTTAATGATCTAGACAATCTTTTCCAGAACAGTGGCTTTAAAGGTATTTACAAGGTATATTATATACATATTTAAACTATTATCATGCTAGTTTTGAAATTCCTAATATTTAATCAAGTACCTGCGTGTGGATCATTAATTTCATTTGTCACAGGCTCGCACTGGGGAAGCACAAGATGGATGTGCTGTATTTTGGAAAGACAAGTTGTAGGTTTCCCTAACCCATAAATCATTTCAGTATTGAGTTTTTGTATCCTATATTAATCAATTTATTTAATATCTTACATTGTTGTCCTTTGACAATAAGTAAATGAGCTACCTAAGTGTTTCTTGACGCAACAGAAAACCAACAGTTCAAAAATGTGCTAATATAGAACATATCAATTGAGAAATTATCAAATCCTTAATTTGGTCTAAGTAAACTATATTTTGTAATGTGAATTCAGATTCAATCTTTTGCATCAAGAAGATATAGAGTTCCAAAGATTTGGCATGCGTAACAATGTTGCCCAGCTGTGTATTTTGGAGGTATTTTGGGTTTGGTTTTATTTTTCGAAGTTTTTTCCATCCTGTGTTTTATATTTGCTCTGTTGTCTCTTTCATTAGAAGGATTTATGATCTGTGATACAAATTTTTAAATCCCCCCATCTTATATTCTGTTGTACTTCCTCCTGAATGTTATGCATACATGTGTTCTCGCTGCAATGAAACCAAATGTTTTTATATCTTATTACTCTATTTTATTATCAATTTACAGGCAAACCATGATAAAAAAGAATCTGACGCATGTAACCTAACCACGATGTAAGTTTTACGTGTCTAAAATGGGTAATATGTACACAATCATTTGCAGTCTTTGACATGGTTTTTGCATAACACTTGGGTGTGCTTGTATTTCATTATCCTTGAATGACTACTATTTACTTTTGTATACTAAATTACCAACCAGTGACTTGTTTCTATTATTTCCTTGTCTTCTTAAAACTTTATTGCATAGCTAATTTTTAGCAGCAAAGTTTAAAATTTAAAATATTAATGTGTATACTCATTTATTCACATATGTTCTCTCTCACACACATATGATGTCTATTTCACGACCAATGGTTTTTCAAGTTTTCCACTTAGCAACTAATATGATCGTCATCTATAGGGAACCATCCACAGGAAAAAGAAGATTTGTTGTAGGAAACATACATGTGCTGTTCAACCCAAATCGTGGTGACATTAAACTGGGCCAGGTACTTCACTAGATGAGTAGCATTGTACTTATTTTGCATGTATAGTCATTTGTGTTTGTGCATGTGCTTCATTTTTTAAACTTTTTAATATTATATTTTTTGGGCCAGGGTTGGTGCAAATAATTTTACCTTAAATAAATGCATTTAATTTTCTATAGTTAATTAAGTTGTCTAATCTTCTTTTTATTATTTTGGAAACTTGCTCCATGACAATGGACAGGTCAGAATTTTACTTGATAAAGCTTACAAGTTGTCACAAGAATGGGGCAACATCCCTGTTATTATTGCTGGGGATTTAAATAGTGTTCCACAGGTATGATATTGCTTTATACTTAGTAGTTTATCTGTTTCAGATTAGTTATCTAATATGCTGTTATTTCATTGTCTTTTGTTTTGTTTCATCTCATGATGTCAGAGTGCCATATATAAGTTTTTGTCTTCGTCAAAGGTGAGTTTGGCATCTCCTTGTCATGGTATCTTATCTTCTCTCTTGCCTTTTAGCTTATTTGTGAACGGTATCTGAGAAATTTGACTAAATGTAGTGTCTCAAACCTTCAGTAAATAATTTATCTGTGGATTACTGACAATGGAGGAACAGAAAGGGTATGAGGAAATGGGGAATATATTCCAATGTTTGGGAGTTTGAAAATAGATATGATGGTAAAGGAATTCAAGAGGATCTATTCGCCCTTTGTTTCTTTCAAAAATTCAATTTTTGTTCCCTTGGAAATTGTTTGGAATGAAAGGAAACCTTTCCCTCGTTAATCTTATGAACAAAAGGAAAGCTAGCATCGTGTCATTAATTCCCCTCCATGTTCAGTTCATCCTCACTTGTCCCATTCCATTCAATTAATGGAAAAATCCAAATACAGTCAGAGGTGTGACTTGTTCTTTGAGGATAGGTGGCCATTAATGAGTTTTCATTCGGTGTTTATTAGTATTGCTTCATGTATTGCAGCTAGACATTCAATTACATGATCGCCGAAATATGTCAGGACAGCTTGAAATCCAGTCCAACAGACTCTTCAGATCACAGATTCCTGATGATGCCAGGTAGTTTTTATGTTTTGCCTAAGTCTTAGTCTTGGTTACTATCTGTTATAACTTTCCCTTCCCACTCTCTCCTATAGAAAAAAGAACAACGCAATTATCAATTCTGGAACAGATTAAGGATCATTTATTTATCAAGACTGTAGATTATTTGTTGATACGGATAATGTGGTCTTTTGTTGCTCTTAATGATATAATAATATTATTGCCTTTATTGTTGTTGTTGATTATTTCCTTGTTTATGCTGTAAATTATGTTGTAATTATATCCTTTTTATTTGCTGTACCTAATTAGGCTATAGAACATCTAATTGATTTTGTAATCTTCTTTCCCTAATTACGAGATTCCCTTTGTACTATATTTCTATATAATTGATAGAGCTGAGAATTCTCCTCTAAACCAAGATGTTCTCTCAACCAGTTTCTTGCCTCTGTTTCAAGTATTGTTATTATTTGTCCCATTTTAGAAGGAAGGGTTATCATTGTTTTTGTCAAACTTTAGGTATTAGGTATTCTGTAATAATTATTTGGGTATCTGGTGCAGCATTTCGATGACTCTTTCAAGGCAATTGTTATATAGATGGAGTGTGGAAGAACTAAGACTTGCAACAGGGGCGAAAGGAATCACTCATCTTCAGCACCAGCTCAAACTCCGTAGTGCTTATAGTGGTGTTCCTGTATGCTGTTTTAATCTGCCAGATAAAATTGTTACAATCGGCTATTTCGGCAACTTCATTGTGATATAAAGATTTAATATGGGAAACTAAAAATATTTTCATTGGATATTCAAACAGTTGTGATATTTCCCACTTAATCTTCATAAATCTCATGTAGTTATGGTTGCAGGGAGACCATAGAACAAGAGATGATATTGGGGAACCCTTGGCAACTTCATACCACTCCAAGTTCATGGGAACTGTTGATTATATCTGGTAATTATATTGTTTAACAAACGCCAAAAATTATATGCATTTACAGATTGTTTATTTGTTGTTGTGACCGATGTCTGGTAATCAGGCATTCTGATGATCTTGTTCCACTTAGAGTTCTTGAAACCTTGCCAATTGATATTCTTAGAAGATCTGGAGGACTCCCTAGTGAGGTAATCTACTTAAAACTAGTTCTTCAAACCATATTCGGTAATGCGCTTATGTATATTTTCCACTTTAGATTTGGATTATCAATATCTTTATGATTCTTATGCCTTGTAGAAATGGGGAAGTGATCACCTAGCTGTTGTATGTGAGTTGGCTTTTAGCAAACAACAATGTATGAGGTCTGAACCTTAAGCTGATTAATCAATATGGAGATTGAGAGTCAGAGCATTGTCACCCTGGTAATTCTTATTGAATCGTACCATTATGTCCACCTCTTTCCCTTTCAAGATTTCTTACTCTTCTTATTCCTTTCGCCGTGAAGGAGCCTGATGAGATCTAGCTGTGAATTGCACTTGATAAACATCGTCTTGCAATTGTTCTGCAAACTCCTCCTTTCTAGCTCTGATGTTGCGTGGAACTTGAAAGTGCTTTAAAATTCATCCAGAACTTGCTGTATAGTGAGCATGCTATTACGATGTTCAGAGCAGTTGGTGTATATCTAAAATATTATGATGTTCTTCAAAATTGAAACTCCAATCCTCCAAATATAATAATGAAATATTTATCAATTCATGAGACATTGCCTTTTACGTCCCTCGTGTCCCCTCCAATTCTTCAAATAATTACTCATTGTACTTCAAAGTTTAGTCACATCATGGTTGTTCTCTTTCTTCTTTGTTAACACAAGTTTAGGTTGTTTTTGTTTATCCGTTGAGTTTATTACACTTAAACTTGTTGAAGAAAATATGAAAGGAATTTTTTATCCATTAGGCCATTTTAGCGAAAACCAAGCAGATACTTGATATGATATATGACCTAATTTTTAAAAAATTAAAATTAGTTTATACATAATTGAAAAGTATATATATATATATATATATATTTTTTTTTTTTTTCTAATATTTTAGAAGTTAGATTATTTATTTTCTCCTTTAAGAAAAAGCTTAAGAATAAGTTAATCCAAACCTATTCATTCTCGTTGTCAGACACCCCACGAGCAGAACAGTAATAAACAAGGATATTTTCAAATGATCCATGCTTAATTAGTTTTTTTGTGCTTACATCTTGGGGGGAAATAGTCGCTAAAATTGTTCATGAGGGGAACATTTATTCTTTGTAAATGTAATGCTTTTGCTTTTAACTTTACTTTGGCATTTTCTTTTTGTTTTGATTTTCCATGCAATAACAGTAGCCAAAACCAAATAAAGTACACAGTTGGGAGCAATGTCTTTTCGAAGTGTGCATAATAAGAAAGAAGGAAAAAGATCAAAGACGTGAGAACATTGAAGAAAATATGAAACAGATTTAGTTTCTTAACAAAATTGAAAATCTACAAATGGTATCTCTAATCTGCAGCAAAAATCTCCATAGTTCTTGACAATGGAAATAAAGCCTCAAGTCTAACAATTAAAATGCAATATACTAAAACTCATTTTGTTAGCCTATATACTCTAATAACTGCAGCCACTAACCTAAATTCTAAAACTTCTTCTATAAAAGAAAAGTAAACAAATATAGTTTTTTCTTAAACTAAAATTAACTTATGAATAAATTAATTTATAGAAATTCTTTTATAATAATTTTGACTTATGAAGATTTTTTTTCAGAAAAACTAATGTAAGAACTCGTCCAAACAAGTGATTAAAATTTTTTATGGGTTTTCCAAATTTAGAGTTTCATCAATCCAAGCTAACTCATCAAAACCACTGTCCACAGGGGGAAGGACAGTGGCTTCCCCATGTTCCACATTCCACATAAAAACACCTTTGATGTCATTGTCTGAGAAATTATAAAAGTCATTACCAAGCAACATTCCCCCTTTCTCTGCTTCATCCAAATAGAAATCTTCATGACCAAACAATGATGGCACAACTGGCTCCTCTAGCAAATGTTGAGTTGAACTATCTTCACTATTAACTGCTTCTACATCAATGCCTCCTCCATCACCAACTTTTTCCACATTCACCTTTTCTTTGACTGAATCATTCAGGTCATTAACATCTAGTGGAGCTTTTGTAGTGCTGACATCAAGCACTGATGATGGAGATGGATGAAACAACACTTCTTTGGAACTCTCAAAAGTCACTGCATCCCTTTTGCTAGAAGCCAACAAATAGCTTTCAAACTCATTCTTCTTCCTCTCATAAGCCATAGCAGCCTCTTGTTCAGTATCAAATGTACCAAGCCACACTCTGACCCCTTGAATAGGGTCTCTAATTTCTGCTACATATTTCCCCCATTTCCTACGTTGAACACCTTTGTGCATGCTTGATGGTTTCCTCATTCTCCTACTTGAAAAATGGCCTGAACTTGCTTTGATCTTTTCACTGTTTACATCTTCTGAAGAACTCTCTTCTTGTGATTTGCTTTGCATGCATGGAAGCAAGATTTCCTTGACAACACGCTTGGAGCAACCATCAAATTGATAGCCATTGCTCAACAACTTATCATCTTCTTCTTCACTTGAGTAATCTGTAGCATCAGGGTCAGTGTACACAATTCTAATTTTCATCGTTGTTTTTACGTTTACTTCTTTGGCTGGAACCTTCTCTTTTCCTCTCTTACATTCCATTCGTTGTTGCCGGCTTGGTCTTGGAATGCCTGACATTTTTTTGGTACTACAAAACAACTTTCTTTCATCAAAGATAATCCTATATTCAAGTATAGAAAAATCACTATTAGCAGTAAAACTTGGCATTCTAAACCAGAACCAAAAAAAGCAAAAAGCAAAAAAGTAAAGAAAATACAAAACAAGGGAATGACCAAGAATTTTGAGTATAGAAGCCAAAAGTCGCACAATAACTATCAATCACTCTTACTTGTATCAACTATCAAAGCATTCAAACCCAACATATGTCCTGCATCAAAGGGATAAAGAAATGAACATTTCCGAGTGAAAAATGATAAGAAAAAAAAAAACGTAAAACCTTTTGGTACACACTGAATTAGAGATAACAAGGTGAACTCACATACCATTTTGATCTTAATCTCAGGTACTGATGGAGTGACCAGAGTTACATGCAAAGGCCAAAGACTAAAGGAATCACAGCATAGAGAAACTGCTTCAATCAGATATTCAGATTGATGCCGTTTTGTGCAGAAAGCATTTACTATACAGTGTGGAGGGGAAGTGAAGGGGACGTAGAAACAAATGTTGTAATAAATAAGCAGCGTTTGAAAGTCTAAGGTAACCAAAAGTAACATGCTAATGACTCTATATTATATTATTGTTTAGGAGTTGTGAATTTTGTTTCTTATTATGGATACAACAAGGAAACCAAACAAGCAGCCAGTGATGAAATTATGGAAAGTAACTGATGTTGAATTTGACTGGACAATGATGCTCAAAAAACTTGTTCCTCTCTCCTGAATTCTACCACTTTACATGCTCTTCACCTTTTTACAATTTCACTTCAACTCACATCTTTTCAAATGATTGAAACATATAACAAAATTATGTAAAACTTAGTTTTTTTTTTTTTTATGTACATAGTTAACTAGACTTTAAGGTTTCATTTTAGATTAAGTAAACTTTTTAAAAAATCAAAGTAGATCAATTTCCAATACATGTCATTAAGACATTTCATAGTTTATATTAAGTATTAAATTTTATTTTTTAAGAAATATTTTTTTTTAAGTTATTAATGTAAATATTGAAATAAATTAAAAAAATCATTTATTATTTTATTAAAAACTGTGAGTGTTAATTAATTTGATTTTCTTTCAAGATTGAAACTTCAGTTACTTTGTAACTGTAGTAAGTATAAAACAAAGTTGATAAACATATGTATTTATTTTCCTTTTACATGAAATGTTAGAAAATGAGGAAAAGGAAAACAAATTGGTGGGTCTAGTCAAGACAAGTTCCTTCTTTCTTCTTTTCTCTTTCTGGTTTTTCTGGTTTTTCTTGTTTTTCTGGTTTTCTTTGTTTTTCTTTTCTGGCTTTCTTTTGTTGACAACAACTCAGCTTTTTAAGATTTGCAAAAGGGAAGGTTACATTTGCAAAATAGTAACTGAATGAAATCCGTTAATGAGACATGAATTTAATTAATATTGGAATTTGGTCTAAACATTAAATATTTTATCATGTCTATATGTTTTTTATTAGGAAAATTATACTTTGATTACTCAAAGAGTTATATACAACTCATAATGTGATAGTTTTAAAAAAGAAATATAATAAAAAGTAAATTTATAATTAAATAATATGAAAAATGATTAAAATAATAGTATTTTGAAAGTTATATGATAGGTGTAAAAAAAGTTGAGTTGTATATGATGCATGTTTACATTAATTAGGATATGTTATGTTTGGTATAATTTTGAGGTGCTGAAATTAATTATTTTTGTATTTATTAAGGTTAAGGATACTAAATGTATCGTTTTCTAAATATGGATTTTGATTAAAATGATTGTTTTTATTTAAAATATTTGAGAAGTTGCAGAATAATGTTTAACATGAAAATTTTATAAAAAAAAAATATATAATCAAGTTTATTTAATTTTTTTTTGAATTATTCCCAAATTATATTCACTAAAAATATTTTTAAATGTAAAGAAAATAATATTTTTACAATAATTATATTAAATAAGGTTTAAGGAATTAAAATTTAGTTATATTTAAATTTACCAAATAAGAATCCTTTTTTCAGTGTTACTGACTCGAGAGGTAATATGAAAATTAATTTCTACTACTTCTTTTTAAAATTATTATAGTTTAGCTTCTTCGTTTCCTAGAAAATAATTTGTTTAGATAAGCTAAATAATATTTGTTTAGATAATAATAATAATAATAATAATAATAATAATGAATTCATTTGTGATAAACATTGCTTTGTTTATTTTGATATTAAAAATAGAATTTAAGTCTAATTATAATATATAAACTTTAAACGTATTCTAAAATCGATAAGATTTACACTTATACATTTTGTTTGCTTTAATATTACAAAATAAAATTTAAGTCTAATTATATATTGTAAAAATAAACTTTAAAACTAATTTAATATTTTAAAATTGATAAGATTTATATTTACTTATATATACATTAAAATGTAATAGTTTTTTACTGAGATTATAAACTATGATAATAGCAAGTTATCTTGTGCTGCTTTTTTTAATAAATTAAAGATGTTTTTCATATTTTAAAAACAAATCATCTTCTTCTTATTTAAATAAACAAATTATATTTTATTCGAATAAATAATTTTTTAAAATTTTGATTATTTTAAAAATATTTATTTTATGTTTAAACAAACTAATCAAATAGACTACTTCAGAAAAAGAAAAAAAAAAATCAACAGAATAGTCTTATCTGAATATTTTTATTTTTAGTAATTAATTTTTTTCCTTCTTAAATTATTATTATAATTAAATTTTAAAGAGAAAGGTAGAAGAAAGAATTTTACTATGGAATGAAACGAGTCGTTTAGATCTGATCAAAGGATCGTCTTCATCTTCTTTTTCCCTTTGTTTAGGTTTTGCAGAGCTTCCTTCAGCGTCTTTTTCCGACCCATTTACCTCATTTCACTCTTTCAAGCACAACGACGCCGTACAAGCCTTCAAAATTCCAAATTGAAACTCATTGAATCGTATCGTATCGTGTCCTATCATCATATCGCGTCGCACGATATCTCGGTTCCTTTGCTTCTTTCTGAATTCCCATTGATCGATCGCAATTGAGAGATGGGAAAAGCGAGGGACAGAACCGAGGATTTCAAAGATGCCGTGCGCCACACTGCTCACTCTTTGGGCTACGACGAGGTTTCCCCATTCACAATTTTCTTATCTTCATAATTCAAATCGTTAACTTTTCTTGTGTGTGAAAATGTCACGTTTGGGTTTGGCTGGATAGGGTTTATGAACATGTTATTGGTTTGAGCATTGAATTGTTTTTAATCTCACTGTGATTGAATTCGTTTGGCAGGCTAAATTGGCGTCCATTATGGCATCTTTCATTATTCATAAACCTCCGCAAAGGTCTCCATTTTCCAAAGCCGCATTGAAGACGGTAGACTCGGATTTCAAACTGTTCTTTTATAGTGAGCTATGATTAGTTTATTCATGTTTGTAGTTGTTGTGTTTTGCTAATTTTTTTGTGATGTGACCTTTTTTCTTGGTCTTTGTTTTTAGCTGGAGAGTATTGGAGAGCTGGATCAGTTTTTGTTGAAGCATAGAAAGGACTATACGGATCTGCATCGCACCACAGAAAAGGAAAGAGATGGCATCGAGCATGAAGTAAGCTGGGATTCTAGTTTTAAGAGTATTCTGGTGTCACATTTGATGATTGGAAAATAGTACTTATTGGCAAAAGTATGCTGTTTCGCCTTGGGCATGATTTTATGCTTGTTGTTGGCTGGCATTGATTACTTAGAGCTTTCTCACCACTGTGTTGTACATGATAAGACATGAGTTAGTTTACTTAGGCAGCCTTGTGATTTGGTCTGTGAAGTGTTTTCCTTTATAAATGTAGTCTAGGGGAAGAAACAGCCAATAGAAAGAGAAATTAGCAATAGCAAGAAAGTGATCAAGAAGCGAGTGATAGATAGAAGAGATTACGATATATATGCAATTCGATTATGGTCCCATCTTAGGCTGGTATTAATTTTATTTTTTCCACAGCTAGCACTATCATTATTAAATCACATTGGTTCTCTCAGTTTATTTCCTTCCGAAGGGGTTCTCACAAATCAGTGCACAGTTGAATTTTCAGAGGGTTTTTTTTGTATCTGTTGTTCACACCATTTTTTCAAAGTTCACACCTCACAACAGCATATAGATAGAAATTATTTTAAGCCTTCCAAGCAATTTGGGCTTTACCTGCGTATATAAATTTTATTAGCCTTTTCTGTGTTTTTGGGTAAAAAAGAATTGATATCTCTTAATCGTATTATGCTTGAGAAGTTGTACAGAGTTTTGCTTATCACTTAATTATTTTGTAATTAATTTGGTGCAGGTTAGTACTTTTATTAAAACATGCCAGGAACAAATTGATATTCTTAAGAATAGTATAAATCAAGAAGAGGAAACTTCGAAAGGTTGGCTTGGTATTGCGGCTACAAAATCTAATGCCGACACGATTGCCCACAAACATGGGGTGGTGAGGACATCTTGTGCTTGTTGATTCAGTTATTAACTACGTATGTTGGTTGAGCAGTTGTATGATCCCTTATACAGAGTTTATGCTTGATAACGTTATCTGAATACTAATACATTCATGAATTGAGATGGCTATTTACTTTTTTGTATGCTAATGTTTACTTGGCCCCAATTTTAGGTTCTAATTTTAAGTGAGAGACTCCATACAGTCACTGCACAATTTGATCAGCTAAGAGCTGTACGCTTCCAGGATGCTATTAACAAAGCAATGCCACGGAGAAAACTTAACCGTGTAACCAGAAAAGATTCTGCAGAAACCTCTAAATCAGATGGCATGGAGCTCAGAGAACCTGAAGAGTTACGTGCTGAGCCTCTAAGAGTCCAACAGCAACTCTTGGACGATGAAACACGTGCCCTGCAGGTGATAAATATCAATTTCTTTATGAAATTCTGTAGGACTTATTCTGTCATTAGTTTGATTGAAGATTTTTAGATTCTCGTAACTAACCCTTTACCATTGTTTCTTTTCCTGTAGGTGGAATTGACTACTCTTCTCGATACAGTTCAAGAAACCGAAACTAAGATGGTGGAAATGTCTGCACTAAATCACCTCATGTCTACACATGTTTTGCAACAAGCTCAGCAAATTGAGCATCTTTATGAGCAGGTTAGATAACATATATTCTTCACTCTTGTTTTCTTGTTTTTTGGGAACAGTTTAAGGCTGCCATCTATCATGTCTATGCTGTCCACCCACCTTCCAAGTGTAGCCTAGTAATGTGAAACTGGAATTAGTGTGGAACAGGGGATGGAAATAGATCACATATATAAAAATAGGATAGGTATGCTTGATTGATCTCAAATTCGAGGCTTAAATCTGCAAATCTTAGTAATCAGCTAACTTGATAGTATGCAAAGCCCGCATGATACCCCGACAATAAGGGACTAAAATCTAGAAATAAATTTATTGAAAATACCCGGAATAAGTAAGAACCCCAAGAAAACTAAAATTTCCGGAAGTAAATAAATAAGCAATACTTATACACCTAATAATTCAAATATACACATTCTGTGTTTTAATTAATACCGTGAAGGTGTAATATTTTTTACAGGTTTCCGCATTGTAGTGCACAATGTTTGCAATTTGTTTATTCTGCCTAAAACTAGTTGCATTTCCAATTTCTAAGAAATATAATCATGCTTCTACTGGCTTTTACAGGCTGTTGAAGCCACTACGAATGTGGAGCTCGGTAACAAAGAACTCTCACAAGCCATTAAAAGGAATAGCAGCAGCAGGACATTTCTTTTACTGTTTCTATTTGTGCTTACTTTTTCGGTCCTCTTTCTTGATTGGTATAGTTAAATGCATTTGGTTCTCTGCTAGCACAGTGTATCTTCTTACAGACACTCTGCCCCCTCTCTCGTTTTTCCCTAATGCTGTCAATATCTGTTTTTACCACTAGGAAGGCATCTTTTTCTAGATGCGATGTGTTGTTTGATGGAGACAGATTTTACTGATCAATTTATGAAGGGAAGACAAAAGAGACCTCCCTACTGTTTCGTAGGAGGGTAGAAAAATCAAAATATTTCATTTGGTTTGTAAATTTGGAGAGATAAAAGGAAAGTGAATGGATAAATTTTTTTTTTTTTTTTTTTCCTTTAAATCAATCATCTGTTGGAAATTTTAAAGAATTCTTCACTGAACCTGTTATACCAGACATTGTCTTTGTCATCATATCTTCTCCAATGGAATATTTTTATTATCAACTAATTACGAGATTGAAGATTCAATATCAATTATTAAACATTGCAGTTTTTGGTACTTGCAGAAAGAAGACAGCGACATCAAATTCTTTGGAAAAATGTTGATAAGTGAAAGTATCGAGCTTGACATGAAAAGATATAATTTAAACTAAATTTCCTTAAAGATAATGTTAAACAAAAGTCTTGCTATTAATTGAAGAAACTACATTTTCTTCCAGGACTAATTAACAAAAAGTAAAACAAGTGATAATTTAATTTGATATTAAAAAAGCTCAAAATAGGCATCACAAATTGACCAAGACAAAATTCACTGTATATTATGCTAAAATTGTTAGAGTTAGAGAGAGGGATTATTCAATGAAAAAAAAAACATTTTTTATATGAAAACAATTAACACGTCTCATGACAAACCATCCACTGACTTTATGTTCTAAAAAATACAGGATTTTCAATTGTTCAAATAACAAAATAGATGTTACTGTCAGAACCATGTTTTCAAATAACATTACCATTTCTTTATGAGGAAACAAAGATGTACAGGATAAAAATGGGGGGCCATTGTTAGACCGAAAACTAAAACGACAAGGTTTTTATTCACGAAGCAGCAACCACAAAAATGTAATTTCTCTTTATATTTTCCGTATCATTTCCATGGTGTACAATTTCTCCACCTCAATTCTCAGCATTAAACGAGGTTCATTTTCAACTGCACACATGTGAGCTGTCTCTTACTCATGGGTCATCACAGAACAACACCTACAACCTGAAAATGGACCACCCAAATGTCACTGAATAGATGTTTCCTTTAAAACATAAAACCATTACAAGTGTTGCTTCAAAAATCTTGATGTTTTAATAATATTCATTATATGGGTATTTTTAATTTAAATAAAAACAAACTAAAGAAACAATAAATGTTTTTATCTATAACTATGTATCAAGAGAATATGATCTTTTAGAGTACATATTTTGCATAACCTATGTTACTCCTATAACTACCAGTATGAAATATTATTTCTTCCCTACTTTATTATTTATTTTTTATTTAATCATTGTTCTCTCTCTTGCTCTGCTTCTCTGATAATTGCAATCTCCAAATCACTCATATCCTTCAATACCACACCACCAACTATTCACTATTATTATTTAACCTTTATCCCTCTTTATTTATTTTTTTAATTTTTATAAAATAGAGGCACTAACTCCCTCTTTTCTCCTAGTTATTAATAATGAATCTTATATTATATAAAGATGAATAAATTAAAGAGATAAAAAAAAACTTTCAAATTAATAAGAAACTTTTAAAAATAAATTATTAAGATCAAAGCATATTATCTTTATTAAAATGGTATGCCAATATTCAAATTAAAAAAGATCAAGACTATAATAATTTTAGAATTAAGTGGTCTGAAAGGGTGATATCTAGAATTTGATACAATGTAACAAGACTTAAAATTTAAATTTAACTAAAAATAAAAAATGGTATTTGAAAGGGGAATTATTTATAAATAAAAATAAATTGAAATGCTTAGTTGAAGATAAGCCATGTGACTTACTAAGTTACACATAATAAATAACTTTTTGTTTCAGAAGTTACACAGTTGTTTCACCAGCCCAATCAACCAAATACAACAGAGACAGAGACACCAACAATGACAAACAAGTACATACATAAATATTTAATTGCTTACTTACACTTATAGGACAAAATTTGGGGTAGCTGAACTCAACTCCCTGTAGTAGGTCTTCGATTCACCACCAAATCATCAGCTGAATAGTAATCAGCTATGAGCCGGTACATATATGACGGGTTGTGCCCTCCCCTGAGAAGTAATTTCCAGTCACGTGAGTGCAGAAAAGGAAACTGATTAGTACACTCATTGTGTGGTCAATAACAAAGGAAAGGAAGTTTTTCCAATCAATTTCGGTTTAACTTACGTGTCAGTAATAAAGAGACTAACAAATTTTGGCGGCACATAATCAAAGGTTGGATTGACAACATGAAGAGAGCCAGCACCGCTTGCAGAATCCATGCAATCTGAGAATTCCCCAAAGTCAAGTAGCTCAGATGGGGATCTCAGTTCATTCAGTAGGACTTGAGGATTGTGAGGATACAAAGGACATAACTGTCAACAAAATATAGCAATTTTCAGCAAATGCCAAAAAAGTGTTGGTCCTGAGATGATGAAGGATCGCACACTATTTTTTAAATGGCATCAAAGTTTCCTTAAAAGCAATTAATGGAAAGCATGGGGGTATTGAACATTATTAGTAATATTATCACAACTTGGACACATCTTAACTGAGTCAATACCTAAGAGGCATCTATTTCATTATCATCATACAAAATATTTTTAAATTTTCAGAATTTCAAATCTCTACAAACCCCATCATTAGATCAGGAGTTTGAGATATCTAAACTTGACTTTGAACTTAATCTCTCTCATTAGAGATAAATACACTATGCAGTCAACAAAAGTATAATTAAGGTCCTTTTAAACATTTCTTGACGCTCAGTACCTTCATTTTCAGACAATGCAAATTTTTAAAAGTGAACTTCTCCAAAACTAGTAGAAATGGAATAGTTACGGTCCATACTATATATTAGAAATTACACCTCATCAGAATAAAAAATTTAGTAACATCATTTTAAACTAATGGCTAAGAAAATTACAAGCTGTTTAGTATAGATGTATATTTCAAAGATTTTGTATTTATATACATACATTCCCAAATCCCAAGTCATCCAAAGTCCCACACCATTATCTCTTCCTCAATACCCTTCTAATGCATAATAAGTTGTCTTAATAGCCTATCATATTCAATGCCTCACGGATGAATTTCACAATAACCTATCATCCTCTTTCCAAATTTAACAGAACAGGAAGTAAATTACAGAAAAATCATAAGTCATAAGCATTCTTGTTTCCTAAGAACATGCCAGATGTGAGGGCACAAAGATATTATATGTTAAGAACTCACCTTGTGACTCCCAGCAAGTACAACAAATGGAACAGCATGCCTTTGAGCTGCAAGTGCAACCATATTTAACCCAACTGGGGCAATAACTCCACCATTGGCCATGACAGCATGAGCTCCAACTATAACCTATATAATGGCACGTTTAATCAACTCAACTTCAGTACAAAAGTGTTAATTGATTCCAAAAATTATGCCAGGATTTTCACATACCATGTTCACTCGGGAAATCAATGCAAACACAGCAGAATCGGAAATTACTGTGGTCTGTAAGCCTCTGGCAGCCAATTCTTTTGCAAGGATATGTCCTTGGTATCTGATTGCACACACAGTCAACATTAAATGGTCTTATGAAATATTTAAACAGGTTTCTTAATAGTAAATCACCATCATTCCATGCAAATGTTGGATGGCCACTACTGCTAACCTTGGGGCACCTTCAGCAACAAAGACCTTAAATGATCTTTGTTTTTCCTTCGCAGCATAAAGAAATTCCAACACTGTTTTTGAGCTGCCTAGCGTTAAAATTACCTCACTGAAAAACATCCAAACGTCAGTGTAAGAGATAAGAAAAAAGAATAAAAGACTTTATTCCATCTAAATAAAAAAATTCTGACATCAAGACATGATCGCAAAAATCAATAGAAGAACCAGTGCCTTGGTTATTTAAGATACCAAGAATATAAAAAAAAATTAAAAAAGATAAGGAAAATGTATGGACCATAATGTTAGTAGTAGTGCAGATTAAGAAAATTTTTCTGCAACACAAAACAACCTTAAATTTGAGAAAAACATCAACATAAGATAACTCTTTTCTCAATATACAAAAGACAAACCAAGTCAGTTTCTTTCAAAAAGATAAAATATTGAAGGCTACATTGTCTGTTGTTGTAAATTAACCGATATTTGTTAAATATAAACACGATATTCTAAGGTAATGTTATAACCGTAAAATTTGTTCTTTGACAAATAATTTCAGCCAATAGTAGCAAACCCCAAAACAATTTTATATATTCATAAAATAATAAGTTTACTTTTTATCTGTTATATATCCAAGACCAGTAATCCCATCACACTGAAAATAAAGGTAATCCAAACTCCACAGGATGCTAAAAGAGGTAACATAAGACAGCTTCCAAGTAAAGCTGTTGAAAAGGTAGCGTACAAGAGCAAGAAAGAAAAGGGAATAGGGGACAACCTATGACCCTTCAAGATAATACAACAAAAAGCAGCTTTATGTAAAGTTGAGCAATAGATAAAAAGAAGGGTTTATTTTAACAAGTGTTTGATAAACTCAATCAAATAAAAAAATAGATGTAATCTTCCTATACAGTTGGACACTTAACATGTGCACTGCCTGGTATAAAATGGTTATAAATAACAATTAACAGTTTAGTTTGTGATTATTCATCGGAACATCTAGAGATAGTTATAATGTACTGTTCGCTGGTAAGGCCTAATAAAGAATACCCGACAAAGGGAACAAAATCTTTCAATGCTCCATTAAGAGAATAACTCTTGGATGTTGGAACCCTTTATACAAATACCCATTTAGACCAGAATAAGTCTTAGGATTGCTCCCGAATAAAATAGCAAGGCTACTGGAACATTGTCAGATCAAAACATATGGTCTGTAAATATATAAAAGTTTCATTGCAAGTTTTTCACGGTCACAGAACAATTTGGAATTTGGAAAGCAAGTATAATATGTTTTCAGACAAGCACTTTAAAGTATCTAGTCATAAAAAATATATATTTAGACTAGTTTCATGGGAAACAAACTTGTGGTGTATGTGCTCCACTGCCTGCTCAGCAATTTGTTCATAGCAAGTAGATATGTCTTGAATAAGTTCATTGACTGCCTCAATGACATCATGCTTCAACTTCCGAACTTTTGAACCTTTATCAACAGCTGTAGAAAAGGAAAATAAAAATCAACACAAAAAGGCATGCAATTAAACACCCAAACAACAACAAATATTCATTGTCAAATGTCACACAAGGAAACAGTATTATAAATTATTCACAGGGATCAACAAACTAAATAACCAGTAAATAGTCAATCAAGTATTCTAATATCTTTAAAAAATTTGAGAAAATGATAATATTTTATGCATCAGCAAAAATCATCAAACCAAAAAAAAAAATCTTTTGTCTTACATGGGTTTTTGCATTTGAAAGGATGAAATAAAAAATGACTTCTTTATTGCATTTAACCATGAATTTCTGCATGTCCAGAAAAGCAAAACCCTTTTCTTATTAAGAAGCAAACAGAAAATATATTGAAAATATTATAAAAGTTATAAAAATCTCAACAGCCTAGTGTGGTCCTCACATCTACTTCTCCCGTCAGATTCACCCCCAGAGGAAGATGTGAGGGGAGCGGCAGCTGAATCAGATGTATCCTCTAGAAGAGTTTGTAACGATGGTGCACGTAATGTACTTCTAGCAGCAGCTGCTACAGCAGCAGCGGATAAAACAGGATTTTCATCTTGCTCTGCATCATCTTCATCATCACTTGCAGCTGATACCCCCAAACCAGCCATAGCAGCTGTCGCAAGGGAAAGATCCTCTTCCCTTATAATGTGCAAAACACGCATCACAATATTTCCCACGGCTAGCTCTGCAACCACATACAGTAAACAATAAATCAATCTCCATAATTGCCAAATCACAATAAACTTCTGCATGTGCCTGATAGGGGCACAAATTTTTCCTTGAATTTGAGGACAAGGACACCTCCTTTGACTAACTATAAAACAAATTTGATTAATCACCACCTTCTTCCATTCATGATGGTGGTATTTAAACTAATTACAGTGGCCAGCCATTGGCCCTCCACCATGGTAGCAACAGGAAAAGGTATCTGCAGCATGCAAATTGGAATAAAAGGTAATTGGCAGCTGTAACAAACTTCTCTACTGACACCTAATGAGTCATGCATCATCAATCCAAATCCTTCATGTAATCTGGCTTCTATGATTTTGTCTTGGGCCTAGTCTCATGGACTTTCTTGGTATGGGTCGCATGGCTATCAAGGACTCTAAAACATTCTTCAATAAAAGTATAAATAACCTAAGCATTCAGGTAGCAAAAAACCACAAAATAGCACACTTCAACTGTTATAATCATTGAGAAAAATACATACAAAATGCATCCTTACAATTTGGGTTAGGGTCTGACTCAATCTCAAAAACTAGTTCATGGAATGAGAGTTACCTCCCACTTACACTATGTATCCATAGGACTAGTCAATGTAACCACTCCTCTCACACCAAAGACTAGACATCTCAAATGTCAATTTTGCAGAATTGGACATTTAGGATAGGTTTTAATCCTATCTTAGTATTTGGATTTGAGATTAATTCAACTAAAAGGCTAGTTTATGGAATAAGGATTGTTCCCACTTATATATAATGTTAGTTATATTATATGTGTAGGGAATGTTGGATCTCTGACATGCATATCTATAGTTATAAATAGATTATTAAAAAGCTTGATCTTAACATACCAACAGGATTGGCAGCAATAAGCTGCTCCCCAATGGCCCTTACAGCATGAATCAGAGCTGTGGCCTGGTTGGTGTGTGGCACCCGCTGCTGTGATATGACAGACCGGAGCAACTCTGCTGTGAGCTTTGCTGTTGCCTGAGAACCTTCAATTTTACTAGCATCACTCAGCAAAATAAATAAATAAGAAATCACAAATAAGCAATGAATAAATAATAAATCAAACACACGCACAGAGAAAACCACAAAAACAGCTCATAAACCTCAAAATATGGCTCCTAATGCACCATTTATTGAACTCAAAAAGTGTCAGAGGAGTAAAAGATTACCGTTTCTTAAGCTTATTCAGAAAATCATTGACATGGGTCTGAACGTCCGGCATTTTAGGCAAACTCAACCTGAAAATAACAGTACTAATAATAAGAAAAGGAGAAAAAGGGCTTCACTTTATGAAATACAGATAAAAGGGTAACCTAAAGTACAATTACAATGTCAAGGGTCTTCTTCAATTGAAATTGGAACAAAGAGTGTTTGCGACAAAATATTAGAGAATGAAAGAGAATGAGTACTCAATTTGATTCGCACTTGTATCCGCTGAACCCAGATTTTCTGCAGTCGAGGATTTAACGAAGTCACCAGTGAGCTAATCGTGACCGTTAGATAAAAGTCCTCGGGTCATAATGTATCTCGTAAATCAAACTTCAAATATATATCCGAGATTAGAACCGTTGATCTTCATCAAACGGTGTAAGCTCAGAATTGCAATAATAAGATGTACTGAACCCAGTTTCATGTTGGGCTTTTCATCTCTGTTCGAGGTTTCCAATAGTCCAGGTTCGAATAGTTACTTTTTTATTATAGATAGAAATAAGCTTTTTTTTAAAAACGGAATATTTAAAAATAAATTGATGCACACTAATAATAATAATAATATTTAATATAATATCTTATAGGTATTTTGTAACCTAACTAAAATATGTGTTTTGTTTATTTTCAAAATATTCTAGATTAAATTTTAAACAATGTCTTGTTTCTTTTGTTATTTTAGTTTAACTAATATAACTATCTCTTATTAAAGGTTCCGAAAAAAAAAAACCTATTAGTTAATAGCTATAAAATGCCAGTTACATACAGAAATTGAGAAATGAGAAAAATCTTGTTGGTAAAGAGTCAAATTTCCTTAATGAAAAAAAAAATCACTAAATAAAAGACAAACTGTATCTATTTTTAGAACTGGAATTTACATATGCCCCCCATTAGATTCACATGTTAAAGAATCTTCATAATTTTATAATATAATTTAGTTTTTATTTTAAAAAATATTGTAAACAGTATATATATATATATATATATATATATATTGAAGATATTTATTTTCTTACAAAATAAATTTAAAAAAAATCATGAAATTACATTCATGCAAAAGAATATTCGTATATAATGCTATGAATTATCACGATTTATTCTTAACTTCTTTAAATTATAAGTAGTTGGTTATGTAATTACCTAGTTTATTTAAAATTTTAAACTTTCATATGTATCTTCTCTTTATATGACATTATACTTATCATTTAATAAAGTCACATTAATACTAAATATAGTACATATATATTAGTCTCACAAGAAATACATATTTTTTTTCAAAACCCACGTTTAAGTTATCTCTGCTTTAAGCTACCAAGTATACACAATTGTGATAATTGAGATGTTGACGGCTATACTTATGACATTTTGACGATATGTAGTACATGTAATATAAAAAAAAAAAAAAAAACTAGAAAAATAATAAAAAAGTGAAAGAAATTATCTTAAATTAAACAAGATATTGTATAATATGATAGTATTCTAAAATAATAAATAATAGTATATGAAAGAATAAATACTTTAAAACTAAATGTGATATATAATTTGATATTATATTGAAGATTAATAGATAAATATGTAAAAGAAAAACTCTCTCATATATAGATTAACTATAAAATTCGTGTTAATTTAAAGTCCACAAATATTAGAGTCTAACTCTCATATATACATATATATATATATATATATATATATATATATATATATATATCAATTAAATATACTTATTTATTATTTTCAACCATCAAATATCAATCATTAACTTCAATTAGAAGACTTTTTACAAATATAGTTATACATCAGTTGAAAATATAAAAAAAATAAAGAACTACTAAAAATAACACCAATAAATCTAAATACCAAACATTATCTACTTAACATTATGATTTATATAGGAGAATTAAAATTTCTTTAACCTTTTAAAATAAAATGTTAGAAAAGCATTGAAATACAAGATAAAATTGTTTTGAAAAATGAATGTTTTAAGTGGTGGAAGAGTGAAAAGAAGAAAGATAATAAGTGTATAGAGTACTTAATTTGTTGTTGTTTGTTGAACATATGCTTTTCTTGTGTTGTTGTGTCGGGGTGGTCTTAGTGGTGGAAAATTGTTTTGAGAGATATCTTTTGGTCAATTAAGCATTGAGCAGGGCCATGCATTTAAGTCCACATGTGTTTCTTCCTCTTTGGTTTCTTTGTGGAATATTTTTGAACCAACCACATGTAGTACATTTTTACCCCTTCTTCTTACTATCTTTCTTCTTCTTCTTCTTTTTTTTTTTTTATTATTTTGTTATTTTCTTGACCTATAAACAAAATAACAAAACTTTCCACACCTAACAAGATAGTCCTTCATATTACTTCACTTTTTTTTTTAATTTGAAAATTTTAATAAAATTATTTAAAACCATGCTTGGACATTTTCTTTCATGAACTACAAAAATGAATAAGGAACTATAAGATTAAGTTTGAGTTTAGATATATTGTTTATAAAATAATGTTAACTTACACTCTCCCACGTTTTCTCTGATTTTTAAATAAATATTCATCTCTTATATTTTTAATAAAATAATATTTATATTCTATTTAATTTTTCAAAGAATATTTATTTATTATTTCAATAAAATAAAACTTACGTTTCTTATTCTATTTAAAAATATAAAATATTGACTAAAATTTATATAAAAGTATGAAAATTAAATGTTAAAAGAAAATTAAAAAATATAAATAAAACAAATAATATGAGAATCAATGAGTTAAAGACATAAACAAAAAAATTGGATGTCATAAATGTATATTTATAAAATAAAATATATACGTTATTTAATTAAAAAATATAAATAAGATAATTTTAAAATTTAAATAAATATAAATATAAATATGATTTAGTACAACCACACAAAAATATTAGCACAGATTTTTCTATTTAGTTTAATGATATAACAACTTCTAGAAATTAATTTACCTATAAGTTAATTTTAAGTTTTCAAGAAAAAAATATCAGATTTTTGAAATCGATAACTACTTATATTATTAATTAATGTGTTGAAAATGATGTTAAGGGGTCCACTTTGGAATCACTGAATAAGCATCCAACGCAACATTTCATCAATTTCACTTTCTTTTCAACCACTAAATTCACGCGCCGCTCACTCCTACCTTTTTATTATTTAATTATGTAATAAATAAAAGTTAAACAACTCCTCAAATATATTATTGTTATTTTAAGAATTTTACCATTAAATTTTTTTGTACATACCTTATATCTTAATTTTTTTATAAAATTAACACGTGTTGTAAAGGATATGTCATCTAAAAGTTGAGGGATTATGTTAACTTTTAATTTCACTCTTATATTAAAATAAAATATTCTTTAGATTTTATAACTTGTTATTGTACGTTTAAGAATGTATCTTTCTTCAAGTTACTCGTATTTTTCAAATTAAAACATTTAGATCATATGTAATACACAACGAACAAAATTTTCATGCCTAATATTAAAAGATTAACTTATATAATAATAAGATATCATGAAGTACGTTTCTTAAGTTCTTTTCATTTTTATTTTCATGTTCTTAGTCAAAGTTTGGCAGATGCAATAAATTGGTGAAGCAATAATTCATACTGTATGGTGATATTGACATTTTTTCTTATTTGGAAAGAAATATTTACAGTATTTGTAACAATTGATACAATAGGGTGATACTTTAAAGTAATTAAACTTATTTACTAGAAACATTTAGAGTGAATTTATTTTGAATTTAAAATTAATTAAATTTATAATATTTTAAAGGTAATTAATAACATTTTTATTTTATTTTTGCCAAAAAAATAAATAAATGAATTGTTTTGCATTTAAAAGGGGAATAATGCGTGATTTGATGAAGTTTGTAAACAATGCGGGAAAAAAATGGTTGAATTAAAGTTGACTAATTTTTACGCCTCAATATTAATTTTGTAAGGGAATTGTGACTCGCATATAAAAATAATAATTTTTCAAATAAAACAATACAAATAATAATTTTGTTCAAATGAAATATGTTAAGATATTAGCGAGTTTAAATTTAACTTATTAGTTTAATTTTATTAACTTCCAAATAAACTTTGTAAAATAAATTATTTTCATTTTCATTTTGTGTGTGTGTGTGTTTAAGCATGTGCTTAACAACGAAGTAACAAAGAAAAACATCTAGTTATTATACGAAAATATTTAACAATTATATATTATATTATTTAATTATAATCAATATTAAAATTTAAAGTAAAAGTATTAATACTAAAACTGCACGCGTTGGGATGCGAGTGGGAGTGAGTGGGAGAGTCGTTGTCTACTCCTCATAGGGATGACAAAGAATGGCATATATTAACACACACGCAATCCCATGACGTCATCTTCTTGATTTTTCTGACATCATCACTCATTTTCTCACATGTCATCTTCCAATCACTCTCCAATTTGCCCCTCTAATTCCCAAGAATATCTAACTTTTTTTTATTCTTATAAAACTACTACTTTTCCAATAAATTTTAATATAACACCTTTGTAACAATCACACCATACTACCGACGAATAATATTTAAATTGTAAAATATAAAAATAACGAAGATTTTTATATATTATATAATTATAAATTATATTATTGATTTATTTTTTATTTTTATAATTATAATAAAAATTTATATAATAAATTTGAGTTTTTAAAAAATTAACATATTTTTTTTTCTTAAAATTATATTAGAATCGTATTACAATTATTATAAATTCAATAAATATTTTTTAAATTTGACACTTCATTAATATATATTTTACAAATATCATATGAGTATCAGAGTCCAATACATATATTTAACATGAACATATCATTTAAAAAAAGCCTCTGAAACTCCTAAATAATCACATATGGAGCTAATAGAAAAAAATTAATTCAAATATATGCTAATTAAGTAGAAAAAACAGAGGATTTTATTTCATGTTTAAAATATTTTCTTACTAAAAATGTATTGGGAACAACGACCAAACCAAGTGCGCTTTTGATAAAGGTGACACTTAGATATAGTTGCCTTATAAAAAAGTAGAGCCAACTTCGTACCTTTCTTGGTAGAAGTATCTATTAGGTTGAAATGAGCGTTTTTTAAAATTTACAATTATTAAATAAAACTTAATTTAAAAAAAATTAATTAAATATTATTTTATAAATTAAAATTTAAAATAATTAATATTATTAATAAAAATTTATAAACTAATTTTTAAATTAATATAATATTAATTACAAAATTTTTAGTTATTAATTATTTTAAATTTTAAATTAATTATTTTAAAGATTAATTTAAAATTTAAAATAATGAATAACTAAAATTAAATGTTAGATATTAATAGAAAATTTGAAATTATATTTTCATATACATATTTGTTTATTATTACATCGATAATTTTTTTTCTTTACAGTCTTATTTGTTTGTATTTCTTTTAATTTTATTGAATAGATCTTGATTATCGATATAGGTTGAATATACATATAAAATTTCATAATATAACACTCGGGTTAATATTTGACAATTATTTAAATAATAAATATTATTAAATACGTATATTAATATAAATACAACGAATTTATTCATTGAGTCGAGTCGAGTCTTAGGCTTGATTAGTACGTATATTATTGCTAAACTTTCATATTAGTCTTGTTAGTTAGTTAATTAAATATGTTAAACTTAATGGTTAGACAAATATTTTTTCAATGAATCAATAGATATCTAATTATGTGATGGTATTAGGTAAGACTAAATACATTAAAGTTCATATAGCAGAATATTTAAATTTAATATTTTCAATAAACAAACTATAGCATATGACTAACACGTGAGAAATTAAATATATAAGCGCATCATCAAATAAGAACATATTCTGCACACCAGAAAGAAGAAAAAGCTAGTTACGGCATAAATCAAATTTAAAAGCAACACCCTTTTTCCATGCATACCAAAAAAATGGTATAATTGGTCAACAGTCCTCCCACCTTACACACATAAATATAACACTATAATCTATATAAATATATAATATATATTTTATTTAATATGTTGTTTTAATCTAAACAACAATATATATTAAGATATCTCATCATGTTTTGATTTTTATCACTCTACGAAATCAAACATTTGTTGTAGTCTTAAAAGCTACGTAACATTTGTAGCTATATATGCATTTAGTATTTACTGATTAAAAAATAATAAAATATCTCCATTTGGCATTAATCATAATAATAATAATAATATTTCAACCAACTTTAGATCGGACCAATAAATTACTTTCTAAATGATACGATTAAAAATTATTATTTTAAAATAATTTGATGCTGAGTGATCTCATAATATTTCACCGAGAAAAAAGAAAATTCACCGAAAAGTGAAAGCATATTTAAATGACTGGTGCTTGGACTATGCATATTGTTTATATAATATATGTTGATTGAAAGAATTGGAAAAGTGATTGTCTTATTTAAAAACAGGAACATTAATTGAATTCATATATCTTCACATGGAGGAAAGAAATTCTATATAAGTTCTTGCTGATTTTGATTTGGCCTTGTGGGATCTGAGTCATCATCATCATCATCATCGTCATGGAAACGGAGAAGAGGAAGAACAAGAGGGTCACCAGGGTGGAAGAAGAGGGGGAGAGAGTCAAGAAGAAGAGGTTAAAGGGTGAAGAAGAACAAGAAGATGGTGGTGGTGATGGGCTTCCTACGGAGGAGGAGGTGGAAGAGTTTTTCGCCATATTAGGGAGGATGAGGGTGGCCGTTAAGTACTTTGACCACAAAGGGAGGGGCGGCAGGAAGTGGCGGGAGGCGCTCGAGACGGCGGAGCTCGCGGTGGACCACGGCGGAGAAGCCGACGGCGGCCAACAGGGTGATGATGGCAACCCGAAGAAAAAGGGTGGGGAGGTGACTAACGTAACCGAGGGTTTTGACTTGAACGCCGCGGCGCCGGAATCCGCCGAGGGCGGCGGAGCGTAGAGTTATATTGGCGTGTGGATCACACGCGCCGCCGATGTAACCGCCATGACGTTGAAGGTTTGTGTTTCTCAAACGTATGCGTTACCTTGTTTTCTCCGAACAAGAAAAAGGAAAATGAATCTACACGTCTCCTTATCTCTTTGTTTCTGTTCTTTTCGGAATTAATTAGGTTTTAATTGTAATTGTAATAATAATATAAGAGACTAGCATGCAGTTGTTTTTAATTAGGAATATTTTTTTTAATCTTTTTTCTTCCTTAATCTCAAATGAAACACAAATTTGTTTTGTTAACTGTTGTCCTTTTTTTTCTTTTGATGAGGAAATAACACATTTTTTATTGAAGGATCTTAATTTCTCTTAAAATGAATTTCTCTATTCAATAAGAAAAAAAATTTAAAAGTTTTTTTTTTTTGTATATTTATCAGGGACATTGAAGCATTTACTGGTACAAATTTGCATCGTTTTAAAATTGTTGATTATATAAATGGTGCCATGAATAAAATTCACTTGGATGGATATGATGAGAGATGAAATGTAAATCTAAATAATAGTCTAAAGCTGTGTTTTATTACTCAAGGAGACAAGCTGAATTGATTTAGCTGAATCTATATATTATAAATTATTTGGCATGTTTTAAGTTTCTATAATAACAATAACATCATAAAATCTCCTTGTTGGTGAAGAGTTTGATTGGGATCAAATACTGAGTATTCTTTTGTTTAAGAATAAAGAATTTTGGTGACGATGTTTTGATTGATTTTGTTTGAGTTGGATTAGATCTGAAAAAAGCTTTTACTTTATTAAGTGTGGTGATTGAACTGATAACAATCAAACTATTAATTGATATGCTATTAATTGAAATTCTTAATTATATATTTTTATTCATTCTATATTAAAACTGTTAGTTCGTTTATATTAAAACTACTAATAATTTATGTATAAGATTATACATTTATTCGTTGTGAAAAACATATAAGTAAAGTATAAAGTTTAGAAGAATTGTGTAGGAAAAGATGGGTTTTTGTCCGCCATTGATTGCATCATATTGACAACTTTTGCAATTTGGGTTTGACAAGATTGGTGGTGGGTTGCTTAGCATATAAAATGACCATAAGAATAAGTCAATATGATTAGTACTAATCAAAATTTCAATTCAATGCTTTGATCAAAACGAATATCAAAGTTCCTTTATGTTATTGAATTTAATTAAGACTTTGAACAAAAATAAAAGTTTGTACACAAGGTATAAGTTTGAATGATGAATTTGAAGGAGAATTGATTCACAATTCGACAAATCAAAGTGGAGTTTCAAAAGAAACTTAATTGGAAAAAAAAAAATCTAAAGTGAAGAAGAGTGTAATGGAATGTAACAAGTAAAACTCTAGGAATGTAAAACGAATAAAAGTGAATGCTTTAAGTAAAAGAAAATATTCAAATCGATAAAAGAAAGATTGTAAACGTTTAATGTTCTAAGCAACTCCTTTCTGAAAAGCAATTCCAAATTAAAAGAATAGAAACATCATTTAAAAGTTTTGTAGCATAGACACTCATATGACATAAACATAAATATTAAGAAACATATAATCTCTAAAATATAGGATATGAAAATATGTATAATATCCAAAATGTAGGACACAAATCTATATATTATATAATTATAAATTATATAAATTGACAATAAAAATTTATATGCACAAGTATATTTCATAATTTTTTTAAGCAAAAGAATGTTTTTCCTGGCTAGTTCAAAATGATTTATTCCTTACTTTTATAATTATATACAATAAATTTGAGTTTTTAGAAAATTAAAGTATTTCTCCTTTTTAAAATTGTGTTAGAACTGTGATAAAATTGTCAGAAATCTAATGAATATTTTTTGGATTTGATACTTCACCAATACGTGTCCTATAAGTATCGTACAAGTGTCGATGTCAGATACGTGTGTCTGACACGGACATGTCGTTTAAAAGGAATGTGCGACCTCTTAGTTTAAAAGTTTTCATCATTTTAAATAAAATAAATTAAATTCACTAAACAAATAAAAATTAAAAAAATTGGGAAAAGAAAGGTCAAAGTATAACCATATTTGTACTATAACTAATTTAAAAGAACACACGTTTTTTTTAAAATAAATTAAGACCAAATATACATTTCATATATAATTTATTATTTTTATTTTATTTTATTATGCTACGTGAGATTATAAGTGTACAGAAATAAATTGTCAGAGTTGATAGATAAGAGAAAAAGTTTACGATCTCAAATTTTATTCATTTTGAAATTTTGGAGTTTTATTATAGTTTTATTTTAAATATTATTTAAACTGATTTTGATCATTACTCCTAATCTAACCTATGTGAAATTATATTAGATATAGCGAAACAAATTTTAATAATAATAATAGTTACTTTAAACATTTCATTTATAAAAATGTAGAAAACCAAAGTCTAAAATGATGATGATCCAGGTAGTGGTGTCTACAGGTGGAGGGACAGAAAAATAAAAAAATGACAGAAGGTTTGAAAAGTGCCTTCGCTTTCCATTATAACTTCTGTTTTTTATTTTTCTTAAAATAAAAGTTCAAGTCAATTCATTCAATAGATATTTTTAAATTTGAATTTTATTGATGATGAATAAGACCAAGTGTAGTACTATTTTCAAAATAAAAAATGGAATTCAAACCATGTAAACCAATAACTTGCTAATTATAAAATTTTACAATCATTTCAAAGAACGTTTGTAATTCCTGATTTCTACTCATATATATAATAAAATAAAAATAAAACAAGTAATATCTAATTAACATATATATACATCTATCTCACAATTGTATCTCAAAAGAAACATCCCTCTTCGTAGAGATTTTAATATATACATCAAAAGTTTTAAAAACAAAACAAAGCATTCAAATAAAATTATCCCTTTCTCCAACTGCTCACTGAGGAGCTCTATTACCTGCAATCTCATCTGCTTCCATGTAAAACATGATCATCACAGATACAGAAACAGACACAAACAAAGAATAGGGTAAGCTAGCTATATAAAAATTCTATATAATTTCAATGTCAAATTAATAAACATAATTCATCAAGTCTCATACAATTTCTCAAACCATCAAATGTCTATTAAAATTCATAATTCATTTTTCACATGTCAGACTTCTACTGACTCCCAACACATAGACACTTTGACCCTACTTCCAGAAGACTTATGCATTGACTTAGACTCAGAGATCTGCACCTGTCATACTATATCACTGTGAAATCCACACAGCTATGCGCATAAATATTCTCAATATCATATTTCTCCTAGTATGACAAGGTTAACTCATATAACAGGTCAAGTTATTTATCTTTCAAACAACTTATCCATTCATATGAATCTCCTTCGACTCTCACCACCTGAGTAACTTCATCTACATGATTTCATTATCTCAGGAGAGTCAAGATATCTCCTTCTAGACGAATCCCTAGTCAATGCACATCTTAAACAATCTTAACACGGTATTTTCTTTCCTGAAAATACTATGTCTTGATTAAAACTCATATTTTGAATCTCACAATATTCAACATCAAACAATCAAATCATACCAAAGTTTAGAATTTCCAAAACACACAATATGAAATTAAAGTTTGATCATCAAATGTTAAACCTAACAACTAACTTATCTCAAATACAGCAAAAAATTCAAATTACAATTAACATAGCAAATCTCCAAATAATCACAATCACAAGTTACTTTAAAACAAATTGTCACAAACTTTTTTTTCCAAATATATTCAGTAGCTCATTCAATTCCAAAATCATATACATTCTACAGCATCTACTATATCTAAATTTCACATTTCAATCTCAAACAAATTCCAATCTACACAAAAACAAGAAATCCTGCAAGAAAATTTGAAACTGGTGACCACGTCACCCCCACATTCAGAATCTTCTAGCCTAGGATTTTATTGGAAATTTAAACTAGCTTCCCTTACCTGAACTTTAGCAGATGCTCACTAAGAGCTCCAAATCTACCAAAAACTTAAAGATAATCAACCTGCACCACAAAGTCTTGATCAAAATCTAACTATATAACTAGGACCCTGAGTTAATAGAGATTAACCCTGAAGCTAAAAGAGTCACATGCAAAGGTTTCAAATATATTATTTTCTAAAGCATTATTTCATATGATATGTTTGTTAGTGTACATTTATGAAGTGTGATTAAAGGTTGTTAGGTATTTGAATGAGATTATATCATGTATAGTAGAAGTAATTTAACCTAATATAAATACAATATGAGTATTGAATTATATATGAACGAGCTATTAGATAATGAAAAAATAAAAAAGATTCATACTATCTCTTTAAAAGTGAAATTAATACAACTCGATGAGTATGTAAGGAGTATTGTGTCATATTTAGGTTGTCAGTTGAGATTAAAATGGTGAGACAATTCAATATTCAGGTATATAACAAAAGATAAGTGTTATTCTTGTTGAAGAGAATCTTCAAAAGAGAATCATTGAGTTGGATGTAAGAGACCACGAAAACAAGTAAGACGAGCTCGAAAGGGAGGAAAGAAGGTTTCTTTTAGCAGAACAAAGGACGAACCTATTTAAACAATAGGCGGTTTTGTAACAAAAAGTTCGTATAAAGTGGTTAAAATAGGGTGATCTTAACACAAAATTTTTTCACTCGACTACAAAATGGAGGAGAGCAAGGAACGAGTTACATGGTGTGTTAGAGAATGGTCAGTGGTGTGTTGACAAGGAAGTGGTTAACGACAAGGTTAGAGATTTTTTCAGGTCTAGATTTATCGGAGAAGAAGCTTTTTAGGTCAAGATGGAAAATGTCAGATTTAACTCCATCTCTGGGGAAGGTAACGAGATGTTGGTTGGTGATTTTTTTTTTTTGACGAAATAAAGGAAGCAGTTTGGAATTGTGATAGTCCAAAGAGTCTTGGTCCAGATGACTTTAATTTCGATTTCATTCAATTTAGTTAGGACTTCATTAAAGAGGATGTGTTGGTGGCGATGAAGGACTTTGCAGTCAGAGGTAAATGGCCTAGCGGGTCAAATGCTCCGTTCTTATGCCAAATTCCTAAAGTTGACAATCCTCAGTAGCTCAGTGATTTCATACCTATTTCGCTGGTTGGGTATTTATATAAAATAATTTTTTAAAGCTTTATCCTTTTGATTGAAACAGGTGATTAGCAAAGTTATCGATGTTATACAAACCGCTTTTCTTGAAGGAAGGGGTTTATCAGATGGTGTGCTAGTGACCAATGAAGTTCTGTAGGAAATGAAGAGGAAGAAGAAAAGTTGTGTTTTCTTTAAAGTTGATTATGAGAAGGCTTATGACTCTATTAGGTTGGAGTTTATTTACTATATGTTAGAAAGGGTTGGGTTCTGCGAAAAATGGATTAATTCTTGTTTAGAATATGCATCGGTGTCAGTGCTAGTGAATGGAAGTCCTTCTAAGGAGTTCATTCTGATGAGGGGGTTGTATCACGAGGATCCGTTAGCACCATCTCTATTTCTAATTACGGTTGAAGGTTTCGCAGGTGTGTCTAAGATGACCATTGAGAAAATTCTGATTGATAATTTTGGAGATTGGGAATAAGAAAGTTAAGGTTAATATTCCCCAGTATGCAGACGATACCTTATTCTTCTATGAAGCTAATAGCAAAAGTGTGTTTAACATTAAGGTGATTCTGAATTGTTTTGAATTATCCTTTAATCTTACGATGAATTTTTTGAAGAGTAAAATTGGTGGGTTAGGGATTAACTTGACAATGATTCATCGTTTTGCGGCGATTCTTAATTGTGATGTGATGGTAACTCCTTTTAAGTATTTGGATATGCTGGTAGGAGGTGTGCCAAGAGAGGTGCTTTTTGGGTGGACCAAAAAAATCCACCATTTACTATTAATTTTTTATTTTTAGGTATTATTTAGGTATTTTTAGGTTTTAGTTCCCATACTTACCCTAATTAAAAAATTTTGAATTTTTTCATGATTTTTTAGGTATAAATTAGTGATATATCAAAACCTTATGGACATAAACATGTCAGATTTGTTAGAATTTGCATCTAGAGAACATTGTAAGAGCAGGATTGAGCAGATAATAAAATTTAACTTATTCTTTATAATTCCTTAACACTAATTAATGTGAATCCCTTTGTCTGCCATAGAATATATGAGAAATGGGCTACATATTTCCTTAATTTCTATAACTCTAGGATGACTAATCAATAGTGTAAGAATTTGATAGATAGATAGGAATATGTTATTAGTGTTTGTAATACATTTTTATCAATGTATATAATTTGATTATCTGAATATATGTATTTGGACTAACTGGGTTTTAATTGTACTAATCAATTTAGATGGGATTAACATTAAACAGAATGAACTAAAACAAAAAATTCTCATATAAAATGACAGCTTTTACCATAGATATCGTTTTATATTTCTCAATAGGATCTAAAATGATCTAAAATGATGACTTTTTACCATAACCATCATTTTATATCTTTCAAGAGAATGTAAAACGATGACTTTTTACCATAACTGTTATTTTATATCTTTCAGATAGACCTAAAACGATAACGTTTACCATAACTGTTGTTTTAGACGGAATATAACATCATTTTATATCTTTCAAGAGAATGTAAAACGATGACTTTTTACCATAACTGTTATTTTATATCTTTCAGATAGACCTGAAACGATAACGTTTACCACAACTGTTGTTTTAGACGGAATATAACAGAATATAACACGACGACAACATTAGAAGATAAGAAAAAAAAAAGAAGAAAAATATTAAATAATGTCATAGAAATAGAAATGGAAGAGAAGTGTAAAAAAAATTAAATAAAAATTAGATGTGAGAGTGAGTTAGTTTATATTGATTTGTTTAGTGATTTAATAACTATAAAAGTAAAATAAGAAAGAGTAAATTATAGTAATATTTCCTAAGGTTTAATGTAACTACACCAATGTTTCCTTTTTTTTTCATTTTATACTTTAACTTATAATAATCCTTTCCATTATTATAAACTTTTTAAAAATGACATATTTTTCAAATTATGCATTAATAACACGCATGGTCAATAATACGCTCTGTAAATTGTGTAAATATATCAGCTACCATTTTATTTATTGCTCCGATTTTATTTATTTTATTGTTTGTGACAGATGAACATTATTAGCAACAAACAACAGAGACTATAAGTAGAGTTTTACTGTCACAGTGAAGGTGGTTTTTGGAGTCTAGAGGATGTTGGAAGGTTCAGATGTGGTGTCATCGGAGAGACTGGAAGAAAAAGACCAAGAGAGCACGTCGTGCGTTTCCTTGTATGCTGAGGTGGCAGAGAACCCAACGCTCACCCAGTCGTCAAGAACTTCCTCCAGCTCCACCTTTGCAGAGACGTCGTATCTCTTTCCCGGAGAAGGGTAAAACAGAGAAGCCGCCAAGACCTTCGAGGAGGAGTTATAGGTGATCCGAACCTCGCCCTTTTGTCCTTTGTAGTGGCGGAAATCCCAAGACTTGCTTTCGATAGACTGGACGGAGTTCACGTCGATGCCAATACGGTTGCTGAAGGTGTCGAACACCACAGCCACAGTATGGGCGTTTATATCGTTTTCGGGTGTGTTGAAAAGACCTAGAAGACGGCCTTTTCTTTTGGGCTGAGAGTCGACGGGGACGAGAGCAAAGGCAAGGCCATAGCCGGATGTTACTTTGTTGGAAGGGCGGATATTGAATGTGAAGTTGGTGTCGAAGCTCGCGTTGCCGGTGCTGTCCCTCATTTGGATGGGGGCGGAGTAGAAGGCGCGGCCCATAGAGTCGCTTGTATCATCGGTTAGTTCTAACTGGCCTTTGGATGAGACGGTGGCATCGCCTTGGAGGATAAGGTTGGTTTCGTTGAACCTATCGATGTTGAAGAAGATGTCGTTGGCTGAGTTTGCATGGGTGAGAAGCACAAGGAAGAGGGCTAGGGAGAGGACAGTGCAGAAGTTGGAGGAAGCCATGGCTTTCAGCTCATGCATTGATGCATTAACCATCACTCTCTTCTCTATTTATAGAACAACAAATGCAAAAACTTTCAAACTTTTTTCTTTCATTTTATTATTAAACACAGTGTTTTGGAATGATTAACCTTTTTTCTTTTATAATATTATTTGAGGGAGAAATAAGAATATAAAAAAAACAATTAAGCAACGATGGCAATGCATCCACGTCATAAAAAACATTGAAAAAATATGAAATAATTAGTTTAAATTTAAAGATATATTTATGTAGAGAAGCAGTTGGCACAGGGAAGTGAGAGGAAGACACATGTGAAGAGGAGGGAGCTGAGGTGGCAGCATGCATGGCGAGTGGTGTCATAGTGTGAAAGCCACAGTGGAAAGTGACTGGAGACATGTGTGAAGAGGAAGAGCTAAGGTGGCAGCATGCATGGCAAGTAGAGTCATAGTGTAAAAGATGCTTTCAGATAATTCTACTAAAATTCTAATATAATTTTAAATATATATATATACTAATTTTTTAAAATATCAAATTTATTTTATAAATTTTTAGTTAATATAATTATAAAAATAGACAACAAAGCTTTTTAAACTAGTAAAAAAATATAAATTCGTACATTTTCAAGATTACATATAATTTTTGTTTAGTGATAATGTGTATCGGTGAATTAGTATCAATTGTGCTTTGTAGGTGAGAAGTGAGAGGAAGACACCTGTGAAGAGAAGGGAGCTGAGGTGGCTGCGTGCATGGCGAGTGGTGTCATCCGAAAGTGTGAAAGCCGCCACAGTACAGATGGTACTCAACTTTTGCCCATAGTCTCTTTCTCATCCAAGTTCCTCTATAATATATTTTACCAAACCATATTTTAATATAAATTATTTTAAATTAATTTTATTTTCAAATAAACTAATATTATATATATATATATATATATATAACAATACAGAATGGGTATCATTTTCTAATTTTATATTTTATGATTTTAAAATGTAATAAATTTAATAATTATTTATTTTGAATTGAAAATTTAAATTTTAGAAAATTTAGAAAAAATTGAAATTAAAAAAATAAAGAACTCAAGTTTAGCACTTCTGTAAATAAATTTATTAGCAAAAAACTGTGAATATGTTCAAATAAATCCATAAATATTAATTTTTATTTAGTCTCTTATTTAAAAAAGAATTTATTCTTACTATTATATTTAAAATTAGATTTTTTTTTATCTTTTTATATATAGTAAAATTTATAATAATATTTATATACTATTTCAATAAAATTTTAATAAATAATTCAACACATTTTTAAATACACATGTGTACAACACCTGTATTTAGTTAAAATAATAATAATAATTAATAAAATAAATAATTTTATCAAAATTGTCTACTTGAGAATAGTGGGTAGAAAAAAAAAAGTTTTTAAATGAAAAAAATACAACAAATTTCGTGATTTTTTAAATCAGTTATTATAATCCAACCGTCAATACATTTTATGATAAATTGGTAAAAAATTAGAAATATATGTATATTTCAAACTAAAATTATATGTTTATACGCAATGAAAGTGGGATTAATACTTTCAAAACACAACTCCCATATCTATTCTTAATTACTATAAGCTGTCATACAATTAATTGTATTATCATATGTGCTTTTATATTGCATGCTTATCAGAGTTAACAAGCACATACTTAAACTATATTATGAGAGAAAAAATTTAAAACAATACAATTGTTTTTTTTAGTTATCAATATTTTTATCCGTATGATTATTAAACTTATAATTTAAACTTTATTTTGTTTCTGAAAATAAAATATATACTAGTAAAAAAATAAATGAAAAGTAAAATAAAAGATAAAAAATATTAAAAAACACAAAAATATAAATAATAAAGATATAAGATAAACTAATGTATTCCATAAATAGTTATCATTTCATATTATTGTATTTTTTCATATTCATAAATTCTGTAAAATAATTTTATTTTAATAGAAAAAGGAAAAAAATCATTCATCTCTCATGAAAAAGACATAATTTAATGTGTTTAATGATATGAATAATCATCTTTTCTTTTCTGATTTCAATTTTATGTTTATAAGGTTTAAATGGTTGAAAAAATTTAATATGTTTTTGAGAAACTAATCTATAATTATTTTCTAAAATATATATTTAAATATTATTTTATTAGTATATTTATTACTTAAAAATAATTTTTTGAGTAAATTACATTCATGTTTTTTAAAACTTTTAACAATTATAATACTTACGTTATGAGAAAAATCAGTAGAAAAAAAAGTGTCAGTGTAATTTGAAAACATTTTAGGTGATATTAATGTAGCTTCATCATTAAAAAAAACTACACGTGGGGATATAATATAGATACAAATAAATAAAAATTCAATTTAAAAAATCATAGAATTGAAATAAATAATGATATTAATTTTTTTAAAGATTTTGATTACAAGATTTGAAAAGAAGACTAAGGTAAGAGGAATTAAAGTTTTTCTTTTTCTTTCAGATCGAAGGACTCAAGACAAAATTAAGGACTTAGATAGTGGTTTTGATTGTAATCCAAAAACAAATATGTTTGGTTGTAATAATTTTAAATAAATTTTAAAATATGATAAGTAGTATAATTCAATATCTAACAATATTCATATATAATTAATCTCACATTATCATAGATAACATGTATAAAGACATATATCATATAAAATATTCAATCATTACATAACATCATTATCATCATCATCTTCTTGTCGCACGTAACTTGCAAGTTTCTTCCCATATTCTGCATTTGTTCATGAGTTTGTTGATAAGGTCGAGGTCGACCAATAGGCTCTCCTTGTTCAAGTCTAGATCCAACGTTTGTCGCCATAGAGGGGTTCACCTACTTCGACAGGAATCATGGCTTTTGTTCCATATGTCAAACTATATGGTGTCTTTTGAGTCGTAGATTATGGTGTGCATCAGTAGGCCCACAGAACTTCAAGAAGTTCTTCTGTCCAATTAAACATGGCTAGACCAAGTCTCCTTTTGAGCT
The DNA here is from genome assembly GCA_013389735.1 of Phaseolus lunatus. Taxonomy (NCBI): domain Eukaryota; kingdom Viridiplantae; phylum Streptophyta; class Magnoliopsida; order Fabales; family Fabaceae; genus Phaseolus; species Phaseolus lunatus. The sequence goes on from CM023860.1 coordinate 47,714,012, forward strand.
CGTTGAGAATAGTTTTATTGGTGGCCTCGGCTTGACCGTTGGTTTGTGGATGTTTGACCGAGCTTGTAATATACTTGATATCAAACTTCTCGTAAAATTCTGCTAACCCTTAGTCGGTGAACTGTCGACCATTATCGGTAATGATAATTTGATGTAGTTCGAATCGACACACACTATTTTTCCATACGAAATTCTAAACATTCCGTGTGATTATCGCTGTTAAGGGTTTGGCTTCAATCCATTTAGTAAAATAGTCGATGCCGACTAGCATGAATTTACATTACCTCTACCTGGAGCAGAAGGTCCAATTATATCCATCCCCCACTTCACAAATGGCCATGGAGATAGTATGTAGTGTAGGTTCTCAGGCTTTTGGTGAGACAGGGCGCCGTAATCTTGGCACTTCAGACATTTTTGTATAAACTCAGTGCAATCACCTTGTACGATCGGTCAATAATAACCGGCTCGCAGTACCTTAGCTGCCATGGTTCGTGACTTGGTTGGGAGTGAGACATTTCAGGAGTGGACGAGTGTAGCCTTGCCTATAAAGATCTTGGTCGATTAGTACAAATCGGGCGGTTTGTTGCTTCATCATTTTTTCGGAGTGTGGTTCACATATTCCGTCAATTAAATATTGTTTTATGGGGGTCATCCAATTGGGTTGAGTATCAGTCGTCATGCATTCCTCTGTGCTAACACTGGGTTTAGCCAAAGTTACATGAATGATCGACCGGTGAATTCCTTTCTGCCTGAGGGTTGCCAACCGAGAGGGTGCAACCGCGCGAGTGTTATTTTCCCGCCAAACGTGCTGAATTGATACTTCATCAAACTTGGACATCAAATTCCGCACAAAGTTGAAATATTGTTGTAGCAAGGTCTCTCGAACTGCATATTCCTCTTTAAGTTAGCCAACCACTAGTCGTAATCACTTTTGCAAATCAATCTTATTACCTCCAATTCAGTAGCCTGGTTAAGATTGACTATAGAGGCTTCGTATTCAGCCTGATTGTTCGAAGTTTTGAACTCAAATTTCAAGGTTTGTTCGATGATAATATCACCTGGTCCTTCCAATACGACTCCTGTTCCGCATGACCGACTGTTTCAAGAGCCGTCAACGTGTAAGATCCATTGAGAGTGCTCTACCTCAGTTAGTTGTGGAGTAAGCTCAGTTGTAAAATCGACAAGAGCTTGAGACTTGATTGCACCTCTAGACTGATACTGAATGTGAAATTCTAACAATTCGATTGCCCAACCTATCATACGTCCAACTAAGTCTGGCTTGGTCAAAATTTTCATGATGGGATAGTTGGTCCTGACTATGAACCGGTGATTCTGAAAATACATTCGCATCCGTCGTGCAGTGATAACACAACTTTTCCGATCATTTAATACCAGACTTCGGTGCCGTGAAGTACTCGGCTAACAAAATATATTGGTCGTTCCTCGGCTTTGACCTCTTGTACTAAAACGGAACTCACTGCTTCGTTTGAAACAGCAAGATAAACAATTATGGGCTCACAAGCGTCCGGCTTTTGAATGATTGGTGGGGATGCCAAAAATGTTTTCAGTTGGAGGAATATTTGTTCAAACTCGGTCGTCCATTCGAACCGGGACACCTTCTTCAATAATTGCACAATAGGTCTTGTTCTATCTGCAAGTTTTGGCACAAACTGGGACGGGGCAGTGAGCCATCCGATCAATCTCTGGATCTCTTTGATGTTGTTAGGGCTTCACATCTCTGCAATGGCTTTGCACTTCTCTGGATTGGCTTCTATACCCCAATGAGTGAGAATAAAACCTAGAAATATTCCTCCTTCAACGTCGAACGCACACTTAAGAAATGGAAATGGAAGAGAAGTATAAAGAAATTTAAATAAAAATTAGATGTGAAAGTAAGTTAGTTTATATTGATTTCTTTAGTGATTTAATAATTCTAAAGTCAAATAAGAAAGAGTAAATTATAGTAATATTTCCTAAGGTTTTATGTAATTACACCAATGTTTCCTTTTTTTCTATGCTATACTTTAACTTACAATAATCCTTTCCATTATTATAAACTTTTTAAAAATTACATATTTTTCAAATTATGCACTAATAATAGGCATGGTCAATAATATTTTGTTAATATATATCTTAATATATATATATATATATAAACATTATTCTAATTGCAATTGTATCCTTATTTAATTGTATAATTTAAGTATATATAATTTATAGATTAAATATTATGTTAACATGTGAAATTGAATCTCTTTCATATGTTGTTAAGTGCGGATTATTAGGATGATAAAAGAATATAAAAAGAGTAAAATAGAGTAAACTGCATGATGTTATTATTTTTTGGAAAACTTTCTTTACCACTTCAAAGAGTAAAAAACAAACACTTGATAGCTCCTTTTAATAATATAATAATATTTTTAATTAAAAAATAATATTAAAATATTAATTATATGTATTCATTGTAAATGGTGTTGATACATAGCTCCTATTTTGTTTATTTTATTTCCTGTGACAAATAAACATTATTAACAGCAAGCAAACAACAGTGACTATAAGCAGTGTTTTACTGTCACAGTGAAACTGGAATTTGGAGTCTAGAGGATCTTGTTGAGGACAATGTTGGCGAGATTCAAACCTTGAGATGTGGTTCCATCGGAGAGCTTGGAAGCAAAAAGATAAGAGAGCACGTCGTGCGTTTCAGTGGACTCTTCAGACAACCCTGAGGTGGCAGAGAACCCAACACTCATTCACACGAAAAAAAATATTTTAGATTAAAAACTTTTATTAATACATGTTTTACGAGTTTCATATCATTATCCAATATCAATATACATAGACATACGACATTATTTAAGAAAAATGTGATGTCCTTAAGAATTAAAAGTTAATTTATCAAAATTTATTGACTATATTCTAATTAAATATTTTAATTAGACTTGTATTCTATACTTTCTTTAAGAAAACGATATTTTCTAACAATCTTCTGTAAGTTATGATCTTGTTAAGCATGTTTATGTAAATTATTTTATATTTATGAGAAAATCTATTTGTCTACATCTTAAAATTTGATTATATATAATCATAACACGTATAAAATATAAGGATAATCTAGTGTTATTTTAAAAACTATATAAGAATTTAAATCATATTATTTTAAAATAGCACATCAATCTTATCATTATGTATAATTATACAATTAAGCACATACAATAATAAATTATTCTATAAATTATATTATATTTATAGTCTTATTTAAAAAAATTATAACTTAAAAATTTGTTCAAATACGAATAACTTTCAACAAAAAATACATATAAAGTATTTTTTTTAAAAAATGCATATTAAGTACATCACGGGTGACTAATATTTAATATGAAATTTAAATCTCAGTCATTTATGTGATAGTTCATATGTATTCAATAATATTTTCTTTTTATCAGTTTTCTTAACTAAAATTTTCATCCAAATTATTTGAATGTTAGTAAACATGAATATATTTTTATTATTAATGACTTAGTACTTAATATTCACTACATTCTACTCGATCACCGCCTAAGCAATTATCACTCACATCAACCATATACACTTCATTTAAATTTTCACCAAACAACCAATTATAAATATTAAAGATAAATGTTTATACTTTTTTAATCAATTTAGAACTATAGTTATGAAAGACATTTAAGCAATAAATAAAAGTTCACTTACTCACTCGTGGAGAAAGATTAAAAGACGGTGGCTATTTTCAGTTTACAACGGCGGTTTTATAGCCGCATTGGTGACGTTGTACAATAATCTTAAATCCAACAAATAAGAAGGCGGCTATTTAGCTGCATTCTTAAATGTCATTTATAAATGCGAATATGGTAAATAACCACATTCTTATTTAAAATTTTTTTAAAAAAAATTAAAACTCTAAACCTGAAGGCAACAACGGCGGTGACAATGGAGGCGACAGCAGCGACGGAGCAAATACGGCATAGCAAAACCCACACAGCAGGCAATGAAGCAGTGGTGACCTTTGCCAATACAAGAAAACAAACAAATAAGATAAACGAAAAAAATATATATAAACTAATGGTGAAGAAGAAAGTGAGCTTGAAACGAACTTACAATGGCACGAAAAAGGCAATGAAGGCTCGCAGAAGACAAGAGGAAGCACGAGAGCAAAAACATAAGAGAAAACAAAGTGCTACAGAATCCTTCGCCAATGCAAGAAAACAAACAAATAAGTGAAACGAAAAATATTTATAAACCATTGGTGAAGAAGAAAGAGAGCTGATCGAAACAAACTTACAATGGCACGAAAAAGGCAATGAAGGCTCGCAGAAGACAAGAGGAAGCACGAGAGCAAAAACATAAGAGAAAACAAAGTGCTACAGAATCCTTCGCCAATGCAAGAAAACAAACAAATAAGTGAAACGAAAAATATTTATAAACCATTGGTGAAGAAGAAAGAGAGCTGATCGAAACAAACTTACAATGGCACGAAAAAGGCAATGAAGGCTCGCAGAAGACAAGAGGAAGCACGAGAGCAAAAACATAAGAGAAAACAAAGTGCTACAGAATCCTTCGCCAATGCAAGAAAACAAACAAATAAGTGAAACGAAAAATATTTATAAACCATTGGTGAAGAAGAAAGAGAGCTGATCGAAACAAACTTACAATGGCACGAGAACACAATGAGCTCGTAGAAGAAGAGAGGAACACCAAAGCTGAAATAGAGAAAAAACACAAAGTGTCAAGAAGAAAAAAAACTATGAAAGCGTAAGTGGTGCGCTTCAGAATTAGTGTAAAAACTAATTTAACAATTTGGTTATTAGTAATAGCCGTATTCTTAAATCAAAGCGCACGATTTAATAATGTGGCTATTACAAATAACCGCATTCGTAAATGAAGTTAATTTCAAAAATGTCACCATATTTTAAATGAAAACGTTTAACCGTAAAAATACATTAAATAAATAATTGTTGTTTATACATTTTGCACTAGTGACTTTTGCTCTTTTATAAATTTACTTAACAAAATTTAAATCTGTTGAGCGAAAATTTTCTGATAAGGACAATTTTGCACATAAAAGTTTCAAATATATTATTTTCTAAAGCATTATTTCACATGATATGTTTGTTAGTGTACATTTATGAAGTGTGATTAAAGGTTGTTAGGTATTTGAATGAGATTATATCGTATATAGTAGAAGTAATTAAACCTAATATAAATACAATATGCGTATTGAATTATACAATATATGAACGAGATATTAGATGATGAAAAAATTATAATGATTTTTACTATCTCTTTAAAAGTGAAATTAATACAACTAGATGAGTATGTAAGGAGTATTGTGTCATATTTAGATTGTCAGTTGTGATTAAAATGGTGAGACAATTCAATATTCAGGTATATAACGAAGATAAGTGTCAATCTTGTTGAAGAGAATTTGCATAAGAGAATCATTGAGTTGGATGTGAGAGACGACGAAAACGAGTTAAGCGAGCTTGGAAGGGAGGAAAGAAGACCTCTTTTGGTAGAACAAAGCAGGAACCTATTTAAACAAGAGGCAGTTTTGCAACAAAAAGTTCATATAAAGTGGTTAAAATAGGGTGATCTTAATACAAAAAAATTTCACTCGACTATAAAATGGAGGAGAGCAAGAAACGAGTTATACAGTGTGTTAGAGAATGGTCATTAGTGTGATGATAAGAAAGTGGTTAAGGACAAGGTTAGAGATTTTTTCAACACTACAAAAAAAAGAGTATATTGTGGCGGTTATTTTCGTATAAACTGGCGTTTATAACCGTCACAATATACGCTTGTGGCGGTTTCTCAAACCGCCATAGAACTGGCCGCCACAAAGTTTAATGTGGCGGTTTTACGCTAACCGTCGCAACACCCGTCACTTTAAACATAGTGTAAGTAGTGGCGGTTTTTATGTGTAAGTAGTGGCGGTTTTTATATGTAAATAGTGGCAATTTTTATATGTAAGTAATGTCAGTTATAACTGTCGCAATTTAATTTATTGAAGAAGATTTTGGTGCCATAATATAAGTAAGTAGTGGCGTTTTTAACTGACGTAATTTTAATTTTGAATAAATAAAATTTAATCACCGTTTTTTGTTAATCTCTTTTATATTCTATTTTATACAATTAACCTAAATATAATATATTTTCATAATAAAATAAAATAATGTATAAAGTTATAATCATCCATTCATTTCATTGAAAGTTAAATCACACAATATTGTTCAAAAGTTTATCATAATCGAAAATTTAAACACATAATCAACTTTAAAATTACATCACATAATTGTTCAAAAGTTCATACATCCCTAATCAAGTTTAAAATTAAAAAAACACATCTCTAATCAGTTTTGCTTCCAGTACTTGATCCTATTACTTGATTAGGTGATGGAGCACCACTTCCATTATCTGATACCTGAAATAATTAAAAAAAGTTAACTAAAATAAATACTTAACTAAAAAAATAATTAATTGGGTTGTAAAAATAGTTTATTCAAATAAATAATAAATAGTTAAATAAAAAGCAAACTTACTTGAAGTGATAGTTGTCAAAACCGAATACACGTATGAACTGTGAAGCTACTATTAACGCATTTGAACATAAGCTGCATAATGAACAGTAAGTTATGGAAATACTCACTTACCTTATTCAAGGTGAAACTGCAAACTCTCTATGCATAATAAATAGAAAAGCTCACGCGCAAACATACATAGATGTTAATGAATAAAAAAAATACATAAGCAGTGTTACTGGACAGTAGTGTGTAAGTTTCAAAGAAGTATTTGAAAAATAGTATAAAGAGATTACTATAGATACTGTTAATGCAACCTCCAATTAGATTTAAAGCCTTATAATAAATGATTTTATTAAATACATCAGAAATAATTGGAATAAAGCTACAAAAAAAGGTTTGTTATTTTGATCTATGAATCATAATTTGAAAATAGAAAGTGATTATTTGATGCATGACCTAATTAACGATGAGAATGGGAGTGCTGGAGTTTAAATAAGAAATTAATTAAAAGCACTTGGGTTGGGGTGTTTGAATGAGTTGACATGGACATTGACACCACCAAGGGGGATCTGAGATACTCTTAGCATTTGGACAAAAAAGCATCACGTTGAAGTGTGTAGCTAAAAAAAAAGTCCTACTCCTTAGTCTCTTCTAGTGCTTTTAATTACTACACTCCAATAACATTCCGTTTAATCTATTTGTAATAAATGTGAGATTAATATTCAAACCTAGCTCGCTACTTTAACCAATGGCAATAAATCTCTTTCATCAAATTAAAACCTCAAACCAAAATGCATCAAATTTCCATTAAAACTTCTCAGACAACCCTCCCTCTAATATTTTAATATATGATCAACTCTACAAAGTAAATTCTTGTTTCCTTGTTGTTTAAAAGTGTCTAACATGACTAAAGCAGAATGCAAAATTGTATTTAAGCAACCAGAAGTGGCTAATCAACTTAGATGAAGAGTAGGCAACTAATAAATATATATATATATATATATATATATATATATATATATATATATATAACGGAATTGTGTAGAAGAAATGTATTGTATCTACAATTATGATAAGCATGAGATAGCAGAAAGAGGTGATTAAATCTTGGTGCAAGTAATAATTAAAGTGGAAGTTTAGGTTGGGAAGCATTGAGATGATACTTACTCTTTTAACCCTTGGAAGAAGGAGAAAAAGTCTCCACACATGCACTTGTGTTTATCCAAAAGCTCGTGCCAGTTTCTGAATTGGAGAGAAGACAAGAATTCGAAGAGGATATACATAAGAAGGAGGAGTAACTACTCATTAAATATAACACCAATAGCATAGGAAATAATGAAAATAATAATAATGGATATAACTGAATCTTTGAAGAAGAATAAAATTAATTCACCATTTTACAGCTGTACAACTTTCTGCTCCTTATTTACCAATTCACTTGGTAAATAACTGATACCCCTTCACCTCAAAAATCTGCATAGGCTCTGGCCCTGCACCTGCTCCCCTAATTAACCTTGACACCCTTTCCTTGGCTCACATAACCATGATAAAGAAAAGCAAGCTGCTCCAAGTGCTTAACTTTAATCCCATTCATGTTACTTACAACAGTAGAGCCAAAACAAAATTGAACATGATTTGAACCATGTCAAAGCTTGATAGTGTCTTATTTGGAAAGCATGATATTTTTGCATTTCAGAACCTTCTTTATCTTGCTATAGGTGCTAAATTAATTCTACACCAGCTACAAAATTCAAAATTAAGATTGCTGCATATTATGCCGCAAAGAAGTTGTGAAAAGAATATTAGTGCATCAAAAAATTTGGAATTAGCTTGAACTTCACAGTGGTGCTCTTGTGTAGCGTTTAATACCATTATTCATGTAAGGCACACAAGGATGCTACTTTCCGGTTCTGTTTCACATCTGCAACAATTGCTCTAAGGAACCATCGATGCCTATACTCCTCCATTGTGCTGCAAATGATCATCTGGTCCCACCAAAAAGAAACCGCCCTGCTTAAACCTCCAGAGGTACTGGCGCAAAAACAGACCCTGCTGGAGTACACTGCTGCACTATGCAGCAACCACTTAAAAATGAAAGTTTTTCTGCTTTGACTTGATTTAATTAAGGTTTGTTGTCCTCCTTAACTGAAAAATGAAATGTTGCAGGATCTGTTTCAAACATGCATCTACTTGTGTTCCTTTTGCTATCTTCATTTCATATAACAGGCATTTCAACCTACATATGGTATAGGGGTGCTAGTGATATTGGAAAACTTGTACACAGACCATAGTGGGCTATTTTGAACCATTATCAATCACAAAACCATCATGAAACATTTTAGAGACACTGTAATTCTTTTCCATCCAATGAATCTCCAAGATCTCTTTTTCCTCCCCTCCAATTGCATAGTACAAATATCCAAACAATTAGATAATAACTTTATTCCCCTCCATTCCACTCCCCATTAAATTTCTAACTACAGAAAAAGCACTAACAACTACCTCCTCCTCCCTCTAATGAGTTGATTAGAGAACATAGTCACATTCCTTGATATGAAACCTACTATCAGCTTCTTCAACTAACAAACAAGTTAAGGTCATACAATATGACTATAGTGAAATCAAATTGGTCTTACTTCAGTATATTGAAATCAAAGTGAGTAGCAGCAACACTCAAGCAGATCAGACAATAACATTAGATCACAAACGGCAAATTAAATTTATCAAAGCAGCAAAGTCATATATAATATTTGTTTCACAAATTAAGAACAACGATAGATTGCACACGGTTTCAAACAATATATTTCGAAGAAATAGTTTAGGGCACGCGAACACAAACCTGATCAAATGATTGATTGTGTTGAATCTTTGCGCGGAGGTGGCGATGGCGGACGCGAGAGTGAGTGTTAGGAAGGCGAGAATGAGCGTTAGGAAGGCGAGCTTTAGTGAAGGGAAGAGTGAATGTTTCGTGAAGCACAGAGGGTTTCGTGAACGTCGGAGCAGGGTTTCGTGAAGGTTAGAGTAGGGTTTCGTGTGGAGGCAACGTTAGGGATTTTTGGTTTCGTTAGCAGAGAGAGGGAAGAGGCATTAGGGTTCGTGTGGAGCAAAGAGAGGGACGAGAATGAAGACAGGTTTTGGTTTCGTTAGCAGAGAGAGGGACGAGATTGTAGACAGGTTCTGGTTTCCATGAAAGCAAGTTTTCCAAAAAAATTCATTTTTCAAGTGAAAGTAAGTTTTCAAAAAAAAAAAATCAATTTCCAAGTGAAAGCAAGTTTTCAAAAAAAAAAAAAAGAAATAATGGAATGGTGTAGGGAAGGAAAGCAAATGCAGGAGTTTTATTTTGATGGATAATTGCGACAGTTAAAAATGACGTATTTTAAATGAAAATTTTGGCGGTTAATAAAATGTCGTATTATACGATAAATTATGACGGTTATTAATAACCACCATATTAAAACCGTCACTTTATACACAATTTTTTGTAGTGCAAGTCCATATTTGTCGGGGAAGAAGCTTTTCAGGTCAAGATGGACAATGTCAGATTTAACTCCATCTCTGGGGAAGATAATGAGATGTTGGTTGGTGATTTTTTTTTTTTTTGTTGAAGAAATAAAGGAAGTTGTTTGGAATTGTGATAGTTCGAAGAGTCTTGGTCCGGATGACTTTAATTTCGGTTTCATTATTTTAGTTGGGACTTCATTAAAGAGGATGTGTTGGCAGCGATGAAGGACTTTGCAGTTAGAGGTAAATGGCCTAGGGGGTCAAATGCTTTGTTCTTATGCCAGATTCCTAAAGTTGACAATACTCAACAGTTCAGTGATTTCAGACCTATTTCGCTAGTTGAGTGTTTATATAAAATAATTTTGAAAGCTTTATCCTTTAGATTGAAACAGGTGATTAGCAAAGTTATCAATGTCAGACAATCCGTTTTTCTTGAAGGCAGGGGTTTATTAGATGGTGTGCTAGTGGCCAATAAAGTTCTACAGGAGATAAAGAGGAAGAAGAAAAGTTGTGTTTTCCTTAAAGTTGATTATAAGAAGGCTCATGACTCTATTAGTTGAGAGTTTATTTACTATATATTAGAAAGGGTTGGGTTATGCGATAAATGGATTACATCTTGTTTAGAATCTGCATCAATGTCATGGTAGTGAATGGAAATCTTTCTAAGGAGTTCATTCCGATGAGGGGTTACGTCAAGGGGATTTGCTAGCACCATTTCTGTTTCTAATTGCGGCTGAAGATCTGATAGGTATGTCCGTTGAGAAAAATCTGATTGACAGATTGGAGATTAGGAATAAGAAAGTTAAGGCTAATTTGATTAAGTATGGAGACAATACCTTATTCTTCTTTGAAACTAATACCAAAAGGTGTCTTCTTTGAAACTAATAGCAAAAGTGTGTTTAACATTAAGATGACTCTGAATTATTTTGAATTATTCTCCGATTTTAAGGTGAATTTCGTGAGGAGTAGAATTGGTGGATTAGTTAATTTATTTATTAAAATATTAATTTATTATGATGTTAAGTGTATTTATTGACACTAAATGGTATCAATATATCAGCTCCCATTTTATTTATTTTATTTTCTCTGACAGATAAACATTATTAGCGGCAAACAACAGGGATTATAAGTAGTGTTTTACTGTCACAGTGAAGCTGGAGTTTGGAGTCTAGAGGATCTTGTTGAGGACGATGTTGGCAAGACTCAAATCTTCACATGGGGTTCCATCGGAGAGCTTGGAAGCAAAAGACCAAGAGAGCACGTCGTGCGTTTCAACGTTCCCTTTATTCAACCCTGAGGTGGCAGAGAACCCAATGTTCACCCACTCGGGAAGAACGCTCTTCAGCTCCACTTTCTCAGAGATGATGTAGCTCGTACTCCCAGAAGGGTAAACCAGAGAAGCCACCAAGAGCTTCGTGGAGGAGTCATAGGTGATCAGAACCTTGGCGTTATGTCCGTTGAGCAAACTCCACGGCACCGTTTTGATAGACTTGATGGAGTTCACATCGATGCCAATATGAGAGCCTTTGGGGTCCCAATCTAGGTTGTGGCAGGTGTCGAACTCCACAGCCACAGTCTGGGCGGTGGGATCGTAGGTGACGTTTTGGAAAAGACCTAGAAAACCGCCGTTGAATTTGGGCTGAGAGCCGACGGGGACGAGAGCAAAGGCAAGGCCATCGGCGGAATTTGACAAGATGGGAGCGAGGATATTGAATGTGAAGGCGGTGGCGAAGCTGGCGACCTTGCCGGTGGTGCTGTCCCAGATTTGGATGGGAGCGGAGTAGAAGGCGCGGCCCAGAGAGGCCACCTTGGGTTCTCCGTTGCTTTTAACTTCAGTTAGTCGTAACTGGCCGGAGGATGAAACGGAGGCATTGCCTTGGAGGATAAGGTTGGCTGCGTTGAACGTTTGGAAGTTGAAGGAGAAGAGTTCGGCTGAGTTTGCGTGGGTGAGAAGCACAAGGAAGAGGGCTAGGGAGAGGACAGTGGAGAAGTTGGAGGAAGCCATGGCTTTCAGCTCATGCATTGATGCATTAACCGTCACTCTCTTCTCTATTTATAGAACAACAAATGCAAAAACCTAAACTAAGAGATATTCAAAAATAACAATGAAGCAACGATGGCAATGTATCCACGTAGGAGTGGGAAGTGAGAGGAAGACCCGTGTAAAGAGGAGGGAGCTGAGGTGGCGGCGTGCATGGCGAGTGGTGTCATAGCCGCCACAGTACAGAGATATAGCAAGTTCAGACAAAGGTACTGAGAGAATTTAGGTGGGCCATTATGTGAGAGAAGAATAGAACATATCTAAGTGGGACCCCTCTTTTCATTTGAGGAAGACAACACCAGGAACATGTTGTTCCCTTACACAAAAATTCACTAAATATTTTATTGTCTCACCAGAAAATAATTATTTACCAGTTCAACAATTGAATTTATTTTTTATTTTTTTCGATAGTTTGAATTTTAGTTATTGTCAAAATATATTTATAAAGGATTATTCAACACTTAAATAAAAATTCAATATTTAAATATAATAATAATGTCAAAATGTCTATTTATAATACATGATTAATCATTTCATTTCAAATTTTGATTAAAACATGTATCATAATATATTATTTAATTTCTATATGATTTAAGTATCATTAATATACATTTTAACTAATATATCTTTAATACGTCAATAAATTATAGTGTGGATTTCTGTTATCCATATAAATTAAACTTCTTTACCAGACCTAAAAATAGAAAAGTAAAGAAGCTTTTTCAAACTTTTAAAATAAAGAAAAGAGTTGGATAATATTATAAAGAAAGAAAAAGGGTGAAAATGGGTTTATTCGAATGTGATATGGTAGAAGAGAAAAGAAGTTTTCATATATCAAACTTTTCTGATTCCACGAGAACAACATTGTCAGCTGCTGCTTGGGTAAAGAGGCAACGTGCTTTTGTACAATTGCTCTAAGCTATTTACAATTCACTATATAATCTAACCAAATATTTGGGTATGATGGTAGGGATGTCATAGGAGGGGTGATTTTTGGCTGATCAAAAATTTTAAAAATCCACCATTTTCTATTAAATTTTTTTTAGGAGGGGTGCTTTTTGGCAGATCAAAAATTCAAAAAATCCACATATTTTATTAAATTTTTTTTAGGTATTATTTAGGTCGTTTTATATCTTTTAAAAGTGTTTAAAATGATCATTTTTAATCATCGTCATTTTTTATTTTTTAAGAAGATCTAAAATGATAATATTTTAGCATTATTATCGCTATATATCTTTTAAAATATTTTTTAGAAAGGTCTAAAACGATGATTTTTACCATATTCACTATTTTAAACTGAATATAACACGATGATTATATAATCTCGTTATCTTTACTTGAATCGCTGTTTTAATGCTAAAATGACCGTCGTGATTTAATTTTTCTATGCAGTAAATAAATATAAAGTTTTTTTTTAGAGTGATGGTGATAAACATATTTCAATTTGAAATGGATATAGATAGAAAGTAAGAAAAAAAAAATATATTAAATAATGTCATAGAAATATAAATAGAAGAAAAATGTAAAGAAATTTAAATAAAAATTAGATGTGAGAGTAAGTTAGTTTATATTGATTTCTGTATGGAGTTAGATCTAATAACTGTAAAATTCAAATAAGAAAGAGTAAATTATAGTAATATTTTCTAAGGTGTAATCAATGTTTCCTTGTTTTCTATGTTATACTTTAACTTATAATAATTCTTTCCATTATTATAAACTTTTTTAAAATTACCTATTTTTCAAATTATGCACTAATAATACCCATGGTAAATAATTGTGTAAATATATCAGCTCCGATTTTATTTATCTTATTCTGTGTGACAGATGAACATTATTAGCAGCAAACAAGAGTGTGACTACAAGCAGGGTTTTACTGTCACAGTGAAGCTGGTTTTTGGAGTCTAGAAGATGTTGTTGAGGAGGATGTTGGAAGGTTCAGATGTGGTGTCATCGGAGAGACTGGAAGAAAAAGACCAAGAGAGCACGTCGTGCGTTTCCTCGTATGCTGAGGTGGCAGAGAACCCAACGCTCACCCAGTCGTCAAGAACTTTCTCCAGCTCCACATTTGCAGAGACGTGGTATCTCTTTCTCGGAATAGGGTAAAACAGAGAAACCGCCAAGAACTTCGTGGAGGAGTCATAGGTGATCCGAACATCGGCATTTTGTCCGATGTAGTGGCGGAAATTCCAAGGCACGCTTCCGATAGGCTGGATGGAGTTCACGTCGATGCCAATACGGTTGCTGAAGGTGTCGAACACCACAGCCACAGTATGGGCGTTTATATCGTTTTCGGATTTGTTGAAAAGACCTAGAAGACGGCCTTTTTTTTTGGGCTGAGAGTCGACGGGGACGAGAGCAAAGGCAAGGCCATAGCCGGACATTAATTTGTTGGCAGGGAGGATATTGAATGTGAAGTTGGTGTCGAAGCTCGCGTTGCCGGTGCTGTCCCTCATTTGGATGGGGGCGGAGTACAAGGCGCGGCCCATAGAGTCCACACTGGGTTCTCCGTTGTGTGTAACATTGGTTAGTAGTAAGTGGCCTTTGGATGAGACGGTGGCATTGCCTTGGAGGATAAGGTTGGTTTCGTTGAACCTATTGATTTCGAAGGAGGTCTCGCTGGCAGAGTTTGCATGGGTGAGAAGCACAAGGAAGAGGGCTAGGGAGAGGACAGTGCAGAAGTTGGAGGAAGCCATGGCTTTCAGCTCATGCATTGATGCATTAACCATCACTCTCTTCTCTATTTATAGAACAACAAGTGCAAAAACTTTCAAACTTTTTTCTTTCATTTTATTATTAAACACGTGTTTTGGAATGATTAACTTTTTTCTTTTATAATATTATTTGAGGGAGAAATAAGAATATAAAAATAACAATTAAGCAACGATGGCAATGCATCCACGTTATCAAAAACATTGAAAAAATATTAAATAATTAGTTTAAATTTAAAGACATATCTATGGAGAGAAGCCGTTGACACGTAGCATTGGGAAGTGAGAGGAAGACACATGTGCAGAGGAGGGAGCTGAGGTGGCAGCGTGCATGGCGAGTGTGTCATAGTGTGAAAGCCACAGTGGAAAGTGACAGGAGACATGTGTGAAGAGGAGAAGCTGAGGTTGCAGCGTGCATGGCGAGTAGTGTCATAGTGTGATAGCCACGGTGGAAAGTGACAAGAGACATGTGTGAAGAGGAGGGAGCTGAGGTGGCAGCCTACATGGCTAGTAGTGTCATTGTGTGAAAGATGTAGTGGTAAGTTACGAGATTCAAACACTTTTTTAAATGATGTGTCGGTGTTGATGTATATATTAAACATTGAAACTCACATGATACTTATTAGAAATGTATTAGTAAAATATCAATTTAAAAAATATTTATTAGATTTTTTATAATTTTAATACGATTCTAACACAATTTTAAAAATAAAAAATATACTAATTTTTTAAAAACTTAAATTTATTTTAAATTTTTAGTATAATTATGTTAAAAAAAATTAAAACATATTTATAAAAATAATTTTCGTATCCTCATTTCCGACATTTTGAAGATTATATACAGTTTCATGTCCGAGTTCACGTTATATGAGTGTCATTGCTGCATAGGTGAGAAGTGAGAGAAAGATACGTATGAAGAGGAGGAAGCTGAGGTGGCAGCATGCATGGTGAGTAGTTTCATTGGGAAGTGTGAAAGCCGCCACAGTGCGTATGGTACTAACAAAAGCGGTGTGCCTACAACTTTTGCCCATCGTCGTCTCTCTCATCCTCGTTCCTCTTTATAATATCTTTTACCAAATCATATTTTAATATAAATTAATTTTATTTTTAAATAAAATAATATTGTATATATATAACAATATAGAAGGGGGATCATTTTCTAATTTTACAGTTTATGATATTAAAATATAATAAATATAATAATTATTTATTTTAAATTGAAAATTTAAATTAGAAAATTTAGAAAAATTTGAAATTAAAAAAAATAAAGAACTCAAATTTAACACTTCTGTAAATAAATTTATTAACAAAAAATTGTGAATATGTTCAAATAAATCCATAAATATTAATTTTTATTTGGTCTCTTATTCAAAGAATAATTTATTCTTACTATTATATTTAAAATTAGAGTTTTTCTTATCTTTTTATATATAGTAAAATTTATAATAATATTTATATATTATTTCAATAAAATTATAATAAAGAATTGAACACATTTTTAAATAATGTCTAGCAACATTGGGTTTTAAATCAGCTAAGAGTAGAAAATTCTCTTATAACTATCATGATAAATTGTTGAGCACAACTCTTAATACTAATTAATTATGTAAAATAGAGGAACACGACTTTAAATTAATTAAGAAAATAAACTACTGATAAAAAAAATAAGGAAATAAAATAATGGGCCAAACCCAATTACTCTCTCTATCTGAAAATTACTCTCTCTATTTGGAATTCATAAAACATGTATAGAAGAAAATATTCTAGAAATATTTTGGAAAGAACAATCCGTAAGTATTTTTTAAAGAGGGCAAAATCGTGTTTTAGTAAAATGATGGGTGCAGCAAGAAATATTTGGAGGTGCAGGAAGAAGGTTCCCAAATTTTAACATTTAAGCATAACTGAACTTTCCCTGAGTCCATATTTTACACTCCTCTTTATATAGAACTGTGCTTTTTCTTTTGTTTTTTTCTCCTAATTCAAATGGACCTATTTTTAGTGTTGAAACTGTCATTATGTTTCAGCCTTTTCTTCCTCCACCATTAAAACTTCTAATTATACCTCCATAATTTTTAAAATAGTTATTTTATTTTTCATAAAAGTGACTTCTCAAGTTATCTGTTTTAGAAATATTCTATCATTTCTGGATTAGAAATTTTGGAACAGGATTCTAAAATAAAGTTTCTGAAATACATTTTATAACGAGTTTTGTGTTTTTAGAACAATTTTTTTTAGAACATACATAATACATTTCAGAAAATTTTTTAAAATAAAAGTTTCCAAATAAGCTTTTTAAAATATAAATGATAGCTTTGAGAACAAACTTTTCATAACAACCTTATTTTGCAGTGAACTCTTTTTTTTTTTAATTCCTTTCAAAAAGTGCAATGGAGAATGGAGGGGGGCGACAGGGGTGATATGATTCAATGATAAGGGTATTTTAGTCTTTTAAGGGTTACTATGAAGATGTAGTTAGTAATAATGAGGGTCAGAAAGTAAAATTCTCATTTTTCCTTTCTTCCGTTATAAAAGTGGTTTTGAACCGTGAATGTGATTTTCTTAGTCTCTTTTTTTCCTTCTTTAATCACTTCTTTCGGAATCTGCTACCAAACAAGCCACTAAAAAATTATTACGTGAGACGAGTCAATAACCATATACAATCAATCAAAATATATATATATATATATATATATATATATATATATATATATATATATATATATATATATATATATCATCAATAAATAAATAATCACATTCTTTAAATTTAACGGGTATTTTTTCAAATAATTATAACAAAATAAACTTTGATATACTATCAAAATAGTCTCTAAAACTATGTTTTGATGACTAAAATAAATACTTTCTTATCTCAAAAGCTAAATTCATAGTATTTCTATTTTTAAACATCAAATTAATCATTTATCATCAATATTTTTTATATGCAAAATTAATTTTTATAATAAAAGTTACGTGTAGGTCTTCAATTATATTTCAAAATTTGAACTTAACACAATTGTGAAAAGTGTTTCACAACTAAACCTTGACGTGCCATGCATTAATTCAAACATGACAAACATCACATGTTCATGTATTCATTGAGAGTGGTGGAGTTTATAAAAGGTCCACTTTCTAATTTGGACTTTGAATTTTTCTTTTTAGAGTCAGAAATGAATGTTTTAATAGTTAAAAAAATGCAATTATTTTATATAATTTATTCACGTACAAAATAAGAGTGGTACTATAGAGGAAAAAAAATTCCTTCACACTACTTTGAAATTGATTGAGAATAAATTGTAGTGATTTTATACAAAATTTAAACATATTAAAATTACACTAAATTTAAATATATTATTTTAGTTAAGAATTACCGATCAATACATAATACACTGCTTGTATTCTTTTAGTTTAATTTTAATATATGTTGACGTAAATACTTCACGTTATGATGAATGAATGAAAATTATTTTAAAATTGTTTTGAATAATTATCATAAAAATAATAATCTGATTATATGATGATAAAAACATAACTTTCAGTTCCTACATGATAATTTATAATGTTTTTGCTACAATGGTGATTTATAATTCCGTATAAAATATTATATTATAAATAAAGTTTACCTTTTTTGTGTATATCTTTAAATATGTGTTTGGGTTTACTTTGTGTATAGAATTTTTTATGCAAACTTTAATGATTCCAAGAGAACAATTCGAGGTGACGTAAAGATTAGAAGCATTCATTCTCTAGCAAAAGCAAAAAAACAAAAAAGCAAAGTACTTTTTGCTTTTAAATAAGATAAAATAAAATAATAATAATATATTTTTTTATATAATGTGAAAATAGATAAATGATGTCATTTTAACGTGTCATACGTCATGTATAATAATATCTAACATAAAAAAATTTATAAAATAATAATAATAATAATTAATATCTAAGAAAAATTTCAATTAATTTTTTGTTCCTCAAATATTTCATCCATAGAATCTTTTGATTTTTTTAATTATAATACCAAACTGGAGTCTAGTTAAATATATTCCAAATTGAATTCTAATTAAAATAAGATAAAGGGGGAAAAAAAGTCAATAATGCATCAATTATTGCATAATAAATGCTTATTATTAGTCAACAGAAAATATAGTTTTTCTAAATACACTTAGTGGTTGTTATTGCATAGTTAATGGAAAATCTATGAACTAGTAGTTGTTTGTTAGTTATATCGAGAGAGATAGAGTAGGAGAAAACAATATTAAATTGTCCTACTTGTTAATTATTATAAAAAAAAGAAAAAAAAATAAATTTGATTGGAGTTTAAAAATAACTCATACTTCAATATTTCTATTTATTTTATTAATACATTCATTTACATATTTAATATTTAAATTATATAAATTTTATACCCATGATAATAATATGTCGCATTATTTAGCATATTAGCGTGAAATAACGGTAAATGACTTGAGAAGCTACTGAATTAAAAATTAAAAAAAAGGAAATGGAAGGCATTACATGATACAAGTGGTAGTAATCTATTTGCATTTTCATTAACTATTTTATTGAAATAAATTAAAATTTAAATATTCAAATAATTTTATTGTCTTAAATATTAATGATGTGTGGTAATTTTAAATTTAATATATTTTAAAATGTGTACACCACAAAAAAATATTTATATATACTAGTAATTAAACCACGCGCTACTAGTGTGTAAATGAAATTAGAATAAATTTATATAACTACTTTTAAAGTATTGTCTATAAAATTAAAAAAATTAAAAAGTTGTAAAATGATAAATTTAACTGCGTTACTAACAGTTGTTTACATATCTAATGAAATAAATAATTTAAATATATTTATTTCTTAATATTTGTTTTTACTAAGATAAAATAATTTTTTAAGAAAAAAGAAATTAAAAAATTGATATAAAAAGGTGTTATTATTATGATATGATATATATGTGATTATGTAATAACACAATAGGAAGAGGTGGATTTGGAAGCAGGAGGAGGCTTGAAAAAAGATAAGATAAGGTTTGTTTGACTGAGTGGGCATGATGTTGTGTTGGTGTGAGGTAGTTTGGCAGTTGTAATGCAAGTGGAAGGACAATCCAACGCACCAAAGTGTACGACCTGTTTCTTACACCACCTTCGTGAAAACGATGCACACAATCAAATCAACTATTTTCTGGATACCATTTCAAAAACCTTCATAGTATTTCATTGAATGTTACAAGAACTAGTATCCAAATTGTATTAGAGAAGAACACCTACAACCTGAACTAAAAATTAATGACTCTTTAAATAATAAAGATTGATTTAAATTTATTTTAATTTTATAAAATTAATTTATAAGATAAAATTTACACTTATTTTTTTATTTATTATGAAATGTTTAATATATGTAAACGATAAAAAAACTAAAGAAAGAATTTGTGGTGTATGATGGGTTGAGGTGGGAATCATATATGCAATGTTTGTATTTATTTTGTGAGATTATTATTATTATTATTATTATTATTATTAGTAGTAGTAGTATTAGGTCAATTGAAACTCCAACTACTAACCCTTGGTTGTTCCATGCCTTGTTTAACGAAATATGCATGTTGAGGTTGACATTGACAATAATAGATATATGTTATTCTGGAATTATAAAAGCATCCAAAGACTTATTTCAACAATCACTTTTTTTGAACTGGATCCCACCACTTCTTTTTGTCTCTTCGGATACCTTAGCAGCTAAGATCTACTACCACTATAATTTCTATTTCAGAACACAAAAAATAAATACTTTAAAGATCCAAAAATAGAACAATTTTTTTGCTACCAGGTCAATCTCAATGGACTATGCTTTTTTTATTATTGTTCTTAATACTTTATGCTTTTTATTTTGGTCCTTATTATTCTCAACTAGGTTACCATAGTACCTTTTCATCATCATCATTATTATTATTATTATTATAATAATAACATTCCTAATTTTTATCCAAATATAATAAAATAAAAATAAAACAAACACTACCTACTTAATATATGAATATATATATATATATAACTATCTCATAATTGTATCTAAAAAACAAATAGCCCTCTTCATAAGGATTTTAATATATACATCAAAAGTTTAAAAAAAAAAACAAATAGAACACTCAAATTAAAACGATCACATCCTCCTGCTGCTCACTTAGGAGCTCTATTACTTGCAATCGCATCTGCTTCCATGTACAATACGATCATTGAAACACCCCAGAAAATACATCTAACTATTACAATACAAGTTCTACCAATTATATACAGACTTGGTGTTTTTCAAAATATTTCTATTATAAGATTATGACTTACAAAAATAAAAATATTTACAATATAAGATTTAAAACATTCTAAAGTCTTCCAAGAATTCCTACACCTGTATGATCATCTGCTCGTGTACGTAGTACAGTCATTGCAGTTCAAACACAACAAGAAAAGCAAGGGTAAGCTAGTGAAAATAAATTTTTATAATACACACAATTAAATAAAAAAAGAAAACCGAATTAAATGATCAATTTATAAATTATTCAATCTTCTTCAAATTCCAACATAAAACAATCACGTAGATCTCACATGGATCTACACATCCAAGATAATCAACAAACAACGTCTTCCGGAAGACTCGTATTAAGTAAGTCCCACCAGAGACTAACACCTGATCCAAAGATTACCAGCGAATCCAACAAAAAGGGTCAGGGTAAGTTCAATACAACCCAAGCCGTGCATCTCATATGTCACGGTGTGCATGAACTCCTCCATCAGCTTCTCACCACCTGATATCTTAGTCTATGTGACTTAGATCATCAGTGAAGCTCGGAGATCTCTGTTACCACATAGGCATCAATACTTAATACACAGCAAACATCAGTCCAGACATTATCCAAAATGTATGAATTCAATTCCATATCATTTCCATCATACAATATCATTCAAAACTTAATCCAAAATATTCAAAAGTCTATTTGACATAAAAAAAAACTTAAATACTAACTCATCAAAACCTAATATTTCCACAAATTTAAATAATATATAAACAAACAAACCAATATATAAACAAACAACCCAATATATAAACAAACAACATTCCTACAAAAGAAATTGAATATTGGGACCACGTCCCTTCCACATCCAGAATTTTCTAGCCTAGGGTGCTATAAAAAATTAAATTTAGCTTCCCTTACCTTAATTGTTTGTTTTCTAAGCAACTTCTAAAATTTTATTTCCCACAGTCTGGATAAGCTTTAAGATTTACGGGCCTAATGCAAATTATCAAAATATTACCAAATTTTAGTATGAGCTTAATCAAGTTGAGAGAAACACTTTTCTCAACTGGCCCCACTAATATTGATAACTAAATCATAGAGAAAAACAGAGAATAAGGAAACTTTAGAGTAAAAATGCACTTACTCTGTTTGAGAATCTGATTAGGTAGAAATGTAGCCTGACTTCTCAGCTACAACATGGCATGATCAGATTTTGAAATAGATGAGATATGGGAGAGAAATTGAAGAGAGAAGTGAGAGGTAGAAAAAGAAAACAAAAAGAAAAGAAGGTGTACGGGGGTTTGAGTTTCTGCTCTCTTTTTTTTCGGCTGTTACAATCATCACAGATAAATAAACAAACACAAACAAATAGTAGGTTAAGCTAGCTATAACAAACTTTTTTTATATTATTTAAATTTCAAATTGATACACAAAATTCATAATTTCTCATGCAATTTACATAACTATCAAATGTCTATCCAATAAATTCACAACTCATCTTTCTCATGTCGGACTTTTTTTGACTCACAATACATAAACACTTTACTCTACTTTCGGAAGACTCATATATTGAAATTAGCATCCAGAGACCTGCACCTGTCATACTACTTACTGTGAATCCACACAACCATGCGCATAAACATCTAAATATCTCATCATCTAGTATGACAGGGTAAATTCATATGACCTGAAAGACCATATTCTATTTCAAACTCCAAACAAAATCATATGAATATTCACGATTATTCAACTCCTAAAGAATGTAGAGAGATAATATAACTTGTACCATAAAGTTTTATAATAATATGACCATCACTAAAATCTTAAATAGAGTAATTTTAAGATCAAATACATCAAATGCAAAATATATATATATATATATATATATATATATATATATAATTACATAAGAAAACTCAAAACTAGTTTAAAGAGAGAAAAAAACATAATTGAAGATACTTAAATAAAAATATAATTAAACAATTTTACTTTATTTACTATAGGAGCAGAAAGATAATCTCTCTGATCATCATCACTCTTATAAAAGATTAAGTCAAATTTTTTAAAAAAAATATAAAAAATATTTTTAGAGATTATAATTATTTGAAAATAAAACTTATTTTTTTATTTTTCTAAGTTTTTCATTTTAATAATAAAATATTGAAATATCATTTTAATTATATTATTATTTTAAAAATTATTTTTTAGGTCTCACATTAAGTTACTTACGTGTTAATGAGTCAATAACTAAGCTAAACGTATTTAATGTCTATGTGTTTGATTTAATTTATTCGGTTAATATTTTTTTTTCTTTTTATCCTAATTTGAAAGTCGTAGAAAAATAATAAATAAAATATTTTCATATTTTGATTTATAAATTATAAATAAAAGAAACATAATTTTTTTTATTCTGGTGTTTTCTTACGGAACTTTTAAGAGCAATCAACAAAATAGTGTGTATGTTTTCATAATTATAAGTAAACACGTCAACTATAATTTAAAAAGAAATCGCGCTCTCACTATTCTAAAAATATGTCTTTAATTCTTAACAAATAACAACTGATAAACAAAATTATCTTTCTTTAATTATTCTTTTCCTTCTAATATACATCTTTTTGACATTGTATAAGGAAAACTAAAAAAGTTTGTAATTAGAACGTGGATTATTCGTCGATGAATTTAATTATTATAACTTAATCAATTGATTTGGATAGGTTGATTAAACTTACCTTTATCTTCAATGTTATAAAATTAAGTATAATTGGTTTCCGTTTTAAATTTATCTTTTTAGTCTAAGTCAATTCTTCATTAAATTGTTTTGGAACTTTCAGAATAACTTTATAGTGTTTCAGTTTTTAAATTTCTTTCACTTTTGTATTATATTATATTATATTTAATGTAATAAATAATAATATTTTTATAAATATGTATATTTCTTTTAATATATGAGTTTTGGTTTACCTTTACATATTTTTATATAATAACTGTTATTTGAGATATTATTTTAATTAAAATATTAAATTATATAATAATGAAAAGTTTTTATTTAAAAAATAAATAATAATTTTTTATACAAATATTTAAACAGTTTGTGTCGGCACTTGATAGAAGCCGTGATGCAATAGGGAACAGCGACGCCGTTTTAAATTCAGCTTAAAATAATTACATGATTTTCCCAAACACATTTATCTGAAACCAAACACGTCGTTTCCCGAGAACCTTCAATCTCATTGTCCTTTCCCACATCGGAAATTTCAACTTAACTCAAGGGACATATTGGTACTTTCAAAGGTACAGTTCATGTTACCAATATTATTTGTTTTTTCTTTTCGCTCATAGATATTACTTGCTCTATTATCATAATTTTGATAAAATAAAATAATTCTGTACGATTGTTTTTAATTGCCAAAATTTAAAAATATTTTATTTTTATTTAAATTTTATTTTTTATATTCAATATAAAATTAGTTACCCCTTTGTTACTTATATTTTTTTTTATCTAATCTCTAATTAGTTTATACATATTTATGGTGATGTTGAAATTTAAAAAAAATATTATAACTGTTATATTCTTTCGTTTTAAAATAAATAAACTTAAACAACGCATTAAAAACCAATAGAGTAAGAGTTTAGATAAAAAAAATGTTGGTAGTTAGCAGTTTAATGTCACTGATTTAGGTATTTATTGTGGGTATTTTCTTTTTTATTAAATAATTTAAGTGACTTTTAAATCGCATATGATATATACATAGTTTTTTTCGTGATAAACAAATTTAAGCAAGTTATATTTTTTTAATTCTAATGAATTAATGTTATAAAAATACTTTATAAATATAAAACAGTAGTTAATGTTTATTTAAAATAGAAAAGCAAAAGTCAAAAGTAATTTGGAAAGTAGAGTTTGAAAAAAAAAAAGATAACCCCTTTATACTATGACTAATGTTCAATTATCACATTTGAATATGTATTCTTTATTTTAAAGTTTGAAGCTTGGAGCTTAAGTATATTAAACCAAATTTTCAATCAAGATATAAAAGAATAAAAAATCATATTTTAAATTCATATTTTATTTTTCCTACTCTAAAATAGTTTATTTTATAATAACTTTACATATTTATAGATAATATTCTTAATGTAAATTTATTAAAATAATATTGTTAGTGTTTCTGTTAAGTTTACTGAACGATTTTTTTTTTTGAGGACTTGTCAAAATCCTTCAGGTTTTTCTAATTTTTGATCTTTTGATCGTTCTCATTAGTCTGCAGAGTAGAGGTAATCACAAACGTACTCGAAAGTTTAAATCAATTCGAACGTGATTATGTATGTTAGTTTATGATTATGTATATTTTTTAATTTGTGACTATAGGGTTTTTTTTTTATTTTATTTTATCTATAATAGTTTTGAGCTTTTGATTGTTTAAATGATTAAATTGGTCTAACTCAGACTAATTAATTTTTAATCATAATTTGTAGGGTTTAACGTATGTGATTTTATTAACTAATAACATTAAGTTGAAATAGAAAGAATCTAATTGAGATCAAAGATTGGGTGGCTCAGTTTCAAATTCAGGGTAGTACAATTAGACTTAATAATGGAATATTTGCTTTAAAATTTCTTTTTTTTTTCAGAAAGTCTTTTAGTTTAATTTGCTATTATTTCCAACTTGTATTTGACTATTTCACATAAAAGAAGAGTACATAAAAAAACATGTACTTAGAGTCAGTCTATATTTATGCACACCTAACATCACAACTTTATATTAATAACATATTGTATTATTTAAACCAATTAAAAAATAATTGAATATTACAAATTCGCTAATTCTTTTTCACCAGATCAATTATAATATGCACCCATCATTTTCTTTAAAACTCCAAATTATCCTTATCACCCTTTTTCAGATTTTTTAATCTGGAATGAAAAAAAGTTTTAAATCTTAATATTTAGAAGACATTTCTATACTGTGTGATGGTCATATCCAGAAAATATATCTCAATTTTAATTTTATATTCAAAATTGTCTTCTCATATTACAAATATAGATATCTGAAAAATTAAGAGTAAAATAAATATTTTATACGTAGTGTTGTTTACAAATCACAATTGATTGATTTGATGATGCCCGGCAAAATTAGCCTCGCAAATTTATATTGACAACAAACTATATTATTTCAACAAATAATTTTATAAATATAAAATAATAACTCATATAATTAATGAATAACTGAACTTTATATGCATGAAGTTTAAATATTGTTTTTGTAAATGTATTTTGACAATAAAATTTAGCAAAGAGAATTTAATTTGATTTTGAGAGAGTTTTTTTGTATTTTTGTCTTGGTAGGGAAATGGTATCTGTCTTTACTGAAAAGTGAAAATTGAGGTGCATGTGAAAAGCTTTTCATTTGTAGAACTGCTTAGAATCACGTTTCTTCACTTATTTCATTAACGTTCTGATTGGGTTTTAGGTAGCGGTGCTGACATACCAAACAAATCAGACGGCATTCACGAAACACTGACCAGTTGTCGGCAAAACTTACAAGAATTATGTTTTTTAATATATTTTTTTTCAGAACAATATCTTTTTATGATTTTAGTTAAAGTAATTTTAAAATAATTAGTATTCCATTATACTTAATAATTTTTTAGAATTGAAATGAATGAGAATTTAAATATATATTTTCTTTTATATATTAAGATATTTTTAAAATTAAAATTGTATGGGAATTCTGAATATTAAAAAGAAAAGGTATACATGAATATAAAAGTAGTGTGTGAATAAACTAATTTCAGATTTTTTCTATTACAAAATTATTTGAGGGACTTGTAAGAGTATAAAATAGCATTTAAGGAGCGTTGGCAATGCACCCACGTCATAAATAAAAAAGTTAAAAAATAATAGAATAATTAATTTAAAAATTTTGAGATATTTATAGAGAGAAGCGGTTGGCACGTAGCACTGGGAAATGAGAAGAAGACACGTGTGAAGAGGAGGGAGCTGAGGTGGCAGCGTGCATGGGGAGTGGTGTCATCGGGAAGTGTGAAAGCCGCCACAGTGAGCTGCACCGAAGCAGTGTGCCGTACAACTCTTGCCCATCGTTGCTTGCGTACCCTAACGTCTTTCTCATCCAAGCTCCTCTTTATAATATCTTTAACTAAATCATATTTTAATTTAAAATCATTTCAAATAAACTCATTTATAAATATTATTATTATTACATTAATAATAATGTACTCAAAATATATTACACTTCAACTTAATTTGGATAAAAAATTCAAACCACAAGCCAAACCGAACCGATCGATTATGAGAGAGAAAATTTAAAATAATACCACTTTTTTTAGTTATCAGTATTTTTATCCGTATGATTATTAAACTTATAATTTAAAGTTTATTTTGTTTCTGAAAATAAAATATATACTAGTAAAGAAATAAATGAAAAGTAAAACAAAAGATAAAAAATATTAAAAAACACAAAACTATAAATAATAAAGATATAAGATAAACTAATGTATTCCATAAATAGTTATATAAAACACTGAATATATAAAAAATATAAATTGAGGAAACGTAGAAAGAGATATTGCAAGTTGAGACAGAGGTACTGATAGAATGGTACATTTTGGTGGGCCATTATGTGAGAGAAAAATATAACATATCTAAATGGGACCCATCTTTTCACTTGAGGAAGACAAGACCAGGAACATGCTCTGCCCTTCCCTTACAAAAAAAACTTATCATCAAATTTACCTAACTCTACTTTCTTTTCTTTTACAATAATCATTAACAAAATCATTTTTTCATCTACCACTTATTATTAGATTTACCAATTAAATATAAAGTCAAATTTTAATTTTATTAAAAATAGTTAAATTATTGTTATTATGTGAGAGGATAAGAACTATTTATTGATTAAATAATTGATTTTTTTTCCATCGTTCTTCTCCTCTTTCTTTTGATAGTTTAGTTTTCGCTATTCATTAGAAGAAGATTTATAAAAAATTATTCTAACTTCAGGTAAAAATTTAATATTTAAATATAATAAATAATATAATAATAACTGTGAAGTTATGAGTCGAGTCTAATAATAGAGTAAAAACAGATCTAATATTAATATTTAAAATTTAATATTTAAGTTCTTTAATCTCATTGGTTTGAGGTTAGAGGACCCTGAGTTATAAGATCATAAACGAAGCTCGATCATAAGATGAAATGGTTTTAATATCAATTTTTAGAATAAAAAAATATATCTTATTTATTTATTTTTCGTAAAAAATATTAATTATAAAGATTAAATATATATATAAAATTGTAATTAATTTAGAAATATAGTTCAAAACAAAATTAAATACGAGGAGAAGAAAAAAAAATCTCTTATAATATCTTATATAAGAGAAAGAAAATGATATGATAAAGAACATTTTCTAAGACTATGAATTACTTTTTTGACTTAAGTATATGTTTAGTAAGAAAATATTTTTCTTACCTATAAGAATAACATAAAAATCTCTATTTATAATACATGATGAATTCTTTCATTGTAAAATCTTGATTAAAGCATGTATCATAATTAATGTTTACATTATTTAATTTCCTTATGATTTAACTATGACAATAGACACTTTAACTAATATATCTTTAATACGTCAATCAATTATAATGTGGAATTTTATTATCCATGTAAATTAAAGTTCTTTAGCAGACGTGAAAATAGAAAAGTAAAGAAGCTTTTTCAGAGTTTTCAAATAAAGAAACGATTTGGATAATATTATAAAGAAAGAAAAAGGGTGCAAATGGGTTTATTCGAATGTGATGTGGTAGAAGAGAAAAGAAGTTCTCATCTATCAAACTTTTCTGATTCCACGAGAACAACATTGTCAGCGGCTGCTTCGGTAAAGAGACAACGTGCTTTTCTACAATTGCTTTAAGCTATCTAGAATTCGATATATAATCTAAAGAATTTTTAGGAAAATGGGAGCAATCTTCCTCCTTTTTTATCAGTATGTAATTCTTTTTATATATTATATATAAAATATCAATATAATAAGATTTCATTATAAAAATGTGATATAACTTTATTGTTAAAAAATATGTTAAAATGATACAACTTTATATATAAACCAATATTTATCGAGATAATATAATTTCGGTTTAAAATATTAAAACTGTGTTAAGTTCATATGTATTAAGTTGACATCACTTTATCTCTTCAGATAAAAATATTTCACATTCTTATTGTGAAAATTCATAAATTTTGCAGAATTAATCTCATTTTAATAATAAAAAAAGAAAAATCATTTTTTTTATATAAAAAACTATAATCTAATGTGGTTAATAATAATAAATAATTATCTTTTCTTGATTTCAATTTTATATTTATAAGGTTTAAATTATTGAAAAATTTAATATGTTTTTGAGAAACTAGCCGATAATTCTTTCCTAGGAAATATATTCAAATACTATTTTATTAGTATATTTATTACTTAAAAATAATTTTTAAAGTAAATTACATTCATGTTTTTTAAAACTTTTAACAATTATAATACTTACGTTATAAGAAAAATCGGTAGAAAAAAAGTGTGAATCTAATTTGAAAACATTTTAGGTGATATTAATGTAGATTTATCATTAAAAAAAAATACACATGAAGATATAATACAGATAAAAA
Source organism: Phaseolus lunatus (assembly GCA_013389735.1). Lineage (NCBI taxonomy): Eukaryota > Viridiplantae > Streptophyta > Magnoliopsida > Fabales > Fabaceae > Phaseolus > Phaseolus lunatus. Next base: position 47,743,762 of record CM023860.1, read on the forward strand.
TAAATAAAAAGTTAATTTAAAATATCACATAATTGAAATAAATAATGATCTAAATTTTTTTTTAAGATTTTGATTACTTGAAAAGAATAATAAGTGAGAGGAATTATGTAAGGATCTAAAAAATTGCTTTAGAGTAGAAGTGGTATATTTTAAATGACTCTTGAATATTTTATTATTAAAATGAAAATGACATATAATAGAAAATTCAGTTATTCAGGTTTCATTTAAAAAGAACTACCATCTCTCTAAAAAGTTTCTTTTTTCTTTTCCTCTCCCTTCTCTCTACGATTTTGACCTCCTCGTTCATCAGTTTGACGATCAGAGTACGCCATTGGACTCCTGGCAGCGAAGACTATAAGACTGTCCGATCAGAATCTCTGATAGATTTGACGATCGGAGTTTGCCATTGGATTCCTGGCAATTAACTCTACAAGATTGCCAGATCAAAATCTTAAACAGAGTAAGTTCATTTTTGCCCTTTTTTTTGAGTCAAATTTTGAACTTAATAGGATTGTCTCTGCATAGGCTTTGCATGTGACTCTTTTAGCATCAGGGTTAATCTCTGTTAACTCAGTGTCCTAGTTATATAGTTAGATTTTGATCAGAACTTTGTGGTGCAGGTTTATTATCTTTAAGTTTTTGTAGATTTGGAGCTCTTAGTGAGCATCTGCTAAAGTTTAAGTAAGGGAAGCTAGTTTAAATTTCCAATAAAACCCTAGGCTAGAAGATTCTGAATGTGAGGGTGACGTGGTCACCAGTTTCAAATTTTTCTTGCAGGATTTCTTGTTTTTGTGTAGATTGGAATTTTTTTGATATTGAAATGTGAAATTTAGATATAGTAGATGCTGTAGAATGTATATGATTTTGGAATTGAATGAGCTACTGAATATACTTGAAAAAAAAAGTTTGTGACAATTTGTTTTAAAGTAACTTATGAGTGTGATTATTTGGATATTTGATATGTTAATTGTAATTTGAATTTTTTGTTGTTTTTGAGATAAATTAGTTGTTGGGTTTAACATTTGATGATCAAACTTTAATTTCATATTGTGTGTTTTGGAAATTCTAAACTTTGATATGATTTGATTATTTGATGTTGAATGTTGTGAAATTCAAAATATGAGTTTTTAATCAAGACATAGTATTTTCAGGAAAGAAAATACCGTGTTAAGATTGTTTAAGATGTGCATTGACTAGGGATTCGTCTAGAAGGAGATATCCTAACTCTCCTGAGATAATGGAATCATGTAGATGAAGTTACTCAGGTGGTGAGAGTCGAAGGAGATTCATATGAATGGATAAGTTGTTTGAAAGATAACTAACTTGACCTGTTATATGAGTTAACCTTGTCATACTAGGAGAAAGATGATATTGAGAATATTTATGCGCATAACTGTGTGGATTTCACAGTGATATAGTATGACAGGTGCAGATCTCTGAGTCTAAGTCAATGCATGAGTCTTCCGGAAGTAGGGTAAAAGTGTCTATGTGTTGTGAGTCAGTAGAAGTCTGACATGTGAAAGATGAATTATGCATTTTAATAGACATTTGATGGTTTGAGAAATTGTACTAGACTTGATGAATTATGTTCATTAATTTGAAATTGAAATTATATAGAATTTTTATATAGCTAGCTTACCCTATTCTTTGTTTGTGTCTGTTTCTGTATCTGTGATGATCATGTTTTACATTGGAGCAGATGAGATTGCAGGTAATAGAGCTCCTCAGTGAGCAGTTGGAGAAAGGGATAGTTTTAATTTGAATGTTTTGTTTTGTTTTTAAAGCTTTTGATGTATATATTAAAATCCCTACGAAGAGGGATGTTTCTTTTGAGATACAATTATGAGATAGATGTATATATATGTTAATTAGATATTACTTGTTTTACTTTTATTTTATTATATATATATATATATATATATATATATATATATATATATATGAGTAGAAATTAGGGATGTTCCAAATTAAAGTTTTTCTTGTTCTTTGATATCAAAGGATTCTTGAACAAAATTAAAGACTTAAATAGCGGTTTTGATTGTAACGTCTAAAAACAAATAAGTTTGATTATAATAATTTTAAATGAGTTTTAAAATATGACAAGTAGTATAATCTAGTATTGATATGATTTCATAAGTACTATATATTCAAGCTTAAATATAAAATATGTTGATTCTAATTTATTTATTATAGTTAATTTCTTAGATTTTAATTTTGTAAATAAAAATATAATTAAAGGAAGGAAGTATATATACATAATATATATATATATATATATATATATATATATATATTAAAAAAATATAAAATGCTTCATCTTCTTAATATAAATTTTTACCACTTATAACACCATTTATTTACATGTAACACACAATCTTCACAAATATTAAAATAAATACAGAATTAAAAGTATGGTAAACTAGTGTTTCAAAACTTTCGTGATTTTCAATCATAAACATGTAATTCATCACTTTATATACATTAATTTTAACGATGCAGTTAAGTGCCTATAAATAATTTATAATCAATATTCCTCATGTCATAACTCCACTAACCAATATATATGTAGATACTAACTTTATATTGAAAGACTCGTATATTGACTTAGACTTGAAAATTTGTACTTGTCATACTATGATGTTATGAAATTCACACAGTCATGTACGTAATAACCTCAGTACTAAATCATCTCATATGACATGGTTAATGCATATGAAGTGTCACACAAATTATCTTTCAAATGACATATTCAACCATATGAACCTCATTTGATTCTCATAACTTGATAATCTTCGTTTATATAATTTTACTATACCATTAGAGTTAGTGTATCTTATTCCAAATGAATCCCTAATTAATATACATCATAGTAATCTTAACACGATATTTATTTTATTGAAAATACTACATCTCAACCATAATTTCCCATTATTCATATTTCATATTACATATAAGTACACCATTCTATATAAAAAAAAAAATCTCTACGAAGAGATATAAAAGAAAATCATATAAACAAATAAATTAATTGTTTCAAATACATATATAAATAAAAATTTACATAAAATTTTAATTAAAAAAGTAAACTATTATAAAATACCATTTCATTATAACTATAAACTAACATAGATTTGTCCTAAAGTCTGAGATACCCACATGCAAACATATATATCAAAACAAATAATACAACTCAAAATTGATTAAAAATAAATAAATTTATTATAATCAAAATTTTGATCAAAGAGTTTTTACTTTATTCACTCTCCAAAGTGCAACTTATGTTCCAAGATCAATATTATAAATGATGAAACAAAAATTTTAGAAAAATGATAAAAGAGAAAGAGAGAATTTTTTTTTTTAAAAAAATTTAATTATATTAAAATAAAATCTAAATAACTAATTTTTTTTATTTATACATAGTTTTCACTTTAGTAATAAAATATTTAAATTTTATTTAAATTATTTAATTTCCATCTAAAATTATCTTCTAATTCCTTACATTTACAAATATGTTTAATAATATTTTAATAGAAACTTGCCACCAATAACGCTAATAAATATTTTGCGTATAGAAAACAGAAATGTCAACAATATATTATGGGTTAGCGTTTAATAAAATTACAAAAGAAAAAACTGTCTTTATTTAATAATTTTTCATAATAATTAAATAATGAAATATTTATTATCAAAAATAGACTAACAATTAAATATATTTCACTTGATGGATCTGACAAGTGAAAAAGTATGGACAAGATTAACACAAGAAAGGTAGGTGGCGAGAATGGATCCCAATCAATGCTAAAGTAAAATGACAACAGTTTTTTTCTCTAAAAAAAATGCTAAAATCAATGTCCAAAAGTAGATGAGAACAGTTTTTATCATTAAAAAAAGTACCAACAGTTTGATCTGTATGAAGAAAGAGAATACAAGTAAAAAAAAATCATATTTGCAATAACTTAATTTTATATTTTAATATAAGTGTGTACAATAAAATTTATATTTAAACTTCAATTTATTTAATTATATAGTTAATGTTTGTAAAGATGAATGAGAGTTAGTGTTTTTGGTTTATTAGAAGATAATAGCTGTGATTAACTTTTACATAATAGATTAGAATAACATGTAAATTATGTATTTAGTAAATGATAAAAAAAATAAAACACTCTTGTCAAAATTACATTTTTTTTCTTAATTAATATTATTTTTATATCTAATCCATGCTCATACCTATAATCAATCCAAGTATTTTTCATTAAAATAGAGCAAGTTTAAACAATATTTATAAGTACAAATCTGTTCATTACCCTTAATTTTTAATGAAAAATCATTAACAACTAAATAAATGTTTATAATTTAATTGTATAAATTGATGATTTTTACTTAGACATAGAAAATTAAATTTGTGTTTAAAGAGATTAAATTTATCTTCTACAACCCAATTATTTTGATTTCTTTTTTCAAATAGGCTAATTTTATTTTCATTAATATTTTATGATGTAAAGTCATTTTGGATTATATTTAAGATTATTTTTTTATTTGAATTTATATGCCAATGAATGATTTTAAGTTATCTCATTTTTTTTTTAAATATTAACGATTATATATAAATACTTGTAAGTATGTATCAAATAATGCATAAGAACGATGACTTGGTGTGACATGTATTAAGTCTTAGTTTTTAGTAAAACTTGTGTATTATGATTCAAAGTTTTTAAAATGACAACTTATATTTAAACATTAAATAATGTGTAATTAAATATAAATTTATTTACATTCATGTGCATAATTTTGATATGTACATGTTGATAAATTGAAACATATAATATATTTTGATCAAAATATCATTTATTATGTTATGTTGATTTTCAGTAGTTTACTATTGTTGTAACGTGTTATTTACAAAAATAATTAACACATTCTAGATACTATAGTTAATTCTTTTGTAAAAAAATTGAAGATGGGTAGACTTCCTGAAATTTACAGTATTACACTTTATCATTTTATAATATGTTTTATTTTAAGAATATTGTTAGTCAACTAATATATATTAATTATATTATTTGTACCTATTTTTACTCTTTTATTTTTTGAATCTACTATTTTTTTTTTCTGTGGTTGAAATTAGGTATAGGAATTAGAGAGGTTAAATGTAGTAGTTTGAAAAGTCCCATGTACTAGTTGGTGGTTGTAGGACAATCTAACACCCCCATGGACTCACTAGAACCTTCTTTCCTTGGCTTTGATGATTGATTAAAAAATAAGCAAGAAATTTGTCAACAAAACAAACCCATATCCAATCTTTCTATAAATAATAATAATATTCTACAAAAAAAACACACCAAAACAAAATCAATCCAACCCAAGAATCTACCACCACCTGTGGTGTGACCCACTCACCACTCCACCAAATCCCAAACTTTCAAAAAAAAAAAGAAAAATAGTAAAAAAAAAAAAAACACACATGATGTTTCCTATTACGTGGTCCCCACCCGGAATCGAAACCCAGATTAAATTTAGTTAATTGCCAGAAAAGAAAAATCAGCTATCTGCAATAATGGCCAACGGATCTCACACGCTAAAAAGGAAAACTCAGAACGACACACAACATCAGTTTTTAACTTTTATCGCTATTTTTTTATAATTTATTATTTACTAAGTATTTATTTGATATATTTAGAGGAATTAAATTTGGGATTTTGTCCAAAGAAAAAAAAGTGCAGAATCATTGGTATTAACAAAAATTACTTGATAAAGAGGTTAATAGTAATTTTTGTATGAATATTATAAAAGGTTATGGTTTTGTGTGAAAGAAAAAAGAAGAGAGAGAGAGAAAGAAGGAGACGTCCGTGAATGGAGTTGTGAGCGATATGCACGCGCCTGTCACTATCTTGCATTAGGAATTAAAGTAGAGAAACCCTATCTCACTTTTTCTCACCCTTATATATAATACCATTCACCCTTTCTCTTTCTTCCCACCCAAACCTTTCATCTTTTCTCTCTCTTCACTCTTTTCAACTTTTTCTTCTCTTTTCCTTCCATGGAGGATTCCAAGAAACGAGTTCGTGACGAGTTAGCCACCAACTCGTCCGACTCCGACTCGCCCCAGTTAAAGATTCCCCGAGTTCACTCCTCAGACTCACTCCTTCCATCCGACGTCCACCTGCAAGACCACATTTTCAACATACTTGATGATGCAGACAATGTGTCTGACCGTGCCACGGTGCAGGGTCTCGACTCAGTCATCAAGAGCTTTGAAGATGAAATAAAGGCTCCGGCTTTCGACCCGACCCACCTACCCGATTCCGGCGAGTTGCAAACTAAGTTGGGGTATTTACTTGAGGCTTCCGACGACGAGCTGGGGTTGCCGCCGACAGAACCTGCCGTTGAGGAACCGGGTCGGGTCGAGCCGGAAATTGACCCGGAAATGGCGGAGCTTGCCGCGTTCAATGGGTTTGAAGACTATGTTCCGGGTTTTGATGCATTTGGGTTCGGGTCTGGATTTGCGGCGGAGTGTGATGGTGGCGCCGGGGGTTTTGTGACCGTGGATGGGTTGTTCGATTATGTGGATTCGCCAGCGGATGTTTTGTGGCGGTCCGAGTCGTTACAGGCTATGTAAGCGGCGGCATGAAGTTTTGTGGTGGGTTAGTGAAACGGGTGCTTAGGGGTGGAAAATGTAAATCTAGGAAAGTTTGGGGTACGAAGAGAAAAAAAAAGTAGCACAGAAATGTAGGTGTAGATGTGAAAAGTTGTAGGGCTAAGATTTGTTTGTTGCTTCAGTTTTTTAGTTGAATTCAATTGAAACAAACTGGACTCTTTGACGACACCGTTTTAGTTTTTTTTTCATCTTGGAGAACTTTTTTTTTTTTAATTTTTGGTTTTATTTATGGAACTAAATATCTTATGAGCTTAAGAGTTTTTAACTGTGTTAAAGAACGTCTAATTACTGTAGTATAAATACTTTTAATTATTGATTATTTTATCAAACATCTTTTATTAATTTTTTGTAATTAAATAACAAAAACATATTACATAACTAAATTTTCATGGTGGAAAAGTTCTTAGTTACACCTTATTTATTTAATGGTTGTCAAGTACTAATAACTTGAAAAGGATTTTGTTTTTGTACTAGAATAGTGAAAGTTTTTTGTTTTTGTTTGGTTTAAAAGTAAGAAAGAAGAAAGAGGAAAGAGAGAAGAGATTATTTTTCTAGATTTATTTCATAGGTAGAAAAAGCAATTACTTAGATCATTTGGTTGTTTATACATGATGGTGATATATTAATATAGGAATATTATAATCAAAAGATAAATAAATAAATAGAATGTAGAAATCGTAGAGTAGGGTGATCAAATCTAAAAGATAAATAAAAATCAATAAATGCAATTCATACTGTAATTCCTTTATTTTTTAAGAAATTTTTAAGCATATTTAAATGCACCGATAATTTCTTTAAAATACTTTAGCCTGAATCTTTCATTTTTATTTCATCTAAACCAAGACTTAATGTAGCAAAGTATGCAAGATACAAGCCAAGAACTTAATTTAAATACTTAGTTTCTTGTCTTAAACTTACATATGCTTGCACGTTTGGAAATTTTTTGTTTGAGTTTTCATTAATCATAATGTTTATCACAACCTCAACAATAAATGTTATTATTATTATTTAATTATTCAAATATTTATCTCATTGAGTGATAAAATTGATAATTATAAATACAATTTGATGTTTAATTGAAGTATGACAAATTTTTCTTTAAATCTGAACATTTATTTTTCTATATAAATCAAAATATAACTCAATTTATAAAATATTAGTAACAATAGAAAACATTTAATTTTTTTTTTTTTTTATTATCTGGAGAAAAATTCTTCACAGACATATTGGTATATAACTTACAAGAAAAATTGTGTTTACTTTCTATACAGATGTGTAGGATACATCATACATCTGTAGATAAAAATCTGTCACCTATAATTATTTATATAAACAAATATGTTGATAAATGATTCACACACGTTGATTAATTATGAATTTTAAAAATTTATAGGTAAGTTTGAAAAGTCATATACGTAAGTAATGTTCATGTTAATTATATACATCCAGATTCATAAATAATTATATACAAACTTAAACTTATTTGTTGTTAATTACGTATGGTTAATTATGTATCTAACATCTATGAACTAATTTGTGGATAATTATATACGAACATATCCATAACTCATTACATATAGATATATTTACATTAAATTAGTTTATGTAATTTTAATATATGCTGATTTTCGATAAACATTTATACAAATATGAAATGTCATACAAGGTAACAAGTTGAGAATAAAATTTCAAATAAGTATTATTTGATAAAAGTGAACACTCTAGATAGTATAACTGACAATTAGATTAGGTTTGAAATGTTTTTTTTAAGAGGTTGGTTAAAGAAAATAACTTTAATTCTTCTAATAAATTATTTGGTGTTGACTTTGACTAATATCTTTAACAAATTTTTTTCACTGACCAAAACATTGACATTTCACAAATATAAATTTCAAACAACATAATGTTAAATGTCTCTATTGTCTAATCTTACAAATATAGAATACGATAATATAAACACATAAAGAAAAAATTTCACAATGTATGATTTGATAGATAAAATACTCACATCTTACATGATAAAATTAAATACACTAAATGTAAAATGTTACATTTTTTCTTAATAAGAAAAGAAAACTAGTTAAGACACGAGATAAATTTAAGGAAGAGTGATAAATAAAGAAACTATTTTATCACCCAGTGTACAAAACATAAGTATAAATTAAAAATATCTTTTATCACACAAAATCACTTATGTTATTTGTATTTGAGAATAAATTGGTGAAAGCATTTTGTTTCTATATTTTCATTGTATAATATTTCATGTTAATTGTAAAAAATCGGTTGTGATTTAAAAAAAAAAAATTAAAAAATCCTAAATAAAGTATAATATGAGTTATATTATGATATCTTCATACCTCCCTTCTTTTCAGATATATTTTTCATTTTCAGCTGTAACACTTCCATTATTTTTCAGTTTTAGCGTTTGAGAGAATAGTTCCATAAATTGAGTTTGTGAGAAATAATTGATTAAAAGATTCGTTGTATTGAACGTTTTTAGTGCAAAAATGTTTTTTTTTAGTTTTGTACTCTATGTTTGCACATTGCTTATTTTTTTCTTAGTTGTGTGACTTTCAAAAAAATAATAAACGAACAAAAACACAATTATTACTAGTTAAAACACAATAAAACTTATCTTAACTAACAATGTTCACCACTATAACTTAAAAATAAAGAAGAAGAAAATATGCTCTCCACCATGGTTAGAAAGATATTGTTAAAATTAAAAAAAAATAAAATTACAATAGGTATAAGTAACCGGGAGAATTTGCCACAATGTTTACTTCTTCTTTGGAAACTATTTTAATTTGAGCTCATACCTTGAAGATCCAACTATTTACTAAACACACCACTCAGAAACACTACTCTCACCTCTGAACTCTACGGAAACTATCTTCCTCTAATTGGAGTTTAATTGTTAACCAAATTTAATTATCACTTTTCTATTTTATTCCACACATATATATCAAACCCTAAAAGCAAGTTCTTTCAAAGTGTAAGAAGACAATTAATTGTGCAAGTTTTTTTTATAGTTGAATATGATGATCTTTCCACAATCATGACAAACCAATTTTGATTTTCTTCTTCCAAAAAAAGTGTAGTAAATTATAATTCAACTATAATTGATTCTATTAATTTAAATTGATTGAATTATATTTGAAAAATAAAATATAAAATATAAGAAATTTTTGACAATTTCTAATTTTTAAAAAGGAGTAAATATTGAGTTTTTTGTTCACAAGTTTAATATAATTTCTAGTATTTGTCTCAATTTGTTTATACACTATTTTAAATATATTTTCTTATTAGTTATTGAGAGTATTCAATTTTTGAAGACCAAAAAATATATGTGAAGCAAAAAAAGTTAGTTAGATAGAATTGAAATCAATATCCGTTGCGAGCATTCTCATCCACCCATGGCGTTCACCGTGCCCATTGGGAGTGGCGCGGCGACAATCCCCTGCGGCAACACTACCGCAACCACTCGCTACACCCGTCTCCTTTCTTCGTCAAATCGAACGCCAAGAAATTACCTCCACGTGGCGTGCTCGAAGAAGTTCTCCTCCGAGTCGCAACCTTTCAGGGCCGTAACGGAACCTCAAGCCACGGCGGAGATCGGAGACGAAGAGCCCATGGACGAGGAGTTTGCTGCCCTTTACAGTAAGGTGAATGACATTCTCCGGGAAGAAGCGGAGTTCTGGGAAGGACCGCAGTGGGACTTGCTCGGCACCTTCGTCAAGTATTCCTGGATTATTGGCTTCGGTGTCGCGGTATAACTAATCACTCTATTCTACTTAGTTTCTTCTTCTTCCTGAAATTTATGTCTTTTGTCCTTGAATTACAGTTCAGTGTTTAACATAATCGCTTAATTGAGATTTGAATTCTAAACTACTTGCTTAGGTTTAAACGATAGCATGCTTGTTGAGATTGCAAATGCCTTATGTACTTCTGGGAACAAGATTGCAATCTTAATTTTAAATTAGTTTAATTATGTTTATTTTAAAAGATAAAAATATTAAAATGAACTATATATAAGTTGATTTTTTATAAATTCTTTCTAATAACTTATTTTAAATTTTAATTTTTAACCTTTATCTTTAAACTCATAAAATAATGCTCGTCTTAGTCTCTTGTGTTTAAATCTGTTGGACTAAGAGATTTAGGATTAAGAAAAACTTAACAATGTACGGCTAAGGTGAGTAGTTGCTAGCTACTGGGATTAAAGCCTAGAAATTATATAGGTATAGAGATCAAATGGGTAATTAGATTTTTAATTTTTAAAAAAATGGTGTTTTTTACACTAGGTTTTGTTGCAGCAGTGGGTGTTTCTCATGAATTGTTCTTCGTTGAGTTATTAAATATAGAACTCTTTTTCTTAGTTTAAAGACGTGCGTGTTTAATTTAAGAGGAAAGAGCTAGGGTCTTGCTTTGTTATTTTGGACAAACTCAAGTTTCGAGTTAAACACTATCTCTTATATTGAGATTTAAGAGATTGATCTCTTCTTACAATTTAGCTTTAGAGTTGACCCTCAAGTTAATACCCTCTTAGCCCTTGATATTGTTGTGGTCACGGGTCTATCCATAAGTAGAAATTGATTAGGGAGCATTTAGTTATAGAAGTTTCATTCAATGCAAAACACAGTTTCTCTTAGACAACTAATAATAGAATACTATTATTTAGCGAATTCTATATCTAAAACTTGAACTCTCGACCACTTATTATTGAGTTGGAATTGGAATAATCCTGAACTGGCTGAAGTTGCAGATGCTTTTGATTATGTGGTAGTGGTGAAAGTATTTTGTTTTTAATTTTAAATTTTAGACAATGATGTTGTTCTTTCACCCTTAAATTTGTTGGGTCAGAGACGAGTTTGCCTCCGGTGGATTTTGCTATGCGTCGAGTTACTGAATATCTGAATGTAAAACAATATCTGTTTGTTTAAAGGCCTACATTTTTAAGGGGAAAGGATGGGGCTCTTAATTTTTGTTGGTGAATCCACGTACCATGTATATGTTATTAGATACATAATGAGACTCTTAAGTTATATAAAAAAGTCTGAAGCTTTATTTGTTTTCTTTGTTGAGATAAAAAAAAAAAAAGTTAATAGAAATGGGTAGTCTAAACATTCAGTGTCTATGATGGTTCAATCAAGGTCTTAAATTGTAATATTAAACAACATCATAACAATAATCATGTCTATTAACTTTCTCGAGCAAATTTTCTTAGTGTCCAGGGTATCATGATATCTTTACTGAATCTTTGGATGTGCTTATGTTCACTGTCATTACAGGTATGTGTTTCTCTATATGGTTGTCTTACATATCAACCACCATCCAAAGAAGTGATGGAAGAGATTGAAAGAAAGTATGGAGTGAGGTCTGGTGTGGAGTCCAGTGTGGAGTCTAGTGGAGAGTCAAGTGCAAAATCCAGTGGAGAATCCAACGATGTTTTTGAAGACCTTGATTCATATGACTCTGATGTATTTGATTCCAATCCAACAGAGGTGGCTCCTAGTTTGGATTAGAGTCTTCATAGACACTGCAAATGTGCCTTGTTTTTGGCATATCAATGTAGAGAAATGAATTCAAACTTTTTCTGAGCTAAATTTGTAAGGCAATGCTTCTACTTACATGTACTACTTTTTATAGTGTATTACTCCTGAGATAGATTAGATGAAGTGAGTTAATTATACATGGACATGCATTGTTAGTAGTAGGAGGATTTCATGTGATTGCTCACGTATCATTGATGATAATCTTTAGTCTATGTTGCATACCAAAACCATTGAAATGAATATATATATATATATATATATATATATATATATATATATATATATATATATATTACTTGAGACTATAATACATTTTGATTATAATTCATTAAATGTAAAAATTAATAATCAATATTCAATTAGTAAGAAAGAATGTAAAAGTTGTATAATCTAATTATAACTTTTGTAAACCATCTAAACACATCCTTCCAAAATGACATGATAAATCTACTATAAAAATATTTTACTATAGTCTTCCAATTAAATTTATTACATCATTACATGTCACTGAAATAAAAACTAATATCAATTAAACTTATTACATCATTACATGTCACTGAAATAAAAACTAATATTGCTAGAGCAGTAACATCAACTAATTGTTTTATTGGGTTTAAGTTGGCTTCGCTACTTCGGAACCCAAATCCCATCATGACAGGTGTTGGTGGAACTGAAAATACAGGGGAAGCTGCAAATTCAGAAGAGCAAGATCATTAAAAATAGTAAGGAATTTGAAGGACATCAAAGATGGAAATTATGACAATAATCTGTTTAATTATAGAAATGGCTAAATAAAAATACAAGAAAAAATGAGATTTATAAAAAAAAAAAAGAGAAAAAAGGTGTTGTTTACCAATAACAGTGGAATTGTTCTTTGTGCCTAAGGAAACCTGAGAATGAGGAGCAGGCCTATGCACTTGTTTTACTGAGTTAAAGAAATGAATGAAAAATCAATTCAATGCATAATACCATACAATTATTTTTAAAATAATTTAATATAAGAAATTAATTATTTATATAAATTGATAATATATGATTTTAGATCAAATGTGACTATTTATGCAACCTAAACAGGCAGAGATATTGGTATTAAGTTGAAGCATGCAAAGAGCGGGTAACTGCAGAGCAAGTGTCCGGTTGATGGGGAGAGAACTGAAGTTAGTGCCATTGAACAAGAGGCAAAGACAATGTGGCTCTTGACTGTAGATCTGCTTGAGGTTGTCACAGCATTGTGACACTGGAGAAGGGGAAGTACCCTGCACGAATGGTGTGCAAGGAATAAGGGAAATTAGGCTTGGTGTGCATTGGGCTATGGTGGGACTTGAAGGGCTCGAGTCCTGTGAAAGTATGTTGGGAAGATTGGAAATAAACAGCAAGAGAATAATCTGATACATATTGAGGACAAAATAGAAATTATCCAGAGAGACCATATTGTTATGCATTTTAGTGTTGATGGAAGGTGTCTAAATAGGTAAATGATCAGTTTTCTGTGTGAGTTGTTCCATACATTATGTGTGAGTTCCATCTAACATGTATTTCTTGTTTCTTCCTGTGATAAACTAACTTGTTTAAAAGCTTAAAATATAAGGCAAAGTTACAATAGTTTAATTTTCCTGCATCTAAAACTTTTTATGTTATCAATCAATTAAAAACTCTACATGTAACTTTTAAAATGATTATTAAAAAAGCCAATAATCTCACTGTAAAGTTTTCTTAACTTTCACTATAAGATGTTTTGAATACTAATAAACCAAAAACCTACTAATGTGCACAACAATCTTATCCCTGCCTTTCCTTTCTTTTTTTCCTTTTTATTTACTTCCTATACATAATTAGCATGGTATACTTTCACGAAAAATTGTTATTTTTAAATGAAAAAGATAAGAACATAATTGTCAAATATCAAACATAAGTAAAATCAGGCAAAACCTGGCAAGATAGATATTCATTTGTTCCATACAAATGTGAAATGCTTGACAATAAAGAAAAACATTTTTTACATGTTAAATATTAATAAGTTCAACTAGCACAAGCACAGGGTGTTGCTTTATATTATTGAACATTATGCATATCACTTCATTCTAGCAGAAGTATAATCTTAAATGTCTTTTTTTTCAAAGAAAGTTTGCTTTACTTTGTTTATGTAGTGGCATGCACAAAACGGCAACAAAGAAGTCAGGAATAATGTGACAAACTAAGCTACATTAGCCTCCCTTTGCCTAGCTAGTCACAGAAAGAATCAGATTCAGCAATTAAAAAGAGCATCAGTGTCAAGGGAAATGCTAACCAGCTCATTATAAACGCTTTTTGACCCTCAAAATTTGTTGTTGCATGCCTTTTAAGCATCCTTTTTCTTTTGCTAGCTCATTCATACTAATTGGAATTTTCAAATTCCTGTTGTAACTGTCTCTCTATTCTCTTCCTAATTGCTAATTGATTGGCTTCATGACAGTGAAGGCAAGCACTGATCACCATCTTTTTGTTACCTCAAGAGTTCTGAAGCTATAAATGCTTAAAATACCATCTGAATCGTTTTTGTTTCCTTTGGGTTGCAGTACTTCTGCATGGTGATGAGGATCAATATTGACTGCAATGGATGTTACAGAAAAGTCAAGAGAGTCATTCTTGATATGCCAGGTTAGTTCAAGTTTGGATTTCAGTTGAGACAGTAACATATCATTTTTCCTTGTTCAAAAAATTGTATTGAAATTTCACAAAAATGCTTTTCTAACTTTTATCCAAAAGTATCTTTAGACATCATTGATCACTTTTAATTTCTATGTAATAGCTTCTTAAACTGTAGATTCTCTTTATTTCTCTGATTGTGCTAGAGTTGGATAGCCATCTCCTTGAGAAGCAGCAGACAAATGTAGTTGTATGTGGCAGGTTCATCCCACAAGATGTGGCAATCAAGATAAAGAAAAAAACTAATCGCAGAGTTGAGATTCTAGACATACAAGACTTGAGCGATAGCAATGAAGAGGAAGACCAGAAACCAATGACCAATAATTGGACCACCCAGAATCAGATAGAAACATGTCTGGTTTGACAGAACCAGAGAATATACATACACATGTATTCAACTTGTGAAGTCTAATAGTTTTGGTGTGTTTATAATTTGTTGGGAAGAAGTTATTTAGCTGGTAGCTTTTGTATTAGCTAGGTTAATTACCTCTTACAATAATTAGAGCTATTACGTATGAACGTTGTGTTAATGGAAATTCAAAAGAAAGAAATAAAAAGTTGCTTCATTTGAAAATTCAAAACACACAACTGAAGCACCCTTACAACAGGGTAGGTTTTACATATGCATCGGCACAACATTTATGCCTTCTTTCCCTTGCATGCATGCACCTTTTATTCTCCTTCCATACACTATAATAACCATATACAACATCCACCACAATTACACGACATGTATGTGTACGTATATATGCAGCAAACTTATTCAAAACACAAGAAGATAATATGTTTTACTAATATATGCATGCATGCACACACACGATGTCTCTACTTGTTGTCACTGTGTACTCCTGGAAGCTTCTCTTTAATCTTGTCCATTATCCCTTTCTTCTCCTGATCTCCATGAGATTGGTCATGCTGTCCACTTCCATAATCACCACCAGTGCCACCACTTGATCCATAGCCAGTGGTTCCACTTCTAGGCCCAGTGCCTGTGTCAGCGGTGTTGTCTCCAACGTAAGGACCATCACCGATACCAGTGTCACCAGTAAAGCCACCGGTAGTCACATGCTGTCTCCCGGTGTCACCAGTAAAACCACCGGTAGTCCCATGCCGTCTCCCGGTGTCACCAGTAAAGCCACCGGTAGTCCCATGCTGTCTTCCGGTGTCACCAGTAAAACCACCGGTAGTTCCATGCTGTCTACCGGTGTCACCAGTAAAACCACCGGTAGTTCCATGCTGTCTACCGGTGTTTACACCATAAACATTTCTGGTATCATGTTGCTTGTTAGTATCATCACTAACACCACCGGTTCCAGTGGAGGTTATATAGGTGACACTAGCAGCATGAACCGGGTTGCCGTACTCATCAGTTTCCTTGACAACGTTGCCATACTCGTCGATCTTGCGACCCTGATCCTCGTACTGCTTCTGATAACTTGCCATGGTTGTTCTTGTTGTTGTTGTGATAGGTTTATGTGATTATAAGAGCTTGTGTGTGAGTGTGAAGGTGCTGTTGATGATGAAAAGAAGCATGCAAGCGTGTGGTTTTATACGAGAAACCAAGCATAAAAATCTGGTCAAGCTCTTAAAAGCATGACACGTGCCATGTGGATTTCACGAAGCATCTGCCACGTGCATGGACACGTGTTGGTGTATTTTTCAAGTGAAAGTTGCGTTGTCGTTTTCAGGATCGTAAATTGACACGTGCGGGCTCTACTTGGTGGATCGGTGGAAGAGGCCCAAATGGATAAGGGTATATCTTACTGGGCCATCCACAGATATGAGTTTCTGTGTCAGTGAAAGTACGAAGAACGTGACACCTGTGACAATTCGATAAAGATACCACAATCCAAAATTAGCCACGGAAAATTAGGATCAAAGTTTTGTTGAATTTTGATAATTAATGGGTGCAAGTTAAAATTGATTTGGTGCATAAAGCAAAAGCCAGAAGCAATTTATGCGCGGAATTTGCTATTACTACTATTGGGCCTTTCTTTTCATTGTGTTTTCTCTAACTACACCTTTCATGTTTTGTCAAAATTTATTCTTGTGCACGTAATTGGACTCAGTGTTCTGAAAAATAAATCTTATAAATATGAAATTTCAGTATGTTTTAGGAATTCAGTGTCTTTTTAGTATTATTCCCTTCACACTCTTTGTTTCTAAAAATTGTTTTTCTAAAAATTCCTTGACTCGTGTTAAAAAATTGATATGAACTCTTAATAGACTTGTCTTTTATTGCAAATATTATTACATCAATTTCTTATTAGAAATTACTTAATATTTTTAAACCATTTTATATTAAAAAAATATGTACACTGTAACTCCGATTATTTTAACTTCACATCTTTAAAATTATAATTTTAACCCTACAATCATTATTAATTATTTCCTATATTTTAATAATAATTTCAAACATTCTTAACCTTCTAATGTATTACTAAACATATTAAAAAACTCCTTTCTATATTTTTAACCATCTTAATTCCCTAAATCTAAATAATAAATAAATATATTTTTATCTTCATGTATAAGATAATATGAAAAACTAAAAAATTTCCTAAAAACTATGCCAAATGAATATTATTAATTATTATTTATACTTTTATTATTAAATTTAACATTAACATTTTATATTTTATTTATGGTCACATAAGAACAAAATTATCAAATTACGTAATTATTATTTTTAATTTTTACACTGAGATAATAATTTTTATTTTATTTAAACCACTTCATTCAAAAATATTTCTTCAAACTTTCATTCAATTCTTATACAAACTATTATAATTACTAAAAAAATTATTTCTATATTATTTTACTAAAACAAATATTACAAAACATTTTTTCATCCTTTAATTCCTTCTTACAAACCAATTAAATTTTAATCTAAACATTTTAATAAATTTCTTCAAATTTGTTTCTTCAATATAAATATAAAAATTGCACTTTATATATTCACTCGTTATATACTTTCTGTTGCATTTTTTTAAATACTTCCAAAAAATTTGATTCAATGAATATTAATAAATATTCACAATTTTTTTTTTATATTTTCTTCAATTTTTTTTTATCACCAGTTATATTTCTTCTTACATAGTCTTTTATTTTCATCCATCTCTCAAACTAAATAAAATTTTAATTAAATTAACTTCATAATTTTTATTGTTTTTTCCGTTTTTTTCTCGCCCCTGTATTTAAAAGCTTCTCCAAGAATTGGGACATAGTATGGAGTTTCGTGAAAAACTCCTCCAAGAAATGTGCCTAAAGAAAAGCAAAAACTTTTGCCTCGGAACACGTGTTCATGTCGCTGGTGATCGGAAATATGTGTCGCTTGTGATCGGAAATATGCGTCGCTGGTGATTCGAAATAAAGTGCCAATGTCGGAAATAAAGAGCCAATGTCGGAAATAAAGTGCAAACGGTCCGGTGGGGGAATTTTTGGCAAATCCCTAAAATTTCAATCGATTCCAAATCCCTAATGATTTTGGAAGCCTCCAAATGTTATTTGATCGGCTTGATGTCCCATCGAAATCTTGTTTTCAGGTGCCTCTCTTTGATTCTGTATTTCTCGTCTCACTCGCGAAATCTCTTTTTCTTTTTAGGATTCTATCTATGGGGTTTTCTTTTTGTCTATTGAAATTAACGGGTTAGGGTTAAGAATGGGGTGTGCGTCCCACATTTGGCTTTGATACAGTCAAGAAAAGTGACTTTAGGTCTTTGGGTAAAGTCAGTGGTTTCGATATTTTAGGGGTAACAATGTTTGTGCTACTATAAAGGGTGGCCTTGTTGCTGGTTATGGTGGCGATGGGTTAGGCGCATATGGATGTGGTGTTGAGGGCTATGTAACCTATGATGGTCCAGGTATTGGTGGGGTTTATGAATGAGGTTCTGGTATTGGTAGTACTATCAGTCAATCTTATTGAAGAAGGATGGATCCAGTGCGTAACCATAGTAATGTGTTCATAGTAATGTGGGTCATAGTAATGTGGGTGATGACCCGCACCAGTTGCCGTCTATTTTGAGATAAAAGAAAAATTCCTTAATCAGATTAGTCATTATTTAATTTCTTCAATCACACTTAAGTACAGTTTTATAATGGTTCCTGAATCAATATGGTTTTCTTCAATCCTATATAGACACAATACTTGGTGGTTAGATGACAGTGTATAAGAATGAATGTATTTTTTTTTTATCACAATCCAACTTCTCCTAAGTTTTTTTTTTTTTTCATTCCTAAACTCTAAAGCATTGAATGCCTTGGGGTCAGCTTTTGTAGAGGCTAAGGGGCCGTCTTTGGGAGATATCCGCAGGAGTTATTGCTCTAAAATCCATAGATGCAGTTCCTTATACATAGGTTAAAATCCAAATGGATGGTGAATGACAATTTATTTCATATCTTCAACCATATGTGATTAGTTAGTACATAGTAATTAAATCTATGGGCTGCCTTTCCTCTCTGGCTCTGGAATGATGTGACTTAGCCAAATCATACATTCATGTGCTCCATGTGGTAGCGAACATTTCTAAAGCTGGCTCTCATGGTAAAACTAAGCATGCAAGGAAGCTTTGGTCTCATGGTAAAACTAAGCATGCAAGGAAGCTTTGGTCTCATGGTAAAACTAAGCATGCAAGCAAGCTTTGGTTGATGTTCGCTGCCCTCATGTTGAAGTGCATTTCCCTGATGATAAACCAGGAGATTGGTTGTTTTCTGACCAGAATCAGAACAGTCTAGTTTCTCCAGAGTAAGGAAAGGCAGTAACCAATTTTAATTACTATATAAGTTTCTTCTAGTCCTGTGTGTTTTTTTTTTAGTATTCATTGTTCCCCATGATTCAATCAATGGAAAAAAAAGTAAGCCACGTACATATGCTTTTGAGTCCTTTGATAGAACCCTGAGTTTTGGAGAGGGAAATTCGTTTTCAGAAGAGTATGCCTGATTGTGTAGGCTAATTAGATTGGACTGGACTGGATCATGTAACAACTAGTTTTTTACATTTTAAATATGCAACTAATTTGTGTCACTTTCGAAGGTGTTAGAGTTGTGCTTATGTTAGTGATGCATCACATAGTATACCCAACCTAGTAGTAGATAATGTTTAGTAGACATTTTAGAACAGGATGAAACTTGTTGGAGATCCCTTTCCATCAGAGAGATGAGACTATGTGTGTTGTGAGGTCAAATGGTCTTAACATGCTGCCAAGAGTTCATGACAGATACGGATAATATGACCTTTTGGCCTTGCAATTTCATTGACTTGTAGGAATCATCACTTTCAAGAAGAGAGAAAAGAATTGGAGGAGTAAAATAAGGTTTTATTTTCACTTCCAACTGAAGTATGTACATGTTTAAAATCTATATATTTGTCAGAGCTGTTATGGTATCCAGAAAAGTTTAAAGAGTTTTGGTACAATTATGTTTGGAGCTAAAAATTAAATAGTTTAAACACAGCAAAAAAGACAGGGAGAGGGAGTTTGTTACTGATATTATCTAAAACCTTAAATTTCCGAAGATGTCACATAATTTCTCTATTTCTAAATACTAGAGAATGTCATTAATGAAATTAAATTCTCATTTTATATTCTGATGCTATATTGATCTATTAATTTTGTAATATCATGTTATTCTAAAATCCTGAAGTAAAGTAAAATTTTAGTGAAATAAATTCTACTAAATAGCCTACACATAATAATACTATAATAAGATGAAATGGAGTGAGGAGTTAGTGGTAGCCGACAACTTCATTGGTAGTATTACTAATGGAATTTGCATGAGAAACATAGGAATTATGGGTAAAGGCTTTACCAATTAGAAGTAATAAATAGTAATATAAGGAAAATGTTAATTTGGGTTGTGAAATATCGAAACTTATAATTTAAATATAATTTATGTGTGTAGTGTAGATGGAGGAATATGTGAAGATAAGAAAGAGTAAATACATTTCACGGTTAGGGTCACCCCAGTTATACCAGCCTTTGGGAATGATGATGTTGTCCATATATGTGTAAGCCCACCCCAGTTATACCAGCCTTTGGGAATGATGATGTTGTCCATATATGTGTAAGCAAAGACCACGCGAGAAAAGGGTCCCCATGCCCTTCCAAGGTATAGTGCCCCTGATCCCGTGACCTTACAGTTCACAAATCAGAACCCTGTGTCCTCCAACATACTGCTCCTTCCTTGAGCTGTTACTGCCCCTGTATTCTGTGCTATTGCATGCACGTGACATCCCTACATATATATAGTATAGTGTCACAGACAAAATTATCAGATTCTCTGTAACAAACTATGTTTGTTTCAACAATTGATCACTTATATTGTTTTAACTTGATAAATTAGAAAACAACCTAACTGTACATGGATAGAAGAAAGTAGTTTGAAAATTTTTTTGCTTACAATAAATTGTAAATTTGTATTGCTCAAATTTGCTAAATAATAAATGCTCCAGATACAGATTTGGTAAGGTTATTCTGGTGTGAAGAAATTATTACATGTTTCAAGACATGTGACCATTACCAATATCTAAATTGATTGGTTTGTGTTATAATTGCTTTCTCTTAATTGAAGATTGTGATATTTCAAGGTTTTGGATTAAATTAAGGCAATGGTTGCAGATTAGAGATAGTAATTATTATGGAAAGAAAATCTAACCTCAAATAGTGAGAGAGTGTTGCCGAATATGAAATCAACAGAGCCTTCAATGTAACAATCCTTATAGTAATGTCTGCCTGCCCACATGAACATAGAGTGTGTCTTGTGCTCCTAAGAATTTGCAGCCTACGGATGCTGCTGTGTCTGCTGAAATCCTTAGTGCCACTGCTTGCTTTCCAATTGCTCCTGGAGCAGGAACAGGAGTTGTGTTCTGCATTCACAATATATATTATTGTGCTTACAAAATATACTGTATAAGTGGGTGTAACCTCACTTTACAAAGCCTATTTTATGAGGTTTAGTGAAGCTGAAAACCTACTTTCGAAGATAACATAACAATAATTTTATTCCTACCAAGGAAAATGAAGTATAAGTTGATATTTCATTATATTTTAGTAATTCCCCAAACAAGGCTATGGGGCGCTTCAAATTTTGTTGCGCCTTTGTGTCCATGCTTCTTAAAGGTATAGTTAGTTAAAGCTCCATGCACTTTTAGCTTTTTAATGGATTTCATTTTAACTGGAAGTTATTGGTCTGAATTTTATGGTTGCTGCGTACACAGTGCTTTTCTTTCTTGATCTTGCCCAGACAATGTTATTATTTATGATATGAACTTGTTGAAGAATAAATTCAATATTTGTCATTAGGTAATTAGTAAAGTTCAAAATGGACGAGAGACATTCATGAAATTTTTTAGTTTGATTTATTTATATTATTAGCTTTTGACTTTTACATTGGCAACTTATGGTTTATGTAGAGGGTTGTTGCAAACTATAGGTTTCCACTCTTGCACATTACTAAAGTTATCTAAACTAAATGAATGTATTGGAATTTTGGAGTTTAAAAAATATTGTATTTCTGAAACGAAACTAGTTTATTGACTAAATTTGCAGTACAAGTACTCCTTGCGGAAGCATCAATATGACACAGATATATTGATGTAGGAAAAAAAACTCAAACAGTAAATCTGCCGGCTCACCAGCTTATCAAGGTACTCCAATGCTTGCTCTTGTGTATATACATTGCATTTTCTACATAACAATATAATTTACTTAAGATAACTGAGAATAAACAGAGAAGCATGTAATATATTGTAGAAGTCCCTTGCTTCTTCAAACTCCTATAATTTATTATGGATAGAAGTGTCATAATATTTTAAATAACAAGTATGTACTTTAATTACCTCAAAAGAGGGCAATAGTAGAAAACTATAACGAGGATCTCTTCCAACCATCTGTGTAACTTATTGATCACTTTCAATCCCCATAGCCTTCATAACTGCCATTAGAGGAACCTATAGAATAATTTTAATGGAAAGAGGATCTAGTTTTAATGGAAAGAGAGAGCTAAATAAATGCAAAAAATTCATATTTAAAATGTACAAAAAGAAAACTTTCTTAGGAAATTGATTCAAATGTAACCAAAGCTTCTCATTTTCCATTACAATAATGGTCTTTGTTTTTATTTTCTCTGTGCTGCTTGTAACAGATGCAGCTATGCTGAAAGCCAAAATAACAAGAAAACATTAGCCCAAAAGAGATATCCATTAGGAAACTCTACACTTTTACCATCATATATTTGTGCTCCAAATCTTCATAATATTCTGTGATTCATGCATATAAAGCATAAAATATAATTAACATTTACGAACTGGTTAGAAAATTTTCGTGCAAACATCCTTTCTTGTAATTCCTCACACCTTTCTTAAAGAGTGCTACTTCACTTCATGATAAACCCTTATGGAGTGCATGAAAGTTTCATGAAAATTTACATGAATGACATGAATGTACAGCCAAATTAGATGTAAAGAATAGTAGACAGCTAGGAGAAGAAGAAGATAACATCCAACAACATTTAAGCCTTATGACCTCACCCCATTAAAAAATTAGTTTCAATCTACAAACAAGAATACAAATTCGTTTACTCCAATAAAGATGCAATTAATTGAGTCTTGTCAAACATATGATCTATTTATTTTGGAGATGGAAGGAAAGAATTCATGGACGGATAGAATGGATCACCGAGTACAAACAAGAACTTAAGGCAATCCACCAATAAAAAAATACATGAAGAAAATATTAGTCTAAAAGAAATTTCCATGAAAAAACTTCACTACTGTTGGAGATCACACATCGATAAAAGATAAAGACATTTCATAGTATATAAGTGGTTCAAACCTCAATTTATAAGCCGATTTTATAAGGTTGAGTTAAATTCAAAGTCCACTTCTAAATATAGTATTAGAGTCATTTAAAGTCTATCTTAACGAGAGTTTGTTGGACCGCTAACTGGTTATCATAATTAACATATATGATGACTAAGTTGTAAGTAATGTGTTTAATTGTATGAGTAATCACATGTTGCATATGTGCTTCTGTGTTATGACTTACGAGTAATCATAACTTCTAACAGTTGTCGTTGACAGTTGCTGATTTCAGATTTGTTTATTCTTTTGTTCTCTGTTTATATTTCCCTTACCTAATTCATTTTATATATTAGTTAATTCTAAATAAGAAGTCTTTGTTTCTCGTATACATTAATTTATCTTTGAATTTCAATGTGTAGATATTCACTGTTCATTGCTTTAAAATGCACATATTGCAAGGCTTGCTGTTTATGTTTATAACACCGGAAGAAGAAGAAGGTTCTCACTGGAAGTATATAATATATGGTGCTTCCTATTAGAAACTTCAGACTCTAATATTTTATTTCTTTAACTAGCTGTGGTATTTTGGCTGGTGGACACTCGGCTAATGGTGCTGTGACTCAAGGTCCCCAATCTGAAGGAGATTCTAACAACACTCTGTGAGTCTGATTTTGTAATTTTTTTGTTCATGTTAATCACCTTGCTTTGTCCATACTTAGTAACGGGTCTCTGTTGTAGATATTTGTTGGAGGGCTTGATTCTTACATTAGTGATGAGGATCTCAGGCAACCATTTTTGCAATTTGGTGAGGTTGTCTTTGAAAATTCCAGTGGGGAAAGGGTGTGGATTTGTTCAATTTGCTGACAGGTACCTTATTCTTGTAGTATCTCCTGATATGATGACATAGATTATAACTTGCATGTTAGTGAAACCCCTGCCCCTCCTCTGAAGTTGGTGTTTTCACATGAAATGGGAAGTGGAGTGTGTATTCCTGTGATGGTAAGAAATCCTCGAATTGCTTCTAATGCTTTTGAAATCATACAAGGATACATCTAATCAAGTTTCTGAGGACAATGCATATAATGTTGGATTCTGACTGCTCTTGCCAGCATAATTAGTGCTGTTATCTTTTGCCTTAGAACATCTCCAATATAGGTTTATTGTATTGTTTAACTCTAAAGAAGCATTGGTTAACAATTTCTTAACTATAAATAATTCAGATATAGACTAGTGGATGAATAAATGATTATTAAATAATGTTAATTGAATTTTAGTTAAAAATTGACGTAAGGTTTTGTACATAAAGGTGACACACAGGACCCACCAAATTTCAATTAAGAAACCCTTCTTAAAGTTGTAGCATTGTGGATGTTCTTAGTGAGTTAACTATGCTTTATGCTGGGTGTGTAATAGAAAGAATTCTGAAGATGCAATTCAGGCATTGAATGGGACAGTAATCCAGTAATCGGGAAGCAGACAGTGCGCCTGTCTTTCTATATATTTTACCTGTGGCTATATGATGGGAAAATTGGTTGAGTGGCATTTTCGTTTTAGCATTATACTTTTCAATTCTATATTTGGATTTGTGGGGTCCCATATGAATTCTCACATTATTCAAGGGAGAATCGGGGATGTTCTTAGTGAGTTAACTATGCTTTATGCTGGGTGTGTAACAGAAAGAATTCTGAAGATGCAATTCAGGCAAATGGGACAGTAATCGGGAAGCAGACAGTGTGCCTGTCTTTTTAATATATTTTACCTGTGGCTATATAGTGGGAAAATTGGTTGAGTGGCATTTTCGTTTTAGCATTATACTTTTCAATTCTATATTTGGATTTGTGGGGTCCCAAATGAATTCTCACATTATTCAAGGGAGAATCGGGGATGTTCTTAGTGAGTTAACTATGCTTTATGCTGGGTGTGTAACGGAAAGAATTCTGAAGATGCAATTCAGGCAAATGGGACAGTAATCGGGAAGCAGGCAGTGCGCCTGTCTTTTTAATATATTTTACCTGTGGCTATATAGTGGGAAAATTGGTTGAGTGGCATTTTCGTTTTAGCATTATACTTTTCAATTTTATATTTGGATTTGTAGGGCCGCAAAATGAATTCTCACATTATTCAAGGGAGAATCGTTGATGTTCTTAGTGAGTTAACTATGCTTTATGCTGGGTGTGTAACAGAAAGAATTCTGAAGATGCAATTCAGGCATTGAATGGGACAGTAAACGTGAAGCAGACAGTGCGCCTGTCTTTTTAATATATTTTACTTGTGGATATATAATGGGAAAATTGGTTGAGTGGCATTTTCGTTTTAGCATTATACTTTTCAATTCTATATTTGGATTTGTGGGGCCCCAAAATGAACTCTCACATTATTCAAGGGAGAAATACTATTTCTATTATTCACCTTTCATTATTGAAATGCATCTCTAATTTAATTCCTTGGGATCACACAGTGGAGAAATGATTCCAATGGAGGCCACTATGGGGTCAGGTTACGGAGGCCACTATGGGGTCAGGTTACGGAGGCCATGGATTTGCTGTGAGACAGAATTAGGATCTGGCCATGCAACCTCCTGCTGCTGCTGCAATTCAAGGGGCTTCCTGACGGGGTTAGTAGAATTGTGTGTTGAAGTAGGATGGATTTTATTGCTTGCCATTAAACTGTAGCTGAATCTGAAACTGAGGTTATTTATGGGTTTCTCGCTGACTCTAATGATGCAAACAAGATACACTTGTGAAATTATTTAAACCATAATTTGAAATGAGACAATAAATTTAAAAAACTATTGTTCCATATGTAACATCTGTGTATATGCAGCCTTGCGTAGGAAAAAATGGTAATATCTTTCCATTCAATTAAAATGATGGAACTTTTTTTTGGAAGTTCAGCCTTCTATGTTGTATGATATTAGTCTCATGATTTCTTATGGATGAAGAAAACAATGATTCCATTGTTGAAATGATGAGGAAAAGAGTAAAAACTTAAGTTGAGATTATTGCACAGGATAAGGTAACTGTCTTGGACAATAAGATCACTCACCAGGTGTCTTGAGTACAAAAAGGGTTTGTATGCTCCATTTACTTTTGCATAAATTTCGAATGGAAACCACTTGGACATTGTGTTGGTACCGGGATACCATCATTGTCTAAAATTTGTGTTGAAGTTTTAAATTTGGCTAGAACTAGACTGGGTATTGAGCAAAGATCTTTAAATAGAAGAAATTGGAAGACACCTGAAGCCTAAGTCTTCATTCAAATATGAAATCAAATCAACAAATGTAGAGCAAACAAATGTAGAGCATAGAGAACCAAAATGGCGATTGAGAGCCTGATTGCGATGGCAAGATGGTCTTGAATCTAGATCGTGATTAAAACTAATGGAGTACAAGTTTGACCCTAAGACAAGTCGTGTAATCACTACAAGAATTTATATGTGTTGAACAGTAAAGTTCCTTGTGGTTACTATAATCACTACAAGAATTTATGTGTTGAAGAGTAAAGTTCCTTCTGGTTACCATAAAGATCGATGTATTCATTAACCCTTTAATCATCTTATTGACCCTTGTTCATTGGTCCAACTTAACCACTCCTTTGTCTTGGTGATATTGTTGCAAGAGACCTACACTCAAGAACTTTACTCAGTTATGCAATCGGTATTGGCATGTTTGAGTGGAGAAAGTGGACAGCTTTTTCCTCCATCACTTCTTCAGCCACCTCCTTACCTTTTTAAATTTTCAAAATTACCCTTCATATTTTACATTTCCGTAATCTGGAAATCAAAAATTATAACTTCTGGATTACATAAATTCGGAAGTGGTAATATTTGTATAGGTTTTGGATTACATAATTCGGAAGTTGTAATTTTTGACTTTCGAATTATGTAATCTGTAGTTTAAAAAATATGAAGAGTAATTTTGGAAATTTTAAAAAGTACGGAAGTGGTTGAAAAAGTGACGGAGGTGCAGGAAGAAACGAGAAAGTGACATTTGGATTTGAATACGATGTAATTAATTTATGCTAGTGACAAGTCAACTTGTGTGTAGAAAGCATTTCACAAGGGAAAATATATCATATATACATTACACCATTTTCTTGACGAAATTTCAATTCTATTTTGAATAGGGTCTCATCAGAATCCAATTTTGATCCTAGCAAATGCAATAGCAACCTTGGTTATAATGATTTCAATCGATTCCAAATCCCTAATGATTTTGGAAACCTCCAAATGTCCATTGATTTTAGATTTCTAACTTTGTTGTTGATGTCTTTGATCTGATCGTCTTGATGTCCCATCGAAACCTTCTTTTCAGGTATCTCTCATTGTTTTTGTCTTTCTCGTCTCACTTGCGAAATCTCTTTTCTTTCAAGCATTGTTTATCGTTTGCTTTCGTGTGAGAAAAGGAGAATAATTACTATGCCAAAGAAAAACATGAAAATTGAGACAATAAAAAACAAAAAAACACGAAAAATGAGAATATTGGTTGGTTAAAAACTTTCTTCGCATATTATGATAGAACTGAGAAGTACTCTGAATATATATATATATATATATAATTATTTATAATTTGTACTTTATGTTTGTCTTTATTTTAGATTTAAATTATTATTATTTTTATTTAAAATATTATTATAATTCAAACATAAAAAATTATAAAAAATAAATTTATATAACAAATATACTAATCATAAAAAAATAAAGATAAAATTAATAATGTTATTTAATTTATAAATAAATAAATTTAATTAATTTTTTAACAATTTTTAAATATAAAAATAAATTTGTACATTTATATTTTTATTAATTAAAAAAATATAATTTCAATGACATTTATTCTATCATTTACAAACTTTTCTCCACACTTTCTACTCTATTTATTTTAATCCAAATAACTCCATTTTTTTCAAACTTTCTCTTCAAATCATCTCAAATTCACTTCCTTAAATTCACTCCCTAATTAAAACAAAACATCAAGGATTCTATCTATAGGTTCTCTTTTTGTTTATTGAAATTTATGGGTTAAGAATGGGGTGTGCGTCCCACATATGACTTTGATACAGTTAAGAAAGTGACTTTATGGTCTTTGTGTCTAGTCATTGGTGCCGATATTTTAGGGGAAACAATGTTTGTACTACTATACAAGGGTGGCGTTGGTGTTGGTTATGGAGGTGTTATGGAGGTGACGGGTTAGGCACGTATGGATGTGGTGTTGGTAGTGCTATCAGTCAATCTTGATGAAGAAGGATCCAGTAAGTAACCATAGTAATGTGGGTGATGACCCACACCAGTTGCAGTCTATGCTGAGATAAAGAAAAATTCCTTAATCAATTTAGTTAATATTTAATTTCTTCAATCACACTTTAAGTACAGTTTTATGATGGTTCCTGAATCAATATGGTTTTTTTCAATCCTACATACACACACAATACTTGGTGGTTAGATGACAGTGTATAAGAATGAATGTATTCTCTCTCTTTTTTTTTTTTATCATAGTCCAACTTCTCCTAAGTTTTTTTTTTTTCATTCTTGAACTCTAAAGCATTGAAAGCCTTGGGGTCAGCATTGAAAGCCTTGGGGTCAGCTTTTGTAGAGGCTAAGGGTTCATCTTCGACATTGGTTGGGAGATATCTATAGGAGTTATTGCTCTAAAATCCATAGATGTAGTTGTTTTTACACAGGTTAAACTCCAAATGGATGGTAAATGACAATTTATTTCATATCTTTAACCATATATGATCAATTAGTGCATAATAATTAAATTTATGGGTTGCTTTTCCTCTCTGGCTCTGGAATGATGTGACTTAGCCAAATCATACATTCATGTACTCCATGTGGTAGCGAACATTATTTCTAAAGCTGGCTCTTATGGCAAAACTAAGCATGCAAGCAAGCTTTGGTTGATGTTCACGGTCCTCTTGTTAAAGTGCATTTCCCTAATGATAAACCAGGAGAGTGGTTGTTTCTTGACCAGAATCACAACAGTTTAGTTTCTCTAAAGTAAGGAAAGACTGTGACCAATTTTAATTACTATATAAGTTTCTTCTAGTCCTGTGTCATTTTTTTGTTGAGTATTCATTGTTCCTATGATTCAATCAATGGAAAAAAAAGTAAGCATATCCTTGTGAGTCCTTTGATAACATAATAGAGAAAAACCATATTAGTATTTTGATGTAATTGCAACATTTACAGAGAGTAAAGAGAAAGAAAGCTTTGAGATATGAAGAAACAGAGAAGAGAGATGCAGCACTGCGTGAAAGAAAAGAAGAAAAAGATGATTTCATTAAAGTGAAAAGTTATACTGAAAAAACCTTAAATAGAGTTTATATACATGTGGTGTAAATAGAAAGAAGGGCACGCTGTATACAACAAAAAACCAGAAAGGGGAAACCCAACTGGCCTAGAAGTCCAAAAGCAAAAAATAAAAGCTTCTAATATTTTAACAGCCCCCCTCAAGCTAGGAGTAAATGTTCTTCATTCCTAGCTTGGAAAAGAGGATATTCAATTGAGCAGCAGGAAGAGGCCTAGTGAAGAAGTCTGCCACTTGTAGGGATGAAGAGATTGGAAGCAGTTTAAGTAGCCCAACATTAAGTTTCTCCCTGACAACATGACAGTTGATCTCTATATGTTTGGTGCGCTCATGGAAGACTTGATTATTAGCAATCTGGATGACAACTTGATTATCACAGTAGAGAAGGGCTGGTTGCAAGTGTTGAATGCGTAAATCTTGTAGTAAGTATGTTATCCATTGAATCTCACAAGTGGTTGCAGCAAGAGCACAATATTCTGCCTTGGAGGAGCTCATAGATATGGTCTACTGTTTCTTGGACTTCCAAGAGATGAGTGACTCTCCCAAATACACAGAAAAACCAGTTATGGATTTGCGAGTTTTAGGGCATGTAGCCCAATCAGAATCACTATATGCTTTTAATTGAATAAGAGACTGACGGTGTAAGAAGTTACCTGTGCCAGGAGTTCTTTTGAGATAGCGAAGGATGCGCATTGCTACTTGGTGATGTTCACTAGTTGGGTGTGAAACAAATTGGCTGAGATGATTAACAGAGAAAGAAATATCAGGCCGTGTGTTGGTTAGATAAATAAGGCGCCCAATCAATTGTCTATATGCAGTGGATTCTGCATCACCAAGTGGGGTGCCTTTTGTGGTTGAGAGCTTGACAGTGTGCATCATTGGTGTAGGAGCAGGGGCATATCCCAACATACCAGCATCTTTGAGCAGATCTAAAACATATGTGCACTGACTTAAGTGGATACTAGTGGCATTGCGAGCAACTTCAATGTCCAGCAAATAAGTTAAATCACCAAGGTTTTTAATGTGAAAGAAATTGTGTAACAGACTAGTGATAACAAATATCTCCATAGGATTATTCCCAGTGAAAATAATGTCATCGACATAGACCAAGAGTGTCGTGGTGTGTTTGCCATCATGTTTCAAAAATAAAGAGTGGTCAGCAGTGGAAATTTTATAATTATGTGAAAGTAAGAAATTTGAGAGCTTGGCATACCATTGTCTACCTGCTTGTTTGAGACCATAAAGGGACTTCTTTAGGCGACAGATAAGATTGGGAGAAGAAGTGTGAAAACCTTGAGGCAAATGCAAGTAAACTTTTTCATCTAAGTCCCCACGTAGGAAGGCATTGTTCACATCCAGCTACTTGAGTGTCCAATTCTGGGCTGTGGCTAAAGCGAGAAGTAGACGTAGGGTAG
This sequence comes from Phaseolus lunatus, assembly GCA_013389735.1. Taxonomy (NCBI): domain Eukaryota; kingdom Viridiplantae; phylum Streptophyta; class Magnoliopsida; order Fabales; family Fabaceae; genus Phaseolus; species Phaseolus lunatus. The sequence goes on from CM023860.1 coordinate 47,775,179, forward strand.
TCAACTTTGCTACAAGAGCAAATGTGTCTAAAAAGTCCAGTCCTTCAATTTGATTCTATCCTTTTGCTACAAATCGGGCTTTATAACATTCAATAGAACCATCTGCGTGATGCTTGATCTTATAAATCCATCTACATCCAATTGCTGATTTTCTAGCTGGAAGAGTAGTCAGGGACCGTGTTCCATTATCTTGAAGCGCTTGTAGTTCCTCCTTCATGGCACGGATCCAAGGTGGATGTTGGACAACTTCCTCATAGTTGCGAGGTTCCTCAGCAAAAGAAATTAACATTATTGTATTTTTGAAAAACTTTGATAAAGAATTATAATTCAAAAAGGAATGGATTGAGTGTTTGGTACTTACAACACTGCTATTGAAGTTTGGCACATCAAAATCTTGAAGATAAATGGGGGATCTTCTGCTGCGAGTAGATCTTCTAGGAGGTGCAGTTGCAGTCTCATTTTGCTCTCTTTGCTCACTTTGCTCAACATTAGTGTCAGTCTCAAAAACATCATCAACATTATTATCAACAATATTTTTAGTTTGCATACGAATATCATCATGAGTTTGGACATAGTGTTGAGGAATGGGTAAAGAAAGACTATTTGAGTCATTATTTTAAATACAATTTGAATGGTAAGGAAAAGAGTTTTCATAAAAAAAAAAACATTTCTTGACAAATCTATCTTATGGTTTCAAGGTTTAGAAAAAAAAAAAAAACCTTTTGTGTTTGGTTTGAAACCAAGGAAAACGCCTGGAACAGCATGGCTGTCCAGTTTTTTTTCTGTGACCAAGAATAGTTGAAGAATAACATAGACATCCAAACACACGAAGGGAAGAAATATCACAAAGCTTTTTATGCAATTTCTCATAAGGCGTAGTATTATTAAGTAGTGGAGTAGGCATACAATTAATAAGGAAGGTAGCATGTTGTACAACAAAACACCAAAAAACAACAGGCATATTAGATTGAAAAAGTAAGGCATGTGTGACGTTTAAGAGGTGTTGATGTTTTCTTTCAACAATACCATTTTGCTTTGGTGTTTCAATACAAGTGGTTTGATGTATAATACCTTTTGATGCAAAAAAATCATGCATAGAGAATTCAATATCATTATCAGTACGAATGATTTTAACCTTAGTAGAGAAATGACTTTCAACATAAGCAATAAAATTCACAACACTAGCCTTGACTTTAGATTTGTTGTGCAAGGGAAAAAAAAACCAAGTGTATCTAGTAAAATCATCAACTATGGTAAGAAAGTATTTATAACCAAGCATGGAAACAACAGAACAGGGGCCCCAGATATCAGTATGTAGTAATTCAAAAGCTTGAACAGTTTTAGTATTACTAGGAAAGAAAGAAGGTTCTTTTGTTTGGCTTGGTGACATGTATCACAAACATAGTTTTTGTCAATATGAATATTAGGATAGTAGGTTTGTAGAATTTTTAACCTTTCATCCGAGGGGTGACCCATTCTGAGATGCCAAATGTTGCTTTGTTTTGTAGTGTAGCTCATAATTCTGCTATCAGTTTTATTGAAAATGTATAGTCCAGCTACAAGATCAACTGTACCAATCTTGTCTTTAGTCATGGAATTCTGTATCAGACACTCAGTGGAAGAAAAAACAAGTTCACATTTAAGGAATGCAGTCAATTGACAAATGGATATTAAATTGAAAGAGAAATCTGGTACATACAAAACATTTTCAAGAATAAAATTTTTATTAAAGAAAATTGTGCCAGAACAGAAAGCAATAACGAAATTTCCATTGGGAAGCCTAATGGTAATGAGTTTGATACATTTATATGATGAGAAGTTTGACAAAGAACAACAAACGTGAACAATTGCACCAGAGTCAAGAATCCAAGTATATTCATTAAAATTAGAATTGTTGAGCTTTTGGATATTACCTGTGACGGCCGAATTCTGATCTGGATGATCAGCAGAGAGAGAACCAACCTGGTTGACTTGAACTTGATTGTTGGAATTGTTAACATTTTTCAGAAGGTCCGAAAGAATTTGATATTGATGTTGAGTGATGCGGAAATCTCCTCTATTATTCTGTTTGTTTTGATCTTGATTTCCAGGATTATCTTCTTGAATGTAGTGGAGATGTTGTTGGATTGAGAAGACTTACCATACTGAGATCTATACCCGGGAGGGTATCCATGTTTCTTGTAACAAATATCAATAGTATGACCAATTTTGTTGCAGTAAGTACAAACCTTTTTATTACCACCAAACTTTGAGCCTCTGTTATCTTGGTTAGGAAAGCCATTTTTCTTAAAACAAACACTCTCACTATGACCCAACTTTCCACAAAAAGAACAAGTAATGGTACTAGTGTGGTTAACAGAGGTAATAGGGGTAACATTTTTGACATTAGCTACAAGAACACTATTATTAAACTGACGCTCTTGTTGAATAACGAGAAAATTTTTGGTAATAGCAGGGACAGGTTCCATGAGCATAATATGTGCTTTTATATTATTGTATTGGTCATTAAGGCCACGTAAAAATTGCATTGCCTGATCCTCTCTTTTTCTTTGGACAATAACAGAAGGCACATCATAGGAACATATAGGATCAGACCTAAAATTATCTAATTCATCCTAGATAATTATGAGTTTAGTAAAGTAATCAGTAACAGAAAGGTCACCTTGATTGAATGAAGAAGCTTCCATTTAAAGATCAAAGATACGCGATAAGTTGCCTTGTGAGAAGCGGGCCTTGAGGTCATTCCATATGTCCAGTGCCTTATCCATCCATATGTTGCTCTAACGTATATGAATAGAGACCGAGTGTACAAGCCAAGATGCCACCATGTTGTTGTATCTCGTCCAGGATGAGAAAGAAGAATAGGTTTCTGAAGGTCTGGGAGCAACACCATTGACGAACTCGTTTTTATTCTTTGCGCTCAAAGCCGTAAGAACCGAGCGACTCCAAAAGTGGTAATTGGTGGAATCAAGAACGCAAGACACAAGGGGTGTAGGATTTTCACTGGGATGCAGGTACAAGAAACTATGAACAAAATTCTCACTTTGAACAATATTCTTGTTCTGATTAGGGTTAGGGCTTTCACTCCTGTCACTGTTCTCGTCAGTCATTTGTGTGCGAAAACGCGAATTGTAAAGAACCAAACAATCGTTAGAAAGAACAAGAAAATGCAAAGCAGGGACAATATACGAAATGTAAAAAGAAAGAGAAGAAGAAAAAATCTTGGGAGGACGAAGACAGAGTGCGCGCAACAGAGCTCTTCTCAAGGAAGAGTTCTGATACCATAATAGAGAAAAACCATATGAGTATTTTAATGTAATTACAACATTTACAGAGAGTAAAGAGAAAGAAAGCTTCGAGATATGAAGAAACAGAGAAGACAGATGCAACATTGCGTGAAAGAAAAGAAGAAAAGGATGACTTCATTAAAGTGAAAAGTTATACAGAAAAAACCTTAAATAGAGTTTATATACATGTGGTGTAAATAGAAAGAAGGGCACGTTGTATACAACTGAAAACCAGAAAGGAGAAGTCCAACTGGCCTATAAGCCCAAAAGCAAAAAATAAAAGCTTCTAATATTTTAACATAACACTCTGAGTTTTGAAGAGGGAACTTTGTTTTCAGAAGAGTGTGCCTGATCGTGTAGGTTAATTAGATTGGATTGGACTACCTCATGTAACAACTAGATTTTTGCATTTTAAATATGCAACTAATTTGTGTTACCTTGGAATGTGTTAGAGTTGTGCTTATGTTAGAGATGCATCACCAGTGTACCCAACTTGGACTAGTAGATAGATAATGTTTAGTCAACATTTTAGAATAGGGTGAAACTTGTTAGAGATCTCACATTAAATAGAGATATAACCAAATTATACTATAGAAGTGAATGCATAATCCACCTTACAAATTCGATTTTGTGAGCTTGAGATAGATGTAATGTCCACTTTCTAAGATAGTATAGGAACCTATCCTAGCAAGGGTTGTCGATGCTATTATGCTAGTCACTATTGGATTGTTCCAAACCACTCACAAATATTCATTCCCACGCTTGAGATGTAAAAAAAATATACTGTATAAGTGGGTGTAACTTATACAGTAAACAAAACATGTTTTATGAAGTTGAGTGAAGTTGAAAACCTACTTTCTAAGATAAGATAATAATTTTATTCCAACCAAAGGAAAAGGAAGTATAAGTTGATATTTCAAATTTTGTTGCGCCTTTATGTCCATGTTAGTTAAAGCTCCATGCACTTTTAACTTTTTAATAAATTTCATTTTAACTATAAGTTATTGGTCTGAATTTTATGGTAGCTTGTACGTGGTGCTTTTCTTTCTCGATCTTGCTCAAACAATGTTATTGTTTATGATGTGAACTTTTTAAAGAATAAATTCAATATTTATCATTAGGTAATTAGTAAAGTTCAAAATGGACATGAGACATTCATGAAAATTTTATAGTTTGATTTGTTTATACTATTAGCCTCCAACTTTTACATAGACAACTTATGGTTTATGCAGAGGGTTCTTGTAAACTGTAGGTTTTCGCTCACGCGCACTATTTTAGTGTCATAAAAAAATTATCTAAACTAAATGAATGTATTGGAGCTGTGGAGCTTTAAAAATATTATATTGCTGAAACAAAACTAGTTTAGTGACTAAATTTGCAGTACAAGTACTCTGATTTTCGTCTTCAAAACAAAGTAAACAACAAATTGAGAACTTAACTTCCCACTACTTACAAATCAGTGAAACTATATATATATATATATATATATATATATATATATATATATATATATATATAACATTCTAATTGTCACATTCTAAAACATAACTTTTTAATAAAGAATTAACACAACATAACTATAGGATGTAGAACTTTAGTTGCGTACTGCATAAATTGGCCTATCAAAATGGAATTTTGTCATTCCATTTCTTTATGACCAATTCTATCTTGTTAGTAAATTTCTTGATTGTGTTATGGGCCAGGAAATGGTTGTAGGTGAACCTCATATGAAATTTCCCTCTTCCTAGACTCTTTTTACTCTTGAAAATTTACCAATGTCTTTAAATATCAAATCCACACGAGATTTTGTAAATATTTACCAATGTGTTCAAAAGAAGAATTTGCCCCTTTTGTTTTGTAAATATTTACTTTCTACCACCTCATTTTGTTGAGGAGTTTTGGGTGCAGATAAATTATACTGAATGTCATTCTTTTCACAAAATGAATTGAATTTTTTCGTTTTGAAACTCTCCACCATGATCACTTCTTATTAACAAATACTGTTGCATTTTTTACTTTGTAAAAGCTTGGCAAGATTTTTGAAAGTAGAAAAAGTATAATTTTTTGATGCAATGATTAAAGTTTATGTAAATATTGAGAAATCATCTATAATGACAGGACATAGTAATTACCTCAATACTCAGTTCTAGAAGGATCAAGCAAGTCCACGTGAAGCAGTTCCAGTGCTTTAGACGTGGAAACAAAATTTTTCAGTCTATCCTTTTGACATGTTTTACATATTCTATCATTTTCAAACTTAAGTTTTGGAAGACCTAAGACTAGATTTATAGAAATCAATTTGTTTAAATGATGTATGTGTATATGTTAGGAACCAAGAAAATCACACTCAAAATCAAGAACACCAGAATCTAGTGAATAATTTGTTGTGTTAATAATTCTGCACTATACATTCTAAATGTCCACAAAGAAAAAGATTATTCCTTTACACAAGATTTTCTTGTCTACCAAACAGAATACACAAAAGACATCCTTTACTAAACCGGTTGATCTTTATTTAAAGACCACTAACCACTACTAACCGTCCTTTATTTTTTATTTTTTCTATAATAAACCTTCCAATTCTTATCCTTCTTTTGTGTCCTAACATTACTCCCTTCCGACAAAACAACCTTGTCCTCAAGGTTGGAATAGTGGAACCTTGATTCCGTGGCTCATCTTCAACACCATGATCTTTATCTATGCTTCCTGAAAGTATTGTGATATTGTCTATCATAGGGAGGGAACCCATTGGCTACTGCATGCAAATTCAGGTCTAGAGGCTTAGGTGGTGGTAGGAATGAGAGGGGGTTTTGTATAGAAGTCTCTGCACCCAGTAAGTTGAAATTCCAAGATTATGATGTCACTGATGTTCTAGCCACCTTCATTATCAAATATTTGATCCCACAATGATTTCTTATGCTTATGAAGTAAATATGGATTTGGGAAAATATGATGCTTGGTTGTATCTCCACCTTCAATTTTCTCATTGGATAGCATATAATTGGCCTCTCAAGAAAAAGATCATTACAACACATAATCTTCACTTTCTATATTGATGCATCCCATTCTGCCCTTGTCATTTCCGTTTCTCTTGCAAATCTCACTTCATTTTTGGTTTTTTCTTTGTTGTAGAGGATGTGATTCTTCATATCTGAACCTTCTCCCACATCTTGGGTCTTCTTCTCTTCATCATTAACAAATTTCTCTCCTCCCTCAGACATTCTGTCCCCTTTCTTGATATCCTGCAGCATTTCTTTTATTTCTAGAATGCTCTCCTTTAGCCCGCTAATGTCTGTCTTTAGGCCGTTAATGTTTGTCTTTAGGCTGTTAATGTTTGTCTTTAGGCTGTTAGTGTCTATCTTCATCTCCAATATTAATCTTCCCTGTTCGCTGGTTACTCTCTCTAAAGCCACGATTTTCTGTTCCATCCTCTTTTTTTTTGATTCGGCAGGTTAGACCAATTTGTTAAGAACCAAGAAAATCACACTCAAAATTAAGTCAAGAACACCAGAATCTACTGAATAATTTGTTGTATTAATAATTCTGCACTTTACATTCTCAATGTCCACAAAGGAAAAAATTATTCCTTTTACACAGGATTTCCCTGTCTACCAAACAAAATACACAAAAGACATCCTTCACTAAACCGGTTGTTCTTTATTTAAAGACCACTAATCGCACTAACTGCTATTAACTACTACTAACCGCTACTAACCACTACTAACCGTCCTTTATTTTTTATTTTTCCTATAATAAACCTTCCGAGTCTTATCCTTCTTTTGTGTCCTAACAATATATGTGTTATTCTTCTATTCCATAACCATGATTCTTCATCTTGATATTAGACATTCAATATTAGATGCAATACTTTTTATGTTTAACATGTATACATTTTTTATTCTTTTTCCTATCAACAAGATGTTCTTTGAGTTTGCCTCACAAATCAGACATGAATGTGGTTCAAAAATAACCAATACCCTTTGTCACATTGTTGACTTATGCTAAGTACATTATGCTTCAAACCTTATATGCATAGTACTTCTTTGATGATAATAGAATTCTTATCACCAACAGTTTCTTTGCCAAGAATTCTCTCTCTATTATTGTCACCACAAGTGACATATCCTTTATGCTTAAGTTGCATTTCAACAAATTTGGATACATCTCTTGTCATATACTTTGAACAACACTTGTCAAGATATAATAATTGTTTCTTGGTTGTCAAAGGAACCTATAAAATAGTTTTAAAGAACAAATTTTGATTTTCTTATTAATGTAATTTGGGTCCAATTCTTTTAATGATACTCTTAGGTACCCAGTAATTAGGTCATTTTCTTATTTGACATGTTCTATTGGTATAACCCCTTTTCAAACAATAGAAGTAGGTAATAGATGGTGTGGACCGTGTTTTACTATTTCTAAAGAAACTTTTATATTGTTTGGTTTTGTTTCTAAATTTTGATTTGTATTCAAAACCAAACCAGTGTTTCCAAAAAAAACAATTTTGTGATCCAAATAATGCTTTTAGATTTTTTAAAGCCTTATTTAAAATTGTAAAAATGGTTTTGATTAAAGCTAAAATTGTTAGTTTTAACAAATTAAAACTTTGAATTAATATGTTGATTTTTCTAAAAATGAAAATAATGAATTAAGTCAATGTTTCAATTTTATTAAAACTACATTCTTTTGATCAAAAGGATTTACATTTACGATAAAAGGATACTCCTGATAAAAAAAACTTTTTTGTCGTAAGCAATTTTTATCGATTCATTTGATAATTTAACGAGTTAAAATATTCACTTTAGTATCTAAAGATTTCAATTTAGATTAAAATTTTTATTTTAAATATCCAAGTCTCGTATAAATAGGAATGTCATTCTCTTGTAATTATTAACTTTAAATGATATAATGAAATGTTATCAAATTGTACATAGTTTTATACTTATTCTTAGTTCCCTCCAGGTTATGGCAATTGCTTCATGCATCATGTCACCGCACCCAATTTCAGGAGAAAATACCCTTAAAAAAGGGTACATAAAAAATACTTTCCGGACTCTCTCTTTTCTGGAACACATTTTTTGTATTACGGATTTTTTTATTCAGAATAGAATTTTGATTTTCGTTTCTAGATTTTTATATCTGGAATACAATAATTTCTTCCGGATCTATTTTTTCGAACTATATTATTTTTAATTATGAATTTTCATTTCTGGAATAAAGGGTTTTTTAGAATTTTTTAAATTATGTTGGGTGCTGGTTCAAAAATATTGAGTGTAGGAAACAATTGTCCTAGGTTATTCATTCTACAAGAAACTGGCCTAGAAAAATCTTCAAAAGTTGGTCTAACCTCTCTTCTCTTCATTTCACCAAACTGTGTCACTTTTACCAAACTGTGTCACTTTTGTTATCTTTATCCATTTATTCACGCTTCTATAAACTTTATTATCAATCCTTCAAGCTTTCAACCATTAGAGCCAAGGAGGACTGTATCAAAACATTTTAATTATTATTTTTCTTATTATTCAATTATAAATTTGATCTAATATGAATATTTTACTTTTCAGTTATAATTGTTCTATTAATTGTAATTGTTCTATCAAATGTAACTACTTTATTAGTTGTAACAGTGTCTCTCTTTTATTAGTTGTAACAGTGTATCTCGTGTATCTCTTTTATTAGTTGTAATAGTGTATCTGTTGTTTATATTTTCTTATAGATTTTATAAATAAAGTACTCAATAAATCCAAATAGGAGTATAACAATTATTTGATTAATAAAACATAACTCTATCTTAAATTTTTTTTTTCTCTCCTGTTCATTGTTCATTTATCTTAAAAATGAAATATATGAAATTTATATAATATCAGAGTTTTTAGAAGTTCTGGATTTTTTTTTCTTTTTTGTTCAGCTCTTTATTCTTTTACTGTGGCAAGACGAGATGAAACGGGAAATAATTCCTATTTTTGTAAATATTGTAAAAAAAAAGTGATGCAGTGGACAAATGTTATCGAAACAATGGGGGAGAAGTTACCAATGTCTTCTACCTTAAACCAATGCTTCCTTCTTTTTCTTTGGACATATGAAGATATGCATGATATGATATTTTTCCTCAAATTAATTAATTTGTAACCATGAATATTCATTTACTTTTTCATAGTTTTTCTTCTTCAAGTATTAGAAAAAAATAGAAAACTCAACTCAATTTAATTTCTTAAAAACTAAATATATTATTCACGCTTCCGTAAACCTCATTATCAATCCTTCAAGGTTTCAACCATTGGAGTCAAGAAGGATTGCATCAAAAAATGAATTTTAAATTAAACTTAACTTTGAAAAATTAAATGATGTTTAGATCCATTTACATATCATGAATTAATTTCACCTTTCTAGTTGATGTGAAATATTTAATATGACTCAATTTTATTATAAATTTATTAAAAAAATCCATAAATTAAAAAATGTGAATATTTATAGTCATTTATCTTAAGACTTAAATTTTAAAACTACACTAATTTTATTTTGTCTTTCTTCCCACATAAGTATTAACTCTTTTTATCAGCGAATATAAGTGATAACTTAATTTTTGTTGGTCTGTTGTTTCTGGTTGGTCGTGGATTGTCAAATGTTTAACAATATTTGTGTTTGAAGAATCAAGTTTTGATTTTATTTTAGAAAACAATAAAACATTTTTTATAAAATAAATTAATCAAAACACTATCAAAATTGGAGTTCGTCTTGTTTCCTAAGCAGCACGCGATAATAAAACAAAAGCACTTAACCAGAAAAATAAAATGGTTTTTTTTTTTGGGGTCAACGAATTAGAATTAAGAGAATGAATGGTTTTGAATTGCAAAAACATTATATAATATTAAAAGTCATATTAAAAAGTCAATATATTAAAAAATAGAAGAAGAAAAAAACATAATTCCTTTAATAGAATGCTTAAAATGTCAATGTATAAAATATTAAAAGTCATAAGAACATTTTATATATTTATAAGGAATTAAATTTAATACACAACTTAAAGAGAAATTAAATACATTGTTATTTTAACATAAATATTACTTGATCATCTCTTCAATTACTGAAAAACAAAATGCCAATTTTTTTCTAAAATATAAATATCTACTATTTAGTGATGAGCTATAGGGAAACATATATTATTTAAATAAGATAAGAGCAACAGAAAAATTCTTTAACTATTTAAAACTTCATTTTTATGATTTTAACTCAAGATCATTTATTAAACTATATCAATCTCTCGTGATATGACTTGAAAAAAATTCTTAAAAATAGAAGTGGTATAAGTGAAATGAAACATCAATATTTTAATATATTAAAGTGAAAAATTTATAAATAAAAAATATTAATTATTCAAAGTTTTATTTTATTAGAATCACTCTCTTTCTAAAACTTTTTTTTTAATCTTTTCTTTCTTTGATTTTTCTCTAAAAACCTAAATTTTTTGTTTTGAATACGTACAAGAACAATATATATATATATATATATATATATATATATATATATAACTCATTAAAGAAAACATCAATGATTATATTTTATCATAAATAAAGAAGTAACGGTTTAAATATGTTTTAATTTTTTTTTTATAAAAAACATATTATTTTACAATTAATACAGATGTTTTTCTATAATTAAACCTCGCCACAACCTAAAATAATTTTTACCAGTTTTACATGTAAAATTAAAACATGTTTTTGTTCTAAACACTAAAAAAAATATCACCGAAATAAACTATATTTCAAAGTTCAAATAATAATATTTATTCATGGAATATTATTATTATTTTTAAATAAAACATAATTATTTTAATTTCAAATAAAAATATAAATTTTTTTAATATTATTATTATTCATAGAGTTTGGCAGGAAGTTAGTTTCGAAAGTGGTGCAGCACACCCACTCTGAAATAATATGATTTTGAGATAATTAGTTAATGTGCTGTTTGACTTTTGCTTGATAATAAATTAGTATATATTTATAAAAAAATTAGTTATTTAATATTGAAATGTTAGTTAAATATATTTAAAAAAGTTATATATATTTAATAATAAAATAATTTAATATTGAATAAACATACTTATTTTATATTTAAAATGTTAAATGCTACATTAATATTTATGTCATACTTTGCAAAAGGAGGTTTTAACATATTATAACTATATATGAACTGAAACAGTTAAAATAGTTATTAATCATTAAATACTTAACATTAATAAAAAAATGAAATATTATTTTTATATTTACTTAAATTAACCTAAACTTTACTGTAGTTACTGAATGTAGTCAAATTTACATTAACAAAAAATTAAATACTTTAGATTAATAAAAGATTAAACATTATTTATATTTACTTAAACAAATAAGTGAATTAAATTTTATTATAAGTATTTTTTAACCTTTTACAAAATTCTACACTCAATTTATTGTCTAAAAATTGATCGCAAACTTATATATTTAGATTGCTTAATCCCAATTCAAACAATAAATATTGATTATTATTTGCACTCAAACAATTGAATCATAATAAAAAATTATTTATTTTATTAAATAAATAAATGAATGATTTTTTATTTATTAGAGAATACATGTAGACATGTATACATGTAGTCACGTTGTATACATGATGACTCTTCATTGCCACGAACCAACACTACATTACATAAGTTAACTTCCACAGCATTCTCTCACCGCCACGTTTCCAAAACACTTTTCCACCTTTCTATCGCTTTTAGTTAAACTTATCAGATTCTCGTTTCCTTTGATTTGCCGGCGATGATGAGTTCGGCGGCGAGGATGCCCAAGTTGGGCTCCTTCCGTCACAGCTTCGCCGAGAAGAAGGAGAGGCTGCTCTCCATGAAGGGCGGGGGTTACTCCCAAGTTGGGATCGCGCTGCCGGAGTCCGACGAGGAGGACAACTGGCCGCCCAGGCGATGCTGCTCATACCGCGCTGTCTCCGACAGGATCGTCGGAACGTGGAAGAGCGCGAAGCGCGTGGCGGCAAGAGCGTGGGAGATGGGGATGTCTGATCCCAGGAAGATCATATTCTCCGCCAAAATGGGACTCGCTCTCATTCTCCTTACGCTTCTGATTTTCCTTAAAAAGCCCTTTGAGGACATTAGTCGATACTCCGTTTGGGCCATTCTCACTGTCGTTGTGGTCTTCGAATTCAGCATAGGTATCAACCTTCAATCTACTCTCCTTTTCCCTCTGCATACAATTCTTCCCAATAATCTTGTTCGAATCTGTTCGTCCGATTATGTCAATATTTGAATTTGAAATCAAAACCACTACATGGTTTTTTTTGTTAACGTTTTAGGATGTAAATTCAAATTTGATACTACTAATTAATCTTGTGTTTTTAATTCATACTGCTTGCTTAAAGTCGAGAATCTAGCTGACCCCACGAAAATTGGTTCATTTGTTTTTTTATATTCAAATTTGAATTTTTGATTTTTTAAATAGAAGTTATTAGGGTTTCTTTGGATTAAGTCTCTTTTTGGCTTTATTATGTAGTTTCAGTGTTGAATACACTATTATTTATAGTGTCTTATGCGATTTAGCCCAGAGTATTCCTCTTTAGAATGACTTGCTTATATATACTATAAAAATTGAAATTATAAAAATAATACATTTCCTCACCTAAATTATCGTGGAATTTTTACTTTAAATATATTTTGGATTTCATCTCGCTAAGATGAGATTAGCAAATATTGAAATTATAGAAAATTTAAAGTTGAATATATCAGTACCAAAAAGAAGGTTGAATAATAAATACTATATACATAAATACACTGGGTGCCTGAGTCGGTTTTCTATTTGAGGGTCGGTGCAGAAAACTTATGTATTGTTATATATCTGAATTAAATTCTTATCATTATATACACTCATGATGTTCATCACAATCATAGTGTTATTTTTGAACATGTGAAAAGTATACCTCTTTCCTTGTACTTTTTTCTTTCCAGACAGACACTTATTATGGTGTCTAGAATTGCACGTGAGTTCTTATAATTGGCACGAACTTAGTCCTTTTACTGCTTAAACCTTAAAGTAACATACAAAATTGGAACATGCTATTAAGAACCAAACTGATCTCTCTCTCTTTTGTTTTTAATTATAGGACCTAATTAATTTAAAGTGTTTTCTGTGACCAAGTTATTGTCATTTGTATAAGATATGGATTAAAATAAGGATTTTGCTATTTTTGTTTTCTTTTTCGTTTTTTTTGGGGTTTTAATTCCTCTTCCTCAAGGGAATTGGCGAAGAATATGCCTGGATCAGTGCGTAAAGGCCTTAAACCTTTGATCGTGGTAGAGTGATACGTTGGTTCTGTTAATTTAGTTAGTTTGTCCAGAAAACTAGTGCTAACTAATCTAAGGAAAAATACTTGTTGACCAGTGTCTTGAGGGCGGTGGGAAAATTCAATTTTTTTGTTAAATATTATTTTGAGTTTTTAGAGTAATATTGTTTTCTTTATTAAAAATATATTTTACTTTTGTTTCCTTAAAGATTTCGTAAGGATACTCGGTATAATTCTCCTATTTAATTTATGAGGATAGGCAAATGCCATTCTAATTTTAATCAGAGAAAAAAATCATATAATTTTCCCTAGTTTTTTCTGTCTTGTAATGAATGAAATCATAGGTTATAATTTTTTGTGCTTCATGTTCCAAAGCCTCTACTTATTTAATTCAACTGTATTCATGTACTTCACCTTTTATTAACTCCAATATTTTGATCATAAATCATTTGCTAAAGTAAAACATTTATTTGTAAATTGTAATTTCCGTTACAAGCAATAATTTGTGACGCAGGGGCAACTCTTAGCAAAGGGCTTAACAGAGGATTGGGGACTTTGTTAGCTGGAGGTCTAGCTTTGGGAATGGGAATTTTATCACAATTGGCTGGAAAATGGGAAGAGCTCATCATAACTGTTAGCATCTTCACTGTAGGTCAGGAACTTGAATCACTTCTATTTGTTATCATGTTGATAAAGATTCATCAGATTTTTTCTTTTTTTGAGTATGCCTTTTTCTCTGACTGTGTTATTATGTATGAATTTCAGGATTTTGTGCCACATATGCAAAACAATACCCAACAATGAAGGCTTATGAATATGGTTTCCGTGTGTTCTTGATCACCTACTGCTACATTATTGTATCAGGGTATCGAACAGGAGAGTTTGTTCAAACAGCTATAAATAGATTTTTGCTCATTGCCCTTGGTGCTGCTGTGGCACTCGGGATAAATGTATGTATATATCCAATATGGGCTGGTGAGGATCTGCATAATCTTGTGGCAAAAAATTTCACGGGTGTTGCTGCGTCATTGGAAGGTTGTCTTAGTTTGTGGAATTGTAATAAACTAACAACTAATATTTTAGTGTGGCTCCTTAATCTTATTTCTTGGGTTGAATAACGTTGTTTGGTTTCTTTTTCAGGTGTTTTAAATAACTATCTTAATTGTGTTGAATACGAGAGAGTGCCTTCAAAAATTCTTACATACCAAGCTGCAGAGGATGTGGTTTACAAAGGCTACAGATCAGCTGTTGAATCTACAAGCACAGAGGATGCATTGGTATCATGTATTTTTGTTGTCTGTTTCACTTCACAAAAAAATATTGACAATCATTTTGACTCATTAATACATATTTCTTATTGAAGATGGGTTTTGCTGTATGGGAGCCACCTCATGGTAAATACAAAATGCTTAGATATCCATGGCAAAATTATGTGAAAGTAAGTGGGGCTCTAAGGCATTGTGCATTTATGGTCATGGCTATGCATGGATGTATACTTTCTGAAATACAGGTACTTCTTAAAGCTTTTCTGTTCCAAATACTCCGAGTATTTAGAATCTTTTGTAATTACTTTTGGTGGATGATTTTTAGGATTTTTTTTTTTAGATATGCAGATGTTGTGATGATTGGTTATTTTAAATATGCAGATCTTGATTTATTTCCCTCTATGTTTGTTACTTAAGTGGAATATGTTTGTTCTATTAAGTGTTTTAAATGTTTATTATTTAAGTGGAACATGTTTGTTATTTAAGTGGAAGATGTTAGTTCTATTATTTGTATTAAAATGATTTAAGTGCCTAGCAGTATTATTGGGATTCACCAATTAAATGGATTTAATCATTGTATCTTACTTTATGGGTCAATTATGGTGGGTCCCCTAAGTCTAGGATAGTTCATAGCCCCCCAACCTCAAGCCGAGTAGGCAAAGAGGTTTATTCAGCGAAAAACCTAAAAAGAGGTTTAAACAAATTGAAGTTATAGTAAATAAATTAATTAATCAATTAAAATTCTAAAATGTCTAACTTTTGAAATTTAAAAAACAACCTCGGACACTTCCCTCAAAACATGCTTAATAGCTGGTATGCGAATGTTTTCTTTGATTCAGTGACAGCTATTCTGATCAAATCACGACGGTCCCATAAGCAAGGTCATGCCTGCTATCGAACCAGAGAAATGTTTAGTTATTGGAAACCTTAGACTTGGAAAAAATAAATTTCTCAGACATACCGGAATTTAGCTTCATTTTTTGTCATCCACTGTCAATTACTTTGTTCTGGAAGTTCAGAATGTTATTAATATTGCTTCAGCTGCTCTTAACTTTTGTTATCCACTATTAATCCCTTCAGCCCCCAAATCTTGTATTCTTAGTGGCTGAACTAGAGATGTTGTCAAGTCTTAACCTTAACCCAAGTATACCCATACACTACTGGCACCTGGTACATACTGTGATTCAGTATATTGTTTCTGCCTTAAAATACCTTTTCTGTTATTTTCTACATCAAAACAGATAAACTTGACGGTGTTAGTTATCACTTCATATTTGACATTCTAATCTGAGCTGTCTTTTCTCATTATCGTAGGTTGAATATGGTCACTGCATTAAACTGAAGTCTTTATGAGGCCAAAGTGCCATTTCGTTTTTCTATTTCTTGTCAAAACAGTATATCGGCATAATGTGTTCCAGTTCTTCTAAATTTTATGTCTACAATTGCTGTTATTTACTGCTTGGAGGTACCCTTTGTCTGCGTTGCTTGATTTACACTTGAAATTTTGGTGGAATAATTTATCTATAACATGTATAAGTGGTGTTATGATGTGGTTGTGACTTTATGGGTCTGGGAGTTACTTTTGGGAGTCAGTTAGGAATGGTGGTTAACTATCTTTGTTAACTGTTTTTTCTATTTGTACAGTCTTCAAATATAAGGCTTGTAATTGATTCTTAAAAATAAATAATGGGAAACACATTTCATATATCTATTAAAATATCCTTGACTATGTATTTTTTGAGTATGGGCCGAGTTACTCCCTGAAATTACACCAAGCATTGGTAATTTTGGTTCTTATTTTTGTAATTTCAAAGATTGAAATGATTGATGTTTGATAACATTAAGGACGAAAATGACTGTCATTTTAGTAACTTTGGGGACTACAATGACATTTTTATAATTTTGATTGTTGCTGATGATTTCAATGAATTTGGTATATTACTTTTTTTTATAGTTCTTTCTCCTGAAATAGAGGAAACTTCAAATTTTGAGATAATTTAAAGTTAATTAGTTGGGAAACTTTCATTTTTATTCCGAACTTTTGTTATAATTTATGCGAAACACATGAACTTAGCCTCCCCTTTAATAAATAGGCACCACCAGAGAAGAGACAAGTCTTTAGAAGGGAGCTTCAGAAGGTAGGTTCTGAAGGGGCGAAAATTCTAAGGGAACTTGGAAACAAAGTAAAAAGAATGGAGAAACTAGGCGGGGAAGACATTCTTTATGAAGTACACGAGGCAGCAGAAGAATTGCAGCAGAAGATTGACAAAAAATCCTTCCTCCTCGTGAATTCAGAGAGCTGGGAAATCGGAAACAGGCCAAGAGGGGAGGGTGATCCTCAAGATCTCTTGAACGTGGATGAAGAAAGACACTTTTTGGAGTACAAGTCTCTCAGTGAAGCTGTGCTTGATCTCAGAGCTGTCAAAGTTCCAAAAGGTTGGGGAGAACAAGCAGCTCCTGAGAAGATACCTGCAGTGCATGTAGGTGTTGGTGATGAAAACATGTTCAGGAAACAGATATCTTGGCCTGCTCATATTTCCTTCCAAGCAGATGCAGTGACAAAAGAAGAATCTAAAACGTATGAAAGTGCTAGTTCTTTGTCTCTAGCCACTTTTACATCCCTTCTGATTGAGTTTGTGGCAAGGCTCCAGAACCTTGTGGATTCTTTCGAAGAGTTAGGTGAGAGAGCAAAATTTAAGGACCCTCTTGAGCAAGCACCAGCAACAACTGGTGGGTTTTGGAACCGGTTGTGTAATGTTTTGACGGTCAAGGATTGAGAATTTGAGAAATGATATGTATTGCATGGACTAATCTAAATTAAATGCAGAAATCCCAAAATGATAGTGTGTACTGTTTTTATTCTTTAGATCATCTGAACTCATTCTCAAAGCCATCATTCTTTATCTGAACTCACTAAATATTGACATTAAAAGTTAATGTTAAAAACCTGCAAACATATTTAACAGTTTCTTCTAATTTTAGAAAACTATTAATGATAGTTTTAAAGTTACAAATTTGTTTACTAATGACTAATGATTTGGATATACATTTCATGGTTGTTCTAGTCAAGGATATTGATTGATTGCTGTCCTCATGTTTTGATAGAGTTAGAGTATATTTATAGACCTGAAAACATTTAATATTTACCCTCTTTTAAGGCTAGTAGTTCTTTATTGCTAAGGCATGGATGTTTGTTGGACTAGGTCCCAAACTACCTCTGTATGGATGATTTCATTAAGATATACGTGTTTGTTACAACTTTCCAAGATCATTGGTGGAAATAATTACAAGTCTATACTAAAAAGTTACTTAAAATAAATTCTCATTAAACTAAGCATTTATTTAATTTTTTTTAAAAATTATCAACAAACGTGAATTACTCTATACTTTTAGAAAACGAATCACTTCACTAAACTGTTTTATATATATTTTAATCTTAAACAAACTAATTCTAAATAACACATGTATCAACAATGTAAAATTACGCAAACAATAAAAATTATTATATGAAAATTTTGTCAACTTCTATAGTTATCATCAATATGAAAATTCTTCATCCATTACAGACATTATTTACACAATAAATAAAAATTAAGCTCAAACAATTATTACTCCCTTAACACTGTAACATACAAATAAAAAATAGTTAGATTAAAATACTCTCCATTTATAATTATTAATTATTCTAAATTTCCATTCTTTTCAATTACTCACAACAAAATATAAATATATATATATATATATTATTTTTTCAACATATGCATCACTTTGTCTTTTCAATTAGGAACATTATTAGAAAAAAATAATTTAAAAAGCACAAATTACGAATTGAAAAATTATTATTTTAAAATATAAGAATTAATTGACAATGCCTATTATTTGTAGTTGGGTACAATTATTTTAAAGAAGAAATCATACTTACACTACAATGTTTTATAATTGTTTTTTTTACAATTATAAGAAGAAAATTGCAGCCAATGATGAACAATACAAGGGAAAGAAGCAGTTACACCCTCGAGAATGGTGAAATTCCAGGGAAAATTATAAAACCAATTTTCTCTCTATCCAAACCAAACGGCAGATCCGATCCGCGCTACATTCCCATTCCACTCCGTCCTTCAACAAATCCCCTTTCAGGTGGCACAACATCACTTCTCTTTCTTCCCTCTCTCTGCCACAACAACACATTCATTCATTTTTTTCTCTCATTTTTCTTTTTCCAATTTCTTTCTGAACTTCGACGCTCCATTGCTTTAGATCAAGAAGTGAATCGTAGATTTTGTGTCTTGTTCTCTCTATTTCCTTTTGTCGTTTTGTGTTTTGAATTGTTGCTTAATTGAAATCGAGTGAATCGTCGATCTCCGATCCTTGCAGTTTTCGAGGATCCGGTGAAACCACATGGCGATGGTGGACCAGCCTCTGTATCCGATTGCCGTCTTGATCGACGAGCTGAAGAACGAGGACATTCAGCTGCGACTGAACTCGATCCGACGGCTCTCCACGATCGCGCGAGCGCTGGGCGAGGAGCGCACGCGGAAGGAGCTGATTCCATTTCTCAGCGAGAACAACGACGATGACGATGAAGTGCTTCTCGCAATGGCCGAGGAATTGGGCGTTTTCATTCCCTACGTCGGAGGCGTGGAACACGCCAACGTGCTTCTTCCTCCGTTGGAGACGCTCTGCACCGTTGAGGAAACTTGCGTCAGAGACAAATCGGTGGAGTCGCTGTGTAGGATTGGAGCTCAGATGAAGGAGAATGATTTGGTTGAACACTTCATTCCTCTAGTTAAGGTAGTTTATATACATAGCTGCATTGCGTTTTTAATCATCATTTTATGTTTTGTTTTTGTAAACTTCATTCTAAGTACTTTGAAGTGAGTTTTCCATAAGCTATACAATCAAATTATGCCCCTTGGGTTTTGGAGAAGTTAATGAAAATAATTTCTATGAAAATTAAATGCATAAGTTGATTTGAGCTTAAGCCTCAACTCATTTTACTTGCTCACGGAGAAATTTATCTGAATAGGGTCATGTTATGAGTCTGATTGTGGTTTGAGTGGCATTCATTGTTTTTGTTATTTTGCTTCTTGTAGAGGCTGGCTGCCGGTGAGTGGTTCACAGCACGAGTTTCATCGTGCGGTTTGTTCCATATTGCTTACCCTAGTGCGCCGGAGGTGGTGAAGACTGAACTGAGAGCCATATATGGTCAGCTATGTCAAGATGATATGCCCATGGTTAGGAGATCTGCTGCCACAAACTTGGGAAAGTTTGCTGCCACTGTTGAAGCTCCTCACTTGAAATCAGACGTCATGTCTGTGTTTGAGGATCTTACACAGGATGGTATGTGAAGATGATGCCACGAATTCCAGCATCTCATCATGAATCTGTTATATAAGAGTAGGATAGATGCAACAGTATTAGTGTTTGTAAATTGTATATAGTTCAATAATTTTGCTGCTTAGATGAGTTGAGGACCCCCGTAGTTAGGTATCTGCGAATTCTCAGGTAATCTGTTTCCTTTAGGGATTTATGTTTGTCTCTGATCACTCTGTCTAGATTGGGAATTAGATCTATTTAAGTTCAGAAGATCAACAAGAAGGAAACTGAAAACAAAATAGAAGATTGAATCTGATTAAGGTATTTTTGGAGTCTTAGACAAGTTTCAACTATTTCGTGCATGATGTTAATCTGAAAGGTATTCATCAAAGTATAGATCCTAGAATGCAAATTTTTTTATGGAACAGTCTAATAGCTTTCAACTGTTCATATTTAAATCTCTGCTCATCTTAGTTTACTCTTAGTTAGTCCAAAATCTAGGTATAGAAGGAGAAATATGTATGTTAAATGTTTATAAATAACTGCAGACACTTGCAGACTTTCATTGATGACCCGCCTTCTGTTCAAGTGAAATTCACGTAACTGCTAGTCATGAATAGAACAATGTATCATTCTTCGTTATAATATTATTGGGAAATTTGGCATACTGAAGTTATTGTTTGTCAGTATATTGGACTGACTAATGGGAGAAATGAATACAGGTTTAGCGTGTTATGGTCATTTGTTGGGTAATTATTTTAGTGAGTTTTCTAAGTTTTTTGGCTGGATGGAATTGCATATATTAACCAATGATTTCTTGACCCTTGTTCTTGCAGATCAAGATTCTGTTCGGCTGCTTGCAGTTGAGGGTTGTGCAGCTCTAGGAAAATTGTTGGAGCCTCAGGATTGTGTGGCACATATTCTTCCTGTCATAGTCAATTTTTCTCAGGTTTGTTGACCATTAGTACTTCTATATATGTAAAGATATATCTTCCGTAGCCATTTTGTGGCCAACACTTATCAAAGGGATGACTGCAACATTTCGGTTGCTTTAGTTTAGTTAACTGTATATGTAAGAGTATATCGATAGGCTGAATACAAGTTTAATTATTGGCCTGTCCGTTTCTAAACATATGTACCACTATGCAAATAAATTTGTTTTGTTTGATAGGAAGAAAGCGTGTGAAAAATATTATCTGTTTAAATATCTTTTTTTCTAATGTAAAGAATGTACGGATGGAAAGCAAACACTTAATTGCAAAACTATTTATTTTTGGTGCTTTGTAATATTGTTTCAGAGCTTAAGTGACAACTTACTACCCAGCCATAGTACCAACAATGCTTTGATACTACTGAATGTTGGGTGGTACTGGTACAGTGCCAACAAGAGCATAAGCTAAGTGTTGCTGACATGATAATATACAATAGAGGACGGACAAAAGAATAGATAAGGTTAGGAAATAAATTGAACTTTGTGAATAAGAGAAACTTGTTCCAATGAATTTAGCACAGATACAAACACCGGACATGACATGGACACTACGACACATGTAATCTAAAAAATGTAGGACAAGGGAACATGGACATATATTAAATCATTATGAATTATTTAAATTGACAATCAATATATATATAATATATATATATTTTTTTTAAATTATCTATAAACAAGGTTAGTCAAATATAACAATCTAAACATATTGTCACCTAATACAGAAATGAATCTCATTCATCTATCTAAAATCCAAAAAGTAAAAAGAGGATATAAATCATTTAGGACATTTCATCCCCTTCTTAATCATCATCATTGAAAAAGACAGTTTAGTCGAGATTCATTTAAAGAGAAAGTAACAATTTCACAAAATTCCACAACATATGAAGATATGATAGGAGAATAAATAAAAAAATTTACCATTATATAATCTAAATATTCCTAATTATATACAATTTCTTCCTTAATTTTATAGTCATAATAGAAACTTACACAATAAGTTTATGAGTTTTTAGAAAATTACTATATTTGTCCTTATTAACATCGTGTTAGAGCCGTGTTAAAATTATGTATTAGACCCAAAAAAATGTTTTTGAATTGGACACTTTAACAATATGTGTGGTACGAGTGTCGTATGTGTGTCAGTGTCCAATACGTGTCGAACAAATGGACATACCATTAAGAGGTGAGTCCCAGTTTCATAGATAGGTGTAGTATATTATTTATATGTTGTAAACTAGGCTAGTTCCTAGTAGTAGTAAATTGTAGGACGAGACAGTACAAAGAGTAGATTTACCCTCATCCCTTAAGCATACTAAACGAGTAGATTTACCCTCACCCCTCAAGCATACTAAACACATGCTTAATACTCTACTCTTAACAGAGGGAAAGCAAGGGTAGCACCTATTAAGGAAAAAAATGGTAGAATTGCACCTAAGACAGTGTGGTCATATGAAAGAAGACCAATAGTAGCTGCAGAAATAGAGTTGATTAAATGGAGGATAGATAGGCTATTAGTACAAGGTAGAGAAAGAGCAAGAAAACTTAATAAACCATTAAAAAGCTTAGATCTAAATAACTTAAATAGCTTCTATAAAGACTTGATTTTGGGCAGAACACAATGGTGTGGGAAAAGCATTTTGTTTTTGTTGAATAATATTGTGTTAAAGGATATTTCCCCTTTATAGCTACTTGTTTTGTACGTGATTGTGGCCTATTTATTACTTTTTGAAGCATACACTTGTGTAAATAAATTTTTTATTGAGCTACTAACCGATATGAATATGATGGACTATACAGATAGTTGTTGGTGGAAGAATGATAATTCAAATTAAAAGAATAAAGTTGGAAATGGACCTGATTGGGTGATAACATTCCACACACCACTGCATAACTACATATTTAATTATTTGAAGTCGCATGAGATGAGTTTGTTGACTTGTGAGTGATAATAAATTGCATCAGGAGTATTTGATAATTGAATTAGTTTAAACCTGATATAGGCAGGTGGATTCTTTTATGGTTTTACCTTTAGTTAGTTGTTTGCATGCTTTTTGTTTTTCGTAGTCCCATCCTTTTTGTCATTTTGAAGAACCTTTTTGTGTTTTCAATATCAAAAGCCAGAAATTAAATAAAAAATTAATTTGGTTTTTGTTGGCTCGTGTTGTTTCCAACTTTCTGAAGTGAATTTCTTCTTGTTTTTGTCACATTTACATGGTTGAATTACTTCTTATACAGGACAAGTCATGGCGTGTTCGTTACATGGTTGCAAATCAACTATATGAGCTATGTGAAGCTGTTGGTCCTGATCCCACTAGGTAGCCATTTGTGTCTTCTATCTGAAAATCTGTTTTTGTTACTATGAGGATTGACTCAGTAAAATTTTGTCTAAAGGTTCTTAACAGTTACTAATCACTAAACATTCTTCATTCAGTAAAAAAAACTATTATGCTTCATAATTTAATGTATACAAGTTATGACTTCCTGTTAATTTCTTCATAATCTATGACATTATTTAAAAAGTTAAAATTTGTTTGTTTCCTAGATTCTAGTTGACTGTTTATATAATGTGATGCATTTGTAGGTCAGAATTGGTTCCTGCCTATGTTAGGCTGCTGCGTGACAATGAGGCTGAAGTACGTATCGCTGCTGCTGGGAAAGTAACTAAGTTCTCCCGCATACTAAATCCTGAACTTGCCATTCAGCATATTCTACCCTGTGTGAAGGTATACAGTTACTTTGGGACTCTTACAGTTTTGGAATTTATGTTCAATTACACTTGATCAAGTTTACCTACTACAGGAGCTATCAAGCGATTCATCTCAACATGTTCGCTCTGCATTGGCTTCCGTTATAATGGGAATGGCACCAGTGTTGGGGAAGGTACGAGTCTTTATCTAAACTCTTAAATTATACGATCATAAAATTAGGACATTTACAAATGTGTCTGAAAAGGTGTTTCGAAACGGCTACAAAATCACATGGCTTAGGTTATCATATGAATAAATGGTTTAGCAAAAGTCTTTGCAAATGTGACTTAAGTATTTAATTGTTATGAGGGAGAAAAACAAGAAGTAATTGGAATGAATTCATGTGTCTTGATTACACAATGGAGGTTCTTATTTATAATTAAAGCCATAAGCATAATGGGCAAGAGCTACCAGTTATAGTGCTCTCATCATCCCTAATTACAATATTTCCATAAACATATCAAGACGCATGGTGAAATAGGCATACTTTTTGTATCTATGCCTTTGGCAGGATTTGGTCTATTTGCTTTCCAAACTTTGGCCATCCCCCTAAAGAATAAAAATTAGTTAATAATACTCTGGTCTGTACAAAATATGAAAAACTGAAAATTAAAACCTTTCATCTCAGTGATCTTGCACTATTTTATTTTTGGACCTTTACCTATTTTCTCCACTTTAGTGTTTTTCATCTTCTTATACAATAATACAAGCACGTTTACTTCTGTTTTCTAATACTCTGCTCTGGTGTGAGAAATATTTGATTCTATTCCTTAACTCTTGAAACTGTTCCTGGCTAAAAGCAATTCAACTTACGTGCCTTCTTGCTTTTACAATAATTTTGTGGTGGTTGCAGGATGCAACAATTGAGCAACTTCTGCCTATTTTCCTTTCTCTTTTGAAAGATGAATTTCCTGATGTCAGGCTAAATATTATCAGCAAGCTTGATCAAGTGAATCAGGTTTGTGGCTTAAAATTCAACGTTCTTTTAGATTGGTTATGTACGTTTCAGAATTACTATTTTTCATATACTCCCTCTATTGAAGCTTGTAATTTTACATGTGGATTGCAGGTTATTGGTATCGATTTGTTATCTCAGTCTCTGTTGCCAGCTATAGTTGAGCTTGCTGAGGATCGGCACTGGAGAGTTCGACTTGCTATCATAGAATATATACCCTTACTGGCCAGCCAATTGGGTGTAGGCTTTTTTGATGATAAGCTCGGTGCACTTTGCATGCAATGGCTAAAGGACAAGGTTTGTGAAGGAAGTGCAATTATTTTCAATTGGTTCTGGTCTTATTTTTTAAGTATATTTTATTGAAAACAAGTCATTTGTCTTGAGCTTTACAAATTTTATTATAAATTTCATATATATATATATATATATATGTATGTATGTATGTATATGTGTGTGTATATTGTTTGGTAAACAAATGTTTAGTTTATGGCAGTTTGTATCTTTTAAGCTAAAAGAAATAATAAAATTACATGTCTTTGGGAATTAGTACGGTGCTGATGGCGAAGATTGGGTTTGTCCCAAGGATCTCTAGAAGTTCCTGTGTTAATTTTAGAGGTTTTAACACCTTAGAACAGCCAAAAGGATTTGGCACGTTGCTCCATTTTTGGTATATTTGGTTGGAAAGAAATGCCAAAAGGATTTGGGATAGGTTGTGCACTTAACTTCTTTGTGCTCTAAAGGACTTTCTATTTCTTCAGAGAGATTGGCATGCAGTGTTACATGTTTCATGTTCTCGATTTTTATGTTTTCTTTTCGGTTCTTTCTTGGATTATCTTTGGAGGATATCATATCATCTTGTAGTTGTACCTTCTGTTTTTCTTAACAAGTTCTTTGGTTATCAAATAATAATAATAATAATAATAATGCGGTTATTGCTTTAATTTTAAAGCTCTCATCATTAGGTTTACGAAGTAACTTTAAATAAACAAGTCAGGTCAAACTCTACCACAGTATTTGGCTTTTTTATGGCGCTTATATCTGACATGTATTTGGAAAAGTGGCCTTTTCTTTTTACATGAAAAGGAAAAAGAAGAAAAATTGGTGTAACTTAGAGATCTTAATTTTAGAGGGCTAAAAGAACAACCAAAATGTTAAATATTAGTTATCTTAGGTTTAATTTTCAATTTTGATGGTGGTTTAGGATGGCTGTAGAAAGACCTAAAAGGAAAATACCAGTCAAAGTATCATATAGAGGTTATAAGTCTTATGTTTGACGGAAGGTTTAAAAACTGAATCCTCCATTGACCGTGTCTGTTATAAAATATATTCATGACTTTTCTGGTCAAAAAGCCAGCTATTCTTTCTTTCCTTTTTACTAGGGGCAGGTGTTAAATGCCATTCTCCTTTTTATTTTATTATTTGTAATTTAGATTCATTGTATCATATTGACTTTGTCTAATGTATGTTCATGTATTTGTAGGTATACTCAATCCGTGACGCGGCCGCAAATAATATCAAACGCTTAGCAGAAGAATTTGGACCAGATTGGGCAATGCAACACATTATTCCCCAGGTTTTAATAGAGGCTCTTAGTTTGTTGATGTACATTTGCAGTATATTTTACCTTGGACTACAGAAAAGGATTTCTACACCACTTATATCATAGAACATCCTCTAACCATATGTTTTGAAATGTTTACCCTGACTTGTAGTACTTCTATCTACGGCCAATTTTGCTTAGGTCATGAAATTTGTTTTTTAAAAGATCAATTAAAAAACTTTAACATTTTTTTATCATTTCACCGTTCAAATATTTTGGCATTGTCATCTTAGCGTAAGCGTTAAGCCCATAAAAGACTAATAAGAAAACAAAAAATTACAAGATAATATTGATTTTGAAATAATTTTAATGAAAAAGTAAGCACACGATATCAAGAAATGAAGCGAACCGTTGGAAAGGGGTTGCGAGCTGCAAAAGCAATTACACAGGGCTCAAAAGTTAAAGTGAAAAGAAAAGGGAAAGTCTTATATTATTTAAAGAAATCGAGAGAAGGAAAACAAGATTTATATCATTTAAAGAAACCCTAGCTTCGGAATTAGGTTCGGTTGTGCCTGGGGGAAGATTCTATTCTATCTACTTGTAGAAAGGTTGCTGAAAATTTTGTTACAATAGACACTTTTCTTAGTACTTAAAGGATTTCAAAAATATGTCCTGAATGCTATTATCTAAAGAACTATTGTATCGTTTGCAGGTTTTGGACATGGTTACTGATCCACATTATCTGTATCGGATGACGATCCTTCAAGCAATTTCTCTACTGGCTCCTGTTTTGGGCTCGGAGATTACTTCTTCAAAACTTCTCCCTCTGGTCATTAATGCATCAAAAGATAGGTAAAATTGTAGAGTCCTTACTCCTTTCGTATGTCTTCCTTTGAGCCAATACTCATAGCATGTCTTGCAGGGTACCCAATATCAAATTTAATGTAGCCAAAGTGTTGCAGTCTCTCATCCCAATTGTTGATCAGTCTGTAAGTAGCTTCTATTTAAGATTTCATCTTTAACATACTTCCTTCCCATAGTTACTTGGACTACAATACAGTATGGATTTCTAAACTAAAAAACTTGTATCTTGAAAATTAATCAAATGAGCTATATTATGTATTAATTTGATTTAGAAATATTGGGGTCCAGATTATTACTTTGAATTTTTATTTTTTTTGTTATTCTTCACTACAAAAAGAATTTCAAACTTGTTACTCTGAAAATGCTTGGATTACAAAACCAGTTGGTTGAAAGTTAAGCTGGCTGTTTGGTACTGGTAACTGGTGATATTATCACTTGAAAATCTCTGTCCCAATACTTCTCAATAGACTATAGTTTGTTTTTAATAAAGCTTGTAGCAGTGAGACCTGATATGAAATCCATACTGTTTGATAGAACAGCATAATTTTGAATGTCTCTTTAACTAATTATGGTTGGAATAATGAAGGTTGTTGAGAGTACCATCCGTCCCTGTCTGGTTGAGCTGAGTGAGGATCCAGATGTTGATGTTAGGTTTTTTGCCTCTCAAGCACTACAATCTAGTGATCAAGTCAAGATGTCTAGCTAGATCAGTCTGCATGTTGCCGTTAGTTTGTCTTTTAATTTTTTATATAAGATTTACATTTTCTTGTTTAATTGGCGACAAGGCAACTTGCGCAATCTTTTGTATCACATATTATTGTGGTGATCCTGCTTTACTTTCATTTTATCCCTATTATCAGGTTCTTTGTAGTGAAAAAACATTGTCAGGAAGTGAGATGGGTTTTGACTACCACTAATTATATGATTTACCAATGTCAACATATTTTGTATGAAATTTTGATTTACCAATACAATTAATATATTTATTATCTGTTTAAAATATGTACATTTTAAAAGTCGAGGGTAGAAGTATCAACTTAAACTATTAAGGTTTTTTCTTCTTGTTCTTGTACTTCAATATTTTCATGGAAGTGAGAAATGTTAAAATTATAAATATGTAATTTTACCTTGAAGATTATAGATTGAGTGGTTTAAATATGCAGACTATGTAAGAAACTTAAATAATATCTAATCTTCTCCTTTTTAAATATTATTTAACTTGGTTATATTTTTTTAATTTTTAAATATAGACACATCTTTCTCATTATTTTAATAAATAATATTGTTTTTGCATTTTTAATTATATATACTCACTTTTTTTTATTTGTAAAAAAAATTATAATTTTATTTATAAAACACTTTTATTTTTTATAATTTAAAAATTAATTTTTAATTTTCATAATTTTTATATAAAGTTTAGTCAGTATGATATTTTAAAATATAATAAGAAAAAAAATCTCAATTTATTAAAAATATTAAAAAGTAAATGTTATTTGTTTAACACAGAAGAAAAGTAGTGTTTATCTAGGAACTAAAAGATTATGAATGTGTTAAAATGAATATTTTAAAATTAGAGACATTAAGGAAAAACTTGCACATTATAGTAATATAAGTTTGATATTCATTATTGATGTTTTTGGCACCACCGACATTTCCACGTGTAACATTCCATTTCTGTTTTTGAAAGTTTTCAGTACCGTCTGACATTTGGAACTGTCATTCCTGTCAGTCAGTGTCACTCAACCTGTAAAACATCCTTATTTCTGTTTCTCAGAGTTTTGGTGTCTACTTGGACAAACAACATCCTATGTTATTTTTTTTTTTTATAGAGTTTTTCCATGATAAGTGAACAAAATTAATTTTTATTAGTTAATATAAAAGTAAAACCAATTAATTTAAAATTGACAGATTCAAAATTCAAAATTATATTTTAGATTAATTATTTTAGAAATAGTTCTGAAATTTTTAATTCAATACTTTAAATATATACTTTAAATTGCATAATAATCCTATTATTTTAGATTATTCAATACAGAAGAACTATAACTGTTATAAAATATAAAGGAGAAAGTAATCATTTTAAAATAAATGAAGGGTCCAAGAAGAAAGTGCAAGAAACAAAAGGCTATATAGGTATAAAATAATGAAATGCTTTTGGGTTCAATCCCAACTAGTAAAGCTTGTGGATGTTCTAACCACTGCATTATCCCAGTCCAGTGTTCTATAAATAGTGAGAAGGTTAACTTATTCCCATCAGAAGTGGTGTCACTGAAAAGAGACCTTTGCACGAGTCTTTGGAACAAATAGGCTTCTTGTCCACAGACACATATCAAACATAATGTTGAAATTTTAGAACTCATGTCTTATCATTGAATCTGGAATGCACTGTTTGAACTAGTTCTTGAAGAATATTAGTAGAGTTATCAGCTTCAACCTAAACATTTTTAGATTCAAAATCATAAAGAGAATACAGTACTGCTAACTAATTTTGGTCATTGTAGAACATCATTGGAAAAAATGGCTAACACGTGGAAAAATTTGTCAGAATCTAACTAGATCTCAGAAAAATATAGGTTTAATATAACAGGATCAAGGAAGTTCTATTCTCCATGATGCTGCTAAGAATTTTCCTTTCGAGTCGTAAGACAATTTTCCACTTCATGAAAGTTGGGTCTGGACAATTTTATGCTGAGAATAAGAGATTCAGCAGCACCACTTAAACCCTTCCTCCCAACTAAACTCACTCCGAAATTGCGGTTTAAAATTCTCATCCTGTTCTCATCTCCCTCCACCTGACTCAACTCAATGACCCGCTTCTTTGAGAGCAAGGCATAGAGATAAAGATTGCCAGAGTCCATTACAGCACCTCCAATTTTAACCCTCAGTAATGAACTGGAATCAAGATCATTCAGCTTTGGATCATACAAAGCAGAGAAGCTACCAAATGTCATATCAGGTTTCGAAAACAGTTTGTGCAAATCATCATCCTCCTGGGAGTTACTTTTTGATGTGTCAAAATTAGGCATGGAAGACCTCCTCTTTGCCACTCTCAAAATGTTTGCAGCCTCTCTCATTCCACTTAGAAACGCTCCATGCATAGTCGCAGGATACTGCTTGCAGGTTGCCTCTCCAGCAAAGAACACTCTTCCATTCCCAACACTCTCTCCAAGAATGTCATAATCATCTCCTGAAGACCCAACAGCAACATAAGAGTACGATCCATATGCAAAGTGATCCTTCCCCCACCGAGTACACACGGCCTGAACTGGATCCGGAACAACAATCCCCTTTGGATTGAAAATATCCTTCAGAATGTCCAACACCCTTTTCACAGACTCCACTGGTGACATCATCTCAAACCTAATTGCAGCCTCCCCAGCAACAAGAGCCACCAGAAGCGGGCCCCCAGACACCGAGGAGTAGCTATAGAACAGAAAAAACTCACCCCTCATACTCAAATCCTCAGTCAAATGACCAAAAGTATCAATGTCCCCACCCCAGAAATTATATGGAAACAACATTGCAACCTTGTTCAACAACCCAAACCCCAGCCTACGAATAGCATCCTTCTTCCTCTGAGGAAGCTCAGGCACAAACTCAATATCCCCCTTCTTAAGCACCCCCAATGGCACAGTACAAAGCACCATGTCCCCTCTAAACTCCATCCCACCAGCAGAAACCGCCACCCCATCATTCCCATACTTCACACACTCCACAGTCCTCCCATAGAAAATCGGCAGATCCTCTGCCAATGCGCGAACAAATGTCTCATTGCCCCCTGGAATGAAGCAATGATCACCCCCCATCTCATAGGGATCATCCTGATCCCAATACGCCATCGACAAATTCGCCATGAGAGTTGCATTCGCGTACTCCAAATTTGCAAGGTGCCAATTCAGCAGCATCCTCTCCTCCTTATCCTCAGCGACCTTGTAAACCCTTCTGAAAGCCTCCAATGCCGTCCCCAATGGCACATCCACTGACTTCACCTCCTCAATCATCGCCTGTCTAAGCTTACAAACCCTCTCCAACAACTTGTTAAACGAAACCTCAACCCTAGAGTCAACCTCAGAGTCAACACTCCTCCCATCAGGCAAATAGAGAGGACAAATATCCCTGACCTTATGCAAAGGCAAACCCAATTGTCTAGCAAGTACCCCAAGAGGGTTTCCATTTATTCCAGTGAGGACACTCCCACCGAAATCGGCTGCAGCCTCAACACCATCACCACTCATCTTCTTCGTCTTGACCCTCCCACCGGGTCGGGTCCTACCTTCCAAAATCACGACTTTAAACCCCATAAACACCAATTGTCTAGCTGCAACCAAACCCGCGAACCCAGCACCGATCACAATCACAGTTCCTCGATCAGACCCATCGAAAGGTTTCAGCTTTAGGGTTTTTATCTCCTGCGCGAGGCCGAAGTTAATGTAACCGTGCTCCAGGAGGAACCGGTACGCGGTTTCGACCAAACCCTTGTGCTCCGACCGGATCGACCGGAGGGCCCGGTCGTGGGTTAACCAGACCGAAACGTTGGACCGCCACCGCGCCAATATGTGGTTTCGGACGACGATGTAGTTCGATTGTTCGGAGCCACCGACGGTGGAAACCACGTTCGCTTCGATCTCTTCCTCCGTTAACGAGTCCACGGGGAACCCCACCGATATCGCGATTAGGGCTTCCACGTCGCAGTCCTTGGCTACGTCGCTTCGGCGAGTGGAGGAAGGAGCGTTGAGTTCCGTGAAGAACTTCTTGCGACGGCGACGTTTTCGCGTCGGTGGGACCGGGTCGTGTCGGGTCGTGGTGGAGTCTGGGGAGTCCGCAACGGCGGGCTCGGGCGTCATTTGGGTGGGGAGGGAGGAGTCTGGGTCTTCGGAGGAGTTTTGGGGAGACATTGCGACGTCGTTTTCCGGCGATAAGGGTTGTGATGGTGGCGGTGGCGGCGGCGGCGATTCCGGCATTATTGGTGGTGGTGGATTTGTTCTGTTGTGTGATGAGTGATGGACAGTGTGATCTTTCGCTCTCAAATTAATTGTTTTTGGCAGTTTCGGATATTTATTATTTTTCTTCTTCTAGTGTCTGACCCCTATAATATTATTGTAGAATAAATTACATTAATTTTTTACTTTTTCAGTAAATTTTTATTCTTATATTTAAAAAAATTATAATTTTGCTTTAATTTTAGTTTTCTATATGTTTTATTTTTGTACTTTAATTGCTTAGATTATTTCAATTATGACGTTTTTATTATATATACTTTAAGAATATTTCATTCGGTTTTATATTTGTATTAATCTTATAATTTTAGATATTCTTAAAATTGGTAGAATTCTTTCAAATCTTAATAGTTCTTTTCAATTTGTACGATATAAATCCAGATAAACCCTAAAAATCTTTCAAAATGCTATAAATTATATCATTCTTGCATTATTACTTTAAAATTTGTAAGATTTTTAAAAAATTGAAATAATATTTGAAATGTCACTCCAAACTCCTTTTATTGTTCTTTTACATTACCATTTCTGTTTTTCTACCTTTATTTACTTATATATTTCCCCTATCCACCTAATAATTTCATTTTACAATACCCTTTTTAATTATCCTTCGTATTGATTACTTTTCTATTGAAGTATATTTATTTATTTATTTTAATTTATAAACAATAAACACTATAGATTATCTCTTTCTCTTTTCCATGAAAATTAAAAAAAAATTAGAGTTTAATTTTAAAAATGAAAACTACTCTATTAATGTCCTCTCTCCATGCATAAATTATTTAAGAATAATTTTGAAAAATATACAATATTATAAATTAGTTATATCATTTTATAGTTAGAAAAAGGAAATAATAGCAAATAAAAAAGGAACTCTAACTAAACTTTCTCTAATACTTTCTTTTAAACACTCTTGAATTTAAAGCAGTAAGAGAAAAAGTTTAAAAAAGTGTTAAGAAAAAGTGTTGGTGGTGACATTTTTCTTCATCATATATTTAT
Source organism: Phaseolus lunatus (assembly GCA_013389735.1). NCBI lineage: Eukaryota > Viridiplantae > Streptophyta > Magnoliopsida > Fabales > Fabaceae > Phaseolus > Phaseolus lunatus. The sequence goes on from CM023860.1 coordinate 47,808,463, forward strand.
TGGAGTATAAAATAACCTATTATAATTACTCTTCTAAGTTCCTATATTTTGGATCTAACTCTACATTGGCTGTTTTATTCGTGAATGCCATCCTAGAAATAATACAAGTTATACTGTTCTTCCTAGAGTAAATTATAGCATGCTATCAGGGATAAAACTGTTTTTCTTTCTCAATCTTCTGCTTGACATGCCACAATCTGCTCGCTTCCAACCAATTTTTTGCTTTGAGTTATCATACACAACTAAGTATCCTCTTAATGAAATGTCTGCAAAGGTCATTATCAGTAAGAAGAACCAAATTATCACTTAAGTCAAAAGAGAGGAAAAGAATGATGTTACTTGGAAGTGGAAATTTTCAATATATTAAGAAGTGAATTATAAGCAAATTCAACCTTATAAAACCAATTTATAAGTAATGTTTATACCTACTTATATATTATAAAATATTTTTATCTCTAGTCAATCAGAAATTTCCAACAGGCTAGTTAAAAGAAGAAAAATGATGATTGCTAGAACAAAGGAAAGGTGGGTTAGGGAGGAAGGAGGAGCATAAAGTCAAAATGTTAGATGTTATTGGTATATTGTGCTATCATCTTTTTGCTAATGTTTCAAGTTAAGGCAGTGGAGATATCAAATACAAAGAGAGTGAGAACATGAATTTTATTTGAAAAAGTATAACTAGATTAAATGAAAATTTAATGCTAAATCCTAGGAAAGTATCAAATGCTTGTATGTTTGCAAAATAGTAAAGGCATCCACTTTTAATGTTTTCTTTATTAGTAGTAAAGAAGGATTTTTAAGAGGATATAACTACCACTAGCAACAGATGAATCAAATCACAATTTCAGAACTGAAATAGCCCATGAACTAATTTATCATAACTCTGACTGCTCTAATAGTGATAGAATCTGAATAGCATTTGATTTCAAAGGTGACTCAATAAGTGGCACTACTTCTGCTGCACAAATGGGCTGGCTAGTTGAGTTATTCATCATCAAACACATTAAACACAAATGTACAAAGATTTAGGTTAAGTGAAGTTGTGTGAGATAAAGGTGATAAATTGGAGATAAAAAAAATGACCATGCAAAAATTTCAGAAATGAACAAGAAGGGGAGGTCTCACTTGCACCCTTTTCTAGATTTATCATCTATTCCTGAGCTATGGGTGTCTATAATAAGAGACTTATACCAGGTAAAAAGAACACATAAAATGGAAATTATTTGTAAGAATATAGGCAGGAAAAATTGCATCAGAATAAGCTTTCAGGTTTTCATGAGGGTGAGAGAGTACCTCCAAGAATAATTGAGGATCCATCGTTTACATTGCTACCGTCAAGGATACCCAAGCACACATGCCCTTTGTTCTGCAGCAAAAGGTAGCTTTTTAGAATACATGACAATAATAAAATCAGTTGGAACAAGAAGTTGTAATAGAATAGAAAGAGAGGATTACACTAATGATCAAGTAACCCTCTGGTGCTATCTGAAACATTGTGGACAAAATCCACCACTTGCTTCCAAACCGAAGAGTTATGGTCTTGAAGTAATCCCTGACATCTTTGACAGATCTGCATGCATGTAACATGGATTTTAGAACAACATGCAATAACATTGTAATTGGTGAAACATGCAATAAAAATAATAGACCTATTTCATTTATCCATAACATGGTCAGTCAAAACAAGGTGTTAAAGATGAAGAGAATCAAAATAGTGTCATTTCACCTTATGTAATTGAGTTCATGTCTTGACTGCTTTACAAATTTGATTACTTTAGTTATAATAAATGCAAAAACAATTGCACCTTGAGTAATTTATCTTACTTGATTGGGAAATTCGCTTCCCAGCAAATGGGTAAAGTAGTATCTGAATCATCTTGAATGAGTCTCAACCCAGAAACTTCATTAAGCTGCACCAATACACATAAATAATGAATTTGTGGTGTTCAAGAACAGACTCACGAAAAATGTCAAAATGGTTCCAGATTGATAAATGTAAAAACTCACAGAAGCAACAAGATCCAAGTATGCTTCTTTTGGGAAATATGTATAAGAACTGCCGCTATCAAAAACCACCTTTCCTACTTTGCTTTGGCCATCAAAACTGAGTTGCCGATTTCCATAATTTATTCCAAGAATCTCAGTTTGGTATAAATCCCTGCAGATTAGAGTGTATGCCACATTTAAATTAGAGAAGAATCAGAACAAACTGTCAGAATAGTGCTCAGACTCGGAAAAAAGTAGATACGGAAAAACTTCAAAAATATGGAGATTTTCAAATTAAAAAAAGATAAAAACAACTTTGGAATAAATGTTGACATTCTGAAAGTGGAAATTCATTGCAGTTTGACAAAAGAAAATCAAACTCACTTCATCATAATTAATAGGGAATAAGCACATTCTTAATTAAGAAATCATACTCACGTAGTAAGGGTATAGGTCATGGGTACCCAAGTCATGCCCCAATATGGCAAGAAATCATCACCCAAGAACATGTAACCACCACCAACTTCATCATTGCTCAAGCAATGACCAACCACATTCTTAATAAGCCCTTTACTTGCTAACTGGTAAGGTAGGCTGACTTTTGCCCTGCTCAGTCCCAGGATTCCGTCTGTCTTTGCCAATGTGTTCAAAAGTAAGCCTTCTTGATCATATCCACACCTTAATACAAAAGTATTGCATTGAATGGATCATCAATTTCTTATAATACACTATTGCCTAAAAGAAAAAGGTAGAGCTTCAAAAAAGGGATTCATACCCAAAAACAAAATTTAGCTTGGTTTTGGATCCATTAGTAGTTACAAGATGAAGCTCATCTCTAATGAGAACCCCCAAGGAAGAACTCTGATCCGCATATTCAATTTCATAGTCACACTGTTGCAAACTTTCGTGATGCCCATCTTTCTGATTTTTCTGAACATCCAAGCAGAGAGAGTCCATGGATGATACTACATTGGATCTTGTTGGCTTGTATAGGGCATGAGCTCCCTGTATTAATTTTATCCTTCGAGTAAATTCAGTTCTCCAAAAGCAAAATTCCACCAAGGCAAAATTTCTCAAACATCTAGTAACTAAGTTATATCTATACTCTATAGTTCCGATTTTGCTGAGAGGCATTTTCTACCTTTCAGCTTACTTTGACACAGGATCATACACAAGAAAATGGCAACCTGATGCTACACAGATATTTTGCATGTGCACCACATGAATCTAACTGAGTTGGATTGATATTTGATTAATAATAAATTATACCTTTCCACAACTTCTGCAAGGAGCATCACACTGCATCCAAGTTAAGTCACTCCCTGTATCCACATCAAGAAAATAACTTCTTGGAGGATTTCCAACACGTAAAATAGTGAAATACAACCTGCAAGGAAGAACATGTTTCTAAGTCATTACATGGAGTTACCAAAAATTGGTAGCTCCTAGCTTATCATACAATTGCACAATTTTTTTGTAAGTTAACTGAATATTATTAATGCATAGAAATAGCACAAGATGTGCCATTATAATACGGTTCACATGACAAAAGGGTAGATAAGCATCAAACACTGAGACTCCTACCAATTTTAACAATCAAATATACATCTACATTTCATCTCTTCTACCTAAAAGCATCTAATCTGCCCTACGTACTCAATTGATAAGCTACCATTTTAACTCTTCAACTCCATCAAATATCATTGACTTAACATGTATCTAATGATTTTTACACCAGCATTGTCTTTGCTTTTCACCACATACTAACGCATGAATAATCCATAATAATACATTAGTTCTCTCTCAATTTGACCTATACCTCTCTTTTCATCCGTCCTTTAATGAGCTCTGAATACAGTTGGTAATGAATACGTAAAATGACAAAAGGAAATGTACTACTATACTAATGGGTATTAAAGACATGAATGGATAAAAACCATTTTTCTTTCTTTCTGAATTTCATAGCAGTAGTGTAATTACAGAAACTATTTTGCTGATGCGGTTGCAATTATAAATGAAGCAGAGCTTCTATATTAATTATTAAATCACTAAGTCAAAAAGAAACATTTAAATTATTCAATTTTACTTTTATTTTTCTTCGTAAACCCAACAATCAAATCAACAAAAGCAACGATTTTGATCATACCCGTCTGGAAAAACATTGCCACTGACAGGAAAAACCGAAGAAGAGTCAACGGTCACAACCTCAGAACCAATCCTATTTTTTCTCTGTGTCAAAAGCTTTTCTTTATGAACAAGCTTCCCCAGTTGGAGCTTCATATTCTTCTGCCCCAAAACACCAAATTTAGGATACAAAGGGAACAAATATGATCCGGGTTTGCCATCATCATCACTATCATTCTTGGGGCCACTCAGTTCCAGAGTGGTGGTTGAAGAAACAGAACCATAGAGAAAGAGAGCAAAGATAAGAACACCAAAGAAGGAGAAAAACCTCACTGGTGTTCTGTGGAAGAGTCTTCTGAGTGAAAAACCAAGCTGAGCATTAGATGGGTAGGAGTGAAGGGGAGGATCAGTGTTGTTGTATTCATTGATGTTTGTTTGGTGTTGGTGGGATTGTTGAAGAAGTGAGGGCTGAGGAGAAGAAGGGTCAGAGAAAGTAAAAGCAGTGATGGTTTTGCCCAAAGAAGGGTTATCTGGGGGTGGGAGGGAGATTATAACAACACCTTTGATCTGAGGAAATGGATCATCATCCATCTCTGTAGCAGAAGAAGAAGATGAAGAGAGAGGAAAGAGATGAATGAAGAATGTGTGTAGCTACCAAGTAGTCTTTAGTCTACTCTGTCATATGATATCAGACTGGACTTGGTCAATCGATAGTTAACTCTTATCTTAGCTGCAGAAAACGTGTTCAGTACTCAGTTCGTACAGAAGAAGGTTCCTTCCAAGCACCAAGAAATAACCACCTTAGAAAAAGGAAATAACCACCTTAGAAAAAGTAAAAAACCATTTTGACATCATGCATTTTCCATTAGAAAAATGTTACTGTAATTGTTGTCTTAAAGTTTTAATAGTTATTTATTCAAAACATTACTCCATTTTTTTATCACTTTCAAAAAAAAAATAAAATCTAGGTCTAGTTGTGGTTCCTTCTTAATTAATTGGGATCAATTAAATATGAAAACTTACAAATATTCGATTTTTAGTTTTCCAATTTTTTGATCCAATTAACTAAAATATTTAAATAAAATAATTATACCATTTTAATTTCTTATAAAATATATCAATATACTCGTAAGTTTAATACTTGAATCTTATAATTTTTTTTTCTTTAAAATGTAATATCAAATTAAAGACCCTAAATTATGAATATAAAAAATAATTTTTTATTTCAAAAATATTAATAATAAATAAAACATTGGTTAAAATGTGAGTCTTCAAAGTAATTTGATAATGTAGTAATCATAAAAAAAAAATTAAGATATCGTATTCCAATAAAGATTAACTTGGTAGAATATATTAAAAGATTAAAATTATACTTTAAGATATGAAGAATTAAAATTATAATTCATAAAATAAAATTCTTTTAACTATATTTTCTATACAATTTTTTTTCATCAATTTTTACCTTCCCATGTGAACTTGTTGTTGGAAGAAACTTTACATATTGCAAATGTTTGAGATGATTTATGTTACAAATAATATCTCTAGTATTTATATCAAATATTTTGACTTGTACTATGTTTTTATCATTAAAATTGAATATTGAATTCATTTTAGCATTCTTTCAATTTTTATTGATGACAAATAAATATAAGAATGAGTAAAATTCTCTGCAATAATACTCATTCATTTACCATACAACATTTTAAATCATATCCACAAGTTTTGTAACTTAAGAGTGTTATATAATGAAAAAGTGCAAACATCGACAAAGGAGCTAGGAGTTACTCCATAAAATATCAATTTATTTTGTGATAATCAAAGAGGTCTAAAAATAACATTTAATAGGAAAGAACAAAACACAACTATATTAGATTATGATATATTAAAGACATTCTCTTAAAGAAAATTGTACACATTAGGAAGAATCGTATTTAAGAAAATCCAACAAATTTTATCGCTGAAGTGATTTTTTAAATCAATTTTAAACGTTCTCTAAATTTATTGAAGATGATTAAGCAAAATTTGGTATAGTTAAGGACTAGTACTTAACGTGTCAATGTATTATTTCTTAGCTAGACATTTAGTTTTTTTTTTTTTTTTGAATGATTGCGTTTTTCTTTTAGAAATGGGGAATTGTGTAATTCTATTTACATTATAAAGCAATAATATAAAGGAGGATAAGTAAGTAAAAAAGTATTTTTCAGACTTGATTAAGAATTACAAAATGCAAGTAAGAAGTTCCATAGAACTATTTAAGGTGTAGTTGAGGTGCATGTTTGTCTTTATTATAATGTTATTATTATAAGGGCACAACAGGGTCTAAGCCTTAGGGTCTCCTTCACAACCATATCCAAATAACTTTCAATCTCCTCCACCATCTTCTTCATTCCAACCACATGTTTTAGCTCCTCTTCAACACTTTCCATCACTCTTGCTGGAGGTTTCTGATGCACCAATTATCATGTCAAACACAATAACCTTGATGCTTCTTTTATCAATTATAGGTGCATCTTCAACATGTCGATGTATTGGTTGGTTTTTCAACGAAAGTAGTGTGTTAATGAAAGGTGCCCTTGTGGTTTAGAAGCTAGTTGATGTTCCTCAATCATCTCCTCCAACATTTCATCAAGTGCTTTGCTGATTTTCTTTATTAATCAAGGGCCATCAAGAACAAAACAGAAGGCATAACTCAATTATCGAAATAAGTACTAAAATGTGGAACTTGTTTCTTGATTAACATGCAAACTTGAAGATCTAAGGGTCGAAACCATGGCACGTAATTTGCCAAGTTGAAAGCTCCTCAAACACTCATGGTCTCCAAGAGAATCCCTTCCTTGTTCCTTTCCAACACCATCTTGCATGCCATGTTCCTCAAAATGTGGAGGTTTCCGATTATCTGTAACCATGGCGGCCCGAGGAGACGGTGGCTGTCTCCGACGGGACACAGTGGTTCGTAGGATGTAGATTAATGACACTAGGGGGAGCTAGGAGAATGAGTTCTGTTAGAGGGAAAATAGTTTCTTTAGTTTATTCTTTGTGTGTGAAGCTTTGGAGATGGCAAAAGGAATTGATTGTAACCTGTATTTATATCTTTCTCTTGCATGGATGAATTCATGTTGGGTGATAAAAGACAAATGTGATTTTTAGTAAATTTTCACCTAAAGAAATTTGAGTTTGAGTTTCTGAATGAAACAACTTTAAGTAACATTATTAGCATTTCTCAAATCAATCTTTCAAACTTTGACCGAAGCATACGCTTGATTTGTTCGTATGTATTGTTTAAGTAATGATAATGGGTGGATGTAACGGTTGAAGAAGTAGTAAAGAGGATTAGTGTCTCTTTGCGATTTGGGACGATTCTACTTCAGATACCGCTAATTGTTTTTGTTGATGATTATAGATTTCTACTCATGAAAATCAGATAACGAATTTTGTGATGATCGAAGAAAAATCCTTAAGGATTCATTCGAATCTATTTGACAATCAAAGTAAGCATTGATAACTAAAATTAGCAGTGATTGGGTCGTTGTTGTGTTTGATTAAAAAAATTGCAGGATAAAGATATCAAAACATATCCCTAGAAAATGACAATCCTTGAACATGAAAATAATGTTTTCAGTTGGTTTTGTTGTCAAAATTAAGAATTTCTTTATTGTTTTGGCATCTATAGCCAAAATCTTGCTATTGTTTTGCTTGAGCTAATAATTAAGCAATCATATATTTATAGTAATATTAAGAAGATAAGGTAGTTGTGTGGTGGAATATTTTGTCTTTTGTTTTTGTTATTGAACCATGTTCTGTATCTTTCAAACTAGTGCAGGAATATTGTAAAAGAAGTACAAAGGTAGTAGAAGTACTTTTGATGCTGTCTTTTTGTACATACCATTAACACCACAACAATCAGAGCACTGGGTTTAATCCATTCCAACTTCACCTGCTAGGCGATAAGTTGGCACAGCTAGCAAATGCTTACTTCTTGGCATTGTGAGACCAAATTTCTCAGTCATGTCCAACTCATCAGGGGACATGCCCGATGGAAGCTCCCAATTGAAGCAATGAACCAATTGAGCAAGAACAATCTTAACAGTGGTTAGACCCAAATGAATCCCAGGACACCCTCTACGACCTGAACCAAATGGTATGAGTCTAAAGTCAAATCCTTTTATGTCCACATTGTTGTTGGCAAATCTTTCAGGACAAAACACCTCAGCATTATCTGACCAAACTTTAGGATCTCTCCCCATAGCCCATGCATTCACTATCACCCTTGACTTTTTCTTTATGCAATAACCATCTATAGTAACATCTTCTCTACACTCACGAGGTACTAGCAAAGGTGCAACAGGGTACAATCTTAGTGTCTCCTTCACCACCAAGTCCAAATAAGGCAGTTTTTCCATATCAGTCTCCTCCACCTTTCTTTTCATCCCCACTACACTCTCCAACTCATCTTGAAGTTTCTTCATCACCCTTGGATGCTTTAAGAGTTCTGACATAGCCCACTCAACCGTTGTGGAAGATGTGTCAATTCCTGCAATAATCATAGTCATCACGACAGCCTTGATATGCGCTCTTTCAACCACAGGACCATGTTCATCGTGAGGATCCAGGGGTTGATGCATAAGTGCAAGGAATATGTCCACAAAGTCCTTTTGGCCTTTTTCTTCTTTATCAGAAGATTGTTCATGGTCTTTGATAATCTGCTCCATGACTACGTCAAATGATTTGCTCACTTTCTTTAATCGTCTTACTAGTCCCTGATATAACAATGATTGAATTAATATCTCATTGTTTAAGGGTAAAATCATAAGTCATAAAAAAAGAAGTGAATAATGAAATGAAAGTCACATCCGAATATTAAATCGAATTGTTAGTTTGGACGAACTTCCTAGTATGAATTTTTATTCAGCACAGATTTTGTCCTTCAAAGATAATCTTGTTTAAGACCTACTACTTAAGGGATTAATCTCTTTTAACCAATGTTTTTTTCATATTCATAGATGAGAGACCTCAGGATCAAATTTATTACCACATGATTAAAGAACAAGGTTATATGTCAATTATGTTACACTGTGCTGGTAGAAGCTTGAATTGTTTAATTCTAAGGACAACATAATTCAACCATCAAAGTAACAATAAAATCTAAACTGCGAAAGATCATTAACAAAATATGCAACACGACTACATGATCAAAATCAAAAGTAATATGATATGGGATATGCCAAGTGTTTATAGTATCTAGTAGCATTTCATACCTGAAGATCAAACACGCGTAGCCAAGGTAAATAATCTGCAACATTGAAAGTTCCTGCCAAGTCCAGTACTTCACGAACAAGGTTCTTTACATCGAATCTATCGTCCTTACTGCAACCAAAGATCATTTTAAAGGTGACATTCTCGATGATATCCCCTACAGTATCACTGAGATCTATAACCTCACGCGATGATGCTGTTTTCTGTAGAAACCTGACAAACTCTGCCAACTGCTCACTTCTCAAAGGAGAAAACATCTCAACTTTTGATGCAATCAGAAGTTGTACTGTGCACAGTTTCCTCATGTTGCGCCAGTAGGGACCATACTCAGAAAATACTAAGCCCTTGCCACCATAGGAAATGTAGTTGGATGAGATGCTTTTAGGCCTGGAAGCAAAAGTAATGTCATGGGTCTTGAGGAATAGTTCAGCTATTTCAGGTGAGGATATCACAATGGTTGGAACTTGTCCTAGCTTTAAGGACATTATAGGACCATATTTTGCTGCAAGGGATTGAAGGGTGCGGTGTGGTAGTTTCCCTAGCAGGTGGAGATGACCAATAATTGGCAGGGTCTTGGGACCAGGTGGATGTTTTCCATTATCTTGGCTTTGTTTTGGTTTTAACACAACAATTGATACAATAAATATGAATATCACAAGGAGTATTGCAGGAATAGCTAATGCTTGAGGTAACATTTCTGATTTTTCTTGATTAAAAATGGAGTATTTCTGATTGTCTGAAGTATTCCTTATATGATCTTAAGTTAACCAAGGCTTTGTCATGTCATGGACATAATTTCCTGGTACAAAAGAGATATGGGTCATTGCAGAGTGAATGGTGGCTTGGAACGTTAAAATGGAATAGAAAGCAAATTCATACTTCATGTAATAAAAAATCAGACTTGTAAAAGATCTTGAATTGATTCACGTTTTGTAGAAGTTATGTAACAACCCATATAACCAAACTATAAACATATATAAAGGATTTCACATTATAAACATAGATAAGGATAAGCTATTGAAATTAAGATAAATATACAATTCAAGCATATATTAATGCATCATTACTTATAAAAACTCTATCTAATCCATTTCAAAAATTTAGATCAACATGTACACCTAAGTTCAAATGGATACAAGATAAAGAATAACAAACGGAAGTCCTGGAAAACTTGTTTTAAGTATGTACTAAGAGACTAACATATGACTCTAAAAAGACGATATTCTTGAAGTTGTGAGAATTGCTCGGTATCAAGACTTTAAATTGATATATTATATCAATTTAAGAGAGGGATTGTTCAGTTACAATAACACACTTTTATGCTCTATGCTCTATATTGTATGTTGCACTCTTTTGTATTGTGTATCTTTATTTTTCAATTTTTTTTAATAGACAAACTTATTGGTTCCTTAGGATGCTTACTGTTATGTTATGTGCATATTTTAAAAGGTTATATCATCCCCAATCAAATATAGAAAGAGAAAACTTGCTAAAGAGATTAAATATCTCAACCCAAACATGAAAACACCTTCTTTCCATAAAGAATTAAATAGCTTGACAAATGACAGACACAGCCAAGAACGCTCGTAGTGATTAAAATCACTATCACTTGGGTTGGGAGCCAGATTCTTGTGGTGCCAGCCAAAAAGTGACCCTACGAAAACACTTTTAGTCCTAAAATAAGAGTACTTCCAATTTTAAACATACTGAGCTTTCTGAAACTGTTGTTATAATTACTAACAATTTTAAGTTAATACTACTATTACTATAATCTCTAACAGAATTAAAAAGATTAAGTCTTTAGAGTGAAGTTCTCTACTTATCCATTTTAATATTTTTAAAATTCTAATTATTTTAATAACTAATGTGTAAAATTATACCTAAAAATAGATAGAGATGAAATAAAATATTAGGATAGTGACTTACTTAGTGGGATAGGGTAGTTGCAGAATAAATTATAATTTTCTTTTATACTATTGTTGAAGAATAGATACAAAATGAATATCCTGGTCCTATTTTTGTATAGATTTATATATTCACATGTCTACAACTTGTTTTTTTCTTTTATCTGGTGTAGGTAGAACTGTTCATAAGAAAAACTGGATCTACAGTATAGTAAATAGAGATTTAAGCCGCATCAGAATTCAGATAAACAACACAAATTTTACAGAGCGACAGATTCAAGAAATCAGCCGTAAAATTGACTTTAGAGTCTCCCAAATTCCATAAACAAAACATTGAATAAGACAGCATAGCAAACTTTTGAGACAAAAGCAGCAATACTAAAAGGTTTAGTTTGGTTTATCTCATTGCCCAAAAGATGAAAATAAAATAAAAAATCAGAGAGAGGTACCTTAGTTTGTGATTGTGTGGATCCGATGAAGAGAAATGAGTACTGTTGGAAAACTCTGTAGAGAGACTGCAGATGAGAAGATGTGAGGAAAAGAAACGTTAGAAGATGAAACAAGTAAATCAGAATAACGTTAATGTGTGCTTGAAATAAAGAAAGAAAGAAAGAAACAAGGGGTTGTTTGGTGTGCATGAAAGTGAAATGATTTTGAAAATTAGTTTACGTGCATAAGTGGAAAAATTGACTTTGTGTTCATAGTTGGTTCAGATCGGAGACTTCACACTTGGAACACCAATGCCAGTTCTTCTCTTTCACGTTTTTAAAACATCAGCCAAACTCTTCTCATATCTCTCTAAATAATGGCTTCTTATCATCTTCAACTACTTTCTATATTACCTTTTTATTAGAAAAAATATATATAAATATGGAGATACTTTATTTTTTTTTACTAAAATAATGTAATTTTATAATTAATTATTAAAATAGATAAAAAAAATTTAAAAATATTGAAATGGGTAATTGATGTAAAGTTGACACGACTTCATATAAATAAATCATATCAAAGTGATATAATTTCAGTATATTTAAAATTGTGTCAATGTGACACGATTTTATTGTAAATAAATCATATTAAGATAATACGATTTCAATGTATCTGAACCTATTTAACATAGTGTATTTGAATTGCTGAAATTATATTAAGGTGACATAACTTTATTGTGAATAAATTATATTAAACTAATACGATTTTAGTATATCTAAACCGAAGTTGTATCTAAGAAGAGACAACTTATTTATTTTATATTCTTTTTCAAACTTTTACCTATTTCAATAACTAACCACCATAACCACCTATCTAACTTTGTATAATGGATAGCTAGAAGCCACACATGCTAATGTCTACAAAAAGACCAACTTCTATGCCAACAATTCTTGGTCATGACCTTTTTCCTAGTTGAGGTTTGGGAATATATTATGAAAGAGTTGATTATTTATTTTATTCATGAACTTTATATATAGATAAAAAATTTAACAAAATATCAAATATTAACAATATCTTAATCTTATTTTTTAAATCTATATAATAAATAAATATATTTTTTTATCTTTTATGTGAAAGATATTTAAAAATTTATAATTTTTTTAAATAAAGAGAATGTTGTGGACAGTTCATTATGCACTGATTGTTCTTCCTAATAAGACTCCAATTGTTTTGGTGCAAGGAATAGTTAGCACACAAATAATATAAAAAAAAAAAAAAGAATGGATGTCACCACTTACTAAATATTTATACTCAATTCACTCGTGTATTCTTGAAAGATTATGCATTCTGATTCAGATTCCTCTTTGAATCAAAGACATTTTTCTCTCTCTCTGCTTCACGTGGTGTCGGAATTTCAAACTCAAATTCAATTCCACTAATTTCACAATGCAAATTCTCTTTAATTAATTACATCCAAAGCATTCCAACTGAATTCAACCTTCTTCTTTTTTTCAAAAACGGTATAATTTCATTTGGTATTTCTTAAAATGAAAAAAAAAATTCTAAAATTAAACAAACAAGTTGTACATACTGCCATTTAAATGAAATTTTATATAATTAGATAATAAGTACGACTTTAATTTAATATAAATAAAAATAAAGTTGTATAGGTTAAGTACTATGTAAGCACTGAATCCTAAATTTTTTAATCAAACAACAATTGTAACATCCCTAATTTCTACTTATATATATAATAAAATAAAAGTAAAACAGGTAATATCTAATTAACATATATATACATCCATCTCATAAATGTATCTCAAAAGAAACATTCCTCTTCGCAGGGATTTTAATATATACATCCAAAGTTTACAAAACAAAACAAAGCATTAAATTTAAAACTATCTCTTTCTCCAACTGCTCATTGAGGAGCTCTATTACCTGCAATCTCATCTGCTCCCGTGTAAATTAACACGATCATCATAGATTAAAGAAAAACAAACACACAAGAAAACACAGGGTAAGCTAGCTATTTTTTTTAAAACTTCAGGTATGAAACTTTATATCCACATAAACTATCAATATTCACACATTTCACAATTTCATCAAGTGTCTATTCAATAATTTCAATATTCATATTTCTCATGTCAGACTTCTACTGACTCATAACACATAGACACTTGACTCTACTTCCGGAAGACTCGTGCGTTGACTCAGACTCAGAGATCTGCACCTGTCATACTACTCGCTGTGAAATCCACACAGCTATGCGCATAAATAATCTCAATATCATCTCTCTCCTAGTATGACAGGGTTAATTCATATAACAGGTCAAGTTAGTTATCTTTCAAACAACTTACCCATTCATATGAACCTCCTTCGACTCTCACCACCTGAATAACTTCATCGATATGATTCCATTATCTCAGGAGAGTCAGGATATCTCCTTCTAGACGAATTCCTAGTCAATGCACATTCTAAACAATCTTAACACGGTATTTTCTTTCCTGAAAACACTATGCTTCGATCACACTTTCACATCATTCCATATATCATACAACACATTAATGAACCATTCAATCATATCATATTTTAAACATTTTATAAACAATCCAAACATATCTCAAATAAATTCCAATCTACACAAAACAAGGAAACGAAAAAATGAAACTGGTGACCACGTCACCCCCACCTTCTAAATCTTCTAGCTTAAGGTTTTGTTGGAAATTTAAATCTAGCTTCCCTTACCTGGACTTGAGCAGACGCTCACAGCAAGCTCCAAACCCACCAAAAGCTTAGGGATATCCTAACTCTGTCTAAGATTTTGATCGGCCAACTTGTAGAGTTCTCTACCCGGAGTCCAATGGCAGTCGCCGATCGTCAAACTGTTAAGTGAGGGTGGTCTGAATCGTAGAGAGAAGGAGGGAAAGGAAAAAGGGGAACAAATAAACGTACTCTCTCGAGATTAAGATCGAACAGTCCTGTATACCTTCGCTGCCATCACCCACTCTGAGAGAAATCTCTCGTGCAGATTTCCTCTTCTTGAGTGCAACGTCTGACAGGATGGCCACATGGGCATTTCTGCACGCACTCAAACTCTGGGGCCACCTGCCCTACCTAATCTTTGGCGCCAACTGCTCTGGGCACCCTCACATTCTACGTGTCACGCATGCATAACGCTCTCGCTGAGAGCCTGGGTCTCAGCTTAACTGTGTGTAACAGGACCCCCTAATGACCAGGCACCAATGACTGATCGCACTATGAGTGCACCGATGACTGATCGCGCTTCGTCACTTGTCGCGCTCTGCTTCTAAGCGTTCAACTGGGCACTGATCTAGGGGTGGTGGTCACTCGATAACCTACCACCGATCATCGCTCTGAGTAATCTGCTCCCTGATTCTCCTGCTACCTTATTCCGCGTGTCACCCTATGAATGGTCCCCGTGGTCATTTGCTGCTGACGTCATAGACTACCGATGACCGACCGGATCACAAGCCCCCCAGTCTCGAGTTGTGAACTTGTTCTCAGCGAAGAGACTAAGCGGTTGATGGCAAGCTCATTCCTCCTCCTGGAGCTTCTCCCCTTGCTACTTCTTCTTCTGTGTAATTTCTTTTTCTGCCACATAACTTGCATAAACCTTTTAGCTCTAAAGGCTCACTGTATTGACTTCAATATTGATGAAATCTATGCTTCAGCTGCTTGTCTCTCTCTATCTTTAACTCTTTGCACGTGACTAACTGTTAACTGGCTTAGGCTTTAGCGCGATCTCACTGCAACCTTCAAACTTGGTTGGTGACTTGATTGTGACTAACTGTAACCTTAGCATTGTCTTTAACAGCTTTATGCATAGCTTCATGTTGGATGACTGATGTGTCTCTCATCCTGGCGATAACCGATGTGTCTCTCATCCTGGCGATCTCTCATCGCCCTTGTGTGTGACGAGGACACATCGCTTCGCTGTGGTGACCGATGTCACATCGTCACACCCTGCTGAGGGCTCATCGATCCACTACTGCAGGTCTGTGGTATCACTCCCACATGGCTCGGTGATGTCTGCAGTTCTCATGCCCGAGGACTGGTCGGTCCAAACCCCTCATGTGACAATGCATGCTCACTAAGGATAAATCTCCTATGCCACAGCATAGCGTTTCGCATTTATCCCGTATGCATGGCGTATCTAGGGTTCAAATCACGCCTTGACACGCGTGATTCCTGGGACCCACTATGGGTCCATCAGACCGACCTCTACCATGCTGACCTCAGACCTTTTGGACGACGTCCGAGGTCTGGCCACTATGAATTTTCTATTATATGCCCTTTTCATTTTTTAATGATAAAATTATTCAAGAGTCCTTTAAAATATACTACTTCTACTCTAAATTAATTTTCTAGATCCTTACATTCTCCCCAACAAGAAAAAATTTTCGTCCTCGAAAATTGACTTACCAGAAAAGAGATAGGGATAAGCTTCTCTAATGGTTTCTTCTAATTCCCAAGTTGAATCACCAGATTTGTCATCCCACACCACCTTTACCATATTGATAGTCTTGCCTCTGAGCTGTTTACTCTGTTGATCTTCAATCCTAACTGGTTTTGCTTCAAAAGACAAGTTATCCTTGATTTGCACATTATCCACTTCCAACACGTGACTAGAGTCGGGGATATACTTTTGTAGCTGTGATACATGAAAGACATTATGCAGGTTTGCTAATTGGGGAGGTAGAGCAATCTCATAAGCCATTGGACCTATTTTCCTTAATATCTGATATGGTCCAACAAACTTAGGAGATAACTTCTTTGATATGATAGCTCGTCCTACACCCTTGGTTGGTGTCACTCTCATAAACACATGGTCTCCAGCTGCAAACTCCAAAGGTTTTCTCCTTTTATCTGCATAGGATTTCTGCCTACTTTGAGAAGCTTTCATTCTGTCTTTTATCTGTTTCACCTTCTCAGTTGTCTGTTGAATTAACTCTGGCCCGACCAAAACTGTTTCACCCTCCTGATACCAACATAAAGGAGTTCTGCATTTCCTCCCATACAAAGCTTCATATGGTGCCATCCCAATACTGCCATGATTATTATTATAAGTAAACTCCACTAGAGGCAACATCTCATCCCAACTTCCCAAATGATCCAAGATACATGTTCTCAAAAGATCTTCTAAGGACTGGATTGTTCTCTCAGACTGTCCATCTGTTTGAGGATGATATGCAGAGCTCATTCTCAACTTGGTTCCCAAAGAATCTTGTAAAGTTTGCCAAAACCGTGAAGTAAACCTGGGATCTCTATTTGAAACAATACTGGAAGGCACTCCATGCAACCTCACAATTTCTCTTATGTACAAATGGGCCAACTTGGCCATAGATATCCTCAAATTAACTGGAAGAAAGTGAGCACTCTTTGTCAGCCGATCAACTATGACCCAGATTGCATCATGACCCCTTACTGATCTAGGTAAATGAGTAACAAAATCCATAGCAATGCTATCCCATTTCCACTCAGGAATATCCAATTGCTGTAACAAACCACCAGGTCTTTTATGCTCTACCTTTGCCTTCTGACATGTCAAGCAGGTAGCAACATACTGAGCTATTTCTTTCTTCATGCCTGACCACCAAAATGACTCCTTTAAATCTTGGTACATCTTATTCATACCTGGATGTAAACTAAGATAGCTCTTGTGGCCTTCTTCTAGGATCATTTTCTTCAACTCTTCATTTTCAGGTATACAAATTCTGCCATTAAATCTCAAGATCCTGTTGTCTCCCATCACAAAGTCTTTAGCCTGATTTGTACCTAGTAATTCCACAGTACGCTTCAGACTAAGATCCTCTAATTGCTTATCCTTTATCGTTCCAATGAAATCATTAGTTATAGTTAACTTACTACAACTAATATCATTAACATGGAATTCCACTCCTAAATCTAAATCTCTAAACTGTTCAATCAACTTCTGCTCTTCAATCATCATGGTTGATACTTGTATTGATCTTCTACTCAAAGCGTCTGCTACTACATTAGCCTTCCCCGGATGATACATCAGCTGGAAATCATAATCTTTTAGAAACTCCATCCATCTTCTTTGTCTCATATTCAACTCTTTCTGATCAAACAAATATTTTAGACTTTTATGGTCACTGAACACCTGAAACTGAGCTCCATACAAATAATGTCTCCAAATCTTCAAAGCAAACACTACAACTGCCAACTCTAAGTCATGAGTAGGATAGTTTCTCTCATGAACTTTGAGTTGCCTTGAAGCATATGCAACTGCTCTTTTCTCTTGCATCAAAACACATCCCAAACCCTGATGTGAAGCGTCACAGTAAACATCAAAAGGTTTTCCTGTATCAGGAATCACTAACACCGGAGCACTAGTTAATCTTTTCTTTAGCTCTATGAAACTCTGCTCACATTTGTCAGTCCAAGTAAAAGGCTGATCCTTGCGAGTTAACTGTGTCAAAGGAGCTACTACCCTGGAAAAATCTTCAATGAACCTCCGATAGTAGCCAGCTAGACCCACAAAACTCCTTATCTCAGTGACTGTCTTAGGACATTCCCACTGAAGCACTGCCTCTACCTTGGCTGGATCCACTGAGATCCCCTGAGCTGATATTACATGTCCTAAGAAGTTGACTTCCTTCAACCAGAACTCACACTTAGAGAACTTAGCATATAATTGCTTCTCTCTCAGAATCTTCAACATTGTCTTAAGATGTTCTTCATGTTCTTCCTCGGTTCTTGAATAAATAAGTTTGTCGTCTATAAAGACTACAACAAACTTATTCAAGAAAGGACGAAAAATTCTATTCATGTAATCCATGAACAGAGCTGGAGCATTTGTTACTTCAAACGGCATCACCACATACTCATAGTGTCCATAACAAGACCTAAATATTGTCTTCTGAACATCTTCAGCCTTTACCAAAATTTGGTGGTATCCAGATCTCAGATCAATCTTTGAGAATACTGAGGCTCCATGCAATTGATCCATCAAATCATCAATTCTGGGCAGAAAATACTTGTTCTTGATGGTCAACTTATTCAACTGTCTGTAATCTACACACAATCGAGACCCTCCATCTTTCTTCTTAACTAGAAGCACCGGAGCCCCCCATGGAGATACACTAGGCTTGATGAATCGTTTCTCCAACAATTCTTCAACTTGCTTCTTTAGTTCTATCAACTCAGCTGGAGCCATTCTGTAAGGTCCCATTGACACTGGTCCAGCTCCAGGTACCAAATCAATAGAGAATTCCACTTCTCTCTTAGGAGGTAATCCAGGTATTTCTTCTGGAAATACATCCATGAATTCCTTCACCACATGTATACTGCTTATTTCTTCTTCATTCTTCACTTTCATCTGAGCTAAGATTACAAAGCATCTTGATCCTTTTTTCAATTCCGACCACACATGCTGAGCGGATATCACATCCGACGCTTTGTAATCTGAAAACATTATTTTCTGTTGACCACAATCTATGAGAATGTGATTGGCAGATAGCCAATCCATTCCTGGGATAACATCCAGATCTTGAAGAGGTAGACAAATCAAATTTATTTTGAATCTGTGTCCCTCTACTATTACTGGACATTCAGAGCAAACTGTAGAGGTCAATACTTTTCCTGCTACAGGTGTAGAGACCAACAGTTCAAACGACAACTCTTTCACTAAAAGACCCAACTCAACTACACACAAACTTGACACAAAAGAGTGTGTCACTCCAGAATCAAACAAAGTTTTTACACATCTACCAGCTATATAACAAACACCTTGTACCAAGTTACCTGACTGAGATGCCTCAGCTCCTGACATAGCGAACACTCTCCCTGCTGCCTGAGGTCTACTGCCTTCATTCTTAAACTGTTGAGAACCACCTGATTGAGTCATTTTGTTCTTGTTAGGACAATCTCTAGCAACGTGTCCCGTCTTTTGGCATGTAAAGCATCTTTTCTCTGGAGTCCCCTTGGAGCACACATTGGTGGTATGTGGTCCACCACAATGGAAACATCTAGGTTTCCATGGTTGTTGCTGCTGAAACTGGGGCGGAACCGCTCCTGCCCTATGTTGTAGAGGTCTAGCATAAGGCTTGTGTGGTTGATGTTGCACCTTGGCCTTCCCACTGGAAGACCCCCCTGGGTGTGATCGGATCACCCTGGAATCACTCCTTTCTAGGGTCTCCACCATCTTCGCCTTCTCCACTAAGGCATGAAACTCCCTGATGCACATAGGTGCTATGGTCTTCTTCAACTCATGCTTTAAACCTTCTTCAAACTTCCTACACCTCCAAGCCTCAGAGGTAGCTTGGGTATAGAATCTGGCTAGGTACTCAAACCTAGCAGCATATTCATTCACTGACATCTCTCCCTGCCCCAACCTGAGAAATTCTGCTTCCTTTGCAAATTTTGCACTATTTGGAAAATATTTCTCCAGAACCTCACTCTAAAACTTTCCCAATCTAATACTTCAGCTCTGGCTTCCATCATTTGTTAAGCTCCCATCCACCAAAACTCTGCTTCTCCAGATAACAAATATACAGCAAATACCAATTTCTTATCTTCAGGGCAGGAGGTCGCCGTAAAGATTTTCTCTAACTCCCTGATCCATTGATCTGCTTGGTCAGGAGTAGCATTCCCACTGAACTTGGGTGGGTTGTGTCTCATGAACTCTGTCAGTCTCATCTGCTCCTGTGGCTGACTGACATGGGAAGCTGTTGCAGCAGACCTAGCAGTTTCCCAATTATGCATTGCAACCTGATGATTCTGAGCCATTGCTATATTCTGTGGTTGGATAGCATTTGCCATCATCTCAATAGCCCTGGCAATCTGGTTCATTTCAGCAGAAGGTTGGGTAGAGGTAGGAGGTCTAGGAGCCATTTTCTGTTTAAGATTTTGATAAATCTTTAGAATTTTTAAACTATTTAGTTCTTGCTAACAAATCAACTAAAGCACACGAAAAAAACCCCATAACCCTTAGGTCTCTTAAGGTCCGAACAGCTCTGATACCAAAAATGTAACATCCCTAATTTCTACTCATATATATATAATAAAATAAAAGTAAAATAGGTAATATCTAATTAACATATATATACATCCATCTCATAAATGTATCTCAAAAGAAACATCCCTCTTCGCAGGGATTTTAATATATACATCCAAAGTTTACAAAACAAAACAAAGCATTACATTTAAAACTATCCCTTTCTCCAACTGCTCACTGAGGAGCTCTATTACCTGCAATCTCATCTGCTCCCGTGTAAATTAACACGATCATCACAGATTAAAGAAAAACAAACACACAAGAAAACACAGGGTAAGCTAGCTATTTTTTTTAAAACTTCAGGTATGAAACTTTATATCCACATAAACTATCAATATTCACACATTTCACAATTTCATCAAGTGTCTATTCAATAATTTCAATATTCATATTTCTCATGTCAGACTTCTACTGACTCATAACACATAGACACTTGACTCTACTTCCGGAAGACTCGTGCGTTGACTCAGACTCAGAGATCTGCACCTGTCATACTACTCGCTGTGAAATCCACACAGCTATGCGCATAAATAATCTCAATATCATCTCTCTCCTAGTATGACAGGGTTAATTCATATAACAGTTCAAGTTAGTCATCTTTCAAACAACTTACCCATTCATATGAACCTCCTTCGACTCTCACCACCTGAATAACTTCATCGATATGATTCCATTATCTCAGGAGAGTCAGGATATCTCCTTCTAGACGAATCCCTAGTCAATGCACATTCTAAACAATCTTAACACGGTATTTTCTTTCCTGAAAACACTATGCTTCGATCGCACTTTCACATCATTCCATATATCATACAACACATTAATGAACCATTCAATCATATCATATTTTAAACCTTTTCTAAACAATCCAAACATATCTCAAATAAATTCCAATCTACACAAAACAAGGAAACGAAAAAATGAAACTGGTGACCACGTCACCCCCACCTTCTAAATCTTCTAGCTTAAGGTTTTGTTGGAAATTTAAATCTAGCTTCCCTTACCTGGACTTGAGCAGACGCTCACAGCAAGCTCCAAACCCACCAAAAGCTTAGGGATATCCTAACTCTGTCTAAGATTTTGATCGGCCAACTTGTAGAGTTCTCTACCCGGAGTCCAATGGCAGTCGCCGATCGTCAAACTGCTAGGTGAGGGTGGTCCGAATCGTAGAGAGAAGGAGGGAAAGGAAAAAGGGGAACAAATAAACTTACTCTCTCGAGATTAAGATCGAACAGTCCTGTATACCGTCGCTGCCATCACCCACTCTGAGAGAAATCTCTCGTGCAGATTTCCTCTTCTTGAGTGCAACGTCTGACAGGATGGCCACATGGGCATTTCTGCGCGCACTCAAACTCTGGGGCCACCTGCCCTACCTAATCTTTGGCGCCAACTGCTCTGGGTACCCTCACATTCTACGTGTCACGCATGCATAACACTCTCGCTGGGAGCTTGGGTCTCAGCTTAACTGTGTGTAACAGGACCCCCCGATGACCAGGCACCAATGACTGATCGCATTATGAGTGAACTGATGACTGATCCCGCTTCGTCACTTGTCGCGCTCTGCTTCTAAGCGTTCAACTGGGCACTGATCTAGGGGTGGTGGTCACTCGATAACCTACCACCGATCATCGCTCTGAGTAATCTGTTCCCTGATTCTCCTGCTACCTTATTCCGCGTGTCACCCTATGAATGGTCTTCGTGGTCATCTGCTGCTGACGTCATAGACTACCGATGACCAACCGGATCACAAGCCCCCCAGTCTCGAGCTGTGAACTTGTTCTCAGCGAAGAGACTAAGCGGTTGATGGCAAGCTCATTCCTCCTCCTGGAGCTTCTCCCCTTGCTACTTCTTCTTCTGTGTAATTTCTTTTTCTGCCACATAACTTGCATAAACCTTTTAGCTCTAAAGGCTCACTGTATTGACTTCAATATGGATGAAATCTATGCTTCAGCTGCTTGTCTCTCTCTATCTTTAACTCTCTGCACGTGACTAACAGTTAACTGGCTTAGGCTTTAGCGCGATCTCACTGCAACCTTCAAACTTGGTTGGTGACTTGATTGTGACTAACTGTAACCTTAGCATTGTCTTTAACAGCTTTATGCATAGCTTCATGCTGGATGACTGATGTGTCTCTCATCCTGGCGATAACCGATGTGTCTCTCATCCTGGCGATAACCGATGTGTCTCTCATCCTGGCGATCTCTCATCGCCCTTGTGTGTGACGAGGACACATCGCTTCGCTCTGGTGACCGATGTCACATCGTCACACCCTGCTGAGGGCTCATCGATCCACTACTGCAGGTCTGTGGTATCACTCCCACATGGCTCGGTGATGTCTGCAGTTCTCATGCCCGAGGACTGGTCGGTCCAAACCCCTCATGTGACAATGCATGCTCACTAAGGATAAATCTCCTATGCCACAGCATAGCGTTTCGCATTTATCCCGTATGCATGGCGTATCTAGGGTTCAAATCATGCCTTGACACGCGTGATTCCTGGGACCCACTATGGGTCCATCAGACCGACCTCTACCATGCTGACCTCAGACCTTTTGGATGACGTCCGAGGTCTGGCCACTATGAATTTTCTATTATATGCCCTTTTCATTTTTTAATGATAAAATTATTCAAGAGTCCTTTAAAATATACTACTTCTACTCTAAATTAATTTTCTAGATCCTTACAACAATTTCAACCACTTGCTTCAGATCAATTGCATAACAACCTCGCACAGAAGTTCTTCAATGCCTTTCAAATTGGAATTGTTACTTCTTAAAATTTCAGTTTTTTTTTTTTTAAAAAAACCTTTCCCGTTAGACATGACATTTGAATTATACTCACATATATCTTATTATGACACTTCAAATAACAATAATTATTTACTTTTATAAAAAATATTAATAAAAAAAATCTTAAAATTTCAGTTTCAGCTTTGGTTTTATACCATAAAATGTAGAGTTTATTCTCTCCTTCAAATAAGATATTCATTTGTTAACCTATTTTTTAAATATTATTTTTGTCATGGAAGTCGAACATGTGGAGGTATGTGTTGAAGCTGAAGGAAGCTTCTTCCCAACCTTGGCTTAAAGTGTGTTTGATGAAGAAAATTGCTTTGGTGCTTTATAGTTTGTAATAAGTCTTAAGTGAATTTTGTTTTAAGGCTTAGGATCTTATAAAGTTGCCTTCGGTCATTGGGGAAGTAATGAGGAACCAATCGGTCATTGGTCATCGGTCATTGGGGAAGTAATGAGGAACCAATCGGTCATCGGTCATTGGGGAAGTAATGAGGAACCAATCGGTCATCGGTCATTGGGGAAGTAATGTGGCACGATCGGTCATCGGTCATTGGGGAAGTAATGTGGTACGATCGGTCATCGGTCATTGGGGAAGTAATGTGGCACGATCGGTCATCGGTCATCGGTCATCGGGATAATCTGTTCCAGTTGCCAAAGCAAGCTTAGATCAAGCACTTAGAGTAATTAAAAGCTTTTTTGATATTCTGTTAGGGCACCAAAGGGAAGTCAATTCAGTTATTTCAGTTAACTGAGTTGGGAGCCTTTCAGAAAATAAATCTGTTAAGATGTGCACAGAATCTGTTGTTTCCCAAACTGTTTTCAACTGGTTTTTGAAAAACAGTTAGAATCTGATTTCTTTAAAAGGCAAAGGTGTCTCTCTCTCAGAAAAACACACTGAGCAATCACATTTTCAAATGAGGTCAAACAAGTTCTGAAAGAGAAGAAGGATCAAAACACTTTTGTGAAAGATTTTCAAAAGGAATTTCAAGTGTGCTTGTTCTAGAAAAACCTTGTGCTTTGTGAAGGTGCTGGTGCAGTTTCTGCAGCAGATTGAACTACTGGTTTGAGTTCTTGCATCTTCTTTTCAGGTGTAATTTTTTCTTTCTCATTTGTTGTAAAGGTGTAAGTGTTAGTCACTCCTTGATAGGGTTTCTTGGAGTGCAAGGTGTGCTGAAATAGGTGTTTTTCAGCCTTGTATGTGAGTGTTCTTGTAGGTTTCAAGAACTGTTGTATATGCTGTAATTGCTGTATGTGTTTAGTGGATTCCACCTTGGGGTAATGTGAACTGGATGTAGCTCTTGATGAGTGAACCAGTATAAAAACTTGTGTGCGATCTTCTTTCCTTCCTTGCACTTATTTCTGGAATTTGAATTGATAACTGTCCAAAATAAATTTGTTCATGTGAAATTGAATCTGTTAATTCTGGGTTTAATAAGAACTGTTCTTCTCTTGGTTGAAACCTTCTTGCAAATATCTGAACAAGTGCGTTCTGCTGTTCCTTCTAATTGAGTAAAATCTTGTTTGATCAAGTTTTGATTATACAAAGGGGATTTGGAAAAATAAATCTGTTTTGTTTAAAATCAATCTGTTGTTTTTTAAGCTCTGATTGTACGAAGGTGATTTGGAAAAATAAATCTGTTTTGCTTAAAATCAATCTGTTTTTAAGTTCTGCTTGTACAAAGGTAATTTGAAAAATAAATCTGTTTTGTTTGAAATCAATCTGTTCTTTTAATCTCTGTTATAGAGGAGCCAGTTCCTGTTGCAAAAATTTTAAAAGATCAATTCACCCCTCCCCTCTTGATCTTCAGACCCTGCTTAACTCTAACAGTATGTATAATATACTGTATGGAATAATATTTTTTTTATATATATAAAAGTTTTTTTTGAGATTACTATATAATTTAATATTTTAGGTACACTGACACCTCAATATAGAATAATATTTTACTTTTTCAATATAACAAATAAAATAAAAATCTTTATAATAATAACGTAATTATAAAAAACAACTAAAAAACTATAAAATTGTTTTTTCATCAAAATTTTTTCAAACCAAATTTGTTTATGTCAGTTTTCTTTATTAATAAAAAATAAATAAAATAAAATATTTTAGACTCTTCAATTTTTATATAAAAATTTCAAATCAAACTTTTTAGCACCTAATTAATCAGCTAGGAATCTAACAAATATTACAACACACCAATCATATCATATTAACGTACAAAAACAAGATACAATAGACAACAAATACAATTACATTAATCCTCAAAAAAATCATATTCTCAAAACTCAATACAACAATCCAACAATGCCAAATGTCAAACATCCAAGTGCCAAAATCCAACATGATTTGTATCTTTTATTTCAACTAAGTTATCTAACCCTAACATAAATAATGTTTTCACTTATAAATAAACTTAATATACAAATAACTAATCATATTATTTTAAATTTAATTTTAGTGACAAAAGCAAAATTGCAATATTATAATTTTAATTTTATCAATTAAATTTTTTTAATCAATCAAATTTCGTATCAGTTATAACTTTTTTCTTATTTTCATTCACTTTTTAACTTTTTTTTCTTAATCCAAATAACTTAATTTTTATATTAGTTTCTCTCATTTCAATCTTTTCACATGTGAATGTGAATTCAATATTTATTCAATTATGTCATGAGGGTTGACAAGATAGAAAAAGAGATGAAGATGATTTGTTAGATATGAATACATGTGGGATATGACTCACCTTTTTTCTGTCCGTTTTCTTGTGATTAACTGAAATCAATGGGAGGTTACTTACCGTTCACAATTAATTGTCATCAAAGGGAGGTTACTTACCGTTTATAATTAATTATCATCAAAGGGAGGTTACCATTCTCAATTAATTGCTTTTGATTGTTGTTGTCTCCTAGAACCACTATATATAGTGACTTCTTTCAACCAATGTAACACACACAAAAACAGCAACACACTTGCTTCCTCTCTCTCTCCTTTCATATACTCTCTATTTCTTTTCTTTGGGTGTAAGTGTTTAACCCATATAGAGAGAATTTGTTTTGGGGCTATTTATCTATTAGTTTGAGAGGAATTCATTGTACTCCCAGTACCATTATAGTGGAAGGTTTTTGGCTCTCTCGCCGGTGGTTTTTTTACCTCTATTTAAAGGGGTTTTTCACCTAAAAATTCTGGTATCATTCTCATTTTTCTTGTTACTTTAATTTCTCATAATCTTTGGTTGAAATTATTACGCTTCCACACACGATATCCCTACAAATTGGCATCAGAGCTTTTCGATAATTCAACCAAGATTTGTTGTTCAATAATGTCGAAATTCGATATTGAGAAATTTGATGGTAAAATCAGCTTTGCTATCTGGCAAGTCCAGATGCTAACTGTTCTCACCCAGAATGGTTTAAAGAAAGTTCTGATAGGGAAAATGACAAGGCCAACCACTATGACGGAAGAGCAGTGGGATGAGATGGATGAAAAGGCATTGTCTACAATCCAGTTATGCTTGTCTCGTGAGGTGTTGCGTGAGGTCATCAACGAGAAAACTGCAGCAGGCATATGGAGTAAATTGGAGTCTCTATACATGACCAAAAGTCTTGCAAACAAACTCCGGTTAAAGGAGCGACTTTTTACACTCCGAATGTCAGAAGGTACTTCCATCCAATCTCACCTTGATGAATTTAATTCCATCATAATTGATTTGGAAAATTTGGATTTTAAAATTGATGATGAGGATAAAGTCGTTCTACTTATTGTTTCTCTACCACCCTCGTATCGACAATTCAAAGAAATTATGTTATACGGTAATTATCTTACCTTAAGCTTTGATGATGTCAAGACTAATTTACTAGCCAAAGAAAAATTTGATACTGAAATTCATTCTGGAAGTTCTGGTGAAGGATTAGTAGTTAGAGGGAGAAACCAAGAGAAAGGTAGGAACAATAAATATAAATCTAGGTCAAAATCTAGAGGCAAGAACTCCAAATATTGTCGTTATTGCAAGAAAAAGGGACACGAGATCTCTGAATGTTATAAATTGAAAAATAAGCAAGATAGAGAAGATAAGGGAAATGGTAAACAACCAGAAAGATCTGCCGAAGCTAGTATTGTTGAAACTGAATCTGATGGGGATTGTTTTGTAGCTTCCAACACTGAACAAAGGTCTAAAAATGAATGGATTCTTGATTCTGGTTGTACTTTTCACATGTCTCACAATAGAGACTGGTTTACCACATATAAACCAGTTTATGATGGTCTTGTTTTGATGGGAAACGATGCTCAATGCAAAGTTGTTGGTGTAGGAACAATCAAAATCAAAACACATGATGGAATTGTTCGAACTTTAACAGGTGTCAGATATGTCCCTGATTTGAAACGGAATCTCGTTTCCTTAGGCACCCTTGAATCTCATGGGTGTAGATACTCAGCTGAAGGTGGAGTTTTAAAAGTGTCTAAAGGAGCTCTTGTGCTACTA
This sequence comes from Phaseolus lunatus, assembly GCA_013389735.1. Lineage (NCBI taxonomy): Eukaryota > Viridiplantae > Streptophyta > Magnoliopsida > Fabales > Fabaceae > Phaseolus > Phaseolus lunatus. The sequence goes on from CM023860.1 coordinate 47,836,477, forward strand.
AAGGCAATTCGATGTGATAGTTTGTATGTGCTGCAGGGTTCAACAGTTACAGGTTCTGCAGCTGTTGCCTCACCCAACACAGATAACACCAAGTTGTGGCATATGAGATTAGGCCACATGAGTGAGAAGGGAATTCTAATCCTCAAGAAGAAGGGTCACCTTGGTAACCATTGTACTGGAAAGGTTGATTTCTGCGAACATTGCATTTTTGGTAAGCAGAAAAAGGTTAGTTTTTCTAAAGCCATACACAGAACCAAAGGTACCTTGGATTATATTCATTCGGATCTTTGGGGTCCGTCAAAAGTTCCCTCTAGAGGTAAATGTTGTTATATGATGACAATTATTGATGATTTCTCACGAAAACTTTGGGTGTATTTTCTCAAACATAAGAATGAAGCATTTTCCACTTTTAAAGAGTGGAAATTATTGCTTGAGAATCAAACTGGCAAGAAGATAAAAAGGCTAAGGACAGACAATGGCCTTGAGTTTTGTTCGAATGAATTCAATGATTTCTGCAAGAAGGAAGGCATTTCTAGACACCTCACCATTCCAAGGACTCCACAACAAAACGGGATTGCAGAAAGGATGAATAGGACTATCCTGGAGAGAGTTCGTTGCATGCTCTCCCATTCTAGTTTGAAGAAATCTTTTTAGGCTGAAGCGGCTTCAACGGCATGTTATCTGATAAATCGCTCTCCTAACAGATCAATTGATTGCAACATTCCAGAAGAATTTTGGTCAGGTGACCAAGAAGATGCTCAAGAGAAGGTGGAGTTTGAGATTAAAACACCTGCTCATGAGGAAAACATTCCCAATTCCTCTAGTATTCAAGATGATCAAGCTACTGCTATTGATGGTACAAATGAACATTTGAGACCACATGAGAAATGTCCACCTCAACGACGAGGGTTACCACAGCCGTGGCCTATGGCTCAAGAGCTTCCACAAAAGAGACCAAGAAAACCGACTCAAAGATTAATTGCAGAATCTGCCAACATTGCTTATGCTTTAACTATTGCAAAAAAAATGGGTGAAGAAGGTGAACCCAAGAATTACTATGAAGCTATCTCTAGTGACGACTCAACAAAGTGGATTGCTGCTATGCAAGAAGAAGTTGAGAGTCTTCACAAAAACGAAACATGGGAATTGGTGAAGTTACCAGAAGGAAAACGAGTCATTAGTTGCAAGTGGATCTTTAAGAGAAAAGAAGGGATCCCTGGTGTTGAGAGTACAAGGAATAAAGCAAGATTTGTTGTAAGAGGTTTTGATCAAGAGGAAGGTATTGACTTTAATGAAGTATTTTCTCCTGTTGTTTGTCATACTTCAATACGTATATTACTTGCTTTAGTTGCCTTGTATGATTTGGAGCTGGAACAGTTAGATGTGAAAACTGCTTTTCTTCATGGTAATCTTGAGGAAGAAATTTACATCCAGCAGCCTGAAGGGTTCATTGTTCCTGGAAAGGAGGACCATGTATGTCGTTTGAAGAAATCTCTCTACGGCTTGAAGCAATCACCAAGACAATGGTATAAGAGGTTTGATTCTTTCATGGTTGGACATGGCTACTCCAGAAGTAGCTATGATAATTGTGTCTATTTTCAAAAGACATCCGATGAGTCATTTATATACTTGTTGTTATATGTTGATGACATGTTGATTGCCGCAAGAGATAAATCTTTAGTTAACAAGTTAAAGGCCCAGCTTAGCAGTGAATTTGATATGAAGGACTTAGGTCCTGCCAAGAAAATTTTAGGAATGGAGATCAGCAGAGATCGTCAAGCTGGAAAACTTTTTCTATCACAAAAGAAGTATGTTCTTAAGATGCTTGACAAATTTGGAATGCGAGATTGCAAAGCTGTTAATACTCCAATTGCCGCCCACTTCAAGTTGTCATCAGATCAGTGTCCAAAATCAGACGAGGACAAAAGGCGCATGTCACATGTCCCGTATTCAAATGCAATTGGAAGTCTCATGTATGCTATGGTATGTACCAGGCCTGATTTAGCTTATGCTGTTAGCATTGTTAGCAGGTTCATGCATAATCCAGGCAAGGCACACTGGGAAGCCGTTAAATGGATACTTCGTTATCTAAAAGGTTCTCCTGATCTTGGTTTGGTATTTGATCAACATAGAGCCGATCCCGGAGGAGCAATTGGCTATGTTGATGCTGACTATGGTGGTGATTTAGATCGGAGAAGGTCACTTTCAGCCTATTTTTACCCTATGTGGTTCTGCTATCAGCTGGTATTCTTCACTTCAAGCCATTGCGGCCTTGTCCACCACTGAAGCAGAATATATCGCTGCTACAGAAGGTATCAAAGAGGCTATATGGCTTCGAGGCTTGGTAAGTGAACTTGGTCTTCAACAAGATGTTCTTGTTATATTTTGTGATAGTTAGAGTGCTGTCCACTTAACCAGGAACAACAAGTATCACTCAAGGACCAAACACATTGAAATTAAGCACCATTTTATCCGAGACATTGTTGATACGGGAGATATAATTGTTGAAAAAATTCATATAGCCGAAAATCCTGCAGACATGTTGACCAAGGCACTTCCACCGGCTAAGTTCGATCATTGCCTGAACTTAGCTGGTATTATCCATACTTAATCAAGGTTTCATGGCGAGAGAGTGTTCCAGTCAAAGGCAAGTCAAGGTGGAGATTTGTGGGATATGACTCACCTTTTTTCTGTCCGTTTTCTTGTCATTAACTGAAATCAATGGAAGGTTACTTACCGTTCACAATTAATTGTCATCAAAGGGAGGTTACTTACCGTTTATAATTAATTATCATCAAAGGGAGGTTACCATTCTCAATTAATTGCTTTTGATTGTTGTTGTCTCCTAGAACCACTATATATAGTGACTTCTTTCAACCAATGTAACACACACAAAAACAGCAACACACTTGCTTCCTCTCTCTCTCCTTTCATATACTCTCTATTTCTTTTCTTTGGGTGTAAGTGTTTAACCCATATAGAGAGAATTTGTTTTGGGGCTATTTATCTATTAGTTTGAGAGGAATTCATTGTACTCCCAGTACCATTATAGTGGAAGGTTTTTTGCTCTCTCACCGGTTGTTTTTTTACCTCTATTTAAAGGGATTTTCCATCTAAAAATTCTGGTATCATTCACATTTTTCTTGTTACTTTAATTTCTCATCATCTTTGGTTGAAATTATTACGCTTTCACACACGATATCCCTACAATACATTGTATGTACCATTTGAAATGCTTCATAAACATGACTTCCTGTTGAATTATGAGATGACCGACATTTTTACAAATTTTAGCTAAAATAATTGAGTAGTTAGGAGGGTATTTTTCTCGTGTTTATTATGTGAGTATATATATGTACCTATATACATTTTATAAGTATAAATATTTATAGGGATATGTAGATATTTCTTACAATATATAAAATTTTAAATTAAAATAAAATTAGAAATGTATTACCACATTAATCTCTCTAATGTCTAAAATTATAAAAAAAAAACAACAGTGGCTTAAAAATCTGCGTTACTTAACTCAAATTCCACAATTTCATCATTACCAAAGACGAAGAATAAAAAAAAGTTTGAACACACTGATGAAAACAATAACTAAATTTAAAAATGTCTATGAATGTTAATAAAATTAAATAAAAAAATAGGAATCTAATTTATAATGTTAAAATATTGAAGCTTGAAACCCCGTCATCAATTTTATTTTATTCTATCTCATTCTCACCTCCCAAAGCCCCATCAATTTTTGACTTTTGCATGTGACAGGAAATTGGTCCCAGCTAAGATTTTCAGAAATATGTGATTGTATATAAAAAAATTTATATATATTTATTTTCCTCTATTGAAACATGAGATTTGAGAGAAAAAACAATCGTTTATAGGAGGAAAAAAATATAAATTTATATGTATTTTTATTTTAAAATGTAACCTTTTTATTTGTTAAAATTTAAATTTTTAATTTAGTTTTAAATTTATTTTAATTCTGTTTTAAATTTATTTTAATTTTTATTTTAATTTTTAAAAAATATTTTTTTAAATATAATATAAAAAATTATATTACATCAGTCAAATTAACTACAAATTTTCTATTTTTTTCCTTTTATCTAAATAATTCAGTTTTTTATTCTTTTTTCTTCCTTTCTTTCCTTTTTAACTTTCCTCTTTTAATCCGAATAGAAATTGATTGCTTTTGAAAAACTGTAACTTATTTATCAATAATTATTTCAGACCTGAGCAGTTGAGTTTGATAGAATTCAGATCCAATCCAACCAATCTAATATAGTTTATATTTAATATTTTAAAACTTATATTGAACCATTTAATTTACTGGGTTAGCTGAATTCAAGTTGTGGGTTAATTAGCGCAAATTATTCGAATTATGGATTCATATCAAGTTAGTTTTTTTAAAATTTAAATAAAATAAATATATTGAATCTTTAAAAAACTCATACGTGTGATTTTAATAATTATTTTAATTCTATACAATTTACTATTAAATTTGAACATTAAAATATACTTACAAATTTATAAATATTAAAATATTATTTTCGAAAATGGTTGAAATACCTATAAAATTTTAATCTCCTATCTAAAATTTATTGTTATTATCTATTTTACTCTTTATTTATTTATTTATTATAATTCAATGATAAACCCGACCAAAATCAATAATATAGACATGGGTTAGAATTTATTCTTAGTTGTGATCTTCAATAAAATAATAAGCCAATCACGACGAAGGCCTTGTCTTCTAGAACTCTGACATTTGACTGAGACCAGAGGCACATGGCAGACAATATATATTTTAATACATGATAACAAACTATTTTCATTTTAAATAATTTTTTAATATATATAACTTAAAATCAAAGTCATGGCAATTTTTTTAACCTTATCAGCAGTGATATTATATTATAAAAGATGGCAACGCGTCCCAAAACCTTTATACAACTAATAGAGTACATAAATATCTTACCTAATATTATTTGAGTTTAACTAACCCAAATACTTAGATAACCAAATACAAAAGCAAAATGGTAGCTAAAAAAATCAGAAAACAAAGTTTATAGTGTCGACAAATATTTTCAAATTTTTATTGATGTTTTTCATTTTTGAAAAGTAGATGGTAACCAATTTGATGGGAGTTGAGAAAAATTAAGGAAATATGACTTTTGTCTATGTAACAATCGTGGCTTGCTATTGATCATAAAAAAGAGTGTGATAAGAAAAGAAATTACAAAAAGACAGATAAGAATGAGATTGAAGAAATTGTTGACAGTGAGTTTCTTATGGATCAAGATAAGTGTTTTTCACTATTATAATGCATGTGAGAATCATAGATTGTAAGATTCTTATAATATGCATTTAAATCTACATGTAGTGTGAGAGTCAGGATGTTTAAATTTATGATTATCCATGGATAATGTTTTTTCACCCTAACTATTAAAAAAATATGAATTTGTGAAAAGAAGAATTTTTTATAATTAAATTATCATAAAATTTTATGGCACTGTAAGGAGCACGAGAGTGTAAGTCTTGTTATGTTAGTTGAATGACCATGTGAATCACTCTGAGTTATTAGTAAATTTCTTTGGTAAGAATTGCATTGGCTCTACACATGTATAGCCTCTTATTCCTCTAAAGATGTAAAACAAATTCCAATTCAGTGACCCTTTACTAGGTCTGCATTTTTGCAGAAAGGTTTCTTTGGTAGGAATTGCATTGAATATACACATATAACAGCCTAATAGTCCTCTAAGTGAGATAAATTCCAATTCAAAGTGACCCTTTACAGGAGTTGCATTTTTGCAAAAAGGGCTTAGGAACTTTCCTACATTTATTTTGTATTTTTGAATGCTTTGAATTGAAATGCTAACAACTAAATTCTACCATGCAATTTTGTGCTTTTACTCATTTCGAGGAAAGAAGCCAATTCACAACCAATCTGATGTTGCTTTGAATCAGGTGTCCTCCTCTTTCGGTGAGAGCATCTTATTGCTTTTGAATTTCAATTAAAAAATGACAAATTTCATTTTTGTGGGAAGTTTGGACATTTCCAAAGAAGAACAACCCCAAACCAAATGTATATTTTGAATCAAACTTAACTAAAGTTCGCTATAATACTTGGTGGATTGATTATGAATGTATAAAATATGATATGATGCATGGATTCCTTTCAACCCGAACCATAAACCGAAATGAGAAGTTTGTCTTCATGGGAAATAGAGTGAAGGTTCCAGTTGAAGCTATTAAAACTTATCGTTTAATCCTTAACACTATATTTTATTTAGATTTGTTTTATACTTTTTATGTACCTAGCATTTCTTGGAATTTAGTTTCTTTGTCTAAAATTGATGTTGTTGGATACTGTTATAGGTTTGGGAAGGGTTGTTTTAGTTTGTATAAGCATACTTGTATGATAGGATCTAATGCACTTTATGATGATTTATGTTAAAACTCTTACGATATCATGTCATAATATTGGCATTAAAAGTAGTTTAGTGAATGAATGTCTTGCTTAATTGTGAATGTGTTACTCAGCTAAATAAATCAATCATATGTTATTAATAATTACTTATTTTTCTATGTTATAAAAATGAATTTCATTTTGACAAGCATGGTATTTATTCCTTTAATAACAATTATATGGATTTTTAGAGTTGCACAAGAGCTTTTAAATTTATTGATTTTGACTATTATACTAAATGAGGGAATATTTTTAATTTTTTAATATTTTTGCTATTTCTTTTTTTCCCTCTATTTTGTGTGCAAACAAAATCAGTCGGCGAATTAAATCAAATCAAGATAGTTACGTGATAATCTTAAACTAAAAATAGTCTTTATTAATAAATTATCAATAAAACTAGTTATTATTTTAATAATCATTAATTGGTGATGGTATAAGACAAAAGTTGAATAAAAGACAATCATGTGTGCTCCTCACTCGTCCAATATAAAATGTAATGACAATGTTGTTAAAACAAAGAATCTCTCACTTGTCACGGGTTATGATAAAAAAAAAAATAGTTATACTTAAACCATTGAATTGATAAAAACACTTGATCACTTATTCAAATTATTTGATCACATGGCTAAATGTGTCACATGTCTCAAATTGAAATTGAAATCAACCACAAACATATCTAGATCAACCTTGCTTTGTATTATCATCCTCTCTCTTAACCTAACTAGCTAATCGGTAAACTGGTATAGTTAACAAAGGATTCTTTCTGGGTATGCTGAGTCCAAATATCTCTTGCATGTCTAACTCATCACAAGACATGCCCAATGGAAGCATCCAATCAAAACAATGCACCAATTGAGCCAAAACAAGACTAACCGTGGTTAGACCCATATGAATCCCAGGGCACCCTCTTCGACCTGACCCAAATGGTAAAATTCGAAAGTCCTTTCCACGAATGTCTACATTGTTATTCTCAAACCTTGTAGGATCGAAAATCTCGGCATTGTCCCAAACTTTAGGATCTCGCCCTATAGCCCATGCATTTACTATAATCCTTGATTTTTTCTTTATTAAATAACCATCAATGATAACATCTTCTCTACACTCGCGAGGTACTAGCAAAGGTCCAACCGGGTGCAACCTTAGTGTTTCCTTCACCACCATGTTCAAATAAGATAACTTTTTCAAGTCATTTTCCTCCACATGTTTGTTCATTCCAACCACATGTTCTAGCTCGTGTTGAAGTCTCTTCATCACACTTGGGTGCCTCAAGAGTTCTGACATGGCCCATTCTAACGTTGTGGAAGACGTTTCTAATGCTCCACTGATCATGTCTAATATGATAGCTTTGATGTTTGTCCTATCAATGACATTTTGGTGGTTGTGAACATCATCTGGTTGGTGCATGAGTGAGAGTAAAATCTCCACAAAGTTCATGTTGTGTTTTTTATCTTTGTCATGTGAATTACTCTCATGGTCTTGGATTATTTGCTCCAACCTTTCGTCAATTGACTTGCTTGCTTTTTCTAATCTTTTTGTTATTCCCTAACAATGGTTGCATGCATAAATATTTCACATGTATCAGAAAATAACATCACATATAATTCCATCGTATTCTTTTTTTCATATGTATATAACAACAAACATTGTTAGATAAACACTAGCAATAATAACTGACCAATTTACTAAAAGTTGTACAATTTTTGTTTTAATTTTGGCTAAGTTATTAAAATATTTTGCCATAATTAATTGAATTGATTTTATACTTGAATTTACTATTGGTGCTTTAATTTTTTTTTTCAAACTGCATTCCATTAATTGTACTGTATTTCATTAATTAATTAAATTATCTAAATTTACAAAATTATATTCAATAATTTTTATAAGAAATTCAAATAATTAAAATTGAAAAATCACACCCAATCAAAGTCAAAAAAATCACAAATACACATAAAATGTATTATTAAAACTTGAAAAATGAATAAAAGTATAAAAAAACCAAAATAATTCTAAATCATTTAGAATAAATAAAAATGACATTAAAAAAATAAATATATTAAAAGAATCATTAAATATCAAAAATTTAGAAATAAAAATTAATTAATTATTATATTGACTAATTATTTTATATTTAAATTAGTTAATATTTAATAATGTTTTGTAGTTAAAAAGTTTTCAAGAGATATGATTTTAAAAAAAAAACAAGAAAAAATAATAAAAATGTACCTAATGGCATGACTTCACATAAAAAAAAAAAGAAACTAATAAACTTAATAACCTTTGTAACAATGGTGAGAAAAAGGAAAAAAAAAAAAACCCAAAGACCCTTCCCCCCTAGCACACGCACCGCACCATTTTTCTCTCTCCCACCATATTCTCTTTTTCTCTTCTTTCTTAATTTTCTCTCCCAATCTTCATCTATTTTAGAATCTGATCGGACCACGTTGTAGCTGGCGAGTTAAGGAACATTTCTAACCGATCAGAATTTTAAACAGAGTAAGTTCATTTTTACTCTAAAGATCCTTTATTCTTTGTTTTTCGCAATCTTTTAGTCATCAATCTTGGTGGGGTCAGTTGAGAAGATTAATCCTCTCAACTTATTCTAGTATATACTGAATTTATGTTCTGTTTGGATAACTTGCATTAGGCCCGTAAATCTTAAAGCTTATCCAGACGGTGGAGAATAAAATTCTAGAAGTTGCTTGGGAAGCAAGCAATTAAGGTAAGGGAAGCTAAATTTAATCTTTTATAGCACCCTAGGCTAGAAGATTCTGGATGTGGAAGGGACATGGTCCCAATATTTAATTTCTCTAGTACGGATGCTGTGTGTTTATATTTTGTGTTATTTGTTTATATAATATTTAAATTTGTAAAAATATTTTATTTTGATAATTTAGTATTTAAGTGTGGTTTTTTTTTTTATGTTAAATAAACTTTTGAATATTGTGGATTACATTTTGAATGATATTGTATGATGAAAATGATATGGAATTGAATTCATACATTTGGGATAATGTATGGACTGATGTTTGCTGTGTATTAAGTATTGATACCTATGTGGTAACGGAGATCTCCGAGCTTCACTGATGATCTAAGTCACATAGACTAAGATATCAGGTGGTGAGAAGCTGATGGAGGAGTTCATGCACACCGTGACATATGAGATGCACGGCTTGGGTTGTATTGAACTTACCCTGACCCTTTATGTTGGATTCGCTGGTAATCTTTGGATCAGGTGTTAGTCTCTGGTGGGACTTACTTAATACGAGTCTTCCGGAAGATGTTGTTTGTTGAATATATTGGATGTGTAGATCCATGTGAGATCTATGTGATTGTTTTATTATTGAGATTTGAAAAAGATTGAAAAATTGAAGAATTGGTCATGTAATTTGGTTTTCTCTTTTAATTTAATTGCATATATTATAAAACTTTATTTTCACTAGCTTACCCTTGTTTTTCTTATTGTGTTTGAACTGCGATGACTGTACTATGTACACGAGCAGATGACCATACAGGTGCAGGAGAGCCTTAAAAGTTTCAGAGTTTTATTTTGAGTCATGGATATGTAAATATTTATACTTATATAAGTCATAATCTTGTAATAGAAATATTTTGAAAAACTCTAAGTTTGTACAGAAATATGTAGAAGGTGTATTAAAATAGTTATATAAATTTTCAGGGTGTTACAATTTAAATGGTATCAGAGCGGTTCATCCTAAGGATAACCTGAGGGTAGTGGGTTTAGTGCGTTTCTCCTGTGTGTAGATTTGTGTTCAAGTCTAGCTTCAAGACTTAGATAAAAGTATCTAATAGGATGTTTAATAAAGTTGTTTTCTTGGAATCTTGTTTGTGCTTGAGTCAAAGTAGTTGTTATGAATGAAGCTGAAAGTATTAAGAATGAAAAGAATCTTGATAGAGTGGTGAGGGTGCACACTCATGAATAAATCAAGATGATTTTCTATCTTAATTCTAAATCGTTAGAGTACATTTTAGAGATAAGTCTTGATTGATTTTGTATCTATTTTGTGTGTTTTTTTTTTTAGTTAATTTGACTTAAAGAAGTAGTTTGAAATTTTTAGTAATTTCTAACCTAATTCTTTATGTGCTTAGAAGATGGCACGTAGATCACCTACTCCTCCTCCACCAGTAGATATGCCCAACTTAGCTCGGGCAATAGAGATGATGGCAACAGCCTTGCAACAACAGAGTGCTACTATGGCACAACAGCATCATGCCGCACTTCATCAATTAGAAACCGCTAGATTAGCAGCAGAAGCGTCTCAGCTTCATCAACAACCTCATACCTTTAGTTTGGAGGATTTTCTGAGACACAATCCACCTAAATTTAATGGGAAGGTAAATCCAGATGAAGCAGACCAGTGGGTGAGAGACATAGAAAGAATCTTTGAAGCTACTCAATGCCCAGAAGAGAAAAAGTTATCTTATGCCATCTATATGCTTATTGAAGAAGCTGAGTTTTGGTGGATAGGTATGAAGCAGATAATGGAGGATAGAGAAGAAATTGTCACTTGGGATAATTTCAAAGTAAGATTTATGGAGGAGTATTTTCCTGATAGTGTCAGATATGCAAAAGAAATTGAATTCATGCAGCTGGAACAAGGAAATCTTTCAGTCACTGAATATGCTACTAGGTTCAAACACCTAGCTAGATTCTACACCCAGACCATGACTGAGGCTTGGAGATGTAGAAAGTTTGAGTTTGGGTTGAAGCAAGAACTTAAAGAAGTGGTGATTCCTATGTCCATTAGAGATTTCCCTGCTCTAGTGGAGAAAGCAAAAGTGGTGGAGAGTTTGAAAGGTAGTAGCAGACTTGCTAAGCCTCAAGTGGGAGGACCTTCTAAAAGCATGCTTAAATATGAAGATAGAAAGAAACCTTATTTCAGACCTCAATCTTATAGCAGTGGAAGACCCAGTTCTCATTCACCACCTAGTCTCAGATGTTTTAGATGCGGTGGGCCACATGTTGTTAGATTTTGCCCTCATCCAGTGATAAATGTGATATGTGATAGATGTCACAGGTATGGTCATGCAACAAAAGACTGCCACGTCCAATTGAGAGCTCCAAATTCTGGCGGAGTGCAGCAAGTACAACAAAATAATAATCAAAAGCCCAGAGCAGCTGGCAGAGTTTTTGCCATTAGTGGAGCTGAAGCTTCACAATCTGATAGCCTTGTTAGAGGTATTTGTTCTATCCTTGGAACACAGTTATCTGTATTGTTTGATTCTGGGGCAACCCATTCTTTTATATCTTTTGATTGTGCTAAGAAACTTAAGTTGCCAGTCCGAGAATTAGAAATTGAGTTGGTGGTATCTACACCAACAGAAGGTATTATAGTAACTTCTTCCATGTGTGCTGAGTGTCCAGTAATTATAGATGGACAGAGATTCAAGATCAACATGATTTGCATACCTCTAAAAGATTTGGAGGTTATATTGGGAATGGATTGGTTGTCTGCTAATCATATCCTTATAGATTGTGGTCGGAAAAAGTTAATTTTTCCTAAGTTAGGAGAAATGCAGGTTATCTCAGCTCAACAGTTTAAGAGAGAGATACAAGAAGGTGCAGAATGTTTTATGTTTTTGGCTTGTTCTATAGTTACTGGCAAAGTACAGAAAGATATGTTTGTAGTTCAGGAGTTTATGGATGTATTTCCTGATGAGATTCCTGGACTTCCACCTAAAAGAGAGATAGAGTTTGCGATAGACTTGATTCCTGGAGCAGGCCCGGTGTCAATTTCTCCATACCGAATGGCACCAGCAGAGTTAGCTGAATTGAAGAAACAACTAGAAGACTTATTAGAGAAACAATTCATTCGACCTAGTGTTTCTCCATGGGGAGCTCCAGTGCTATTAGTGAAGAAGAAGGATGGTTCATCACGTCTATGCATAGATTATAGACAATTAAACAAGTTAACAATCAAGAATAAATATCCTCTTCCTAGAATTGACGATCTAATGGACCAGTTGCATGGAGCAGTTGTCTTTTCTAAGATAGATTTGCGCTCAGGTTATCACCAAATTTTAGTGAAAGCGGAAGATGTTCAGAAGACTGCTTTTAGATCAAGGTATGGTCACTATGAATTTCTAGTTATGCCATTTGGTGTAACGAATGCTCCAGCTATCTTCATGGATTATATGAATCGAATCTTCAGACCTTTTCTTGATAAGTTTGTGGTAGTGTTCATAGATGATATCTTGATCTATTCTCGTACAAGGGAAGAACATGCAGAACATCTTAGAACTGTCCTGAACATTTTGAGAGAAAAACAATTATATGCTAAACTTTCAAAATGTGAGTTCTGGATGTCAGAAATACAATTTTTAGGACATGTTATCTCTGCACAAGGAATATCAGTAGATCCTTCTAAAGTGGAGGTTGTGCTTCAGTGGGAACGTCCTAAAACTGTTACAGAAATTAGAAGCTTTGTGGGGTTAGCAGGATATTACAGAAGATTTATAGAAGGTTTTTCTAAAATAGTTGCTCCTTTGACCCAATTGACTAGAAAGGATTATCCTTTTGCATGGACTGAACAATGTGAGAGAAGCTTTGAAGAGTTGAAAATAAGGTTGACTAATGCTCCTGAATTGACAATCCCTGATACCAATCAGCCTTTTGAGGTCTTTTGTGATGCTTCCTATCAAGGATTGGGTTGTGTTCTAATGCAGAATAAGAAAGTTGTCGCCTACGCTTCTCGTCAGTTAAAGGTGCATGAAAGAAACTATCCAACTCATGATCTAGAATTGGCAGCAGTTGTCTTTGCTTTAAAAATATGGAGACATTTTCTTTATGGAGTTAATTTCAATGTGTTCAGTGATCATAAAAGCTTGAAGTATTTGTTTGATCAGAAGGAGCTTAATATGAGGCAGAGGAGGTGGATTGAATTTTTAAAAGACTATGATTTTCAGCTAACATACCATCCTGGGAAGGCAAATGTTGTTGCAGATGCGTTGAGTCGTAAAAAGATACAAATGTCGTTGCTTATGATTAGAGAGCTGGCATTGATTGAGGATTTCAGGAGTATGAATTTGGAGGTTTCCATGTCCTCAAATTGCATTAGTTGTAATACACTAGTTATAACTAATGAATTTTTGGAAAAGGTGAAGGAGAAACAGTTGGAAGATTCACAATTGAAAAACTTCATGGACTTATTAAATACTGACAAGGCTAAAGACTTCTCTTTAGGAGTGGATGGTATTTTGAGATTCAAAAATAGAATATGCATACCGGAGGATAATGAACTAAAACAAACAGTGTTATCTGAAGGTCATAAAAGCAAACTCAGTTTACATCCAGGAATGACCAAGATGTATCAAGATCTGAAGAAGTCTTATTGGTGGTATGGCATGAAGAACGATGTAGCCAAGTTTGTAGCTGCTTGCTTGACTTGTCAGAAATCAAAGATTGAACATCAACGGCCCGGAGGCATGTTAACTCAATTGGACATTCCAGTGTGGAAGTGGGACAGTATCTCAATGGATTTTGTTACCCACTTACCACGTACTTTGAGGAAGCATGACTCTATTTGGGTCATAGTGGACAGGTTGACAAAGACAGCACACTTCCTACCTATAGATTTGAGAATCTCTATGCAAAAGTTGGCCCAAATTTATATAGATGAAATAGTCAGATTGCATGGTGTACCCTCCAGCATAATATCAGATAGAGATCCCAGATTCACCTCCAGATTTTGGCAAACACTTCAAAAAGCTTTGGGGACTAAACTCAGACTTAGTTCAGCATACCATCCTCAGACTGATGGACAATCAGAGAGAACTATCCAGTCCTTAGAGGATTTGCTCAGGACTTGTGTGTTAGATCATTTGGGCAGTTGGGATGAAATTCTACCCCTGGTAGAGTTCACTTACAATAACAGTTACCAAGCTAGCATAGGAATGGCTCCTTTCGAGGCATTGTATGGAAGAAAGTGTAGGACACCTCTGTGTTGGTTTCAGGATGGTGAAAGTGTGTTAATCGGACCAGAATTAATACAACAAACCAATGAGAAAGTCAAAATGATTCAGGAAAGATTGAAAACATCTCTCAGTAGGCAAAAATCTTATGCAGATCAAAGAAGAAGACCTTTAGAATTCTCTTCGGGTGATCATGTCTTTTTGAGAGTTACACCGTTCACCAGTGTAGGAAGAGCACTCAAAGCCAAGAAGTTGACTCCTAAGTTCATAGGACCTTATCAAATTCTCAAGAGAATAGGTCCTGTGGCTTATGAAATTGCCTTGCCTCCTCCTTTAGCTAACATTCACAATATTTTTCATGTATCTCAGCTAAGGAAGTACATACCTGATCCCAGTCACATTCTAGAGTCTGATTCAATCCAGGTGAAAGAAAATCTGTCATTTGAAGTGAAGCCAATCAGAATTTTAGATTCACAAGTGAAACAACTTCGTGGAAGAAATATTTCCATGGTTAAAGTATTGTGGGATCTCATCTCTGAAGACTCCACTTGGGAAATTGAAGAGGAGATACGAGCATCATACCCTAATCTCTTTATCGGTAAGTTTATTTTCGAGGACGAAAATTTTTGTAGTTGGTGATAATGTAACAGTGGTGAGAAAAAGGAAAAAAAAAAAAACCCAAAGACCCTTCCCCCCCAGCACACGCACTGCACCATTTTTCTCTCTCCCACCATATTCTCTTTTTCTCTTCTTTCTTAATTTTCTCTCCCAATCTTCATCTATTTTAGAATCTGATCGGACCACGTTGTAGCTGGCGAGTTAAGGAACATTTCTAACCGATCAAAATTTTAAACAGAGTAAGTTCATTTTTACTCTAAAGATCCTTTATTCTTTGTTTTTCGCAATCTTTTAGTCATCAATCTTGGTGGGGTCAGTTGAGAAGATTAATCCTCTCAACTTATTCTAGTATATACTGAATTTATGTTCTGTTTGGATAACTTGCATTAGGCCCGTAAATCTTAAAGCTTATCCAGACGGTGGAGAATAAAATTCTAGAAGTTGCTTGGGAAGCAAGCAATTAAGGTAAGGGAAGCTAAATTTAATCTTTTATAGCACCCTAGGCTAGAAGATTCTGGATGTGGAAGGGACATGGTCCCAATATTTAATTTCTCTAGTACGGATGCTGTGTGTTTATATTTTGTGTTATTTGTTTATATAATATTTAAATTTGTAAAAATATTTTATTTTGATAATTTAGTATTTAAGTGTGGTTTTTTCTTTTATGTTAAATAAACTTTTGAATATTGTGGATTACATTTTGAATGATATTGTATGATGAAAATGATATGGAATTGAATTCATACATTTGGGATAATGTATGGACTGATGTTTGCTGTGTATTAAGTATTGATACCTATGTGGTAACGGAGATCTCCGAGCTTCACTGATGATCTAAGTCACATAGACTAAGATATCAGGTGGTGAGAAGCTGATGGAGGAGTTCATGCACACCGTGACATATGAGATGCACGGCTTGGGTTGTATTGAACTTACCCTGACCCTTTATGTTGGATTCGCTGGTAATCTTTGGATCAGGTGTTAGTCTCTGGTGGGACTTACTTAATACGAGTCTTCCGGAAGATGTTGTTTGTTGAATATATTGGATGTGTAGATCCATGTGAGATCTATGTGATTGTTTTATTATTGAGATTTGAAAAAGATTGAAAAATTGAAGAATTGGTCATGTAATTTGGTTTTCTCTTTTAATTTAATTGCATATATTATAAAACTTTATTTTCACTAGCTTACCCTTGTTTTTCTTATTGTGTTTGAACTGCGATGACTGTACTATGTACACGAGCAGATGACCATACAGGTGCAGGAGAGCCTTAAAAGTTTCAGAGTTTTATTTTGAGCCATGGATATATAAATATTTATACTTATATAAGTCATAATCTTGTAATAGAAATATTTTGAAAAACTCTAAGTTTGTACAGAAATATGTAGAAGAAGGTGTATTAAAATAGTTATATAAATTTTCAGGGTGTTACAACCTTCCACTAAATACAACTTTAATTAAATAATATTAAAAAAATAAAAATAATCTAAAAAACGTATCACTAAATATTATTTTATTAAAAAACTTACAAATTTTTTATGAAGTATAACTTTATAAAAATATAAAAAATTAAATCGTGATATGATTTTTACATCGTGCGTCTAAACACAATTTACTCATTCTAATAATTTTTTTAAAGTTTATTTATCTATATATATATATATATATATATATATATATAAAAGAAAAAATATACTATTTTAATACATTGGTCTTTGCTTTTAGTGGATACAGATCATGATGAGATACACAACTTGTATTTACACTCGTCGACCAATCATTTACTAACCACTCTATAAATAAATATATATATATATATATATATAATTAATTTTTATTATTGTTCTTTATTATAGTTTTCATTCGTTTTATATCCTTATCATCAATTTTTCACCATCAAATAAAAAGTTCAGAATTATGTTTGTTTTTGTCTAATTTGGCTCTGTCGCACCAATCAATAATAAAAAAACTCTATTCATGCAAATAGATAGATTTAAAAAAACAATTACAAGTAGCAGTATATTATATTTGGATGCACGATTTTAAAAATATAAAAAATCATGCTTAAGAGTACGATTTTTATTTTAAAATATCTTTTTTATACTTTTCTAAAGTCGCACTTTATAACATATTTTTAATTTTTTTAATAAACTCATGCTGGTACGTTTATTTTTATTGTTAAAATTGTGTTTCATGGGGCATTTTTATATTTTCAATAAAATCGTGCCATTAGGCATGCTTTTAATATCTTTTTATATTTGTGTGTGTAAAATGTACCTCTTGGCATGTTTTGTGTTTTTCTTTGTGATTTTTATTCATTTATTTTAAATGGTTCACAAGTTATCTTCTTCTTTTTTTTCAAATAATTTATTTGATTTTAAAGTTTTTTTATGTTTATTTGTGAATTTTTTTTTTTGGTTGTGGTTGGGTTTTTTAAATTTTAATTATTTTGATTCTTTTAAAAACATGATTTTGTAATTTTTATTCTTTTAACTTTAGATAATTTAATTAATAAATAAAATACAGTAAAAGTAATGGAATTTAGTTTGGAAAAAAATAAAGCAAAAGTAGCAGGTGTAGTGAAATAAATTTAACTAATTGAAGAAGAAATATTTTTCATTATATAGATAATTTCCTCTATTATGATTTTGTATATATCAGTTGTAGGAGTCAATTTATTAGAATGACATCTTTTTTGTTGCAATTTACATACATGGATAGATCTTAAAAAACTGTTTGGATAAATATAAATTATTTTTTTTTGTATTTTTCTTAAATATTAAATATTGTTTCGTGGTTATTTTTAAGTGCATATGCTATAACAAGTTTTAGTGGCAACATATAGAATACCTGAGGATCAAACACCCCAAGCCAGGGCATGTAATCTGCAAGATTAAAAGCTCCAACCAAGTTCAACGCCTCTTGAATAAGCCTTTTCAAGTCCAATCTATCATCCTTCGTACGTCCCAACACCATTCTAAACACCATCTTCTCCATCAGCTCCGCCAGCAACTCACTCATATCTACAACCTCACCTGATGCTGCAGAATTTTTCAGCGACTTCACCAACACTCCCAACTCCTCTCTCCTCAGAGGACCAAACATCTCAACCTTTGAGACACTCAGAATGTGCACAGTGCACACTTTTCTCACGTCGCGCCAGTATTCACTGTACTCTGAAAAAACCAAACCCTTGCTGCCATGTGATAGGGTTTCAGAGGCTTGCATTTTGGGTCTGCTGGCAAAAACAGTGTCATGGGTTTTGAGGAACAGTTCTGCAGTTTCTGGGGAAGAAACCACTATGGTTGGGACCTGCCCCAGCTTTAAGGACATTATGGGACCATATTTTGTGGCAAGGGATTGAAGGGTTCGATGTGGGAGTTTTCCTAGCATGTGAAGGTTACCAATAATTGGCAAGGGTTTGGGACCTGGTGCAGTTTTCCCATCATGTCTTTTTTGGAACAGAAAAACAATGAATGAGAGTATGGTCAGGAGAAATAGTGCAGGGATAGCTACTTCTTGAGGCAACATTGTTTAATTGTTTCTTTGCTTGATGAGAAATAAGAGATGACTGTAGTGTATTTATACACCACAATAATGCTATTTGATGTGAAAATAAATAAAAGGGACCTAATTTGATATGATTGAAAGAAGAAAATCAGTTTTGTTGAAGGGTACTGAGAATATTTAAAGAGAGTTAAAAGAGGAAGAATATTTCTGAATTATTTATTACATATTGTAATTTATAATAGAAATTTAAAAATGTTTTGTCCCTTACACATGACAATGCCGTGGTTGGTGATCCCCTTTCTCACAGACTGTCATGGTTGGTGATGTGGCAAAGGACATTGTCGTAAATGTAACTGTGAGATTGCATTTTTGGGGAAAGTGAGACTGTGAGGGAGAAATTTATATTTGAGCACCGCGTGTGAGAAGTTGGAATTTTTGAACGCGGAAGGAAAATCCGGCGACTGTTAGAATCGAGCGGAGGTATGTTCGTCGGAGGATAAGCGGCGGTGTTAGAATCATTTTCTACAATTTGGTGCGTATTGTGTTCATTTGTGTAGAGTGTGTAAGTTATTGTTTTTTACATTTGTGTTCTTTGAGGGAGAATGACATTCACTTTGAATTTAACCTTTCATCAACCTGCAACAATGTCAGATGAACCTTAACAGATGAACCTTTCTTATGCAATCAATTTGAGTGGGTTTATTTTCTTATGCAATTTAAATTAAACCAGTGATGAATGCACCTTTACTTGATAGCTTAGTGTGTGTGTTTGATTTTCTAAATGGAGGGTTTGTATCTATGCTTGTAATAGATAAAACTCACTTTGGAGAATTTGTATCCATATTTTTTAATTTAGTGCAGACACCTGAGAGACTATTATGGTAGTCTTGGAAGGTAGAACACCAGGGCCCCTAAAGGACCAATTTCACAATTTTATTTTTTTTTATTTTTGGTTTTGCGGGGCCTAGAGTGTTTCTGCCATGAGACACATGCTAAGGTTGTTTGTATTTTTATGAAGGACAGCATGAATCTTGGGCTAGCCTAACTCCTTGTTTGCTACTTTTTTCTTTTTTTTTTGTTATTTAGAGTGTCCATCATATCTTATATAAATAATGGCATTTTATTTGATTGACAAGCTATGTAGCACTGACACAGACAGAGACGGAGATACGTATAATCTCTAAAATGCAGGACATAGGAACATGAATCTATATATTATATAATTATGAATTATATAAATTGACAATAAAGATTTATGTGCCCAAGTATGTTTCAATTTTATTTTTGAAACAGAAAGATGTTTTTCATGGCTGGTTCAAAAAGATTTGTTTCTTATTTTTATACTCATAATAAAAAATTTTACAATAAATTTAAGCTTTTAAAAAATTATTGTATTTCTCTTTTTTAAAATTGTGTTAGAACCGTGTTAGAATTGTCAGAAATCCAATAAATATTTTTTAAATTAGACACTTTACTAATATGTGTCCTACGAATATTGTGTTCGACACATGTATTCGACATGGACATGCCATTTAAGATATGTGTCCGAATTTCATAGTTCACAGAATTACTTGTTATTGTTATTTTGTTTAGGTTTTAGGTAGTGAGTGTTGAATATATTATTATTTCCACTATGGAACTATATTTTATGGTAAAGGATTGAAGGGTTCGATGTGGGAGTTCTCCTAGCATGTGAAGGTTACCAACAACTGATAAGGGTTTGGGACCTGGTGCAGTTTTTCCATTATATAATAACATGTGGTTGTATATGCGAAAAAAATATAAAAATATTATATATATATATATATATATATTTGTTTTTCCACTATTGAAACATGAGATTTGAGAGAGAAAACACTTGTTTATGATAAAAAAAAAAATTATATATATATTTTTATTTTAAAATGTAGCTTTTTTATTTGTTAAAATTTTATATTTGTTTATTGAGTTTAAAATTTATTTTAATTCTAATTCTAATTTTTATTTTTAAAATTTAAATTTTTATATCAAATCATTTCTAAAAATATTTTTTAATATATATGACTTTAATCTATTTTACTCTTTATTTATTTATGATAATTCAATGATAAACCCGACCAAAATCAATAATATAGACAAGGTTTAGAATTCATTCTTAGTTGTGATATTCAATAAAATAATAAGCCAATCACGACGAAGGCCTTGTCTTCTAGAATTGTGCCATTTGACTGAGATCAGAGGCACATGGCAGACAATATATATTTTAATACATGATAACAAACTATTTTCATTTTAAATAGTTTTTTAAAAAATATGACTTAAAATTAAAGTTGACAATTTTTTTACTTATGGAAATGCGTGCCAAAACCTTTTTACAACTAAAAGACTGCATAAATATACCTAATATTATTTGAGTTTAACTAACCCAAATACTTAGATAACCAAATATAAAAGCAAATTGGTAGCCTAAAAAAAAATCAGAAAATAAAGTTTATAGAGTCCACAAATACTTTCATATTTTTATTGATGTAGTTTTTGTGTATTTAAAAACTATTCCTAACATATTTTTTCATTTTAAAAAGTAGATGATAACAATTTGATGGTAGTTGAGAAAAATTAGGGAAATAGGAGTTTTGTTTATGTAACGAAGGTTGCTTACCATACCATTGATCATCAAGAAAGAGAAAGAGTGTGATAAAAAAATAAATTAAAAAAAACAAATGAAGAAAACAAGATTAAATAAAGGTTTAATTATTTTATTCGTTCTTACATTTATGGTCAATATTCAATTTAGTATAGCAGTTTTTAAAAAAATTAACTTGGTCCTATGTTTGTTAAAATGTATACAAATTAGTCCTATCCGTTAAGTCTCAACTTACGGCGTCAAGTGATGCTTATGTGATAGAGAGATGGGTTGACACATATGACGTGTCAGGTTCCACCTTTTCTCTTTTCTCCCTCTCTCCTCCACTTTCCACCTTCCACCACTACCTTTTCCTTTTTCTCTTCTTTTTCCAACTGCGCCAAGAATGCAATCACGCTATGCACCTCTTAATGCTCCACGTTCACACAGCCGCAATGCTCTCACAACTCCACTTGGCTTGAAATAATATATGCACCTCTTTGTATATACATATATGTATATTATATAAATAGATGAAAACTTATCTGTTGGAAAGCATGCAATTAGAAATACCCCAATTTATATATAAATGGTAGCTTAATTCCCTGGAAAACACTGCAATCTATCACTTAAGTGAATTAATTTGGTAACTGGGGTGGTGTTTTTGTACCAAGGATTCCACTGCTATGTTATATTTTATGAGAAAGTGAAACTGGGTTTTGCTCCCTAACCTCTTCCTTGATATGAGTGGTCATAGTTCGGTTAGAGGCAGGATACATGTGTGTATGTGTAGCCAAACTAATAGCAGAAAAATATGAAATTAAATAATTGAAACCCCTACCCATACCTAACTACACAATTGTCAAAATAAAGGAATTTTAGGAGTTAGAAAGTAGAAGAAATTTTGAGATGTTTATTATGAAAATGTGTACTCAGGCCAGCCATGAGATCTATATACCAGGGTTATTCCCAACTATTAGGGTTCCCCTCTTTTGCTAAACTTTTCAAATTATGAAAGTGACTTAAAGTTGATTAGATTAAACTAGAAAGGTTATTAGATTTGAATCGTATTGTTATAGACAAGTGGCGAAAGACTTCTAGTTCTTTCCTAAAATAATGATAGTGAAAAGGAAATGAAAGAGTCTATTATGTCATGCCACTAGTCGTAAATCTCCCATTTCATTCTAATTTGTCTATAAAAGTGATACAAAATACACATTTTCAGTATGCTCAAACACTAGTACAAAATAGTTAAACAACGATTAAGAATAACGACAATTCAAAAAAAGTCGTCGTAACAAAAAGCGCAGTGGCATTTCTGTAATTTTTTTGAATTTTCAGTGAGAAATAACGACGGTTGGGACACTGAACCATCGTTAAAGATGAAGTTGAGCATATTTAACGACGGTTGGGACACTGAACTGTCGTTAAAGATGAATATTGGGCACAAATAACGACAATTACATTATTAATCGTCGTTACAAATCTGAAAAAATAAATGAAAAACCCCCTCAGTCTGCGCTTGAACTCATTTTTTTTCTCTCGCGCTCTTCTCTTCTCTTCTTCCCTCGCGCTCTTCTTCTCCATTGAGCGCTTGCAACTCCATTGTCATCATCTTCTAGGTCTCCTCTCCTTCTACAAAAAGCTGAGGAGCTTCCCAACCCCTGCGCCACCAACGTCTTCTCTCTCCTTTGTGCATCTTCATCTTCATCTTCATCCGCACATCTTCTTCTCACCACCGCATCTCTCCTCCGTGAGCACCGATTGCCTTCACGGTGGTAGCAACAACAGTGGTGGCGGCACCTAAACCCTAAAGCACTATAAAAGTTTTTTTTTTTTTAATTTTTTAAGTAATTTTATAATAAATATTTGCATGTTATGTGTTGATTGTTATGTGTTGATTAGTTAGTATTTTAGGGTAGTTTAAGGTATGTATCATCATTAAAAAGAAAGAAAACAAGACTCGTTTGGTTTGTATAATTGAGACAATATTGTAAAATTCATTAAAAATAGGTAGAAAGTGATTTTTTATCCAAATTTTTTTGTGCGAACTTTATTTAGTGTATATTTGATGGAGAAGTCCTTAGATTGAATAGAAGAGTGATAGATTTGGAGTTGCCAAAAATTAGTGCAAAAAAACTTCAAACGGTCATAACTTTTGATAGAGAAGTCAGATGGAGACGCGTGAAAAATGAAAGTTGCTCGAAATGAGGTAACGAATCACGTGGCCAATCCTAAAGGGGATTGAGGTCCCTCAAAATTCAAAAAATCCACTATTTACTATTATTTTTTTATTTTAAGCATTATTTAGGTGTTTTTTAGGTACTTTGATGTTTTAGTTCTCGTATTTAGACTTGTCAAAAAATTCTAAAATTTTGCATTATGTTTCCTAGTATAATTTAGAGATTTATTATGATTATATTACATTCACAAATTTATTATTACTCATGCATGCATTATATAATGTTTTAACATAAAATCTTCTTATTTATTTCAGTGTTTGTTTTGTGGAAGCAAATGCAAAACAAACTCACTTGGATGCACCTAAAGGTATATAAAATATATTTGTTTACTCAATTTAATGTGTCTAATTCATTCATTTAATAAAGGTTGGTGATGACTACGGATACAATGTTATGTAGTAGATGTCGTCGACTATTGTGCAAGCTGTAATTCATAGAGGTTGAGATCAAGATCGGGTAATATCTTAACACAAACACTCTTTAATTCATCTATTTCATTGAACTTTTTCGTATATTCATACAAATTTTTGTATAATGTTATGTAATGTACTAATTTATTGTATTCACATTTTAATTATGATATATATATATATATATATATATATATATATATATATACACACGCATACATTATTGTTCTGAAAATTTGATACTTTATGAAGGCAGTGTTTATATAATAATAAAATGTTTTTTTTTAAAAGTGAAATTATAACGACGGTTCCAAGTGGAACCGTCTTTAAAAGTCAATTTTTAGGGGTTATAACGACGGTTCTAGACAGGAACCGTTGTTATATGTAATTTTTTTTTTATTTTGTTTCTTTGTTTTGGCGAAAACAACGATGGTTTTTACACATGTCGTTAATGTTCTTCTATAACAACGGTTCTAGAATCGTCATTATAAACAAATTATTTATAACGACACCTGCATTAACAACGGTTTGGGAACCATTTTTATATGGCCTTTTTAACCGTCGTAAATCAACTATTTTGTACTAGTGAAAGTTCTAATAACCTTTTTCATCCATTACACAGATTCTCAAAACAATACCAAGTACATAAGCCTTCTACTTCCCTATGGATCAACAACACTATAAAACAATGCAACCATTTTCGAAAACTAGTTAATGAAAAAATTGGTAAAATAACATTTTCCATTGCATGAACCATTTCTACTTCCAACCAAGGAAAACAATCTCAACCTCTATATCACTGTCTCTCTCAATGTGTATTAAAAAAAATACAAACCACCACTATTTTCCATTACAATGGCAACCAATCTGTTGAAATGTCTCTAAAAATAGGAAGTGATGAAAAAAGTAATATCAGATTAGACGTAAAAAAGAATAATTTAAAATGCTAGCAAAATCTGCTTTTTATGATTTCTACACTAAGACTATGATCTATACCTGAAATTTACATAAGCGCTTCGGTAATGATCGGGAAAAATCCCATGAATCCAAAAATTGGAATGCCCGTCATGACAGCCAGAAGATCTTCTATCATTGTCTTTTTTTATGTTTTTTCCTCACAATTCACGTAACACATTATCTTCGAAATTACACCAAAAAAATTATTTTTTTTGGCAGAAGAGTAGATAGCAACATGTATGCATATATGATTTCATTTTCTATATGGTATTTTTCTTTCTTTGTTGCTTTGTGTACCTGTGTGCTAAATTAACACATCTCAGAAAATTAAATTTGAACACAACAAATCCATGTGATGGTACGCAGTGCAGTTTCTCTCTCCTCAGGGTTTAATTTGATCCCTTAATTGCCTTTATGTGACGATGTAGCGTGATTGCATTCTTGGTGCAGTTGGAGAAAGAAGAGAAAAGGGTGAGTGAGAAAAGGAAAAAGGATGGTGGTGGAAGGTGGAGGAGAGAGAGAAAAGGGAAAAGGTGGTGGCGGAAGGTGGAGGAGAGAGGGAGAAAAGAAAAAAGGTGGAACCTGATACGTCATATCTGTCAATCCCATCTCTCTATCACGTAAGCATCACTTGACATCGTAAGCTAAGACTTAACGGAAATGACCAATTTGTATACATTTTAACAAACATAAGGACCAAGTTAATTTTTTTAAAAACCACTATACTAAATTGAATATTGACCCTAATGTAGGGATGAATAAGGTAATTAAACCTTAAATAAATTACTCACAGAAAGACTCTTATGGATCAACATAAGTGTTTCTACTATTATAATGCATGTGAGAATCATAGACTATAAAATTTTTTTAATATGCATATGAATCTACATGTAGTGTGAGAGTCAAGATGTTCAAATTTATGATTATCCATGAATAATTTTTTTCACCCTAATTTTTTTTAAAAATATATGAATTTGTGAAAAGAATAATTTTTGATAATTAAATTACCATAAAATTTTATGGCTCCTCATACAGCACGAGAGCATAAGTCCTGCTCTGTTAGTTGAATGACCATGTGAATCACTGTGAGTTATTAGCCAATTTCTTTGGTAAGAATTGTATTGGCTTTACACATGTATATCCTCTCAGTCTTCTAAAAATGTAAGACAAATTCCAATTCAAAGTGACCCTTTAGAGGGTCTGCATTTCTGCATAAAGGTTTCTTTGGTAGGAATTGTATTGGCTTGACATGTGTATCAACCTCTCAATCCTCTAAAGATGTAAGACAAATTCCAATTCAAAGTGACCCTTTACAGTGTCTGCATTTCTGCAGAAAGGGCTCTTGGGGACTTTCCTACATTTATTCTGCATTTTTGAATGCTTTGAATTGAAATGCTAACACCCAAATCCCACCCTTCAATTTTGTGCTTTTACTCATTTTGAGGAAAGAAGTCAATTCACGACCGATCTGATGTTGCTTTGAATCGTGTGTCCTCCTCCTTCATTAGAAGCATCTTATTGCTTTTGAATTCCAATTAAGAAATGAAAATTTTCATTTTTGTGGGGAGTCTAAACATTTCTAGAAGAACTGCCCCAAATGTAAAGTTTGGTTCAAAAATAAACGTGAACATAATGTTTGTGTATATTTTGAATCAAACTTAACTAAAGTTCGCTATAATACTTGGTGGATTGATTATGGATGTACAACTCATCTTTCTAATATAATGCATGGATTCTTTTCAACTCGAATCATAAACCTAAATGAGAAATTTGTCTTCATGGTAAATAGAGTGAAAGTTCCAGTTGAAGCTATCAGGACTTATCATTTAATCCTTAACATTGTATTTTATTTAGATTTGTTTTATACTTTTTATGTACCTAGCATTTCTTGAAATTTAGTTTCTTTGTCTAAAATTGATGTTGTTGGATACTTTTATTGGTTTGGAAAGGGTTGTTTCAGTTTATATAAGTGTACTTGTATGATAGGATCTAGTCCACTTTATGATGATTTATATGTTAAAACTTTTATGACCTCACGTCATAATGTTGATACTAAAAGTAGTTTAGTGAATGAATGCTCTACTTAATTGTGGCATAAGTGTTTGGGATATAATTCCAAAGAAATTATGCAAAGATTAGTAAAGAATGAAATCATTCTGAATTTGGATTTTAGTGATTTAAATGTATGTGTAGACTATACTAAAGGAAAACCAACAAAACACACAAAGAAATGAACCACATGAAGCATTCAACTTCTTGAAATTCTTTCAATAAAGAAATGTACTTTATCACCTTTATTAATAATTTTTCAAGATATGGTTATGTGTATTTACTACATGAGAAATCTCAAGCATTCAATGCCTTAGAAATTTCAATAAATAAACTGGAAAGACATTTAGATAGAGAGGTGAAAATTGTCAGGTTAGATAAAAATGGTGAATATTGTGGAAAATATAATGAAAGTCGGACCTTATGTGATCCGTTGTAAAACACTTTGTTTTATTTTTCAAAATTGTCACCGAACTTATTTAATGTTATGGTTATGGAGGTCAGACGTAAGTCACATTTTCTCCACTAGTGTAGGTTTCTCAACCCATTTCTCATCAGAAATAGTAAAATGTGTTACTTAACTAAATAAATCAATCATGTGTGATTGAAATAATTACTTTTTTTTTCTGTTATAAAAAATGGATTTCATTTTGACAAGCATGATATTTATTCCTTTTATAATGATTATATGAATTTTACGAGTTACACAAGAACTTTTAAATTTTTTGATTTTGACTATGATATTAAATGAGGGAATATTTTTATTTTCTTTTATAGTTTTGCTCTTTCATTTTTTCCCCTCTATTTGTGTGGAAACAAAATAAGTGTGTGAATGAAATGAAGATAATTGAACGCGAGAATCTTAAACTGAAAATAGTATTTATTAATAAATTATCAATAAAATTAGTTATTATTTTAAGAACCATTCATTGGCGATGGTATAAGACAAAAGTTGAATAAAAGACAATAATGTGTGCTCCTCACTCACCCAATATAAAATGTAATGACAATGATGTAAAATATGGTACTACAATTGTAAAAACAAATAATTTCTCGTTTGTCACAGGTTATGATAAAAAAAAAAAAGTTATTCTTAAACCATTGAATTGATAAAAACACTAAAAACACTTGATCACTTATTCAAATTATTTGATCACATGGTTAAATGTGTCATATGTCTCAAACTGGAATTGAAATCAACCACAAACATATCTAAATCAACTTTGCTTTGCATTATTATCATCGTGTTTAACCTAACCAGCTAGTCGATAAACTGGTATAGTTAACAAATGCTTCTTTCTTGGTATGCTTAGTCAAAATATCTCTTGCATGTCTAATTCATGACAAGACATGCCCAATGGTAGCACCCAATCAAAACAATGTACCAATTGAGCTAAAACAAGACTAACCGTTGTTAAACCCAAATGAATCTCAGGGCACCATCTTCGACCCGACCCAAATGGTAAAATTCGAAAGTCCTTTCACGAATGTCTACATTATTATTCTCAAACCTTGTAGGATTGAAAATGTCGGCATTGTCCCAAACTTTAGGATCTCACCCTATAGCCCATGCATTTACTATAACACTTGATTTTTTCTTTATAAAATAACCATCAATGATAACATCTTCTTTGCACTCACGAGGTACTATCAAAGGTGCAACTGGGTGCAACCTTAGTGTTTCCTTCACCACCATATTAAAAAAAGATAACTTTTCTAAGTCATTTTCCTCCACATATTTGTTCATTCCAACCACATGTTCTAGCTCGTGTTGAAGTCTTTTCATCACACTTGGGTGCCTCAAGAGTTCTGACATGGCCCATTCTAACGTTGTGGAAGACGTTTCTAATGCTTCACCAATTATGTCTAATATGATAGCTTTGATGTTTATCCTATCAATGACGTTTTGATTGTTGTGAACATCATTTGGTTAGTGCATGAGTGAGAGCAAAATCTCCACAAAGTCCAAGTTGCATTTTTTATCATTCTCATATGGATTACTCTCTTTGTATTGGATTATTTGCTCCAAGGCTTTCTCAAGTGACTTGCTTGCTTTCTTTAATTTTTTTGTTATTCCCTTAACAATGGTTGCATGGATAAACATGAAAAAAAAGTAACAAGACCTAATTATATCATATTCTTTCATATAGACATGACAACAAACATTTCGGTTTATTTATTTATGAAGTCGCACATAAATTTTATTCAATAATAAAAAAAATATGTCAAAAGTTAGATAAACACTAGCTAGTATGAATAAGGGTCAATTTATTAAAATAGTACAAATTTTGTTTCAATTTATTTCTCGAGTTAATTGAATTTATCTTATTACAATGAAGGGTCGAATTTATTATTAGTGTTTAAAATTTTTTCCAATTGCATTTCATTAATTAATTAAATTATCTAAAATACAAAGTTATATTCAAGTTTTTTTTTTAAATTAAAATTGAAAAAATCACATCAAACCAAAGTCAAAAAAATCAGAAATAAACATAAAAAAATATTATTAAAACTAGGAAATTAAATAAAATTATTGCAAAAAACCCTAAAGAATTCTAGCCCATTTAAAATAAATAAAAATCACATAAAAATAAAATAAAAACACAAAAACTTGCCAAAAGGCATGATTTTGAAAAAACCAAAATAAATAGTAAAAATGTGCCTAGTTTCATAACTTCACATAAAAAAAATTAAAAAAAAAAGCTAAAACTTTATAACCTGCCACTGAATACAACTTTAATAAAATAATATTTTAAAAAAATAATCTAGAAAACGTGTTTCTAAATATTATTTTATTAAAAAAAACTTAAAATTCGTATTATGAGATATAATATAACTTGACCAGGTGCTGGAACCCGCAGCACAGCCAAGATGTAATGGATGTTCAATAAGCAGTTAAGAACCTCAATTACTATCATTTTAATATTAATATAAAGAAGAATTATATATATTTTTCATCTGTAAATAAAATTAGTTTTCATAACTAACTTATCCAAATAATAGACGTTCTAAATATTTATAATAAAAAAATATTAAAATTATCATTTCACAAATTTTTATAATAAATTATATATATTATAATATTATAAGATGTTCAAATTTAAATTTTTAAATCTTCTGAATATATTAAAATCGTCAAGTCAACAGATTTTTATTATGAATTATATATTATAATATTATTATAAATAACATTATGAGTCAAAAATATCGTATTAGTTAAATAATATAATATTGTCTATTCCTTTTAATTAGACTTGGATTCTTAACAAATTTCATCAAGTTATAATTGATGTAATGTATAATGTGTGCATATATGCTATAACAAGTTTTAGTTGCAACATATGATACCTGAAGATCAAACACCCCTAACCAGGGTATGTAATCTGCAAGATTAAAAGCTCCAACCAAGTTCATCGCCTCTTTAATCAGCTCTTTCAAGTTCAATCTATCATCCTTTGCACACCCCAACACCATTCTAAACACCATCTTCTCCACCACCTCCCCCACCAACTCACTCAGATCCACAACCTCACCTGATGTAGCAGAATTTTTCAGAGACTTCACCAACACCCCCAACTCCTCTCTCCTCATAGGAGCTAACATCTCAACCTTTGAGATACTCAGAAGCTGCACAATGCACACTTTTCTCATGTTGCGCCAGTATGCACCATACTCAGAAAAAGCCAAACCCTTGCAGCCATGAGAAAGGGTTTCTGAGACTTGGTTTTTGGGTCTGCTGGCAAAAACAGTGTCATGGGTTTTGAGGAACAGTTATGCAGCTTCTGGGGAAGAAACCACTATGGTTGGAACCTGCCCTAGCTTTAAGGACATTATGGGACCATATTTTGTGGCAAGGGATTGAAGGGTTCGATGTGGGAGCTTTCCTAGCATGTGAAGATTACCAATGAATGGCAAGGGTTTGGGACCTGGTGCAGTTTTTCCATCATGTTTCTTTTGGAACAGAAAAACAATGAATGAGATAACGAGAAGTATTATAGAGATAGCTAGTGCTTGAAGCAACATTTCTAAGTTGTTTATTTGCTTGATGAGAAATAAGATGAGTTTAGGGTATTTATACACAACAATAATACTATTTGATGTGTGAAAATAAAAGACATAGTATACTATTTAATATATATATATATATATTTTGAAATGTATTGGAATAACTTTTTAGTTTTACTTTTTCTTTATAGTAAAAATTTTTTTCAACGCAAAAAAGGTAATAATAACAGGAGATACTTTAGATTGTGCAAGAAAAATATTTGTTTTTATATAAATCTTTTTATGTAACCAAAAAATGAACAAGAATTTTTTTTTTATAAAAGTGTTGTTTTCAAATGGTAGCTGCAAATTTCTTAATTCAGTATAGTGGCCAACTCCTTTCCATAAGTCCTGAAATTGTATATAGTGTTTAATAAAAGTTAGGTTAATATAATTAGAAATTGTATATTTATTTATTTATTAAGTAACATGGACCAATTGTTTCTGTCTTTGTTGGTCCTGAACACTAAGATAGTTGTCATTATTAAGGGTGAACAAAAACTCTAACAGAGACAAATCCAATCCATTAAAAATCTTTTTATTTAAATCTAATTTTCATTTTAATCTATATTTTATAATTTTTCTAAATCAAAATACAAATTTTAAAAAATATATAATTTAAATTTTCAACCCATATTGATTTCATGGTTCATTACAAGAAAATCATTAAATAAAAACTAATCTTAGAAACATAAAATAATTAATTGTTATAAAATAGTTTATAGATCCTCATTTCTTTGGCCTGAAATTAAGTAATTTTATTCTACTATACTGGATTATACTTCTTGGACTGTTGGTACAGGTTCTTTTATTAATTTCTGGAATGATAAATGGTGTTCTACTACTTTTTTAGCAAATATTGCAGGGGTATCTGATGGTGCTAGCATTCCAGATACAGTCTCTCAGTTTTGGAGGAGCAAGATATTCTTAATTGGACTCTAGATGAATCTGGTTGTTTCACTCTTAAATCGGCTAGGACTTTTTTCTTGGAACCAGGAGTTCCCTATGGTTGGGATATATTCATTTGGTTTTCATCTATTCCGCATTCCAAAACTTTAGTACTCTGGAAGGTTTTCATGGGCGGCTTCCTACAGATCTACATATTCAGAATAAATGTTTGCATATATGTTCTATGTGTATGCTTTGTGAAAAGCATGAAGAATCTATTCAACATTTATTTTTTGAATGCTCTAATGCGGTGTGTATTTGGAGTTGGGTTCGGTAGATGTTTGTTACTTCTCATTTCTCTAATAAGGATGATCTTCTTTCTTTTATTAAGAGTGATGGTAGTCCTTTGGTTAAATTGATTAAGCTTGCTGTGATAACTTTTTCTATTTGAATGATATGGCGTATGAGGAATTTTGTTAAATTTCAGGAAAAGATTAAGGTTTCTATGGCTATTTCGGTAATTAAAGATTTAACTTGTCTAGTGGAAAATTCGTCTAAAAGTTCAATGAAGAATGATATGTTGGATTTCAATGTGATTAAATTTTTTGGTATTAATACTCGTAGTGGTAAAGTTCTCCGTCCTCTTTCTATTAGATGGGAGTTTCTTTCACCAGGTTAGGCTAAAATTAATATTGATGGGGCTACTAGGGGTATCCTGGTCTTGCTACTTGTGAAGGTATTATTTTCCATGGAAGTATGGGGGAATTTATTGGTGTTTTCTCTGCGTTTCTTGATGTTTAGACTGCTATTGTTGCTGAACTTTATGGCGTTATCCATGCTATGGAGGAAGTTCAAAAGATAGGACTTACTCATGTCTGACTTGAATGTGATTCTTCCTTAGTTTGTGCTGCGTTCACTGCTAGGACTAATGTTCCATGGATGATTTATAATCAATGAAATATTTGTCTTAATTACAGTGAGAAAATCAGGTTTAGGGTTACTCATATTTTTTGTGAAGAGAATGTGTGTGCTGATAAGTTTGCTAATTTAGGATTTATTCATAGAGAATCATTTCATTGGTATAATAGACTTTCATTTAGTCTATTCTTAGAATTCTTTATGAATAAGTATAGTCTACTTATGTATAGTTTTTGTTAACATATGGATTTTGGTCTAGTCTCCCATATTTTTGTATTTTCTTTTTTTTATATTTTTTTAATAATACTTTTTTCAGCCTAACTGAGATGTTAAGTTGTATAATAATATTTACCATAAAAACTTTTATATAAAAAATATATTATTTTAAAGATTAAAAAAATTATTAATATTTAAATTAGTTTTTATTTTTAATAAAGAATTTTTTAATTGATACTGATGTTTTAGATATCCTTTAAAATTTAGATAATTAATAACTAAAACATAAGTACTAATAATATCAATTTAAAAATTATTTATTAATAATAAAAACTAATTTAAATAATAATAATTTTTTTTCTCTAAAATAATATCTAATTTAATAAATATAAAATTTAATAACTTTTTTATTTGTAAAATTAATTTTTAATTAATAATTATCTATCATCATGTGCACTATAAAGTTTCACATAGTCCCACACGCTTACAGGTTGGTTGACCAAACCTACTGCCACAAATTATTTCAAACCATGGTTGGTTGCTGGAAATGCTGTTGCATAAATTATTTCAAACCATTATAACGTGAATGCGTGAGGCACGGATAAATCTTAGCAATTTTTTTTATTTTACAAAAATTACAGAAGAAAATGAATACATGAAATAAAAATATTAATTTTTTTTTTTCATTAAAGAGGGTATTCATTTTAGAATTTTGAAAAATAAACTTTTTCTACTGAATTGACATCAAATAAGTCAAAAATAATCTCTTTTATACAATTTATTTTAATATTTTAAAAATTAAATAACCTTTATAACAAAAAAATAGAAAATGAGAGAATGTTTTATCTTAATAAAAATAATGAAGTAATTTTTTATAAAGAATTTTTTTTATCAAAATTAAAATATGCATAATACGAATTTTTTAAATTAAACGTATTAAAATTATTTAATTTATATTTTATCTGAATAGATATAATTGAAAGTGAAATCAGTATAAAAAAATTTCTCCTAAAATTAAACTTACTTATTTAAATATATATTAAATAAATAATAAATACATAAACATAAAAATGTTAAGCTACTATAAAATATTGAAATTAATGACTAATTAAAAACATAAGCTTAACATTAAAAAGTTAATAATTAACCTTTATCATAAAAAGAATAAAAAGAAAATTAAATTGCATTATACTAATAATTTTTTAATACTATATAAACTTATAAAAGAATATGGATTTGAATTTAACATCCAATCTAAATATTTGAATTTGAATTTGTAAAATGTTTTAAAAAAGATATTGATTTAGATTTTAAATCTTACGCAGATATTTAAATTTGGAATGAATTTGAATTTGGACATAATTTTTGAAAATCCAAATCTATGATCACCTTAACCATTATGGTTTGTTTTTTTTTTTTCACCTCCATACCTTCTTCTCTCACCTTTATAAATTTTCATATTTTCAAAAATATCCTTTTTAATATTTTGAATTACGTAATTTAGAAATCATTTTTTAAATTTGTAATTAATTTTTGAATTACATAATCTAGAAGCATTTTTTCATATGCATGATTAATTTATGAATTACATAATTCGAAAGCCTTTTTTAGCTTCCGGATTATGTAATCTGGAAGTCTTTTTTCAAATGCGTTTCTGGATTACATAATTCGGAAGCTACTCTTTAGGGATGGCACAAGAAGACTAAAGGCTAAAAATGTATTTTCATGTTGTGTATGGAAATGGCAGAAGAAGATATGAAAGTGCAAGAAGAAACAGTCACCATTATGAAGAAGATATGAAAGTACAGGAAGAAACAGTCACCATTATGAGTGGTTTGCAAGGAATGGGAAATTACATCTCAGCTGGGTCCAAGTGCTTTGCATTAATTGGCATCAAAATATCTGAAACCAAACACTAATTTGAATATTCAATTGTTAAATTCAAACTAAACTAAATTTCACCTGGTATTTGGATTATTTTTTTCTTTTATGTAATGCCTCATAAAAATGTTACTATTTAATATATATATATATAGGAAAGAGAGAGATTTAGAAATGTATTGGAATAATTTTGTGAGTTTTGTTTTTTCTTTATTTATTTTTTTATCGGCAACATTGCTTTTTCTTTATAATAAGTGTTGTTGTGGTTGAAATTGATTTGAATTATGTACCGAACAATACCGAACGAGCAGGTCTCGACTTTTATTACTGGATGTACGAGTTGAAATGAATAATAAGTAAATACGCAAACGTATACTTTGAATGAGTCAATCCATATCCCGAAAAATATGGAACACATCTCTAAAGCAACATATAACAAAAAGAGATCCGCATATTCAGGGATCAATGATATATCAGTTATACGACTAACCTGGTCCATGAGAACAAAAACTCATAAATAAGATAATATAAATAGAGTCTTCTAGGAAGAAGAGAGGTACCTTTTTCATATCCCACTAAAAATACATACATAACACTACGCTGACTTGAGTGTCGGAGTGACATTGCAGGTACTCCCGACCGTCCGAGTCTCCTCAGAGAAGGAGGAAGCTGGAAAGAAACTTGAAGGATACTTACACGTTAGAAATTATATGATTGGGTCCCTTAGTCCATACAAGTACAATTGGCACCCACTATGGGGCCCGATAAACGTGCAATAATGATTTCAATAAGACACATCAACAACGATCGCCTGATAGAAGAACAAACAGCTATGCTTCAAGCCCTAGAAGCACAACTGGAAGAGCTATGACAAAAAGCAATGATAGATCAGTTACGCAATGAGGAGGAACAACTTCGACACGAAGAAGAACGGCGCAAATAGGAATAAGAGATAACTTTAATAATGATTTCTTCTTTCAAACAAGATTCTAATAATGATGAGCAAAATCATGAAGGTTCAAAGACAAAAGTGTAGTCTTAGCAAATTGGTTTTACTCCTAAACAATATCAAACAACAAAAAATTAATTACATTTTGACAAACATGATATTTATCTCTAACAATTATATGACTTTTTTGAGTTACACAAGAGCTTTTTAAATTTATAGTAAAGAAGGAATATTTTTGCTCTTTCTTATTTTTCCTATATTTGTGTGAAAACAAAATCAATGTGTGAATGAAATCAAGATAGTTTAACGAGGGAATCTTAAACTGAAAATTGTCTTCATTAGTAAATTATCAATAGAACTAGCTCTAATTTTAAGAACTATTCATTGGTGATAGTACGAGACAAAAGCTAAATAAAAGACAATTGCGTTGACTCTTCACTCGTCCAACACAAAATGCAATGTTATTGATGAAAAATACGGATACAACAACTATAGAAATAGAGAAAGTCTCACCTGTCACGGGTTGTGCCACAAACAAAAATAGTTATACTTAAACCATTGAATTGATAAAACTCTTGATAACTTACATCAAAAAACAAAATCATTATTCAAATTATTTTATAAATGTGTAATATGTCTCAAATTGGAATTGAAATCAACCATATCTAGATCGACCTTGATTTCCATTATTATCCTCTATCTTAACCTAACCAGTTAGTCGGTAAATCGGTTTAATTAACAAATGCTTCTTTCTTGGTGTGGTCAGTCCAAATATCTCTTGCATGTCTAACTCATCACAAGACATGTCCAATGGAAGCACCGAATCAAAACAATGCACCAATTGAGCCAAAACAAGACTAAGTGTGGTTAAACCCAAATGAATCCCTGGACACCCTCTTCGACCTGACCCAAATGGTAAAATTCGGAAGTCCTTTCCACGAATATCTATGTTGTTATTCTCAAACCTTGTAGGATCGAAAATCTCGGCATTGTCCCAAACTTTAGGATCCCGTCCAATAGCCCATGCATTTACTATAACCCTTGATTTTTTCTTTATGAAATAACCATCAATGATAACATCTTCTCTACACTCACGAGGTACTAGCAAAGGTGCAACCGGGTGCAACCTTAGTGTTTCCTTTACCACCATGTGCAAATAAGACAACTTTTCTAAGTCATTTTCCTCTACGTGTCTATTCATTCCAACCACATGTTCTAGCTCATGTTGAAGTCTCTTCATCATACTTGGGTGCCTCAAGAGTTCTGACATGGCCCATTCTACTGTTGTGGAAGACGTGTCCAATGCTGCAGTGAATATGTCTAATATGATAGCTTTGACATTTGTCCTATCAATGATTTTTTGGTTGTTATGAACATCATTGGATTGGTGCATGAGTGAGAGCAAAATCTCCACAAAGTCCTTATTGCATTTTTTATCTTTGTCATATGGATTACTCTCGTGGTCTTGGATTATTTGTTCCAACACCTCGTCAAATGACTTGCTTGCTTTCTTTAATCTTTTTGTTATTCCCTAAGCAATGATTGTATGTATAAATATTTCATCCATGAACAAAAGTAATAACACATATAACTCATTTATATTATTTCCTACAAATGTGATAACAAACATTTTGGTTCGTTTATTTTATGGAGTTGCATGTAAATTTTATTTAATAGCAAAAAAATATGTGAAAAGTTGGATAGACACGGATATAAATAAGTGACAAACTTACTAAACATTGCAATTTTTTGTTTTAATTTACACCATGAAATGGTGTATTTTTTTGTTTCAAATGTATATGCAAATATTTTTTTTTTAAATACTAGTACGGATAAATCACGTACCGCTTCAAGAATATAAATATCATACTATTTAGCACAATTTTACCTCAAAAATAATTTTTTTTTATTTGTTATTTGAAGTTTTGTTTACTTGTTTTAAAGATTTTTGTTTAAATCAAGTTATGCATAATATCACTTCTTTTTAGGTTAAACTTTTTTTAATTATTTTTTACTTAACATTTTTAATTCTTAATAATTATTACAATAGTTTTATTGAAGATCCTACATTAACTCAAAATATTATAGTAGTATTAACTTAAGATATTATAGTAGTATATAAGTAAATATAGATTTAAAATTTTTTTTAATATAATATTGGAATAATATAAATTTATACTGGCGAGAATTTGTTGATGTTGTTAAATTCTCTATTATCATAATTATTATCATAATGAGTTGATCATGTTATAATTGATTTAATGAATGCATGTATGCTAACAAGTTTAAGTGGGGCAAAATGTATAATTGAATTTGATACCTGAGGATCAAATAACCCTAACCAAGGCATGTAATCTGCAAGATTAAAAGCTCCAACCAAGTTCATCACCTCTTGAATAAGCTTTTTCAAGTCCAATCTATCATCCTTCGTACGTCCCAACACCATTCTAAACACGATCTTCTCCATCAGCTCCGCCAGCAACTCACTCAAATCCACAACCTCACCTGATGCTGCAGAATTTTTCAGCGACTTCACCAACACTCCCAACTCCTCTCTCCTCAGAGGACCAAACATCTCAACCTTTGAGGCACTCAGAAGCTGCACGGTGCACACTTTTCTCACGTCGCGCCAGTATGCACTGTACTCAGAAAAAGTCAAACCCTTGCTGCCATGTGAAAGGGATTCAGAGGCTTGGATCTTGGGTCTGCTGGCAAAAACAGTGTCATGGGTTTTGAGGAACAGTTCTGCAGTTTCTGGGGAAGAAACCACTATGGCTGGGACCTGCCCCAACTTCAAGGACATTATGGGACCATATTTTGTGGCAAGGGATTGAAGGGTTCGATGTGGGAGTTTTCCTAGCATGTGAAGGTTACCAATAATTGGCAAGGGTTTGGGACCTGGTGCAGTTTTTCCACCATGTTTATTTTGGAACAGAAAAACAATGAATGAGAGTATGGTAAGGAGAAGTAGTGCAGGGATAGCTAGTTCTTGAAGCAACATTGTTTAATTGTTTCTTTGCTTGATGAGAAATAAGAGATGAGTGTAGTGTATTTATACACCACAATAATTCTATTTGATGTGAAAAAAGATAAAAGAAATATATATATATATATATATATATATAGAGAGAGAGAGAGAGAGAGAGAGAGAGAGAGAGAGAGAGAGAGTTTTACTAAAAGGTAATAATAACTTGAGGTATTTTATAATAATAAATATTTTTTTATGTCTAGATTGTTATAGTTAAAACCTTTAAAGTATAAATTATATTTTAAATTTATAATGAATAATTTAAATTATGATATTATAATATTTCATCTTTTTGTTTTTATTTTGATGTAAAAAAAAATGAACAGAAGAAATTTTTTTTAAAATGTCGTTTTCAAATGGAACCTGCAAATTTCTTAATTAAGTAAAGTGGGCAACTTTCCTTTGCATAAATCCTGAAATTGTATATAGTATTTAATAAAAGTTACTTTAATTGTACATTTATTTATTATTTATTATTCCTTCTATCTTTGTGGCCCTGAACAATGAGATAGTTGCCATTATGATTGCTGGAAAGGAATGAGAAATTACATCTCAGTGGGTCCAAGTGCGTTGCCATCAAATTTATCTGAAACCAAACAATAATTTGAATATTCTTAATTGTTATGGATAGATTCAAATTAAAAAATTATTAAATTAATTTTAAAGATTAAAAATAATTAATTATTATATTAATTAAATTAAATATTATTTTAAAAATTTATTTTATTAATTTTTAAATTAATTTTTATTATTAATAAATAATTTTTAAATCGATAACTAATTAGTTATAAGACTTAATTATTAATTATTTAAATTTTAAATTTAATATAAAAAAATTGATAATTAATTAAATATTAATTTAAAAATTATTTATTAATAAAAAAATAATTTAAAAGTTAATAAATTTTTTAATTTTTAATACAGTATTTAGTTTAGTCATTATAATAATTAATCATTTTCTGTTTATAAAATTTATAATGAAACTAAGCTAAATTTCACCTGTTATTTGGATTATTTTTTTTCTTTTATATATTGTCTCATAAAAATCTTATTATTCTTTGGATTATTTTTTTTCTTTTATATATTGTCTCATAAAAATCTTATTATTCTTAGGTTTGAACTTAGTTATGAAATTTTACAAGGATAAGAATTAGTTTTAAGTTGAAAAATGAAACTAATAATTTATTGTATAAAGATTAAATCACCTACCAAATATCATTTACTATTCAGCTAACTTTTTGAGAGGGAAGATGTATGAATGGAATCAATTTTAGTGTTTGTGATGTGAATTTGAGTACAACGTGTCCTTCACATTCACCTTTAATATAACATCATCACCAAACACATGTATAATGTTATTCTTCTTCTTCTTTTTTTAATGATTGGTACGGGAGGGAAAATAATTTATCAAATGATTTTTATACGGTTGAAATACCTTTAAAATATTTTTTTATTTATTTTACTATTTGTTGATAAAAAAAATTAGCAAATGATATTTACTTAAGTTTTTATAAAATTTAATTATTTTTAATTTACTTTTATTAAAAAATTATTTATTTTAGATTTTTATTTTAGTAAGATATAAAATAATTTGTAATTTATTTATATTTATAATTTTGTATAATTTAAATTTTTTATTTATTAAGATTTTGAATAATTTAGAAATTTATTTATTTAGGAAAGATATTAAATAATTTAGAATTTATATTTATTTAAAATTTTGAATAATTAAAAATTTTATTTACTTTAGATTTTTATTTGAGTAAGACATTAAATAATTAATTATTTATGTTTATTTACGATTTTAAATGATTTAAGAATTTTTATTTATTTTAAAATTTTATTCAAGTATAATATTAAATAATTTAGAATTTGTATTTATATAAGATTTTGAAAATATTTGAAATTATTTTTGTTTTAAATTTTTATGTAAGTAGGAAATAAAATAATTTAGAATTTTTATCTATTTAATATTTTGAATAATTTCAAATTTTTATTTATTTCAAATTTTTATTTTAAAAACTATATTAAATAATTTAAGATTTGTATTTATTTAAGATTTTGAATAATTTAAATTTTTTATTTATTTTATATTTTTATTTAAGTGGAATATGAAATAATTTGAGATTTCTATTTATTTAAAAGTTTTAAGATATATTTGGTTAAAAATTAAGAAAATTAAGAAAGAAAAAAATATAGGGACACACAAAAATAAGTAAAATAAAAAATGCATTGAACGCGCAATAATAAATTCCGTGCAAGCACATGCAAACTATATAGACCGAGAAAATTAGTTTTATTGTAAAAATGGTATAATTAAAATGACACTTAAATATTTTATTATTAAAGTGAAAATGCTATATAATAAAAATTTAATTATTCAAGTTTCATTTTAAAAAAATCATCATTTCTCTAGAAGTTTCCTTTTCCTTTCCTCTCTCATCTCTCTAAGATTCTAACCTCCTCACAACGATCGGAGTCTACCATTAGACTCTTGGCAGCGTGATCTACAAGATTGCCCGATCAGAATCTTTGATAGAGTAAGTTCATTTTTGTTCCCTTTTTCCTTTTATTTTCCTTCTCTCTAAGATTCTGATCTCCTCGCTTATTAGTTTGACGATCGGAATTTGCCATTGGACTCCTGGTAGTGAATTCTACGAGATTGCCCGATCAAAATCTTAAATAGAGTAAGTTCATTCTTTGCTCATTTTCCTTTGAGTTAGTTTTGATCTAATTAGGGTTGTCATTTAGTTTAAGTTTGCATGTGAAGTTTTAATCTTTAGAATTAGTCTCTGTTCGGTCAGTGTCCTAGTGATATAGTTATATTTATGACCAGGACTCTATGCTACATGTTAGGTTATCCTTAAGCTTTTTGTGGATTGGAGCTCTTAGTGAGCATCTGCTAAAGTCCAGGTAAGGGAAGCTAATTTTATTTTTAAAATAGAACCCTAGGTTAGAAGATCTGGATGTGGAGGGGAGGTGACGTGGTCACCAATTCCAATTTTTACTTGCAGGATTGTATCTTTTGAAAAGTAAAGTAATATATTGACATGGTTGATTTTAAATCTTTTATATTGATTTTAAGGTAAATAATTTGTTGAAAGTGTTTGAATGATAATATAAATAAGTTGAACTGTTACACAAACTAATTTAATAGAATCGAACATTTCATTTTGAGAAAATAATGATTTGATTTTGTTTTTTCAAAATAAATAAACAAATAAATATTGTGAAACCATTAGTACAATAAAACAACTAAAAAAAATTCATCATTAATTGCCATGGTAGCATGAAAATAAGGTTCATTTGTATTATTTATAGATTTGTAGATTTTTATTGTTTATAGATTTATAGATGTGACTCTATTATGTTTAAATAATTAATAAAGCAGTTTTCTTATAAATATAAATATAAATATTTAATGTCATCTATTATGATAAAATATCTTATAAAATATTTGACGGATAAAAAAAACATTTTTACTTCTTCTCATTTGTAGCTTTTTCCCTCTGTGTGGTTGAATATACTGTGGA
Source organism: Phaseolus lunatus (assembly GCA_013389735.1). Taxonomy (NCBI): domain Eukaryota; kingdom Viridiplantae; phylum Streptophyta; class Magnoliopsida; order Fabales; family Fabaceae; genus Phaseolus; species Phaseolus lunatus. The sequence continues at coordinate 47,878,725 of CM023860.1, forward strand.
AACATTTGTAGGAAAATGTTAGAGAGCAAGAGTGATTAATTAAATGAAGAGTGTTAAATAAAACTTGAGAAATAATTCCTAAGTGTATTCTTAAGTGTATTATAGATAGATTAGTACAGAAAAGAAAATAATTTATCAAGTGGTCCCAATTTAAATTTATTATAAAATTTAACTATTTTTAATTTATTTTTATTAATAAATTTATTTAATTAATTATTCAAAAAAATTATAATTTATAATTATATTATTGTTATTAATTGAAGTGGTATTTTAAAACTCTAATTATTTTTCTAAAAAATATATCATTCATTTTATTAATTAAATATTAAAAAAATCAATAAAAACTTAAATTAAAATATATAAAAAAATTTGCTCATTAATAATAACAAAATTTAATTAAAAATATTAAACTTGCAGTAACTTAAACTTTAATTAAAACATTTTTTCGTATAAACACACGTAACCAATGTTTATGTAAACAGAGATAATTAAAAAATATAAGAATATAAGAATCACATTAATTGTTTCTTTTTCTAAGAAAAACAAATGTTCATATGAATCATTATTTTTGTTTTACACATCAAAATAGTTTCGTACTATTGTTAATAATTCACATGTTTTGTTGGTGCATACTTCAATAAAAATTATATATGAATTATTTAGAGATAATTCAATTTTTATATAAAAAAAACAAGAACCATCACATAATATCTTTCAAACAATTATTAAAAATATTAATTTTGATAAAAATAACTCCATCACCAAATTAAAGTAAATAAAAACATATCAAAAATGAAGACACCAATAAAATAAATAAATTAAAAAAAACTTAAATAACTTTCAATTGAGTCAAAAAAAATCTTAAAAAAAATTCAAAACTTTTAATTTAAAATTAATTTTATTTCTATAATTTGAAATCTTATTAACTGTCGCTATCCATTATTTCCCGAACCCAACTCCAAAACATAAATAGCCCGACATGCCTAAACACGAATAACAAAAGAAAAATTTACGTAGACAAAGTAAAATCGTTATTTTGTTTTCTCACGTAAGTTTCTGTTTGTTTTGTAAGATACGATAACTTCGATAAACCTTTATTATAGATCGGGATAGGGATGCCAACTGGCAACCACTAGGTGAGCCTTTTTTTTTTACTATCTTATCTTTGTCTTTGAGGTTTGTGAGGATGAGAATGAGAACACGAAGGAAAGAAAAAATAGAAAAAAATAATATTTTTTAAAATTGTTTAACATATATGAAAATTGAGTGTTTTTTAATTGATGTGATAAAATAAAATAATATAAAAAATAAATTTTAGAAATATAAATTAGAATTAAAATAATTTCGTAAATTAAAAAATAATTATAAAATACTAATAAAAATTACAACTAAAATTAATTAATTAATTTTTTTCTAAAATATCAAAATTTAAATTCTATTACTTTAATTATTCATTTTATTATAATATAAAATATTAAAAAATTAATAAACAAATCCTAAATATTATATATATTAAATCATAAATCTATTGTCATCTTTCGTATACAAAATTTCTTTTAAAACTCACACATAGTTAGGTTCCATTTTATAATCTATTAGGTTGTCGTAATGAATTATGGGTGAATTTATTTGCAAATCTTTCCTTGTGGAGAAAGTTTAAACACTTAAAACGTCTAGTTTTTTTTCTTCATGTTTTTAATATTTTATTGCTTTCTTTTTTTAACTTTTGTAATTCTACTTTTATTTTCACCTTTCCGTGTTTGGATTTAAACACGGGCTAAATTAAAAATTTATTTTTATTTTACTTTTATATTTACGTAAAAGAAATTAAAATGTGGAACAATATTTATTTTTCATCCAGATCTTTTAATTCAGAATATTATTGAAGAGCTAAAATTAGTTTCTCTTATACTTAAAATTATTTATTGTAATAAAATTTTCAGTTTCAGCACGAAAATATTTTAAAATCTAAAATATATTTTTGAAACATAACTAAATTTTAATATTTGATATAACAAGTTAATAAAAACAATTTTTTCAATTATCCCTATTTAAATTGATTATCAAATCATAACGAAAATAAAATAAAAAATATGTGAAACTTACCCAACTTACCCAACTTTTGAGTGTGGGTAAGAAGAAAATATTTTGGGTGTAAAAATCTTTTGATTTAAGTTAAAGATGAGATTTGCGTGTCGGAATTGTCAATGTCATGTAATTTTAAATGTTGAAAAAGTTTCCACAATGCACACTGTGTCCTCCTTTTTTTAGATTTTTGAATAATTATTGTTTTATTTTTTCCTATGTATTATATCAAAGTGTTATTTCCCTTTTCTTTTTCTGTCCCCATGCTTAATTTTGATTATATATTAAAATAACTTTATATAATAATTTATAATTTATTGAAAAAAGCTGGTATATATAAATGGTGCTTTGGAAACAGTGTGTATATATTTTTATTAAAATTGATTATGTTAACTGTTAATTTTTATAATATTATTAATAAAAAAAGTTAAATATAATTAATATTGTAATCAATTGAAATATCTTATTTAATATTTTTAATAAATTATATTTTATATTCATTAACATTTAAAATAAAAGATAAATAGAATACAAAACTAAATTCTATAATAAAGAAAATTATATAAGGTTAGTTTTATAAGATATACTCGTATTTTCAAATTCATGCTATTAATACATGATCAAATATTTGTTTTTATTGATGTATATTGTAATCCCTTTAAATATAAACCAGTAGTCCCCACACACTCACCATCTTTCTTTTTCTTTTTCTAATTCTTTCTCTCTCTCTTTTCTCTTCTCTCATTCTCTCTTTAATTTCTCTTCCATACTTCATCTATTCTAAAATTTGATTACGCCATGTTGTAGCTGAAGACTCAGGCTACATTTCTACCCGATCAGATTTTCAAACAGAGTAAGTTCATTTTTACTCTAAAGTTTCCTTATTATCTGTTTTTCTCTATGATTTAGTCATCAATCTTAGTAAAGCCAGTTGAAAAAAGTGTTTCTCTCAACTTGATTAAGCTCATACTAAAATTTGGTAATATTTGGATAACTTGCATTAGGCCCGTAAATCTTGAAGTTTATCCAGACTGTGGAAAATAAAATTCTAGAAGTTGCTTGGAAAGCAAATAATTAAGGTAAGGGAAGCTAAATTTAATTTTTTAATAACACCCTAGGCTAGAAGATTCTTGATGTGGAAGGGACGTGGTCCCAATATTAAATTTCTCTTATAGGGATGTTGTGTGTTTATATTGTGTTCTTTGTTTATATATTATTTAAATTTATAAAAATATTATATTTTGATGGTTTAGTATTTAAGTGTTATTTTTTTTATATTAAATAAGATTTTAAATATTGTGGATTGTGTTTTGAAATGATATGAAATTGATGTCATACATTTGGGATAATGTATGAGTTGTTGTTTGATGGCATTAAGTATGAAAAGTCTATGTTTAACGAAGATACTCTGGCTTCACTGATGATTTAAGTCATGTAGACTAAGATATCAGGTGGTGAGAAGCTGAGAGGGAGTTCATACACACCGGGTCCCGCTGTAGACACTCGGTATTGGATGTTTGAACTTACCCTGATCCTTTCTATTGGATTCGCTGGTAATCTTTGGATCAGGTGGTAGTCTCTGGTAGGGGCATACTTAATGAGTCTTCCGGAAGACGAGATGGGATTGAAATGAAATCCAATGACTGTGATTGAAAATAGATCCATGTGTGGTCTATACGAATGATGAAATTAATATTGAAATTTTATATAACAACATTTAAAGAAATGTTTGTAAATTATTAGTTTGATTTATTCTTTTTGCATGAATTAAATATGTCATGAAATTCCTTTTCACTAGCTTACCCTTGCTTTTCTTGTTGTGTTTAAACTGCGATGACTGTACTACGTACACGAGCAGATGATCATACAGGTGTAGGAGGTCTTGGAAGACCTTAGAATGTTTTAAATCTTATATTGTAAATATTTGTATTTCTATGAACCATAATCTTCTAATAGGAATATTTTGAAAAATTCTAAGTTTGTATGGAAACCGGTAGAATTTCTATTATAATAATTATATGTGTATTTTCGGGGTGTTACATATATTCAAATATTAAATAATAAATTGAAGTATATGTTTTAATTAAAAAAATGAGGATTAAAAACAGGGTTTAAAATTAAGATATATGTTACTTGATTATATAATATAATAAATTCGATTCAATTTATATAAAATTAATGATAAATAATTTTACTTTTCAACACGATGGTTTATATCATTAGAATTATGAATTATAAAATGTAGATAAAATATATTATAGAATATTTATAAAATATATTAAGAATTATTATTAAATATGCCAACACTTTAAATTAAGTTAAAAGAAATTTTAGGAAGTTTTGAAATATGATTGATTAGTTCAATAATATTTTTTTTGACTAAAATATAGTTCTACTCCTCTTCTCACGATTATATTTACTATTATGTTGGTATCTATTTTGCAATTATTATTTCATAGTTTGGATAGATTATGTTGTATTTTTTATTTTTTTATACAAAAGCTTCAATGTTAGGTATTAATATGCAATTTGACATCTTAGCTATACATACACCTCAAATGACAACAATCATCAGCCATCACATGAAAAAAGTATTATTAAAAAAATACAAAAAAAAAAACGGGATACTAAACAAAAACTCATATGTTAATAAAACTGATACATAAGTAGAATATACCTATTCATAAAAAAATTATAAAAATAGACTAAATTACATATTAGTTTATAAATCTTTATTTAGTTTTATTTACAAAATTACATAATTTATATATTTTTAAAATTTTAACCAAAAAAAAAAAAACTATCAAATTCAATCCCCTCATTTGAATTAGATTGGTATAAGACAAATTCAACCTAACTTAGAATTTTTTTTATTGGATTGGGTTTAAGTTGTTATTCATTTGACCAATTGTAAGTATTGAATACTAAATATAATCATTATTCACCATTTTGATATCGTTCGAGCGATAAGATATTGTTTAAACAATATTTAAGTCGAACCATTCACAATTAATAGAAAAGAAAACATCAAATTTCTCATTTTTAAAATGACAACTACCACATAACAAATATTTATAGTTCATGTTATCATAAATCCCAATAATATTACACATAACAACTTTCATTTATATGTATTTAATTTCATTTATTCACACTTCTATCTAACAAATCCATTCATAAATGTAAACATAACATTTCTAAAACCAAATCACATGCAAATAAATTTTTTAAGAGATCAAACCCTACACAAACAATGACTCCTCTAGAATAACCACTTAAAATAAGAGAATAAAAAAATTGAAACTTTTATAGAGATTGATATAATTAACAAAACTAAAAAGTGACCATCTACAAAATCTATAATCTTCCAACTCCTCGAGAAAATAATATGAAAACAATACAACTATAATCAAAATCTTATATTAAATTTTGTTTGGAAGAAAAGGGTGAAAAAGGAAAGAAAAGAAGGACAAGATCTTATATTAGGTCTTGATCGGATGAAGTAAAAGGTGGAAAAGATAAGAAAAGAAGAAAAGAGTGAAAAAAATAAGGTTGTTGTTTGGAGGTAGGGAATAAAATGAAAATGAGAATGATGTGATAAAAAAAATTTGGTTGTATATTAATATATTTATAGAATAATTTAGAAGATAAATGTTTAAATATAATTGAATGCAAAGAATATATTTTGAAAAAGTAAACTAAAGTTAAAATAAAATTTAAATTTAAATAAATTTCTATATAAAATCTTAATAAATAAATAAAATAATATTTCAGAATAAAACTATAGTAAAATAAATCATCAAAATTTAAATTAATCAATTTTTTATTATTATTTTATTTAGTTATTTTAAAATAAAACATATATTAATAAAATATTAAATTTGTTTTATTTTATTAATTATTTTATAAATTTAATCATTATATGTTTTTTAATTATTTATTATTTTAAAATAAAAGAATAAATATTCTATTATATTTTATTTAATTCGATTATATTATAGATTATAGAAATAGACTTTCTTCGCACTTGAGAATGTCTCAAAGATTTTTTCTTTCATTTTTCGTTATTTTATTTATTGTTTTTTATGATTTTACGTTTCGTTTTTCAGATTTTATTTGTATATTCTTCGCTCGATAAGTTTCCGATGTTGGAAAAACACGAAGAATTTAGAAAAAATAATTTTAGTCGGTTTAAATTTTAGAACATTTTTTATTCATCTATATTAATATATAGAAATGATCCATCTTCAAACTTTTTGTAATATTTTTTGGTGTAATTTATGTGAATAAGGAAAACAGATTCTCATTGGATAATCACTTAAAAATAAACTTATTTTTTAGAATGTAAACTTGTCAACATTTATTTATTCTAAATAATTTTTTTTCTTTATCTTCTTTCTTCTTTTCTCTTTGGTCACATTTCTTTTCTTATTTTTCTCTTTCTCAATTGTTCTTCTGAAAGTTAAAGATTAAAAATAATAAAAATTTGAAATGATTTAAAAAAAAATGTAGTTAGAAGTATTAAAAAAATACAGGTGTCGGGTTTAATTTGTATAAGAGAGGAAGAAAAATAAAATAAAAAATGTAGGTGGATAATTAATAAAGTTTTTATTTTATTTTTTCATATAAAAAATTAATAAATTAAAATACCTATATATTTATTTAGCATTGTAAACTGTATTTTCAGAATCATATAAAAAAATTAATTTACCAATAACAATAAATATCTACAAAAGTTTAACATTTTCTTCAATTTTCAAAATTTAAAAATATTTTAATTCTCCACATAACCAAATTATACTCAACCTTACGTAATTTAATAATTTTTTTTCTTTCACAAATCATTTAAAATTTTTTTTCTTTAAAATGGATATTAAGACTATGAGCATCATAAAAATTGTAAGTTTATTTTAACTTTATAATCTAAAATAAAGAGGGGGAATTGAGTTAAAAGGGGTTTGAACTACCTATGAACTTGAAGTGATGAAGAGGACAAGAAGAGAAGAGGATTTGTAAGTTTGGAGAATGCGAGAAGGAGGGAGAAGAATCATGGTGTAAGAAATTGGTGGTTGGAACGATTTAGGGTTTAGAAATTTACCATATATAATTACTATATTTTTTTATTTATTGTACCTGTGTGGATGTCGGGATCAGAATAATACTCCATATCGGTACACAATTTGAGGTAGTTGCGGTAGCTATCCTGTTCTTCAAGTCTTTCCTGCTTCGCGTACATGGTCGTCCGGTCGGTGGGGGTACCTGCGATTGCGCTCCGACGCTCAAGTAAGTATTAGTGTTTACTCAGTTTCTCAGATCAGAAAAACGTACCTGTTCCCCCATTCAGAAGTCTCCTTTATAGGTTGACTTGGGCCTTGACTTGTGCAGGCCCAGCAGATGGGTCAACAGGTGGTTACTGAAGGCATGCATAGTGGTCTCTGGGTCGTGGGTAATGATCTCCTGATATTAAGGGAGTGTTGATGAAAGTGCCTTTGACCCATTCAACCACAGTTGTAACTGCCATTCTGCCACGTGTTTACTTTATTTATATTATTTAACTTGCGTTCGGTCGTCCGGGGGACCGACCGGTACACTTGCCCCCCAGGCTCGAGGGTATGAATGGCCGAAGAGTCGTGATAGTTCGTTATAGCTGGCTTTCTTAAATGCGTTGCAGAGATGTGACGTGTGGCAGAGATGTGACGTCTAGCAGAGCCGCCATTTGGGCGCGTACTGTACATCCGATGGTTTCAACGGTTGCGATTGAGTGTCGTTTCGGCTGCCGAGTGATGGTGATCGTTAGATCAAAGTAGATCTAACGGTGTTGGACGAGTGAGGGGGGTTTTTCTCTCTCACTTGGTTGTCTATAAATACAACCTCATTTGGAAGGAGAAGGGTTTACCTTCTCTTCTCCGAGCCTTCTGTCACGTGCTCCGAGCGCCGAGTCCGAGTGTCGAGTCTGCCAATTTCGTTCAACTCCGTCCGCCTGTAAGGTTAGTGATGTCTTCTTCTGTAGCGTCTTCTGGTAGTGTAGATTCGTCGGTGACTCGCACTGCCTCCGGTGGTGCGAGCGAGTCTTCGGACGACCCTAGTTATGATTGGGTCGATCCGGCTGTTCTTAACGTCCCCACTAAAATCAAAACACCTGACGATTTAGACAAGTTTTTTGCTGCGAACCCTAATATTATAGAGCCTGATTGCCCGAGTGATGCATTGGTTGAGGACGTTTGCGGTATGACCGGCCGTGTTTGTCACGGTTGGGAAAACGCGCCACATGACTTCTTTTTTGTATATGGTACCTTCTTTTCTCACTTACATATTTCTTTTCCCTTTGATGACTTTACCATGGGGGTCCTTCGAACTCTAAATGTAGCACCTACGCAGTTGCATCCCAATTCGTGGGCGATCCTTCAAGCCTTTTGAATCATATGCAGAGTCTTTAGACTTAATCCTACCCCCCTGTCGTCCTTGTATTATTATCATACCTATCCGGGTACTCCCGTGAGTTGGTTGTCACTGGTCAGCCAGTCGGGTAATGTGAGATTTGCTCCATACACAACCTCGTATAAAAATTTTAAAGATATTTATTTTAAAATTTTCGTTGAACCGGATGGCCGTGACTTTTTCTACAATGCCGATGGGACAACAAAATTCCCCTTCCACTGGACAGAAAAGCCTTGTCAGCTAGATAACCGTTTTTGGAAGTCATTGTCTCCTTTCGATAAAGAAATTATAGTAATATTTGATCAACTGCCCTGTAAGCTGCCTACCCGAGAGCTGATAGGCTTGTATGGGTCGTCTAAGAAGTGGGCCGATTTAACTGGTATGCAAATTTACTTGTGGTTGGTCGGCCGGTTATAAAGTTAATGTATTTTAATTGCGTTTGTTGAATGCAAGGATTATTCTGAAGATGGATCCTGCTTTGAGCAAGATGATGAAGAACCTGAAGAAGCAGGCCGAGCAGCGTAAGAATCCCACCGCCACAGGTACCGATCCAGAACCAATAGCTGTAGAGGTGGCGCCGCCCGAGACTGTCGTTGCCGCAGCACCAGCGAACAAGAAGAGGGGTCGTCCGACCAAGGTTCAGAAGTCAGAGGGTACTTCATCTGGTGGCAGGCCAGTTAGCATGCTTGGGGTGGGCCTTAGGGTCGCTCCGACTATGCAATATGACCTGCTGCCCGAGGATGAGGCGATATTGGTTGTTGTGCCTACTTTGAACCTGATTGAGGAGATGGTGGAGCTGCACTGCCGGGCGGCTATGGCAAGCAGAGCTATCGGGGGCGAACTGAAGCGAGCCCAGACAGTCGTCATCCCAAAGTTGAGAACTAAGCTGGACGACTCGGGTGCTTCCTTACAGAAAGCTCTGCAGGTTGTTGACGATTGCCAAAGAGAGAAAGAGAAGGAAATCCGGCTGATCAAGGAGGAGCAAGAAACGCTGAAGGCCACACTTGCGAGGCTGACGACTGAACGAGATAACCTTGTTCAGGAAAAGGCGGACCTGACGGTCGACAGAGAATCTCTCAACGTTGAGATTGAAAAGTACCAAGGTTTCATGTTGCGAATAAACGAAGAGAGTTTCAATCAGGGTGTTTGTCAGGCCGCCTTCTTTCACGGTATTCCTGCTGATGACCCAAGGTATGACTTGGGCAAAGACGTCGTCAACGGTCAGTTTGTGGCACTTGGGGAAGATGCTGAGGACCAGTCGGCTGCCACTCCTCAACCGGACAAAATCGAAACCATTGAAATCATGTAATCTTGAATATACCTGGACCCGGGGTGTGGGCTTAAAACAATGTCTCGTTTTATTTTTCAGTACTTGTGCTTGAACAATTATTCTTATATAACTGACCGTCTTGTGGATTTCAACTGAACGAACGAATGATCATATGCTGACCGGATGAGTAATGTTTAGGTTATAAACATGATTTCGACCGAACAATTTGATTAATTAATAACTTTAGCTTATTAATTCCTGACCAAACGAATTGGTGATTAATGTTTAGAGTATAAAGATAATTCTGACTGAACGAACGGTAAATAAATTGGAATTATTAATTTCTGACCAAACGAATTGGTGATTAATGTTTAGATTATAAACATAATTCTGACCGAACGAACGGTTAATTAATAAATTGGCATTATTAATTTCTGACCAAACGAATTGGTGATTAAAGTTTAAATTATAAACATAATTCTGACCGAACGAACAGTTAATTAATAAATTGGCATTATTAATTTCTGACCAAACGAATTGGTGATTAATATTTAAATTATAAACATAATTCTGACCGAACGAACGGTGAATTAATAAATTGGCATTATTAATTTCTGACCAAACGAATTGGTGATTAATGTTTAAATTATAAACATAATTCTGACCGAACGAACGGTGAATTAATAAATTGGCATTATTAATTTCTGACCAAACGAATTGGTGATTAATGTTTAGATTATAAACATAATTCTGACCGAACGAACGGTGAATTAATAAATTGACATTATTAATTTCTGACCAAACGAATTGGTGATTAATGTTTAAATTATAAACATAATTCTGACCGAACGAACAGTGAATTAATAAATTGGCATTATTAATTTCTGACCAAACGAATTGGTGATTAATGTTTAAATTATAAACATAATTCTGACCGAACGAACAGTGAATTAATAAATTGGCATTATTAATTTCTGACCAAACGAATTGGTGATTAATGTTTAAATTATAAACATAATTCTGACCGAATGAGCGGTTAATTAATAAATTGGCATTATTAATTTCTGACCAAACGAATTGGTGATTAATGTTTAAATTATAAATATAATTCTGACCGAATGAGCGGTTAATTAATAACTTGGAATTATTAATTTCTGACCAAACAAATTGGTGATAAAATAAAGTAGAGATGAAGAGACCAGTTTTTTTAAAGTGCCTCGTTAAAACCTTCCCGACCGAAAACCCTCCTTAGGGATAAAACGGCCGAGCGAGGAAAGAGTACACTGAATTCATTTATCAACTATAGTAGAATTTGAGATGCGTGGCATTCCACGTTATCGGTACAGATTTTCCTGATAAATGTTCAAGGTGATATGCTCCTCCAGCTGCTGTGTCGGCAATGCGGAATGATCCTTCCCAGTTGCTTGAAAACTTTCCTTTGTCCTTCCGGGCATCACTGCGCATGCGCCAAACTAAATCACCCTTCTGAAAACTTCGCGGTCTCACCTTCGAGTTGTACCGTCGTGCGGCCCGCAGCTTGCACGCTTCTTCTCTTATCCTGCATTTGTCCCTTAGTCCATTAATGAGGTCGAGGCCGACCAGTAGGCTTTCCTTATTCAGGTCTAAGTCTAGTGTCTGTCGGCGTAATGAAGGCTCGCCTATCTCGACCGGAATCATGGCTTCGGTGCCGTACGTCAGGCTGTAAGGTGTTTCCTGGGTTGTTGATTGTGAAGTACAACGATAGGCCCAAAGGACTTCCAAGAGTTCTTCAGTCCAATTACCTTTGGCTGGACCGAGCCTTTTCTTGAGTTCATTGAGGATGACTTTGTTGGCGGCCTCGGCTTGGCCGTTAGTTTGCGGATGTTCGACCGAACTTGTGATATGTTTAATGCGGAGTTTATCGTAGAACTCTGCCAATCCTCGGTCGATGAACTGTCGACCGTTATCCGTGATGATTACTTGAGGTAGGCCGAACCTGCAGATGATATTCTTCCACACGAAATTCTGGACGTTGCGAGCTGTGATGGCTGTCAAGGGTTCGGCCTCGATCCACTTAGTAAAGTAGTCAATGCCGACCAGCAGGAACTTGCACTGTCCTTTGCCGGGTGAAAAATGGCCGATAATGTCCATCCCCCATTTCACGAATGGCCAGGGGGATAAAATGTAGTGCAAGTTTTCTGGCTTTTCGTGCAGTAGATTCCCGTACTCCTGACATTTCAAGCACTTCCGGACGAAGTCTGTGCAATCTCCTTGCACGGTCGGCCAGTAGTATCCGACTCTGAGTACTTTCGCAGCCATGGTTCGTGCTCCCGAATGAGTTCCGCAAACTCCTTCATGTAATTCATTCATCACATAGGTAACTTGCTCAAGGTTCAAGCACTTTAGAAGAGGACGAGAATAACCTCTCCTATAGAGGTCCTGGCCGATGAGAACATACCGAGCAGCTTGCTGTTTCATTGTTTTTTCCAAGTGCGGATCACATATTCCTTCGGTCAGGTACTGTTTGATTGGGGTCATCCAATCTAGTTCAGTGTCGGTCGTCAGGCATTCTTCTAAACCAACACTTGGTTTATTTAGCGTCACATGTATGACCGACCGATGTACTCCTTTTTGCTTGACTGTGGCCAAACGGGAGAGAGTGTCTGCTCGAGTGTTGTTTTCTCTCCGAACGTGCTGGAATGATACTTCTCTGAACCTGTTTAAGAGGTTTTTCACAAAATGGTAGTATTGCTGAAGTAAATTTTCTCGTACCTCATATTCTTCTGTAAGCTGTCCGATGACCAATCGAGAGTCACTTTTGCAGATTAACTTGGTGACTTCTAGCTCCATGGCTAGATGTAGACCGGCAATGACAGCTTCATATTCTGCCTGGTTGTTTGAAGTCTTAAATTCAAACTTCATGGCTTGTTCAATGACAATCTCGCCTGGCCCTTCCAACACCACTCCTGCCCCGCACGAACGGTTGTTTGAAGAACCGTCTACATACAGTATCCATGTAGAGTCCTCCTCCTCGGTCGGCTGAGGAGTGAGTTCTGACGCAAAGTCTGCGAGGGCTTGTGACTTGATTGCACCCCTAGGCTGGTATTCCACATGAAATTCTGGGAGTTCTATCGCCCATCCTATCATTCGTCCGGCCAGGTCGGGTTTAGTTAGAATCTTCATGATGGGATAGTTGGTTCTAACTATGATACGATGATTCTGGAAGTACATCCGCATCCTTCGTGCGGTAATAATCAAAGCCAACGCGACCTTTTCGACCATTTGATACCGGACCTCCGCACCATGTAAGACACGGCTAACGAAATACACCGACCGTTCTTCTGCTTCTATTTCCTGAACAAGGACTGAACTGACTGCCTCGTTGGATACTGCAAGGTACACGATAATGGGCTCTCGCGTGTTCGGTTTTTGGATGACCGGTGGGGACGCTAGAAATGCCTTCAGCTGGAGGAAGTGCTGCTCGCACTCGCCTGTCCATTCGAACTTAGTTGCCTTTTTCAGCAACTTGATGATGGGTCTCGTTCGTTCGGCGAGCTTAGGCACGAAACGAGACAAGGAAGTGAGTCGACCGACTAGTCGTTGTATCTCTTTAAGATTATTGGGACTTTGCATCTCCGCAATGGCTTTGCATTTTTCAGGATTTGCTTCTATACCTCGATGGGTGAGCATGAATCCTAGGAACTTTCCTCCTTCTACGCCGAACGCACACTTCTCGGGGTTTAGGCGCATGTGATACTTGCGTAAGGCTTGAAAAACTTCCTTTAAGTCTGAAATGTGCTGATCACACGAGTCTGATTTGACCACGATATCATCAACATATACTTCGACATTCCGACCGATCATGTCGTGGAAGACATGATCCATCAAGCGCTGGTAAGTGGCTCCAGCGTTTTTCAGACCGAACGGCATAACTTCATAATAGAAGTTGTCAGAATCCGTCCGAAAGGCTGTTTTCTCCATGTCTTTTGGGTGCATTTGAATTTGATTGTAGCCAGAATATGCATCTAGGAAACTAAGTATCTGATGACCGGCCGCATCGTCGACCAGCCGATCAATTGTGGATAAGGGGTATGAATCTTTCGGACAAGCTTTATTGAGATCTGTGTAGTCCACACACATTCGCCATTTTCCATTCACCTTCTTCACCATTACTACGTTGGCTAACCAAGTAGTATAGCGGGCCTTCTGAATGAAGCCAGCTTGTACAAGCTTGTCGGTTTCTTCTCGTGCGGCCTTGCGCCAATCTTCTCCCAATTTTCTCTTCTTCTGGGAGACCGGTCTAGCTTCCTTGTATACGGATAACCGATGTGTAATAATGTCGGGTTTTACCCCGGGCATATCTGCGGCAGTCCAGACAAATAAATCCACATTCTTTATCAAAGTTCTATTGACCAGGTCTCGGTCATCCGGTTTGAGGGAGGTACCCATGTAAGTTTTGCGGTCTTTGTCTCGGAGGAATACAGGTTGTAGGTCTTCACCTGCTTCCATCCGAGGGTCGTCTAGTCGAGGATCCAAGTCTACCAGTGCTACTAAGTGTCTTCGGGAACTCCTTTCCCTGGGACGTCTTTCTGGTGACCGACCTCTTCTATCTGGAGAACGGTCGGTCGTGGTCCTGTATAGTCCTTTGGTTGGTTCAACCTTTAGGCTGGCCACATAACATTCTCGTGCCACCTTCTGGTCTACATGTATTGTTGCAATGTCCCCATCCACCGAAGGGAATTTCATAGCCAAATGGGGAGTTGAAACGATGGCTCTGAGCCTGTTTATGGAAGGATGACCGAGGAGTATATTGTAGGATGTATTCGCGTTGACTAGTAGGTATTGGACATTGATGGTTTTGATGAGATAGTCATCACCAAAGGTAGTGAACAAATCAATATACCCTCGGGTATCTACACGTTCCCCTGAAAAACCAACTATCTGCTCGTCATAAGGTTGTATCTCCGATTCTGATATGTTCATTTTTTTGAAGGTGTCCCAGTATAGGATGTCGACCGAACTACCTTGGTCGACGAGAACTTTGGCAATTGTGTATTTGTCTATCTGCACTGTGATCACCATTGGATCATCCTGAGCAGGGTCAATTGCTGTGAAGTCGGCATCTGTGAAAGTGATTGGCGGGATATGCGGTCGGCGACGTTGTGACGTCGAGTGGACGGACTGAATTGCTCTTAGGTGTTTCTTTCTGGCTGAATTGGAAGATCCTCCTCCTGCGAATCCTCCTGCAATGTAATTAACTTCTTGGAGAGGAACGCCGAGGGACACTGGTCCAGCAATTGTGTTAATGACTTCTCGAACCTTCTATCTAGTTCGACTTCTTCGCTCAGGACTTTCACTCTGAGGTCTTGTCCGTCTGACCGGACTGTCGCTTCTTTTCCTTCGTCGATGACCATCGTCTCGATCGTCTCGTCTTCCAGAACGTCCCTTCTCCTTAGAGAAATCCCTGTCGCGCTGGGGTGACCGAGGCGTAGATGTTTTCACAAATTTGCGGAGATGGCCGGCCTGGACGAGTTCCTCTATTTTGTCTTTTATGGCTTGACAGCCTTCGGTTGTGTGGTCGTAATTACGATGATACTGGCAACGCTTAGCTGTATCGGTGTTGGGAGGTGTCTGCGCTTGTTTCAATGCTGGGATCAATTCCGTTTGCAATGCTTCGTCCAGAATCTTCCCCCTAGGCACGGTCAAGGGTGTGTAATTGTGAAAACGAGGGCCTCTGTTTTAGGGACGAGACCCGTGGTCGTTTGTTTTTTGGAAGGTGCGGACGTCCTTACTTCTTTCTGTATGCTCCACCAGTGTTTTCCTGTGATAGTCAATATGCTCTTCTATCTGCATAAATTTGGTGGCTCTAGTTCTCAGTTCATCCATATTAAGTGGCGGTCGCTTTATCAAGCTATCGGTGAATCAACCTGGGAGTATGGCCGAGATGAGATGATGCATTGCGATATCAGGGTTTAGATTCCTGATCCCCATACACACCTTACTAAATCTGTCCATGAAGGTTCTCAAGGATTCTCCTCTCTCCTGCCTGACATGGAGAAGAGACATGGAGGATGTCCGATGAGGTCTACTTGTAGCATATTGGGTGATGAACTTACTCTCCAACATCTCAAAACTGTCCACAGAGTTTGGTGGGAGCTCGGTGAACCATCCAAGAGGTCCCGCCTTAAGTGAAGTGGGAAACACCTTACACCACACCGTCTGATCTACGGTGTACAAGGTCATCTGCGTCCTGAAAATGTTCAGGTGTTCGTCCGGATAGGTGGAGCCATCGTAGAGGTTCATGGTCAAGCCTCTCCATTTATCAGGGAGAGGAGTAGCAATGATGTCATAAGTGAAGGGGTGGCCCCTTGGATTGGCTGACCGACAGAGTTCGACACTTTTGGCACTTTGATGAGTATGTTGCGTGAGTGAAGTGGGACGCACCGCCTGGGCCTGAGTTTTTGGAGTTGCCACCTTCGTTCCGGACGGCTGAGGTGGTGGAGTTGGGGCGCGAGAATGTCCTTCTTTCTCAGATTCTTCAAGTCGTTGGAGCAACCTTTTGTTTTGTTCCTTCAATTGAGCCATCTCTTCGGCCTGTTGACGCCGTTCTTCCTCATAGCGCATCTGGTCTGCTGTCCCCTTCTTCAGTAGTTCCTGCATCTGGGCCTGGAGAGTTTGCAGCATCGCCATCTGGCTCTCCGTAGTGTTATTATGGTCTGTGTTGTTCGCTGTAGATGTCATTATTGCCGAAATCATTGTGCTCGGGTATGTAGATTACTCGGCCCCACGGTGGGCGCCAATTGTACCTGTGTGGATGTCGGGACCAGAGTAATACTCCACCTCGATACACAATTTGAGGTAGTTGCGGTAGCTATCCTGTTCTTCAAGTCTTTCCTGCTTCGCGTACACGGTCGTCCAGTTGGTGGGGGTGCCTGCGATTGCGCTCCGATGCTCAAGTAAGTATTCGTGTTTACTCAGTTTCTCATATCAGAAAAACGTACCTGTTCCCCCATTCAGAAGTCTCCTTTATAGGTTGACTTGGGCCTTGACTCGTGTAGGCCCAGCAGATGGGTCAGCAGGTGGTTACTGAAGGCATGCATAGTGATCTCTGGGTCGTGGGTAATGGTCTCCTGATATTAAGGGAGTGTTGATGAAAGTGCCTTTGACCCATTCAACCACAGTTGTAACTGCCATTCTGCCACGTGTTTACTTTATTTATATTATTTAACTTGCGTTCGGTCGTCCGGAGGACCGATCGGTACACATAAATTTTTATAATAAATATATAAATTATGATAATATTTTTAAAATATGGATACAAATAAGTTTATAGTTAATTAGAATATTACAGTGTAAGTGTATAATAATATATTTAAAAAATGCAAAAATGCATAAAATTTTAATAAGTTAAAATATTACACTATAAAATTTATAATAATATTTAAAAAATACAGATATACATAAATTTATAATAATAATAAAAAAAATACAGATACTAATATCTCACAACACTTGTGATTATGCTAGTAAATATTAAATAATTTATTCATTTAAAATTTATCTTCAATAAAATTTAGGTCTTACAATATTCCATTCAATTTGGATTAGTTATAAAATTATGAAACATTTTTTGACAAAAAAATTTGTTAAACACTTTATAAAAAGAATTTTGTTAAATAAAAATATATGTTGCGATTTTTTTATCAATATTATTATATTCTTAATTTTAATTTGATCAATTGATAAATAAATGACATAATTTTATTGTTATAAATTATACAAAAACTTACTATTATATTTTGATAAATATATTATGAGTAAAATATAATAAACCGTAAAATAACTTTTAAAAAGTTTGTGTATATTTATTAGTTGTTAATTAACTTTATATATGTATATATATTATGTTGAAATTAAATTAAGAGTTTGATTTAATTATTGATTTTTAAACCAAAATCTGTATCAAATTTATGAAAAAGAAAAGTATATTAAAAAATTCTAAAAGAATCAATTTTCAAAATTTCAAATTAACTGAATTATCTTTTAGATCTGTTTGGTTTTATTTTATTTTATGGTTTGATTGACTTGGTTGCTTCTTAATGCAACTTATAAACTGTTATAAAATTGTCTTTTATTTTAGGATTAAAAATCTAGAATTAAGAAATACATTCTGAAAAAATAAATCTGGAATACATTTTTATATTATGAAAATAAAATTTTATAATATAATTAAAAAATAAAAATATCAATGAAAATACATTTTGAAAAACAATCAGAAAAGTGTTCTGAAAATCGTATTCAAGAAAATTAAATTTGAAATGCATGGCACCAGCACCCTCTGTTATTGAAGTATTTTTGTCATTTCACATTAGCATTGGGTGAGGTTAAAATATTTTGGGTGCAGAAAGTAATTCTGTTAAGATTGACCTAATAATAAGAGGAAGTAGTTGGCCCATGTGGATAGAGAAACACCAGTACCTTAAACTATAAATATTTATAAAAATATTATTAATAAAAATATCTATTCACCATAATTAATTAATTAATTAATTATAAAAAACAGAAACAAACGAAGGTAACATGAATGAAATGATTCTGTCATACATTAACCAATCAAATCCCTTATCTCCTTTCACACTCTCTCTCTCTCCAACTCATCAGTCAACAGTGGGCACTCTCTATACCCATTGCGGACGCCGAAAAGGAGAAGAAGAAGACGACGATGGATCCATCCCAAGTCTCGCAGGGTCACCCCTATGCCCCACTGGATTTGCACCTACCCGATTACTCTCCCTGCTCCCTTTCCATGTCCAACATTCTCTCCGTGTTCGCCTTCTCCTCATTCCTCATAGTCTCATTCATCTGGCTTTTCTCAGGTTCCAACACTTTCTTCCCAACCTTAATTCAAAGCTTTCTCATTTCAATTGTTTTCCGTAACAGATTATAAAGCTGCGTATAGGGTGTGTGTCTGGGGAGGTTTTTTGTGACCATGATTGGTCACAATTTTCTCACACTTAAAAACCCTTTGTTTGAAACGTTTCATTTCAGCTAAAGCTGGAGTATTGAATGCTGGGTCACTTTCAAAATTTGATTTTTGAATGTTACTGAGACAACATGTTTCAAGTGCGACCTTTTGAGTGAATGATATGAAAAGACGGCTTTTTTATCCTCTTTTTTTGATTGGAAATGTGTAGTGTCTTCCAATCTTGATTTGCATCTGTCAAACATTTGAATAGATCTGTTTTCTTTTTTGTCATCTTTTTGTTATCCAGTCTTAGATTTGCATTTGCTATGCATGTGATTTACTGTTTAACAATATTATTTAGTCCTGCACAGTGACTGTCAAGCCCACCTTTATAGTGACTAATTGTATAATAGAACAGAATTATATACAATATGTGCTTTTAATGAAGATTTGCTATAGAAGTTTTATCTTGGTAATCTAAATAATAAAGATTCGTCCTATAATTGGAGAACAGTACCAAATGCACTTTTGCATCTAAGTTTTGTCCACATTTCATGAGTTGACTAACGTATAATGTATTGGAGAGTGGAATTGCTATGAGAGGTATCCTGTATCACTTACTCTATACGCTAATATGCTATATCATTTATTGTAAGTTCAAGGCTTAGGCTATACGTTATGGCTTTTCACTATGATTGTTATTTGGATTTCTGTCATCAGATTCGTGGGAATGATGGTAGGTTTTCTGATTGTGTTTAGATGATTTTGTATTTTCTCAGGAGGTCTTAAGAAAAGCAAAGTTGACAGACTGCTGATGTGCTGGTGGGCCTTCACAGGCCTTACACACATGATTATTGAGGGCTATTTTGTTTTCTCACCTGAGTTTTTCAAGGATAAGAGTGGCTTCTACCTGGCTGAAGTTTGTAAGTTTCTTTAGCATTTAGCAGAAATGTATAGATATTAAAATTTGGATTTCCCTTTAAGGTATTTGCGTTCTTTTAGTTGATGGAAGCTTTTAATGAACAGGGAAGGAATATAGCAAAGGGGACTCAAGGTATGCAGGAAGGGATGCTGGGGTGGTTACTGTTGAAGGAATAACTGCTGTTTTGGAGGGTCCAGCTTGCCTTCTAGCAGTGTAAGTTGAACTCAAAGAACAAAAGACATGACTAAGATAACTATAGCTGTGACACTGCTGTCAGTAATGTGACTGATTTATGTTTTCCAATCTCATCTAATAATACAAGACTCTTGTTGTTGCAGTAATTTTACATAGGATTGAATGGTTTATGTTGTCTTGTTTTTCATTTCTCCTTACTGTTTGTGTTGCCCTTGTGGATGACAGATATGCAATTGCTACTGGAAAGTCATATAGCCACATACTTCAGTTTGCCATTTCTTTGGGTCAACTATATGGAACTGCTGTTTATTATATCACAGCAATTTTGGAAGGTGATCATTTTTCCAGTAACACATTTTACTATTATGCATACTTCATTGGAGCAAATGCCTCTTGGATTGTAATACCCTCTATCATTGCCGTCCGCTGTTGGAGAAAGATCTGTACAGCATTTCGGCTTCAAGGAGGCCAGACAAAAAGGCCTAAAGTTCATTGAGACAGACATTTGACTTTTAGGGGTGTTTGGGATAGGATTGTTGTAAGATTTATGTGAATTGATTCTCTTGAACTACACTTGTCAAGGAGAAAGAGAAAGAAAAAGCCACTGTAATTTGAGGAGGTGATGTTTTATGTTTTGAACAAGTATTTCTGAAACATTGATGTTGAATGTTTTGTGCTACATGGCAGCATATAGACATTGGTGTAATTTTTATTTAGAAAACAGAGAGTTTGATTGTTTAAAGCTGGGTATTTATTTATTGGCACATATAGATATTTAGATTAAATAATAGTGAAACTTTTTTTTTTTTTAACATTAAAAAGTATAGAGTTCTTACACAAAATGTAGGGGAGAGTATTCTTGAGTGAATCTTGTTATGTAACTGCAAGACTTCTTCAAAACTTAAATCAATTTTGATTTTTAAATGTTCATTAATTATCTAACTACTGAATTAAATGCATGTAATTGATCTATTATCTTATCTTCACTTCAAAATAAGTCTATTAATTAATATTTTATAATCAAACTTTATTTTATAATTTTATCTTTTTAATTAATAACTGATAATTTTTTACCATATTTATGTGTTATTGTTTTAAAAAAAGACAAAATATTGAGATACCCTTTTAAGTTTCTGATAGGTAGATGAAAACCTTGTTTTTTCATTCAGTCCATTCTTGTTCCAACCATGTTTTATCTCTTGACATGCACTGCTACAAAGAAAATGAATTAAAAAAATTACTAATTGCACTTCTATAATAAGAGAAAAAATTAAAATACACTCCCTCGTTATACTACACTGTTGTTGTCGTCAATATTGCGCCTCCATCTATATCTTCATTCTCTATCGTAACTACACTCTTGAGAGGAGAAAGAAGAAGAGAGGGAAAATTATTTCAGAAAATTGTTTCGGAAGATATTATATATGTTCTACAAAATTTGTTCCCAAAAATCTTGTTTTGGAAACATCTCATATTTTGGAAAGTTTGTCATGAAAATCTTGTTTTGAGAAAAGTTCATTTTAGAATCATTTCATATGTGTCTAAAAGTTTATTGAGGAAATCATATTTTCAAATTTTTTGGAAAACTTGTTCTAGAAGACTTCTAGAAGAGATAATTCAGAAGTCACTATAAAAGGTAAAATTGTCATTTTAAAAATTATGGAAGTTAAAATTTATGGGGATTCAGTTAGAAATTATGGGTTGCAGTGAAAAAGCCCGATAAGATTGAGACTGTTTCTTCCTGCACCTCCATATCTTCTTCTGCCACTCCCATACACAACATGAAAATACATTTTTATTCTTCTTGTGCCACCTCCATAGAGTAGCTTCCGGATTATGTAATCCAAAAATGTATTTGAAAAAAGACTTCTGGATTACATAATCCAGAAGCTAAAAAAGGCTTCTGGATTATGTAATCCAGAAAATAATTATGTATCTGAAAAAAAGGCTTCCAAATTATATAATCCGGAAGCTAATTACAAATTTAAAAAATGACTTTCCAGATTACGTAATCCGAAATAATACTGAGGGGCATTTTTGGAAATACAAAAATCTATGGAGGTGGGAGAAGAAGGCATGGAGGTGTAGGAAGAAACGGTCTAAGATTGAAGGTAGTCCACACAATGGGCCAACATTGCTCAAAGTGCGTGGGCCCAAAGCCCAAAGGACCAACTCTGCCCTATTATTACGAGGAAGAACCTGTCTCCTTCAAAACTGCACCTGTAAATGTAAAAATTACTCATGGATAATGAAAAAACTGATAATAATGAGATAAGTTATCAACCCAGCTAAACCATTGCTTATTGACCAATCAAAACATAAATAAAAGGTATTAAGCTAAGCTAATACTACTTAATGTAATTAACTTTGCAACACATTCAGATCCGTTTTTCTGATCCCATATTACCGAACACAAGAGTTTTCCGGTTAGGTGAATACAAAACCCGAAACCGAGACAAAAAAAAAAAAAAGAGAGAAGAAGAAAATACAATACAATTTCTTCAACCAATTCAGACACTGCACAACAAAATGGAGGCTCCGTTAGGTGGATCCGGATCCGGACCCGAGAGGGACAAATCCACCGCTCCTCCATCCTCTTCTCCGATCTCCGTCGTCTCCGCCATCTGGAAAGGTATCATCGAAACTTCACTTCCACGTCTCGCTAATTCTTCCATTGCTCTTTCCAATTTTCCATTAATATTCACAGTTTTCTTCTAAGTTTGTGTTTCTGTGTGCGGCAATTGACTTGGTTATCTCTAATCCATGACGCGTTGCCGCATTGCTTCAATTACGATTGTTTCGGGACTTTATTTTTCTTCGTCTTTCAGATTTTGAGTTGGAGAAGGAGAAATCTGTATTGGATGAGCAAGGGCTTCGAATTGCGGAGAATCAGGAGAACAGTCAGAAAAATCGACGCAAGCTTGCAGAGAACACTAGAGGTATGCGCAGTTAGTGCTTTCGTTACTGTTTCCAAATTATGCTAGAAACATATTTAATAAATTATTCTATTACGAATTCAGCATTTGATTTAAGCTTTAAAGTTCACAGTTCACCTTGGATAGCGTATACTTACCTCTTAGGGCATGTTTTCACTAAACTTGGAACAACGGAAGGAGCACTGCAGCACTTTGCTTTTTCCATGCTCTGATTTTTTTGTTGCTGTTTATTGCTTGGTGTTTTAAATGGACGTATCTGAGAAATTACACATTATGCTTCTTACAGATTTCAGAAAGGCTTCCCCGGAGGATAAGTTAAGTTTGTTCAATTCCTTGCTTAAGGGCTACCAGGAAGAGGTTGATAATCTTACTAAGAGAGCCAAGTTTGGAGAAAATGCTTTTCTCAACATCTATCAAAAGCTCTATGAAGCTCCCGATCCTTATCCAGCTCTTGCATCGATTGCTGTGAGTTCTAGGATTTGGCTTACGTTCCCTGTTCTTTTTATTTTCAATTTTTTGTTCGTATGTGAAAGAACTTATGCAATGTTTTTGGATGAATTACATATACATGCACGAGTTGGTTATGTATAATGAATGCATGATTCTCTGATCTAGATATACCGATGTAATAATGCCTTTTTTAGCAATGACCACTGGGCAGTCCTTCCATCTTGAAATACATGCAACTTTAACGTGTTTCCATGCCATCAAATCTATGTTGTGACAATGTTCTGTTTCTAGTATCTCTTTTGTGTTCTGCCCATTATTGCTTTAATTAACGCATTTTCATCTTGACTTTCAGAGAGTTTGACAACCATACTTTCTGAGTTTGTATATTTAAAGATTACCAACTTAGGCCTCCATCATTAATTTATTATGCAACTAAACAGTTCCATTTTTGTTGCTTGCTAATTTGTACGTACAATGCTCTTGTGCATTGGCACATATGTTTTATGTACGATGGGAAAACCATGTGCTTGTTCATATTTCTGATATGTTTTCATTGTACAGGAGCAAGATCTCAAGTTATCTGAGCTTGAATCTGAAAACCGGAAAATGAAAGTTGAGCTTGAGGAGTTCAGAACAGAGGCAACTCACTTGAAAAATCAGCAGGCTACAATACGAAGGCTTGAGGAAAGAAATAGGCAATTAGAGCAACAGGTTATTAATGCTTCTGATATTGTTGTATATGGTTACATAATGTCATGGTTTCTTTCATTTCTTGAGGAAAATACCCGTTGATGCCTTTATATGTTGCTTCCTGTTTTCAATCTTGTATGCACTGGTGTATTGTCGGGATCCTATTTTGACCACCTGTTTTCATTTCTGTTATGAAACCACTCACCCAAAAGCTTAAGCTTTTAGGTGAAAGCACAACAATGGTTTTTAATATATTAAATCTCTAAATCCTAATCCTCTATCCATGTTTATTCTCTAATTTGATTTCTTAATAATTTAAGGATGAATAAACTTAGGAGTACTGTAACTACAAGTATAGTATTATTGACTAAAGGTTGCTTTACATCTGTTTTATCTAATACTTTATCCTACAACTTTCCCTAAATCTATTCGAAAAGGGGCAAAGTAGGACTTACCAAGTTGCTGATTTTATACCCTATTTTTAAGTAAAAAGATTTCTCGGGAATTGCTAATTTTTTAATTTGAGATGCATTTCCATGTTTCATGCCTGTTTTATGCATATACTGTGCAAACGGGTGAATTTGGGATGCATTTGCATGTTTCATGCCGGTTTATTATCTTAGCATAACTGAATTCAACTCCCTACTGTCAAATTGATAAAGTTCCTTGCAATCTGTATGTTGATATTTTGTTATTTTATGATATTTGCAGTTATTCGAGTGCTCTAGATCCCCAATATCTTTAAAATTCAATTACAAATTAGACCTAGTTTTCTTTCTTGATTTTTAATTTTTCATTTGAATTTATGTGTATTAGATGGAAGAGAAAGTGAAAGAAATTGTGGAGATTAAACAACGCAGTCTGGCAGAAGAGAACCAGAAAACATTGGAAGTTCTGAAAGAAAGGTATCCTGCAATGTTGTCTGCTACGGAGAATTGTTTGTTTATTCAGTTTAGTACATGCAAAAGTTGCATTAGGTATATGTTTGTAGTATTCTTAGTGTTGCCAATGTGAACCATGGAAAGAAGGGAGGGGAAGTATGGCATCGGCACTACCTGCACACATGGCAAGGTGGTGGGAGGAAGAAACAAAATTGGTTTATGATGTGAAGTATAAGAAGGTCTAACAGGGAAAGGAGGGGCAAACAAGGACCTAGTGTGAAATTGGATGGATGTTAAGGTCTCTTGAATGACCTTGACTTTCCTTTTTATTCCTTTGTGTGTAAGTTTTTCCGTCAGCTTTCTGTTTGCTGTGAGTGACGGAGAGTCCATGTTTGTGAGTTCTGTTTATGCTATTTGGAATTATCCCTCTTTTTCTACATTCAAATATGAAATACCTAGGTTGCCATTAGTTTGTCCCTCTTGTTGTGTACATACAGACTGACTATTACTGTATCAGAACTGTCCTCTGCTTTGGCATTGCTTACCTAGTATGATGATCTCCTTATTGTATGCAGGGAACAAGCACTGCAAGACCAGTTGCAGCATGCCAAAGGCAGTGTTTCTAATATGCAGAAATTGCATGAAATTGCACAAAACCAGTTGTTTGAACTCCGTGCTCAATCTGGTAATCTAATAGTTTTGATTGCAATTATAGTTGTACACTTCACTTGAATCTGTAACATTGGTTCTTTCATTACTTCATAATCTGCCTATTAAGAGTTAAGACCGTGATTCTCCTGCTTTTATCTAGTATTAAGACCATGATTCTCCTGTGTTCTTGAAAACTTCAGAGGAAGAGAGGGCATCTAAGCAATCGGAGGTTACACTTCTGATGGATGAAGTGGAGCGTGCACAAACAATGCTTCTTAGTTTAGAAAGAGAGAAGGTGCAATTTACAAACTTTTATCTGAATAATTTGATTGTGAAGTGTGATTGTTTGTATTTGCGTTTACCAGTTTGATCAAATTCTTCAATTTTTTCTGCTTTCTCTCTATTTGTTTTAGAAGTTATGAAATAGTATAGTCCACTGTCTTTAGATCTATTTAAGTGTAGTGAAGATGATTGACGTTGAGGTGATTGAATGAACATACAAGATCAGAAATATGATTTTAAATAAATTAGAATAGCACCTGTTTTGAGATGATGACAGAACAGAACCTCAACTAAGTTGGTTTGGTGATATGAGTTGACTAACAGTTTCTAAAATTGAATCAGATATAATACAAACTGATTTAAAAGAGTAAGGACGGTAAACCCAAGAGGAAACTTTTGGAGAAACTATTAAGACAAACTTTGCTCTAATTGCTCTTTTGAAAAAATAGATTTTATAGAGCCTAGTGGCAGAGTTGGATCCATGGTGCGAACTTTTTCTAGTGAGATAAGGCTTGAGTTTTTTTGTATTCTCTTTTGTTCCATATTAGGTGCTCTGTTGTGTTGTAACTGTTTGTTGCTTTTATCCTTTAAAAAAATTGTCACTGCTGCAATAAATTCATGTTCCATATACATCTTAATTACATAGCTGGGAGTCTTTTACAAACCCACAAACTAGAATTTAAGAATAGAAAGAACGATAGAAATCTCCTTCTAAGGGTTTCCCATTGACAAAGGGGTTCCCTTTTTTTGCTTTCACATCTGAGCTATTTCTGTTTTCTCAATGCTTTCTCCTTTCTTTCCCATACTACTATTAACAACTCTATTCAGCATATCCCATAATATTAGAGTACATGGTTATATACAGGGATGCCATGAGGGCGGGTACTGTACCCGCCACCCACTCGTCTAAAAAAATTTGCCCCATTACCTGTTCGCTTCCAGTTTGGTATCCATGAGAAAATACCCACGATTTTTTTCATAGCCGCAGATATTTTCTATTTTTATGTTTTAATTCTAAATAAAATTATTTAAAAACAAGTCTTTAAAAGATAAACTCAGATAATTTCTTTTTAAAGTACCATTCAAATAAAATTGCGCACTAAAATATTAATGCAAATAAATTTGGTCTTCCTAAAAAACAAATTTAAATGAGTTGCATCAAAGTATAAGTTTCAAAAAATTAATCTTTTAAAAAATAACTTCTATTTCAATAAGTCTAAATAAATAAAAAATATAAAATCAAATTTTAAACAATTATTCAATGGTTAATATATCTCTTACTAATAACTTTATTTTAATCACATAATTTTTAAAAACTACTCAAATAAAATTCACTAACAATGATTAGCGGCTAGTATATATCTGCATGTTGGATATCATAATACCGTACCCACTCCATCAACAAGCAGGTAATTAAAATATCCGTATCCATCACCCACAAGTATCCATTACAGATTTTACCTGCAAATGTCCGCAGGTCAGATTCTTTTAGTAGTCCATGCCTCATTCTAACAGAATTTGTCCTAACAAATTGTCAGCTAGCTGCATAATATCAGAATTATATTCTAGAACCACTATTGCTCTTTTATCAATAATAAATTTATTCAGAGCCACGTTTCTGCTAGACGATCCTTTTGGGCCTGTAGGATTGGGCTTCTTCATTCACAGTTGTAACAGATCCCAACACTTATAAGGTTTGGTAGTTGTTAAATTGTTGGAAGTTCAAAAGAAAATTCTTTTCTTTTTCAAATTTCATTTAATATCCTTTATAATCAACTTTAAAGTTCTATTTACAACCTACCCGTCAATATTATATACTGTTCTGGTCTCACTAAGAGTGTTCTTCCCACCAGGCATAAAGAATTGAATTACTAGATTATATTATATGCAAAGGTTATCATTGACTGTAAGCTAAATATATTTTATAATTGTTTTGCTGAAGGAACTGTGTGGACTTTTTGGGTCTTTAATGTAGGGATAGTTATTACTAGCTCATGGTCAAATCTTAAAACAACTAAGGCTCTGTTTGGTATGCAAACTTTGGGTTAGAGGGGAAGGAACAGGGGAACAAAAGGATTAGTCCCTTGTTTAGTATCAATTAAGGGTAGAGAGGGAGAGATTTGTATGAGTCTCATTGTCTCAAGCTGCCGAGTGCTGATGCTTTTCCATATTCAATCAGACTTAACTGTTTTCTGTGTCTATGCAGGGGGTTCTCCGATCTCAGTTACAAACAGCAAATGAAGATACTGAAACAAAGAATAGGTATGTCAGTCCTCTTTATTTTCTATTTATTATTGTTGTTGTTATTCTTATTCTGTTACTGAGACATACAATACAATGCATTGATCAATTTTTTTTTTCTAAAATCAATATTATCTGCATTTCAAGTTTTCTAACTTCCAAATTCCACATAAACATTTTTTATTGGTAGTTAAACTAAGAGCATAACTTACTTACAGTTCTATGGATGTGATTTGTACTGTTCTCTAATTAGAATTAGAGTTTCACCTTCGTAATATGTAGAATCAGAGCTTTCTCCACATATTAACAAGGTGAAACTCCTATTCTACTTGGATAACAGCAGTTATTGAACCGTTTGTAAGTTTTACCTTAAACCAGAGCAATTTGTTGTAAGTACACTATCCATCTTTAGCATCCCTTTTAAGTTGAGTAATATTTCTGCTCTGTATTTCCTTTAAAGATCTTTTGGTCTCCGTTCTTCCAAACATGATAATTAAAGGCGATCCCAGTTCAAATCCATGTTTTCATCAAGAAATCCAGTTTTATTCTTATGATCAATTTGCTATTTCTTGGAAGAAAGTTAAAGTTGCAGCTGCTTGTTCCAAAATGAGTAAGGTGCTTATTGAAGAAATTGTAACAATTCTCTGAATATGCTAAGTAACACACCAGAATTTGTTGGATATATAGCATTGTTTCTGCTAGTCTTATCATTCTAATTTGGTAATTTTAGCTTTATATGTTATTATTTTAATTATTTTGTTCAGCTTTAAAAGCTTGTAAAACAAACTCTCTCTATAAAATTCAGAGCATGGTTTGTGAAGCAAAATTCATTCTTCACCTTTGGTTTTATCTCTTTCTGTTAACAGAAGTGATTATTTGGACTCGTCAACCTATTAGTCATACAAAAAGTTTTTCAGTGGGCAGAGCAACTTGACTTGTTTGTGCTTTCTGTCTATCTGATCCTACAACTCACTCATTGATACTGCTCAAATCCTTCTAATTTCCTATCTTTTACACTGGATCACAGTCTTCAGATTATTGTTTGTTTTTATTTTTGCAGTGATAGTTTAGACTCAACTAGTGCACTTGAGAATTCTTTAAATGCCAAAGAAAAGCAAATCTCTGAATTGAACTTGGAACTACACAATATTGAAACAACCTTATCAAATGAAAGAGATGAACACATTAATGATGTCAAGAAACTTACTGCAATGCTCAATGAAAAGGTAATATTTTGGTTTGCCAAAGTCTACAGCAGATCTCCTTAATGATACTTTATTGCATTATAAGTTATTGTGATTTACGAATATGCATATATTTTGATCCAATATATTTGGTTTCAAACTGGACAGGTCCCACAGTAAATGCATTTCAGTTGATATTCCATCTGCATCATTACATGGCACATAATTCTGTTCTTTCATGTTCATGAAACTTTGAAACTAATTTTTAACTATCCCCATCACAAAATTCTCAATTTAAATTGTGGTCTGGCATGTGGATCTGTGAACTTTTACTTTGATGATGAAAATTTCTTTTCCATTACTTGAGATATAAAAATGCAACTTGATAGTGCTCTTCCTTTGTGAAACTTTGTGCATGATGCCCTGATTTACAAGCATTTGTTCTGTCTATCAAAAGCTATTATCTCATAGTATGAACATGTCTGCTGATTTGAGTCTCTAAATTATTTTGGGAGCTAACTCACATTTTATTGCCTTCTCTTGATGTAGGAGGCTGCCCTTGAGGAGATGAAGAAAGAACTTCAAGCAAGACCTACAGAAAAAACAGTTGATGATTTGCGAAAGAAAGTGAAAATTTTGCAGGTGGTGTTATTGTTCTTTGCATTCTCTTATTTATTATTTTGGCTACCTCTTGTACTTTCACTATTTATGTAACTCCTTGTGAGCTATACATACAGGCAGTGGGTTATAATTCAATTGAGGCTGAAGACTGGGAAGTGGCTACAAGTGGGGAAGAGATGAGCAAGATGGAGTTTCTTCTTCTTGATAAGAACCGTAAAATGGAACATGAACTAACACAGTTGAAGGTAAGAATGTGATTTGTTAAGCAATGGGACATCCAGTCTTCCTGCCCCCATAAATAAAGAAAACTTTGAAAAAATTAGGGTGAAATAAATGATCAACAAACATAGCACTGGCCTTCTTTTGAAGAAAACAAGACCAGTTTCTAAAGGATCCTCTGTACTTCCTTCATTTGAGCATTGCTCATGTTGTGGATTCAATGACATTATTATGTAGAAGGATGCTCTTTAAGAAGATAACAAGTGTTGTTGCTGTGCATTCAAAAGACCTTTATTTTTATTATTCAGATGAAATTCTACCATTTTCAGGTCACACTTTCTGAGAAAACATCTTTACTGGAAACAGCTGAAGAAAAGATAGCAGAACTTACTACAAAGGTTAATGAACAACAAAAATTGATACAGAAGTTGGAAGATGACATATTGAAGGTTTTGAATAATTGTCTCTGCCACCACTTTTACATTTCCCCCACTTTGAGTAGAATATGAATTGCTCTCTTTTGCTTATAATATGAATAATTAGTTTCTCTTTTGAATATTAATATCTGTTAGTCTGTTTATGTATTTGTGACTTATGATAAAATTTTGTGCTTATTATTTTTTTAATGCACTTAAATCCTTTTGATACAGGGATATAGTTCCAATTCAAAAGATCGTAAAGGGAACTTCCTTGATGATTGGGATCTTTCAGAAGCAGGAGGGGGTGAAGCTTCTGAGGTAGATTCCTCTCTCGTGCTTCCATTCTTTCTGGATTTTATTTCTTTCAAAGAATAATCTTTAAAGAAACTAGTGTCTTGCATTCAGAAATTGGAAATAGATGCTGCCTCAACTGTTGTTTTCTTTTAGGTTAACAAAGAAGATTAATCAGTGATTTGTTGGGTTGGGTGGAGTTGAAATGAGTGTACATAGCAATGGAGAAATATAATTCTAATTTCAGATGCATCAAGCCTTTTCCAACTTATGCTTTTGGGATAGCTAGTTCATGGGTGGTTGAAAGCTTCTTTGACCAAACAATTGATAGATTGATTCTTAGGATTCACATTCTCACATTCAAACTTAGAGGAACATTTGCTGATAAAAAAAAAAAAAAAAAACTTAGATGAACATTAGACGTGCTTCAAGTTAACACGCTTTGAAGAGATGTACACCATTATTCAACTTTTTCTTTACAGCTTGAGCTTTGAGACAGATGGTTTAATGATACAATCTATTTTCTTTGGTTTTTTTAAATATGCCTTTAGGTACAAATGTTGATTTTTGCAATTAGAGGATTAAGATTTTGGGAAAAATGAAAAAAATTATTTTACCGGTTAATTAAGTAGTGCACACACACCCAAATATTCTTCTGTATGTAGCAGTTCTTTAAAGTTAGACTTGAAGAACTCTTAAATTGGCTCTTTTTTCATCAGAATACAGACCAAAGGCAAGTATCCTTGGACCAAGATCAGAGCTCAATGCTTAAAGTGATTTGTAATCAAAGAGATCGATTTAGGAACCGCTTGCGAGAGACAGAAGAGGTATATGTATAATCAATATTACGTCATTTAATTTATTTCTTTCTATCTAATATTATTTATACCAAATTTT
Organism: Phaseolus lunatus; assembly: GCA_013389735.1. Lineage (NCBI taxonomy): Eukaryota > Viridiplantae > Streptophyta > Magnoliopsida > Fabales > Fabaceae > Phaseolus > Phaseolus lunatus. Next base: position 47,910,341 of record CM023860.1, read on the forward strand.
AGATTATGGATATGGCAGTGTAACAAGTGTTGACCTGGGTGAAATTTTTGCTTTTAATAGGAAATAAGGCAGTTGAAGGAGAAGATTGGGGTATTAACAGTGGAACTGGAAAAGAGTAAAGCTGATAATGTCAAACTATATGGGAAGATTCGTTATGTACAAGATTATAACATAGAGAAAGTGGTTTCAAGGGGTTCAAAAAAGGTTTCTTAAATTGTGCTTGCATCATTATGTTTCTTTCTTCAACAAAATCATTTTTTACCTTTTACCCTGAACTTGAGATTTGTTTGTGATTTTTGTTTAGTATGCTGAAGATATTGAAAGTGGTTTCTCGTCAGATGTTGAATCTAAATACAAGAAGATATATGAGGATGATATAAATCCTTTTGCTGCATTCTCGAAAAAGGTGATCCAGCTTGCTAATGTAATGAAACCAGGCATTTCAAAAGATGGCTCATGCATTATAATTTGTAATGATGTCACGGCTTCACTGCCTTAATGAAATACACGTATTTTTAAGCTGTGGTGTCTTTCTGTCCAAGATAACTAAAAGCCTAAAACCATACAATAAAATATTTGAATGAATTTTCTATCTATTTTAAGGTTGATACTGCCGTCAAACGTGACTTCTTTATAAATGTTTGTGTTTGTGAAATAACTTGAGTTTTCAGGTGTATTATTACTGGTATTAAAAAATTGTACGTGACTAGTCTTTGGTACAGGGTAGATACCTGTCATATCCTTGATTGAAAATCTAAACTTTGTTGGTTAAACATGCATTTAAATAGTTGTTGTTGCTTATTGGAGCTATTAAACACGGGATTCTCTTTATGCATAGATCTCCGTCTCCCATTTAGCACCTCACCTAGAAAAGGGAGGGCAGATTGGGACTGGATGAAAGAAGTGATTTGGTTAGAAATATGTAAAAGTTATCTTTATTGTGTTCTCTTATCAATGTTATTTAATTTTAATTAAGAACGTTTAATCTATTTTCATTTAATTAGGAAAGGGATCAAAGATACAAGGAATTGGGATTCAGGGACAGAATTACACTCAGCAGTGGGCGTTTTCTCCTTGGCAACAAGTATGTTTGAATGCTTCTACAATATTTTTTACATTCTCCAATGCTCCTGTTTTCTTTTACTTAAATTATTTGTTAACCCATTTGATATCAAATTAATGGAGAAAAAAATTCTCAATTCTTCTAATGCATTGACTTGCAAGCTCATAACTCATCATTAATTGTTGGCTTAAATATGTTTCAGCTCTTCAATATATAAAGGATTTTTGTTGAGTATCCAATACAATTTTCTTTCAAATTGAATACTTAATCAAATTTTTTGGTTAAGTCCCTTTCGTTTCTTTCATTAGTTCTGTGGTCCACGTTACGGTTGAGTTGTCAAACATGTCACAAGATATGTTGTGTTGAGTAATAATTTGTATTAAGTTTCTTTTGTTACTTGTATTAACATTTTCCGTCATCATATAATGAAAAATATATCAACTGTTATGATAAATAAAATATTGAGGAATTAAAAGAAAATTTAGAAATATTTCAAGGAATTGAACCAAAATAAATATTTCATCTAAGAACTAAAACAAAAATTCTTAACTTATTAAGAATCCAATTTAAAGGAAAAATTGATCGGTTACTCAAAATAAAAATCGGTCATAGGGACTTGAAGCATATTTAAGTCTTAATTTTTTCGCCAACCATTAATTTTGAAAAAGGTTTGCTTTCATGCTTTCGAATCTCCAATTTCTTGCTGCTTCTGTCTGCCGAAAACAATGTCTCTTTCTACTGCCCCAAACAGGGGGTGAAGCTATGAGTGGATAGAGAGGAGTCATGGCTCCCCCAAGCTTTTCAGAACCACGTATATATACCTATACATTTTATATTAAAATATTAATGAAAAATTGTAATGATTTAATGTTGTTTATTATATATAAGGTATGTGATAGCATTATGCATTTTGTTCCTGTGTTATATGGTTTTTTTTGTTTACACGAAAATTTAAAATATATATATATATGGTATAAAATTGTAAATTTGATTATTTTGGCTCCCTCAAATTTGTGTCAAGTTCAGCAACTGGTCCCAAGTTTCAGTTTTTACAGTTACCCTGATCACTTCTTGACACTGCCTTCCTTATATATATGTTAATTTTATGATGTTATAGTCTATCTACCTCCATGGTATTCTTGTCTTGCACATTTTCTACTAGTGTTTGGGAATCTTCTGGTTGGAAATAATTTATTCCACAAGCATACCTGATATTTCGTTGAACTAAACGTGCTGCTCATTGTCTCTTCACCCCTTTTCCTGGTTATCTCGTATGATGCTTCTTTTAACCTGGTGTGATTAATGCTTTAACCGCTTTAACCTCTCGGTTACTATACGTTACCCCAATTCCATATTTGATTCTGGTTCCATGATGTTATACAAGTTTGGCCATAATATAAAAGACTAATGCTTCTATCATCAATTGATCAAAGGGTTTGTCATAATCCTTGAATTTGACAATTGATGTTTTTTGAGACTTTGGACACTTCAAAGCATGAACTTTAATATGTTCTGTACGCATTTTAGCCAACCTTTTCATTGGTTTCTTGATGGTATAGATAAGAGTTTGTGTAATCGTTATCCTCATGCTGAAACTAAGGAAATTGGTATCTTTGGCTTGGTTATCGTTTAAGTTAATTGATAAAGAATCCACTTGCAGGTATGCGCGAACTTTCGCATTCTTTTATACCATTGGATTACATATCTTGGTCTTCACCTGTCTCTACCGAATGTCTGCTCTCAGTTATCTTAGGTAAAAATATCTTATGACTAATTTCACTGTTATAACTATCATAGATGGATTTCAGCCACTCTTACCCTTCTCTTTTCCTGCAGCAATGGCCCAGAGGAATTCCTTGTTGGAGATAAAAACGTTGATCTTCCACGTGGACTGTAGTGGATCTGCAACTCAGTTTTCTTTTCCAGTGATCAATTTCTCAAATTGAATGGTGCATGTGGTCGGAATGCAACCTTTTTTCAGTGGTCTTTTTGTTGCAGACAAAACGATTACATATTGTCAATATTCAAATATCAAATGTATTGTACATATGATGTTGTTTTACTCTATACACTGTTGCAATGAAATATAGAGGATTTTTTTTTTCTTGTACACGACATTAGCAAACCACTATAAAGAAGTCCTTGTTCCTTATCTTAAATTTGTCTTATAAAAACTCTCTTTAATTATGTTTGCTTAAGTCATTAAATTTTGTAAGTGAAAAATAGTATTTTGTTATTCATAGAAACAATTAAATCATGTTGCTTATTTAAGCAACGCACTGTCAGGTGATTTGTTTTGCTGAAAACATTTTTATACAACATTGTTTAATTCTAAATACCTCTGGAGTACTCTAATTATAGACTATTTTTATGGAATATGATTAATTGGATTAGTTAATAAATTCAGTAAAATTTTGTTTTCATTAACTTCTTATACAAACAAATCATTAAATGAGTTAAATTTTATAATTATATTATTTTAAAACTAATTCATGTTGTATTGTATGATGCTATTAAAACATTTATATAATTAGTATCATAAAATTGTATTGGTGAATATCTAAATTGCTTAAAATTCTAATGCATTTTTATTGCAATAAATGGTTGAATTGATAATGCATATTTTCTAGTATTTTTCTTCTTAAGGCGTGTCATGATTCTTGTGTTGATCTTATACTATTATAATACACTTTTATTGACTAGTCTTCATGCTAAGCGAAGAACTGAAGCATTATTATCTTTGTTCTTCCTGTGGTTCAAATATCTGATTAAAAAAGGACCCAAAACACATGGATTTTGATTCTAAATGAACTAAAATAGTTTGAATTGAGTGGAAGCTGTGTATATTATTTTTCTGCAGGGATTTGACAAATACAAGTATTGTTATGATTGCCAAAAAGATATAGCATGAGTTGAGAGTTGTTGAACCAGAAACAAACAAGGTTGTCTTTTAAAATTACCTCAGAACTAAACTCCATTTCCTCTTTTTATGGTAAGATCAAATAAATTCTTTTTGCTTGTTTTGAATAAAATAAATAATCTTTGATTGTTAGCTCTGGAAGCCACCACACTTTAAAGAAAGTTTGTTGTGTTATTTGATGAAAAAGTCTGCAACATGGTAGCTGTTCTATTGATTTTATGGACAGTTCTACTCTTCAGTTGAGATTATACAATTCCTTTTTTGATCATATCAGAGAAAATAAAGAAATATTTGCAAGGTTTGTTGTCATGTTCATAATGTGCACACCCTATCTTCAGTCTGAAAATGGAAATTGTCAACTTCCTTCAGAAGAACTTGATACATTAGGTTACTTTTTTTGGCAAAAAATTGCCAAATGCATTCTTAAACTTGTTGATGGTAAAAAGGTTCAATCTTTTTTCTTTATCTAGACTTGAATCAGTTGCCCATATCAAAGTCACCTCCAAAATAGTTTGGGGAACAGAACAGAACAACTATGTTCACAGAAAATAATATACTATTGAACAATAGTGTCATAGTAGTTGGAATTAATCAAATTATCTTTATAAAGTGCTTGACTTTGAAATCAAATTTTAATCAACCCCACTTTTTCCTCTTTGACTTACTCTCCTTTTTCACACTCTTCATCATACCCCTTTGGATGATCCCAATGTGTAACAAGTAGTCAACATACAAAAGTTTTTCCTGTCTTAAAGGCTTTATAGATTTTGTATTATGAACCCAAATTATAATAAAGTGAACTTTAAATCATTAGTTAAAAAAAATAGTATCAAATAGTAAGGTGTTGAATGGTTTTGTGGGTGAAAAATATAATTAAAAAAAGAGATTCTATTAAAAATAATCATTTAAAGTTGTGTTAGTTATCAACCAATTCGGTAAAAACTTTACATTAATAATACAATTTTAAACAAAGAGTAATTATTATTTAGGGTTTGATTTTTTCCTATTTCTCGTTCGAGGTATAAGGTCTTGATTTTTTTTAACTTTTGACTTTTTGAATCTTTATTTGTCTTTGGTTTTCTATCTTCTGAATTTTCAGTCTTTTTGAGTTTTTATCATTTTAGTTGATTACTTCTGATTATACTATGAAGTTTAAATCCAAATAAAAAATATTAGTTCATACTATGAAGTTTAAATCCGAATAAAAAATATTAGTTCAAGATCACAATTGCACTATCTAATAATCTTAAAATATTTATTTATTTACAGTAAGTTGTTGAATCTTTGATTATATAAAATGTTAAATCAAGTTGAATATAGCTTAAATATTCTTTAATTATAATTTATGAGTGTTTATTGTACAATAATTTTTAGATAATATCAATAATTCTTTCAAGAAAGTTGGTGAAAAATATCAAGATGTGACCAAATACTAAGATATATGTCTTGGTGATTTGAGAAGTGGATACTACACTAACATACACATTTTTTCCAAGTCTTCTTTTGAAGTTTTGTCTGAAACCCATAATACTTAAAGCAGGAGGCATGGTAGAGGAAAGAATGGATGAGGAAAAAGGTGCATGATTTGAGGGCTATTTATTAATTAGTGGCACAACACGTGCAACATATCTACCTGTGAACCAAGAGATTTTGGGACTTGCACTGCACTTACTTTATGCAGCATTTGTAGTTGACCAACCTGCATTCAACCATTTTTTCAATGCATGATTTCATAAACTCCTTCTTTTCTTTCACTGTGCTTCAACATCCCAACCACTGCTTTCAATTTTCTCATACATTTTTTCTTCCATCCACCTTATGCTAAGACCATAACTTATCAACATCACATTCTTTCTAAATATCTCATTAATATTTATCATTTATTTCATATCAATTATCTATCAATTTCCTCAACAATTCAATTTTAGAAAAAAAAATTATCTAATTATAGTAAAATATCTACATCAAATCATATTTACTTTATCTAGAGAATTTGATCTCTTCTGGTACAGTCAATATGATTTTACATCGTTCAGTAATCGAGGTTAAGGATAAGAGTTCATATACTTCATCCTTCTTCAATCCGCCAAGACGTCATTTAAGAACAAAACTGTGGCGGAACATAATTTTCAAAGCGGACAACACTTTGAATGTAGTAATTGACATGTTATCTCTCGGATTTGAGGTCAGAACATAAACCCAATGCATTACTTTAAAAAAAAATAAGTGTATAACCAACATTATCTTTAGTTCTATTATTTTATACATATCAAATTATAATCACTAACTTTTACATAATGGTTTACTTAATATATTTAATTGGATAATTTTTTTTTCATATAAATTATATTTACAAAGTTTTTATGTTAATAAAAAGTTAATGTCCAATTTTTATAAATTAAAATAAACTTAATGAATCATCTTTAAAATATAGTTAAATATGAATAATGATCACATTATTATTATACAATTTTTAAAATATTTAATACAAATAATTATAATGATATGAAATTATAATTTAAAATTTGAATTATTATTATTTCAATATAAAATTATTAATGATATAATACTTTTTAAAAGTTATTTCATCCATTGTATTTTTCGTGAAATAAGTTTTCTTACATAAAAATAATTTTTTGATTCTATGTTAGACATGTTAATTTCTTATTTTCTTAACTTAAAGTTAACATTATAAAACTTGAATGAATACAAAAAAAAAAAAAAAACACATATCAAAAGTTCATCTAATGTAACAGTGGATGTTCTTTATATACATAGTTTAATGCCATAATTTTCTACTGAAAAGTTAAAATAATATCATCGTTCCTGTTTTTTTTAATTAATTTTCTTGAATTTTATTAATATGTAAAATACTATGATTTTTTAATTTATACAGTTACTTAATAATGGTTAACTGGGACCCTTTAATGATACTTGAGGTTTTATTTTATAGGCCTTAATTTTTTTCATCTACTTTTAGGAGAAACACTATATCAATAAATACTTATAAAGATTTCGTACATAATACATTTATCATATTTTTAATTAAATTCAACATATATAAACATACATTAAAATAAGTAAAATATTAGTTTAATGGGTACTTTAATTTGTTAAAAGTAAAACTTAGTTAAAATAAACAATACTTTAAACTTAAAAACACTTAAGAAAAGTTATAGTTAAAAAATGTTATATAACTTTAATCAAATTTAAGATTAAAATAATACAAATTTAATTTAGTATAATCGTTCAGAAAACTCGAGTCAGAAAAATAAAGAAAATGCATAATGTATCTGCATTTTAAAAATAAATTTAAATTTAATACAAAGGACAACAACCTTATATCATACGTAATAACCTATAACTTAAAAAAAAATCTTAAAAGTACTTCCACCTTTGTCTCATTATCCTGTAAAATAAAACAAAGATAAAATAAATTTGTGTGATTGCAAGAGATTTTTTAAAAAATGGTGAAAACAGATTCAAACATATATAAATTAAACTATGATTTCCTTTTTTCTTTTGCAATAAAATTTGAATGATTTTTATTGCCTTAATAGTAGGAGCATAAGAAATTGAAATATTATGTCCGGTACTGGGCGACCCCCTTTCGACTTACGTGGTTGACCGAATACTGCCTAAATAAAAGTGAGCAGTCACACTTGGAGTTAAAGTAGTCAATACACGCTCCGAAGAATCTGAGAAATATATTCAAACGTGATATATGCTTTCTAATATTGTGGTATACACCATGTCAATCTATCAGTTAATCAATTCTAGACCCATAGAGATCAAAGATAACTCTATAAATATAGCTCTCAAGCCAGAAAAAGTTACGTTTTTCCAATCACTAATCATATTATACTTGAAAACATCCGCTTACTCGAACGTTGAAGAATCTTTTACAGATACCCCCATCCGACTGAGAAATAAGAGGAGTATTCAAGAGACCAACAAGAACAAAAAGACTAATACATCAACAATTGTACGCACAACTACCGTAGTGCTTGAGCCCCTCTTTCCATATAAGTACATTACATTTACATATTAATGAAAAAAAGAAAAGAGTAAAATTGGTAAATAGTTTGATAGAAAAAATAAAATAGAGAAATTGAAAGTGGATTACAGCTATTGAAAACGTGAGAACATTAAAGGAAGCAAAGAAGAGAGAACCAAACCATCCATGAATCCATGCATTATTTGCCCTACAATCACGGACACTCTACCCCACTCTTTAATGTTCACCATTTGCAAATTCATATGCTACCCTTAACCTCTCTTACTCAAGGGACCCCTGTCGTTATTTCTACTCCTTAATCACAAGTATTCCTAAAAGAAAAAAGGAAAAAGAATAAAAAATGGATGAAGAGACAAACATCCTTAAATCTCCTTCATTATCCAAATAAGAGTTAATAAAAGATCTCACACTGTGTGCCATGTGCCCTACATGCAAGGCTTTAAGCAACACCACAAAGTACAATCAAAGCATTCACCTTCATGTGGAGTATTCATTTTTTTTCATTAAATTAAAAAGATATAATTTTGGATCACAATTCAAGGCAACACCAATTAATAATACAAACCTACCCACTATATATATATAAATATATAATCATAAATTACTATTATTCATGTTATTTTTTTTCCACAACATTAATAACAATAAGGCTAAAGAGGTAAATTAGAAGCCCTAGCACTTGTTGGGAGAGAATCCCACTACGGAGTTCGCTAGATCGAAGCTCACACGTGTCCCCTGTTGCTGCACGTTCCCTATGATAGACAAAGACGACGCCGTTGGCGCAAACGCGAAACAGTAAGTTCCGGCGCTGTCCACCGGAATCAGATAATTCTTCGCCGGAAGAGCCCACGTCTTATCGCCGGCGAAGTGAAACGACACCGTCGGAACGCGCACCGATTGCAGAGACGAGAGGTCGTAGCACGTGTCGAACAGCGCAACGCCCTCCGCGGGACGCAGGTTCTGAGTCATTCTCTTGAACGCGTCGCGCACAGAGTTATAGGCCTGAGTCCGCAGCCGAGTTATCGCGGTGCCGGAATCGACGATCACCCCGCCGCCACCGGACTGGTCGACGGCGAAAGTCTCCGGCGGGATGGAGACAATGTTACCGCCGACGCTTAATCCGGTGAGCTCCACGTAGTAGAACGTGTTCACCTTCTGGTTCTTCAGCAACGGCGCGGTGACCGAGTCACCTGGTCGAGGTGAGTTGAACTCGAGCGTGGATGATTTCCCCGAGTCGCGGTCCACCAAACAATACGAAAACGACGCCGCTTTGATTTGGGAGGTTAACGACAAGGGCCCACCACCAAGCCCGAGAAGCCCCGCTGCCCCAATGAATAGCCCCTCATTATCGTGCCCGCACCCCATCGCGACCCGATTAACTGATCCAGACCCGCCGAATGACACCGTTTCGGTGACGTACTCCCCTACCGTGAACGAACCGTCACCGTAGGCAACTTGGTAGAGGCATCTACCGTTTCTGCACGCCGACATTTCAAGGTTCTGACACTGCTGCGAGTCGCAGGTTAAAGGGTAGTACGAGGATGATGATGTCGGGTCGAAAACCGGGTCGGTTTGCTGGTAACAATCGGAGCAGGGTTTGCATTGGAGCCAGTTTACGTCGGAGCCTGTGTCGAGGACCATGTAGAAAGGCTTTGCGGGCTGGCCAACGCCGACGCGTGAGAAGTACTCACCGCTTCCCTGGGAGGTGCCGGAGGAGACAGGCGTGGAGAGGTCTTCGGGTCGGATCTCCGTTTGGGTCGGGTAAAGTTCCGATCTTTTGACGCTATTTAGTGCCAGCTGAAGCTTAGTCTCGAGCGAGTTGACCCGGGCTGAGTCGCGAGCGAGTCGGGACAAAACTAGGGTTTTGTAATCTGGGTGTTGCGCATTGAAGAGGGTTTCCCTTGTGTGGAGTTGAAGGGAGAAGAAAGGGGAAGAATGTGAAGTGAGGGTTTGTTTTTGAGTTGAAGTTTGTTGTAGAGGTTTTTGGGGTTTGAAGGAGAGGATTTGGCGGGCTTGGTGAAGGGAAGAGGAGATATTGAGAATGGTGGTGTGTGAAGGAGTGGTGATGGTGAGAGAGGAGGTGAGGGATAGGGTCGTGGAGATGATGCAAAGTGAAAGAAAGAAATGTGCCATTTTTGTGTTTGTTTAAAGAGAAAAGGTGTGAGAGTGAGTGAGTGAGTGAGGAAGAAGAGAGGGTGATTGGATTGGCTTTATTGGATTGAGAGAAGGAGAAGGCACAGAGAAAGAGGTCCTTGCATTTTTCATTGATTGATTGATTGATTTGTTGGTTGGTGGATGGAAAAATTAAAGTTGGGGAAAAGAGTTTGGTAATGCATCTTATGCATTATTATTATTATAAATTATAAATAGACAGATAGATAGCTAATTTCTGATTTTGTTTTTATGTGCATGTTCTTTATTTTGGATATATGCATGCTCCAATCAATAATTAGATCGTACTGGGTAAGTCCTTAATGCATCAGAGATTATGAAGGAACACTTAATTAGGATTGATTAGTATCTAAAAAATGTGACGTCAACTTAAGTTAATCATATAATTGGAGTTAATAATTGTATTTAAGGTATTCTTACTTTTTAAATTTTAAGTAAATTAGATTTGGATAATTTTTTAAATGAAATGTCGTGTTAGATATTTCTAAGATACTTATAAGACATATTTATTGATGAAGTATTAAATTTAAAAAATATTTATTAAATTTTTGACTATTTTAGTATTATTTTAACATAATTTTAAAAATAAAAAATACATTAATTTTTTAAAAACTCAAATTTAATGTATAAATTTTTAGTATGTTTATAAAAATAAGAAACAAATCTTTTTGAATCAGTCATGAAAAATATCTTTATGTTCAAAAAAATTGAAACATACTTGTACAAATAAATCTTTATTATCGATTTATATAATTAATAACTATATAATATATAGATTTGCGTTTCTGTGTCTCACATTTTAGAAATTATATGTATTTTCGTGTTTGTCTGTGTGGAGTTAATAAAAAATTTGGAACTTCATTCAAGTTTTATTTTTAATTTTAATGAATGCATAAGAAAAGGTAAATGAGATGTATATAATAGATATTTTATTATAAATTTTTATTTATAATTGATTATATATTTGTCTTTGTTTGTAAATTTTTGCAACTAGATATGAAGAAAAAATACCAAAGTATTTTTATTTTATTTTATATTTTTAATTAACTTTTTATTTTATTTTCGTGCTTTCCTTTATTTTTCTTGTGGGATATAAATCAATCTTTATACTTTATTTGGATTCAATTATCTAAATGGATAGAGAAAAATGATGTATTTGAAGAGAAAATGATAGTAAAAGGTGAGATTGTTATTTGAATTAAGGAGAAAAGAATAAAAAGTAGAGGAAAAGTTTTTGAGTGGTGTGATCAACGTTATTAATACAATTTTTTTCTTTAGTTATTAAAATTATAACATCATAATTTTGTCATTATGATTAAAATTAATTTAAAATAAAATTAAAATTATTATTATTAATAGTATTATTATTTATAAATTTATTTTTATTTTTTATTCATTTATTTTATTTTACAACCATATATCTTTTTGCAATGTGAAATCCTAATTCAATTTATCAGAAGTTAAATATGAAATTAAAGAATATAGAGAAAAAGAACAATGACATAAATTTCATTGTCGAATTAGATTACATTGTACATAACAAGTACAAAAGGAATAATGAAAAAAACTAGAACATAAAAGCAAACACAAATCACAATAAAAAAAATGTAATATTGTGATAAAGAAGAGAATAAATAAGTCAACCAGTAACATGAAAGTGAGGCCTTTAGATTGCAGTAAAAAACCAAAAAGTAATATAAAAAGGCTGAATAGGTTCTTCAGAGTCTCATAGGTTTAGGTTTTGAAAGAATAGTTAAAGAAGTTGATGAGTTCTTTGTAAAGTCTCGTTAAGGATTGGACTGAGTGTGGTGATCATGGGCAAAGTGGGGGAAGTGTGTTAGAGAGGCTGTTCAACTAAGAAAGACAAAATGAGACAAGATGTCCGTGCTTGCATTTCAAATGTAAAAAGATTACACTATTTTTTTTAGGAAAACTTTTAATGTTAAATCTAATTTAAATCGATATAATAAGTATTTTTTATGTATATTAAAATTAGAATCAACATAAAAAAATCTTTTCTGTATTGATTGAAATCAGATGAAACCCAGAGATTTTGGTATTCAATTTATGTCGATCGACATATTTGAAATGTATTAAATATTAGAAGAAGATTAAATGTAAACATTAGGTAATGTGCTGTTAATCATAATTCAAACATTAATTCAGCCTAATAATAATGAGTACATAATAATCATAAGTTTTGAGAAAAAAGTACATAATCATCACATATTAATTACATCGAGTATCGAATACCGAATACTTACTTAATCGTCAGAACACTTTTTGCAGGTGTCCTCCTAACCGAGAGCTAGCTAAGGAAAGGTGAAAGAGCAAGAGTTGACGAAGGTGAAGTGAAGCAGTTGATTCGAGTATAGAGAAGAGAAGCGACCGACCAACCAAAGATAGTAAGTAGAAGTTTTCTCAGTCTTATTTCATACAAGAATATTTTCATATTTATAATTATATTATCGTATTTTTTTATATATATAATTTTATTTTTAGACTAGTATATATGTAGAGATATGTTTTTACTTTAGCTAATTAGATTCACAATAACTAAAATACTCACACTACTATAACCAATATCAAAGTTTATCTAAATCTTAAATGTCAATTCACTTCGATTTGAACCAAATGTCCATTTTTTTTAATTTTAGAATTGTTTAATATAATGTATTTAGTCATTGGAGATGTCATTATTTATTCCAATGCTCTCAAACTAAAAGTAGGAAAGTTTGTTAGTTAATATATAGCTATTGTAATTTTTTCTTAGTTTTTATGTTGTTTATTTTTGGAAAAAGATGGTTAGTTTATCTTGCGTTCAGGGAAATATAATTGGTAAGGAAAGTGAAACGCAATGCAAGTGTCTTTAATATTTTTTTCTAAGTCCCTCAATGAACCAATTTTACCTTATCTAAGGGTAATAAACTCAACTGAAGACGCTTTTAATTGTATAGAGTATAGTAGGCTAGACTGAGTTTTCTTGCATAACACTTTAATGTTCACATAGCAACTACCTGGGATGTTCATACACAATAGTTGCCATTGGGAAAGGTATTTGGGCTAAGCAAATTAGAAAAGAGAGATTGTTTGATTTTGTTTCAGAGAGAGTTTCTTCCTGCACCTGTACATTTTTCTTCCTGCACCCCTATAATTTTTAAAATTCTCAAACTAGCCTTGCTTTTCCACTGTAGATGAGTTGCTTTGCCATCGTTCTTCTTCTTTGTTCATCGGTGCCACTGGTGGAGGCTCATTTTAGCTACATAGAGCAAGGTGAAGAAGTGGGTTGCGTCGCCAAAGTGTTGGTTAGCTTTAAGAGGTAAGAACTGAGTTTTTTTTAAAAGATTGGGTAGTTATGGTGATTTTAGGTTCCCAGAAATCGGGATTCAGGATTGTGCTATGAATGGATCAATCCAGAAGTGAAAATATAATCTATGAATTGGCCATTCCGTAAGTAAAACTTTATGTTTTCTGGATGAGGGGGTGTTTTAGAAGCAATTTGTTGAATTACAGATTGCTGTATCCGGAAGTAATTTTTCAGTTACAGATTGGTGGATCCAAAATGTGTTTTTATGGCTTATGGATTGGTGGATTTGGAATGCATTTCAATCCAGATAACTTCTGGCAAACTTATCCGAGAAATTTTTGGATCACTCAATCCACGACTATGTTGCAGAATCACAATTATAAAAAACAAAAATAATAGAGATGAAATGAAGAGACACCACCAAATCACCACCAAACTGTTAGAGACACCATGAACCATCACTAAGCGAAATGCACCTCACTGTTCCTGTGCGATGAGATGAAGTTGCCATGCACAAAGAAAGAAAAAGAAATGTAGGTTTGTGGTGTGCGTAAGGAAGAAGAAGAAAGAGTGTGAGTAGTGTGTTTTAGGATTTTTAGAAAATAATAAGGATAATTTTGTCTTTGCATAACATTGAGGGGGTGCAGGAAGAAAAACATAGAGGTGCAGAAAGAAACTCCATGTTTCAGATTGTCTTAGGCCCAATATGCTTGAATGGGCTATTTAGCCCAAAAAGCTGACCAGCCCAAGTTATATTATGAATTTATGAATCAAAAAAGGTTGATCGAAGTCAAATCAAACTGCATAGATACAAAATTTCTAAGACAAGTTCTTGAACAGTAAATAGAGCTCTGGTCCAAGTAAAGTTGTCATGTCAATGCACCAAGAAAAGAAAACTTGTAGTATCTCGAATCGAACACATCAGATTTGTGTATTCCTCAAATTTACCTTTGTTGTTGAGGTTGTTGTATTGGCCATAAAAGCATGTCAGTGTCATTGCTATTCTTGTTTCCTAGATTTTCTTTTTATCTAGCTATCATTATATTTTCACTTTTCATTGCTTACTGGAGCATAGATTGCAACCATTTAACTTTGGTAGTAATAACAAATGTTGTACTGATGCATATATTAGCCATATCTGTTTGTTTTTAATGATGCAAACTAGAATATTTAAAATGCTTTTCAAGACAGTAACACTGCTAGTTAAAGCTCATTCCCTGTGATATTTATTCTTTTAGGTATGAAGCATTCTACATTACCAATTGGTGCTTGAATTTTTGCCTCAGTATATCAACCAGCCATCTTAATCCAAGCTATAATGGACACTGCCACCACCCCTTTCCTTAACTAGTCATTATTTTTCTATACAACATCTTTAATGGTTGGAATTGGAAAGAAGCACATTATGGAACTGTGTAATTTGCAGGATTATGATATGACTTGTCACCCAACCAAGAAACTACTAGGCCAAAACAAGCTCATGCCAATGGTGTATTTGTCTATCAACAACCACCACCATCAGCTGGCTCAATTGAACTTAAAAGGCCGTTTCCTCTCAACTGCATGCAGTGGTCTTCAGCATCCACTTGAGCACATATGATCACCACTGCTAGTCCATTATGATGTGCCTCCTGCATGATGTTAACTGCATTATCAATTGTCATTCCAGGTATCACCTTCATCAACACTTGCACAACATATTCTCTCTTGTTGAAGTTGTCATTGTGCAGCAAAACTCGGAATGGTGGAGTTGTTTTCCTCGATTGCCTGGTACAAAACATGTGATTAAAGATTTGATCATTCCCTTTTGGTTTCAAACATGTGATGAAATGAGACAGGAACAAACAACAAAGATAAGAGTAAGCGCAAGCAGAAAGATGGAAAACGTTCCCACAAATGGACTTGTCTGCTTCATAGTTACAACAATTCTTTTCCAATGACCAGTGAAGGAAACAGTTCAATCAGTTTTCTTATGACAGCAAGCCTTAGATCATCTCAAAAACAAATACAGTAGGTCACTATCCGTTTAATTTGAACCACCCATTGAAAGTTGAATTGTTATCAGTTGAAATAACATAACTAGTATGGCAGACAACTAAAGAAACCTTGAATAAAGATAACAACATAATTTGGACATTTGCTTTTGACACAGCTTTGGCATTTCATCTTCCACCAAGATCAGTTCCAAAACTCCAATTGTAGTATTGATGTGATATGTCGTGTTGCTTTCACTTCATTAGTGGTTTTCAATACTTGCAGTAGTAGTTTAGTTCAACTGAAAGATAATTGTGAAATTTAAAAACTAGTCCATGATCTTAGTAATAATAGAAGCATCTACTCTGCACATCTTAAATTAACAGTTGGAATTTAAGGGTCCAAGACTGTACTTCAGAGGCAGCAACTATAGTTTTTCAAATAGTATAAATATTATTAGAAAGTGATGCAAACTCAAGAAACAAAATCAAATGAAAACACTATATCGGTGCTTCTCCTTGGCCTCAGATTAAAAATAAAATCCAATGAAAACAAGAAGATAGACTACAAATGAAAAAGGTTAGGGGGAAAAGAAGGAATTGATATAAAAGAGTTGAACCCAAACAGAGGAAAAGATACATTTTCACCTAAAGGCTTAATCTGTCACAGAAGGCTAAGGCAAGGATTTCACACTTTCAACTGACACCATTTTGGTTTTTAAGAAATTTATCTTGACATACACATGGATTTTCAACTCTTTTCTTCAATTCGTATAGATAATCATATAGTGTTAAGAACCTCTCAATTGCGCTCACTGTTCCTGATGTTGGTATTACCTTAAGTCAAATTCAGATTCCCGACCAGGTGTTGTTTTCTCTATGGTTGGCCTCTCAATCAATCCCCCACCTTTTCCCAATATTCCAGTGGCTGCCACTGTCATTACAACAGTCCTATCTTTGCAATATTTCAAAGCAAAATTTTTATCTCCTGCGATTACAAAAAGTAATAGCAGTTAAAGCAAGAACCCTTCTATTTTCTAAGGGTGTGTATATTAAATAAAAACTATGTAGTAGCAACATAAAGTAATGGAATTGAAATATATAGGAAAACATGTCACAAATATAAACAATTAGTAAAATATGCTAATGAAAAAAAAATGGAAGAACATAGTTAGAAAGTGGACATGGTACAGTACCAGGATTTACTGCATTGAATACTTGGTTGGGTGAAAGAGCAAGTGCAGTGCTTAATGCAGCTTCCATTGCTGCTGTTTGAGTCTCTTTGTTGTGGTAGTTGACACTTAGCAGACAGCTCCTGTAACAATGCAGGGTAGCAGCAATAATGCGAGAGAATTAATCCAATGTTGTGTTTGTCGTTACCTCACTGATTTTTTTGGGTGGGTGAAAGAGATGCAGAGAAAATTGCAAAAGAGAATTTTGTAAGGTGCACACTGAATTTGGTTTTACACGTTAATAATGTGACACGTGTAGATCACAATTTTTTGAGGTTGTTGTGCCCTTGTGATAATAAAGGTTCGAAACGGACATGAAATTTGGAAAACTGCTTAAAGCCACAAACTAAAATGCTGAACTTAGCTTGAATTGTATGGCTGAAGAATTTACTCAGATATTGAAGTTTGGAGAAGTTGGGTTGTGACACGATTAATAGAGCATCCTTTGTATTGCCATAAAAATCAATTACTTAGGTAGCCAAAGCTTCCCTCTTAAGAATGTGGTCATGAGTTCAATCCCTAATTTTTATAGGTTTCTCCTTTGACATTTTCTTAAGAGTCATTATATTATATTAGGATAAGATTATCGATCATAAATGATAAAAATAATTTGCTATTATTAAACATATAAGTTCCATAGGATATGCCATCTTCATTAATATTGTTTAGTGTATATTAGCACTTTTAGGTTTATTTTGTAAATTTTTCTGTTATTTTAAAAGTCCATATAATGACTATAGTATGTGAATAATATGGCATACTCCTATTTAAAAACAACTCTTTTTTTTTTTTTTTGTTTCAAAAGCTTGAGGATCTTATGTTATTTTATTTTTTTTGCAAATTTATCTCTTAGAATTACACATCCAAAATGTTTTTGGCTATGTCACCACTATTGCACCCAATGATTCCTCTAAGTGAGGTGTCACTTGCACTCATTATGAACATTTCACCGTGATGTTTCTCGTTGTTATAAACTCTATGGCTATCTTGATCGCTCTTTTGTTAGACATGGCTGCAAACGTGGTAGTTCTATTTGTGATATTTTTCTTTGTGCATATTGTGATTCTGATTTGACGACTTGTTCTATTACTCAGCGGTACTATTTTATTACACTCAAACAATCTAAGAAACAACATACTGCAAAAGCTCAATATTGATCCATTATAGCTACTACTTCTGAATTCTTAGGGATAAAAACTTTGTTACAATATCTTGGTAGGTTGTGAAACTATATTGTGACCGTCAATCTACCATTCATATTATCTCCAATCCAATTTTTTTTTATAGTCAAAACACATTGAACTAGATTATCATTTTGCTAGTAAACATGTGATGATCAAAACTATTTCTGCATCACTTATCCCAAATATGCAAATATATTTAATAAAGCACTTGACAAAAAAAAAATAGTTTGAATATTTATTATTTAAGTTGGACATTTCCCCTCTCGATACTCCATCTTGAAGGGAGTATTGAGATAAAATTAACTAGTCGTAAATGATAAAAATAATTTATTAGTATTGTAGAATAACACATTACATACTATTTTAAAAGGAGGATAGTTGGGTGTGTAAAGAAGGGGAGGAGTTAAGGTACACGGTTAAAGCTGGGTATCGTAGTCTAATGAGGGGGTTATGAAGAGGAGAACAATACGGTGTTTAAGAAACTATGGAAGAGTAAAGTTGTACCTTCAACACAAGTTACTGCTTGGAGGGTGTTGGTAAATAAGTTGGCTACTAAGGTTAATTTGCAAAAGCGTGGGATTACGGTTGTAAGTCCTATGTGTAATTTTTGTGGGGTGGAGGAGGAGACTAGTATCCATTTGTTTTTCGAGTGTAGATTTGCTTGGATATTGTGGAATCTTTGTTGTGTTTGGCTGGGAGTGCAGAGTGTGTTTCATAACGATTCAGTGTTAAATTTCTCCCAGTTTAGAATGTGTAATGTGTTTGCTTCGATAAATGAGGTTCTGGACGTGATTTGGATTACAGTTGTCAATGAAATTTGGAAGCATAGAAACACCATTATCTTTCGAGGAGGTGTAATAGATGTATTGGAAGTGTTTGATTTGGTTCAACTAAAGACTTGGTCGTGGGTTACAACCAAAACACAATCTGCTCATTTCTCTTTCTCTGATTAGTGTATCGAACTTTTGATTTGCATGGAATGATTTCATGATGTACTTTTTAGTTGTTCGAGTGATAGTCTTAGGTGATTCTTTCCGATTTCAGTCAAGTGAAGAGGTTAAATGTTGTACTTCATGTATCAGGGTTGGACTACCCCTAAAGTAGTCTGCATTTATTCATTTTTTATTATTGATAAAAAAAACAAACTATTTTAATATTATTTTCTGTAATTTAATACTCTCAGTTTATCTAGTAAATCTTTATTTTTTAAAAAGTCTATATAATAATTAATATGTAAATAATAAGGTAAATTGTTTATTTAAAAACATCTTATTTAAAACTATAACATTTTGTCCTTATGATAAAAAAAATATGTTGAAAAAGTTGTCTTCACTTATAAGATAATTAAATTAAAATATAAATAAAAATTTTATCTTACACGCAAAACAAATTTATTAAGAAGCTTTATTATAAAATAATAAAAAAATAAGCTTAAAGTTACAGAAAATAAATTATGATTAGATCCAAAATTGCAATCCAAAATCTCAATTTATCTAACATTAGACGAGGCTGAGTTAGATAGAACTAAACTTTAAGATTGTGATTGTGGGTAGGAATTAATTAAAGTTGTTCAGTGTTCGTCACATGATGGAACATTTTTCCTACTAAGGAAAATTGATACTTTGATTTTTTTCAACTTATTTTTAATTTTAATTTAATGTTTTTAATTTTAATTCAACTTTTGAATCTTTTAAACTTTAGGCATTTAATATTTCTTTTTCATTATTATTGAGTTCATTTAATTTTATTCAGTGGAATTAAATTTAAAATTCACTTTTAAATATGATGAATGTATTAGTTTATCATTAAAAGACTAATTTTGGATTAATACTTCAATCAATCATGAACTGTCATTTTTCAACATTAAAGAACTAATTAAAAAAAAAACGTAAAATTGGGTTCTTTAATGTTATTAGAGATGTGATTCTTGAGTGTATACTTGAAAAAAAAAAAGAAGCTTTTCTAAATAGATATGATACATTTTTAATCTACCAAAAACTTATTTTAAGAATAAAATTAGGAAAATATCAGATTTTAAGCATAATGATATTATTTTAGCACATTTAAAGATTGAAATATTAACTTAGTCTAAAAGATTCCAACTTTAGTCATCAGGAGTCTTCTTCCACTATGCCAAAACATTTATGTTCCTCTAAATTCTTCTCTTTTAACATACTCAGATTATTTATTGTTCTGGCTTAAAGGATTTTTTTGGGTTATTAGAGTGATTTATTTTTCTCTTTAAACTAGTAAAAATAATTTTTCGATCCTCTTTTCTTTTATTGATGTTTTTATTATAGATGATTTATGCTTTAAATGAAATTTGGAAAATTTACTTAACAATAAAACATATTGATTATAATTGGGGTTAGTTGTGAATTTTTCGCTATAATATTGATACTAGTGGGTTATTATTCCACAAATATAATTGAGATTTAGTGGGTTGTTATTCCACAAATATAATTGAGATTGAGTGAAATCTTTCTATAATCGAACCATCAGGTCACTCGTAATCGAGAAGTCGAAAGGGATTAAACTCTTAGATCTCTTCGTAACCAAGCCGTCAAGTCTTCCCATGACTGAGGCATCGAGTCTCCCAAGAGCCAATCTCTTAATCTCTATCCTTGAGAGAATGAATTAAATTTGAGTTTTATTTTTATACGAATTTCTTTTACACGTATAAATAGTCATGATCTCTTCCACATTTTGACTGATCTCTTCCACATTTTGACTAGATTAGGATAAAATATTTGTAAGGAAAAAAACTATAATAAAAACATTAAATATAAAAATATACAATATTTAAATGTGGTGAATAAATTTGAAGTTAAAATATTAAAGTCATTTCTAGTAATAAAAAAGAAGGATTCAAGGCTGCTTCTCATAATTTTTTTCTAAAAAAAGTTGAAATTTATTTATTTTTACTTAAATATGTTTTTGGATTTGTTAATTAAAAATATTTTTTTTCACCTCTATATTTTAAAAATGATATTTTCATCTATTGGATTTGAAAAAAAAAACCGTGTTAATCTCTTTGCTTAAAAAATATTAGAAATTTTGCTTGTTTGATTGATAAATTATAATTTATTTTAATTTTGCATTTTATTCTTAAATTGTAGAACAAATATTTGTTTCTCTTTGAAAATATCTGTTATGACAAAAAAATTACATAAAAAATATTTTAATGGAAATATTAAAGTAAGTGTTATTTTTAATTAGAGAGAAGTAAAAATAATTTAAAATTTGAAGAATAAAATCAAAATTTATCCCCGAAAACAATCAATGTTTATTAGTAAGGATGAAAAAGATAATTATTATTAAAAAATATTAAAAATCATAGCATAATGAATGAATTATTAATGATACCACCTACCTATAGTCACATTAAACTCTCGTGTACAACTTTTTTTTTAACCCTATTATTGGAGGTTAACATGAATTCTTAATTTTTCTTTTTTTATATCATACATGTATCTTGATTTATTGAAACCAATTATATATATTTTGGAAAACAAATCTCAAAATTGAAAGGCTATTTTTTTACTCTGAAAAGGAAATGTCAATTCATGATTTATCTTTTTATAGTATATATCCTTAGGTCTTTGGATGGAAAACAATAAATGAGAAAAAAAAGTTTGAATTTAGAATTGACAAAAAATAAAATAAATTTACTTTCTAAAAGTCAACTTTTTATTTTATATTTCCTACTAAACAAAACAAAACAAAAAACATTGTTATCCATATTTTTCATTTCCCTACCAAACCAAACATACCATTAACTAAATTTTTCCTTTGGATGCCGTGTTTATAACAACTTTGTTAGACTTAGTTGATGGATTCATATTCCGATAACTATATTTTTCTTCATGAAATGGAACGTGATTAGACAAATGCTAGCTAGATGACTCACATCTTAAATAATGGTTGATTAAAACTTAAATCAGACTTAAGATCTAAATGATCTAATTTTTATTTGAAGCTATATGCATATGAACAAATTAACTATCCTCAATCCAATTGAATTCACATGGAAAATGTTCTCATTCAAATGTTTTTTTTTTTATGTATAATGAGTTGAATTTTTTTTTTAATCAATCACAAAAATTTGATTTTTTTATTAAGCTCGTTTTTTTTATAAAAAAATTTCCTCCAATATATGAGATATTTACAACCAGTTTTTAAAAAATCACAGATTAGTTGATCTTATGAAGTTTTTGTTGATGATATTAGCCTGACTCCTTAAAAATGCATTCAAGGAATTTGATTGACTGATTTTTTCAAAATTGATGATTAGAAATAGTCCTTCAATTGACAAAATTGACAAAAAACTTAAGGATCGATCTTCTCGAAATTAATGACTAAAGACTATCTTCTAAACAATAAGAAACTCGAGAGATCGATTTCTTCAAAATCAATAACAAGATATTACCATTTAGACAATAAGATATTCAAGAGTTAACTCTCTTCGAAATATATCATCTTTGAGATGATATGAAACTTGAAAAACCGATTTCTTAAAAATCTAATGATTTATATTTGAACGCAGTACATAAAATATTACATTATATGTTTTATAAGAAAGATTATTGCAAACGTTACAAAATTAGAAGAAAAAAATGCATACAGTTTGAAAAAGTCTTGGAGAATATAAATGCAATTTACTCTTTAGTTTTTGGTGGAGAGTTCCTTAGTCTTCTCATAGTTGAGTGTAAGGAACAAACTCCTTCATTACTGCACATTCAAGACTCCGTCCAAATGAATCACTAATGAAACGTTTATTTTGATGCCAAGTTCTTCGTGAAACACATGATTAATGTGTCGTTAGGTAAAAGTAAATTAAAACGTAACTCAATGACTAACTAACACCACTTCATGGACTGCTAAATTCACTCTATTTTCTTTTTAGATTTAGTTCCGTCCATTCCGAGGATATGTCCCTTTTTTTCTATTAAAAGTGTTTCATTAATCACTTTTGTTTAATAGTAAGAAATAAAGAATCTAAAAACTATAACTTAAAAAAAAATGAAAGTTGCATAATAAAATCGAGCTACGACAGCAGTAATAAATGCTTGATTTTTAGTAGATCTTGTCAAGAATGATTTTCAATACATTGAATAATGCTACCCACTCTCTTTTCCTAAGCTATTTTTTTTTTATTAAAGTGATAAATAATAATAATAATAATACTGATGATAATAACACGACAATGACAAGAGTGAAAGTTGTTAAAGTGGAATAACACGCATTAAAAGTAGCACGATAATTACAAATAAATAATACAAAACCAAAAGTAGAAGAATAATCACAAATACAAAACTAAAATTATATTTTATTGTGTGCTAAACATTTGTTTACGACCCTATTATTTCTATCATTACAAAAAATAATATAAGGTCCTAATATCACGTTATATTGTGAACAACTACATGATCTTGATTATGCACGATTAATTAATGAAAAAAATATTATTGATAGAATTTTTAAAATAGTTATTGTAAAATTTAATACGGTTTGAAGATGCTAGCTCGCATATTTTATCATAAGATAAAAAATTTATATGAATTATTAATGTGCTAAACATAGCGCGTGCCTCTTCTTTGAAGCAACAAGTGCATCATTGATTATACTTCACTGGTGACCGTCCAACACAAAACTGATTAAACTTGATCAACGGTTCTTATCTTCTCCTATAAAACGAGGGCGAATATAGCAGCACCACATAAATCCTCGGGCCCCACACATTACGTGTAAGCGTGATCCAGAGACAAAATTATAGCCAAAAAAGCGACACTATACCTTTTCGCCAATCAAAGTTGTCCACGTGGCTCCCAGGCAGAAAACACCGACCTTGTAGCGCAAAGGTTCTCTGATTTGGTGTTTTATTTTAGAACCTTTCGTTGGGTTACCGGTCGGTCACTGATTTCAAACTTCCATGACCATCCATTCCCGATATCCATTTCCAATTCGTTATTTTTCAATTTGATTTGATTCTGGGTATCGCCCAATTTCTCGATTTTCCGCGTATTTTGGATTTGGAGGGTTTGAAGAAATAACCAAACTTTGGAAGGAAAAACACAACCCCATGATGCAACGGTTGGTTGATCATGTTCTTGCTGTAACTAAAGAGTAAGGACATTTCACTTATCTATGTTGGGTTTGAATATTTGATCGTGGTTGTTGGTTATCCATGCCTTGAATGAATCGTGGAGTTTAATTTAATTGTATTATGATGGTTTTTTTGGTCGAGAAAATGATTCAATGATAAGAGCATGTTTGTTTTCTTTGTTGTATTGGCATAGTTTCTGTTTGGTCACGGTTTTTCTTTTCCCTAAGGCTGTAATTCTGCTGATCCTCCTGGACAAGGATTTTTGGTATCGTTTTTACTGTTCAATGTGTTTTGTTGGAGGGGGTTAAGTCCTTTGGCTTCTTTTATGCTTCAATGCTTTTAGAGCAATTTTAAGCACTTTTTTCTTTTGGGGAAGGGGGTAAATGTTAT
The DNA here is from genome assembly GCA_013389735.1 of Phaseolus lunatus. Lineage (NCBI taxonomy): Eukaryota > Viridiplantae > Streptophyta > Magnoliopsida > Fabales > Fabaceae > Phaseolus > Phaseolus lunatus. The sequence continues at coordinate 47,934,706 of CM023860.1, forward strand.
TTTATTGTTAATATACTAGTTTTGCAGAAAATAGTTCTGTTTTGTGGCAGAGAATTCGGAATCCTAAAGTATTTCAATGTATTAATCAGTTTTCACTTGGCAAAGGATGAGCATGTTTATCTGGTTTTTAGTGCAGGTCCGTGAAGGCATTTACTTATGAGTCCTTAAATAATATTGTGAGGCTAATCAATGGAGTATCTGCCCTTTTGTTGGCATTCCTACCTGGGAAAGCTAATATACTTGAAGGTATCCATGGTTGGGAACTCAGACCAACTTTCCGTGGACCACGATTTCCGCGTTGGATGGAGAAGTACGTTTCCATTATAGCATCAGTAATTTCTGTGTGGATATTTTCTTAATTTTCTTAGTGTCACTTAGTTGATTTTATATACTTGTATCTGTTGCTACGTTAGAACTCAGACTATTGGTATGGAGTCGTAGAATTACTATTTATTTGCCAAGAGCCTTTAGTTCAATTATTACAATTTGTTAATCTTTACATTATTATATTGTCTATTGTAGATTTTGTTGTACCATTTACCAAGTGATTGGATGCACCCTGGTAATTTAGAAAAAGGTGCACCTATGCATTCTGAGGTTGCATGCACCCTTTACCTTCCCATGATTCTGGTGTCAACTGGGTCAAGCCTACTGCACTTGGCTACTAAAAGAATTAGAAAACAATGCAAGTAGCAAGGAACTATATTACTGAAAAAGAAACAAAGATTCAAAGATTTCTGAATCAAAGATTCAAACTTTTAAACTCAAGACAAGAAGGAACTGTGAAAACTTAAGGATTAGCAAAATAATAATTTAGGACATAGAATGTTGCCAGAGAATTGGCAGAGAATGAGTTAAAGTGGACTAGAAAATAATTTATGCCAAGGAATTAGGACACAAGGATAAAAAAAAAATGGTAGTTATTGTGTTAGTGAGATATTTGAGTCTATAAGAGATTCTGGGTTATTCTTATTTGATTAAAAAATTTGTAAATGTGTACTGTATTTTATTATTTCTCTTACATTTCTGTACTTTGCAATCGACTTCTTTTTTTTCTTTCTAATGTTTTGTTTTTCTGATTCTAAATTTAGAGTTCATATCATGCATTCTATCCCATTTTGGAATGGATTCCTTTCAATCTACAGCTTAATAATGTGGCTAGTTTGTTCATGATATTATTGTTCTTATGTTGATTTTTGTTTTCTTTTATGTAGTGGCGTATCCTCTTTCAATCAGTTCGTCCACGATCTTTCTATGGATTCTGATAATTCTAGCCTTGAATACTCATCCGAAGAAGAAGATAGTGATATATATAGTGATGGACTTGAATACCCTCCATCTCCTGCATCTCAGAGTTCTAGAACCTCAGAAGCTGGTATTACCAAATTCAGTAGGCATAAGAAGGATTGGATCCAATTCATCTTAATATCTATTTTGTTTCCTTTAAAGTTATTGCTGTGGATTCCACTTCATCTTTTTCGGTTAGTTTATTATGGGGTGGCAAAAGCCATATCTTTTGCTAGAAATAAGCGTCCTTCTCATTTACATGCACATAAGAGAGTGCTGAGTCTCAAGGATCATATTATCCACCGTGCTACTGATAGGAGACGTGGAGTCGTAGAGGTTGTGCATCAATTTCTTTATATTAATTTCTATTATGTTTTTATTTTATTTTATATTTTTCAGATAAATTTCATAGGAATGTAAAATTTGTGTTGCTAAGTAAGTTTATTTTGTCAATCAGGATCTTCATCTAGGCATAGAGTTATCTATAGAAGCTGTCTTCGAAGTTTTTCACAAGGCAGCACATCTTCTTCTTTCCCCTTCAGAAGCTTTTGGGGCATTATTCAGGTTCTTTTCTTCTCATGAAAGTGCTATTAAAGAAGATCATGATGGTGTTGAGGATGGCTCCGTATGTAAAGAGACATTAGGAGAAAATGACCCAAAACCCACAGAGACAAATGTCAAGTGTCAGCCTCTGAATACGGACGCTCGGACATGTCAGGATGTCATAACGGACCTTGGGTAATGTCTATCATGTAGTTGCCTTTATAATTTATTGTTTTTTTGTTGAGATCTTTCCTTGTCTTCCTCATGCTTTCTTATTCTACTTATGGCAGGTATCCATATGAAGCCATTCGTGTGATCACTTCTGATGGATATATTCTTCTTCTAGAAAGAATACCCAGGTAAAAATTTCAATTCTGAGAAAATTA